>OZ026836.1:9186661-10386661 GCA_964023205.1 Lutraria lutraria | reverse complement strand
CCCAAAGTTCTTAAACGTTTAGTTTATCTGACTTTTTTACTAAATCTGATGTGAAACTGTACCAATTAGCTTTATCAAACAAACATATCTTTCTCCGTTCCTTACGATTCATTCTTTGAGTGGAAGTTATATCATCTATGAATGGGATATAATTATATCGTTCACAGAAATAAGGAATGGCTTTTATATTGTGTACCCATGACTATTTTTTTATGTTTGGTTATTTATGAACATGAGTTGAAGAATGTCCTTAGTTGTGTCGATGGTTCTTGTGGGTTCGTGAATCAATTATTGGAAACCGAACGATTCTGCTAAATCAAGGAATTAGTGGCTTTCTTTAACATTGGTAGCATCAGCATAAACAATGAGAGATTGCCAATTTACATCACTAAGGTTAATGTCTCCGCCAGCTATGACGGTTTTGTTTGAATTATCAACCAGAGAGGTGGTACACTATAAATAAGGTCCATATCCTGTCTGTAGGCACTACACACATAAAATTCTTGCTAACCTTTTTGTTAACTTGAGTCCAAATATTTCTGATTCAGTTTAAAGCTCAGACAAAGAAGTTCTTGTCAGTTGGTTTAAGATAGGTATGACCCCAGTACGCGTTGTGAGGCTTCTTCTGTAGACTATGTATCCAGGTGGAAAAATACTTCAGAATATTATTAATGTGAGATTTAGTACCGACAATTTACGGAATCTAGCATTGCAAGAAAACGTATTATTTTCTTTTTTCACAGAGTTTGTTGTAATTATTATAAATTGTGTTTCCTTCCAGTTTTGCTTTGGAGCTTTATTTGATTGAATAGGATTTGTGTTTGAGTACTACTATGTATAGGATGTTGGATTGTAGCAGTGGATGATTGAATACATGATAAATATGAGCTGAAATTGTATATGGAATGGTCTGAATCACTAATTGATGAGATTTCAAATAGTAAAGATGCAAAATTTGGTAATCTATATTTTACACTTTCCCAAAATTCATATGGGAAAGTCAATGTGAAAATTAAATATTTATGAACTCTTTTCTTGACATTGTGCATGGTACCATGTGCTACATTCTTCACAGAAAATACCTCGCTCAGGATGCCAACCTAATACTTCAGCACAGACACTATAAATATCTTATCTATCATTATTGTACTGTTCTGGACCGGTAATAGTTTCAATGTCAAAAGCCATCATCAAAAGAGGCAGATGTACATTAATTGAGGAGCCTCTCTCTGAACTTTTTCAAATATAGTTGACAAGCCAGACGACAAGCCAATAGCAAGATCGAAAGCTGGTGTATAATTGTCTGTCGTTATAAAGGTACAACAAAGCAAACAAGGTATATAGGACCCATATGGGGACTGCAACAGGGTTCGATGTGGGTCCCATATGGGCAGTCCAGATTCTTCTGAAATGGGACCCATATGGGCCCTATATGGGCAGCCAATATTCATAATGTAGGCCTTTCTTGGGCACTCTATGTAGCTTAGGTACAAATATTTGTACTAGGGTTTAGATCTTCATATACTAGGCTAGTATACAGCTTCAGCTAAAACACACCGGAAAGCATCAGGTTTTCACCATACATTGTCCCATTCTCAAATTCAAAGACTTCTTCAGTGTTGCAGTTGCATAAATTAGCTAATTTAAGCCATACATGATAAATGTATATATATATACATGTATATAACGAAAAATAACAAACATTCCATATGGAATTTAAGTTATTTTTTCATTATTAAGTTGCTTGACTCGGATTTTTTAAACATTTTATATACATGTATATATATGGCCTTGTCAAATATAAAAGACAGACAAATAAATGTATTTAGTCGCATTTTATGTTCTATCCCTACAGATAATGTTGTTAACATTGCGAAAATACATGACAAAAGCCAAACAAACGATGTCAATAAACTGCATTTATAATGTTTCTATACACACGATATATGTCCATGCATAAAAATGCAGATCGATAATATGATTGTCGAACTGAAACTAAAAGAAATTTATTATCCAGACGCATAATATCACAATTTTACAATTTCCCATTTCAAATGGCAATTTGTTGG
The DNA here is from genome assembly GCA_964023205.1 of Lutraria lutraria. NCBI lineage: Eukaryota > Metazoa > Mollusca > Bivalvia > Venerida > Mactridae > Lutraria > Lutraria lutraria. The sequence goes on along the minus strand of OZ026836.1, from coordinate 10,384,592 downwards.
AACAATATGTTTTGCCAAGATAGGAAATAGCATCAGCGTATGCCCGTCCTATTTTTTACATTTTTAACTTATGTAATCATTAATAAAAAGATCTATACACTTTCTTGATAATAACTATGTATAAATGGTACATAATATATCTAATTCTAAATTCATAAAAAAATAAATCCTGTATAAAAAAAAGAACAGATTTCGCGCACATGATACAGGTTGTTGTCGTTACTGGGCGGCCCAAATGGGGTCAGTATGGGTCCCATATTAGCTGTAAATCATACGTTTGTATGTATTAACAAGAATTTTTAGATCACGATCACCACATACTTGTATTTGTAACAAATATACTGTAAATAAAATTTAATCCGAACAGTGATGCAGTAAATTCATAGGATAACTTTATATGGACAAATCCACACGTGTCCCATATGTCAAATATGGGCATATCAAACTAGGATGCCCAGAAACAGCCTGTAAGAACTACATGATTTTGCAAATATTAGTCCTAAATGGGTATATGCATGTGGGCCTGTCCTGAAACAGTTCATATAGGATATAGGATTGTCCATATATAGGTCTCATCTGGGTGCAGTATGGGCATACCCATATGGACTTGTCCAGAAATACTCTAGTAGCCCATATGGGACCAATATAAGCATGTTTGCTGGGAAATTTGCTGTAAAAATAGAAATATGAAATAAGCTGATCCCAGTGTGACATTATATATGTTAGGCTTAATGGAACCCAACGTTTTGAAGGAACTTACTCCATTCTGGTTAGACAGCTCAGCACTCACTGTATACACGGTGCTATTACCGCGTGACTTTCCATGAAATGCGTGGAACAAAATAATTACCCTCACTCCGTTAATGATGTATCTGTCCTTGTTTATTCACAAGATTGTTGGTAAAGAACCTGATGGGATTGGTTAAATTGTAAAAAATGGACCTCTTTGAAAAAAGTGAACACCGGAAGTTTTGTTACTTAGCCTTATTTATAATTTAGCCTTACTTGCCATCATGTGCGGTGAACCACATGTAGTACGGATAGATTGAGTCGTTTACACAATACATATATCTACACACGGTAATTGAAACATAACTCACACCAAGTACTAGAAGAAATGTATGACGGAATGACATTTATCACGTGTTATTTATCCTGGGCACTGCCTTTTAATTCCAACAATTTAGCACCATCCTCTGGAGAAACAACATATGTTTGCTTTTCTAGTTTGTCTGCTAGATTTGCATTCTTTGTTTCCTGAAGTCCAAAGCAGCCGACAACACACAAAGCACCAACACCTCCCAAGATATAGTACATCATGCCTGGTAATCTCAGATTCTGTAAGGTATACAAACATAATCAAAATATTATGTAGAATCAAAGGAAACTACAGTGTACAATAATTGTTTTCCGCCATAGTTTATAAACTTTTGATAAGCTACTAAAGTAGATTATATAAACGCGATATTCGACTTAGTTTGATCAGTCGATTGGTGCATATCTACAATAATGATACTACAATTTTAGAAATGTCTCATATGTGGTTCGATAAAAATTAATTGCTGCAATGTTCAGCAATGCCATAACTTACCAGATAATAAAGTTGAGGTCCAAGGATACCACCAACCCTTCCAACGACGCTGAGTGTTCCAAAACCTATTGGTCTAATAGAACGAATACAATGGCATTTATTTGCAGCCATTTTTGTCATGCACATAATGTAAATGTACAGCACATTTATGAACTTATAGATGTAATTCATCCTTGAACTCATTCATCAAGTGATTTTACAACAGCAGGACTTCAAATGCACCACGAAAACAGTGAAGTGTAATTTGGCATTATCATTAAATAGACAAACTAGATTACAGACTACATGTTTATGAAACTAAATGAACTTACCGAGTCTCTTAATTTACTTTTTTCTAATATACTTCTCTATTTGATGGAAGTTCTACATTTATTTTTCTTATCGGACATTTTATATGTGCTTTAAGACAACGATAGTACTTTAAATGCATGAAATCATCTAATGTCGACCATGTTAAATGTGATCATTATCATCCGAATGACTCTCATGCAATCATCCTTGTATGTTTTACCTGATGACCGTTGGATACAGTTCTATTGTCATCGTCTGAACAGAACCCCAAGCGGTGACGATTCCGATGTTGGCAAGCAAAGCAAAGCCGTTAATCATCGAACCTTTGTTTGGTGTGTCTGAATGTACAAATAGTTATCATCGGATTAAATTTCTCCTTAACTGTATACTATAATTATGATATATTTACCATTATATAGTGAATATCTTTCAATGTATTAAAATACTATTTCTTATGATTTAGTATCGTTTAACCGTCCATTATTTATTTGAACTTTGATTTAATGTATAAACTTACCAAGTCCTTCTATGATTCCCACGGCAATTCCACCAATAGCAACTAAAATAAAACATATGATGGTTGTATTCCTACGTCCGATTCTGAAATAGAGAAACATGTACAATGTATATTGAATATGTTGCAGAATACACTCTAGTTGTTTACTGTTATTGTTTTCGTTCTATGGCGTTCTTTACAGAAAACTGTTACAGTGTCGCATATTTATGCATGTTGACTGTTCGATTATTTTGTTTGTTCATTATACGTTTATGTGAAATGCTCAAACTAAATATGGACGTTCTATGTATGTATATATATATTATATATATTTATCACTTAATTTTATTCTAATAGAAAAGGTAAACAGCCGCTTCGCATTTTCTGTTAAATTAGAAGCACAAACAAACCTATTTTGTAACCACAAAGCTGCTACTTTTGAAGGGATTCCAACTATAGCAAATAAGAATATATTCATGTAAATATTTCCAGATAAGGCCTGGATGCCGAAACCAATGCCATAGGTAACGATTCCTAATGCAAACCTTAAATGTAAATAAACATTGATACAAAACCTTGAAGTATGTTGAAATGTAGAGTATCACGCACAGTTAGAATTCAAAATAAACAAAACAAAATTAAGTCGTAACATTCAGTCCCAGATCAATATTAATCTGAATATAGCGTGTAGAACATAGTGGTAAACACAGAAAAATAATCACGTTGCTTCATATGTTGGCAGTTGTGTGGTAGTTCATTATAGCAAATGGTTAAAACATCTCAAGAAGTAAGAAAATATCAGTCTGAGAAAGAATATTTACCAGTTCAAAGATAACAAAAATGAGGTACGGACATGTTCTTCTGTTTTGAATAAATCTATAAACGTATACGTTCTCGCTTTGTCGACAGACACAGTAGGCTCTTTGGTTAACAGCATATCAAGATTCTGCACTCCGCTTTTGTTGAAAGCTGCTACCTTTTGTAATATCTGTTTAGCTTTGTCTATTTTGTCATGTGCTATATACCATCTAAAACTTTCTGGAATAATGCTGAAATGGATGTATTCTATAACTTCATGAGAAATAAAAAGAAATTTAGCACAATGTTGGCTTCTTTCAGATGTCAATTGAATTGCGGATGTGAAGCATTTTATTGGACAAACAACGGACTAAATTATTATACATTTGTAATTCTAAGCCGTATTTCTCAATAAACTTTATCAAAATATAAAACTATTTGAACAATAATTAAAGGGGTAACTGGACTATATAAACCACTAGATGGCGCTGGGGCGGGTTTTTGTAAATTTTTATGCATGTTTCATATCAGAGAGCCCTTTTTTGAATTTTTGAATAAACTACAGAAAAATATTCTTTGAAAATTCTCACAATGATAAATTATTCCATGTCAAAACATTTCATCCAAAAATATTTGTAATATATTAATTCTAAGTGTTACTTTGAGAAAATGTTTAAACCTGTCCAACAGAAAATTTGAATTTGAATTTCCCCGGGAGGTGTGGCTACTTGCTGATAAACTCTCTGTTTGTAAACAGAGGCACGTGCTAATGTTGAGCAGCCGATGCTTTCTATATAACAGGAGTCCAGTGGTCAGTTGATGACTCATCCATTCTTGTGCTATTTTAAACAACAGAGAGTTTAATTGACAGGTAGTATTAGGCACATCAGTTTACATAGCCCAACCCACAAATACTCGCTGGTATACCAGCGAGAGTTACCCCTTTAAGTTCATGATACTAAAATGTCTTATTATTGATGATATTTGAAGTTATTCAGATATATAATATATACAACCACGGAAGTAAGCATACTGCTCCGACTATTGCGATCAGTAGTTGTAAATGCCGCCAGTCCTGAACCAGCCAGGCTACGGGCGCAAGGAGACAAAGTTCTAAAGACCATGATGGGAATCCATTAATCCAGACACGCCATTTAGCCGATGAAAACTCACAGAGAAGACTGTATGTTGCCGTCATGAAAACGCCGTTAGCAATACCAATGAAAATACGAACTACAGCGAACATAATCCAGTTAACTGTTAAGTATCCGACAATGTTGGTCACTGTGAAAATGAGCACAGAAAAGAAGAATGGTTTCTTCCGACCTATATATTCAGCAACGTGACCAGCCACGAGATTGCCAACTAGAGTACCCACAGTTTGTAATGACATGATCATACTCGGGATGTAATCCTGGTTGCAGACCAAGTTGTACTACAATCGATAAGAAATTGAAGTTAGAAATAATCACAGCCAATATATAAATGTATAATATTCGCAAATTAAAGAGTTGACTGGAATCGATAAGAATTTGGAGTTAGTAATTGCTTTATTGTCTACTGTGTTGCATTACATTTGTGTATATTCAAATTGATGGTGGAAACTTTGTATTAAATTTGGTGAATCGATTTATATTGGTGCTATGGCCCTTTCCCATAACTAGGTTACTATCCTTAGTAAATCGACGGTGATGTCCCCTGATAAGGAATAATTCTTCTTCCAGGGACTACGCTTATATCGATGATAATTCTCATTGCGTTAAAGAAATGCGTTTTATTTACTTGCAAAACTGATAAGCTAAAACGTTATATACGGATCGTTGGCTAGCATGTTCATGGTAATTAACGTGAATTATTTAGGTCCGTGGAAGGGTCAATTAAGCTCAATATTAGTAATGTGTGTGATGAAAAAACTCAAAATATCCAAGTATGTTAGTGGCGAGAGTTAACTGTTTGAACTGTTAACGTTGGAGAGATGTTGAAACGTATATCTTATAGTACGTGATGATGTCTCAGTGGCACAGTCTCACTGGTACCTGAACTCCGAAACATATATACAATTATTTTGCTGACAAGTTGTATACAAAACGTCAAGTCCAGTCCTATATGAAAAGGGCCATATTCAGCGCCTGTCTAAATATGATTTGTGGCTTTATTAAATACTTACACTAATATCCAGTGCATATACATAAAAAATATATTATTTTTCGGTTCATCGCTAAAATTACAAGAAATAAAAAAAAATGAAGTAAAAATCATCTGTGATATGTATTTTTGAAGCTTTCAATGTGCTACTGTTTTCTCTCGACCGTACGAGAGAACGACAACGTGAAACTCAGATCATGTACAGCTATTTTTGCTGTTTCATTATTTGAAATGAATAAAGGCGTGAAAAAAGTAATTGTGCAGGAACGAGCCCTTACTTATCTTGTTTTGGCACCTCGTTTAGATTCATCATTCATTAAAAAATAGAATAAAAAAGTCTTATAAGCCAAAATTGCTATAAAGCTATAACATATCTATCATCTTTTAGAATATATATACAGGTTTACAAGTCACAAGTTTATCTATTAATTTCATAGCTATCAAGAAAACCACGTTCGTATAATACTATGAAACTACTTGTATTAAATCTAGAACCGTTATACTTGGCATCTTCATATATGTACGCACATACAATTAATTATTACAACAGCCTGGCTACCCTTATTATGTAAAAATTCTTTACGGTTCCAAAAACGACTATGTCTTTAAAATGCAAAATATTTATTCATTTGCAGTAAAGTTCTGCTGTCCAATAATGCTAGCGACTCGAACCGCTCTTTCATAGTACAAATATTTCCCTTTCGAAATTACTACTTGTATATGTCCCCTACTATGTAATGTGGCCTGTTTCTGCAGAATAAACGCGTAATATAGTGTTGTTTAATGGTCCCATAAACCAATTACCAAATAAAAGTATCAACTGAAACACTGATAGTAAAAGGTTGACTACACGTTGTAAACATATCATAAAGATCGTCTGCGATAAGATCAGTTGATGTTACTGTGGTATGACAATGTATATACAGACCCACAATTATCAATAAAATTAAAATACAATATCTTTTATATCACGCAATATGTCATAAATCGACGATTTACACCTCTAATCAAACTTGTATCGTTATTAAGAATTGTGACAAAGAAGATTATTTGTTTAATTGTTCATTACCGAAGAAATATTAAATATGAAACTACGTGGTGTACTTAGATTATGAATTTAAAATTATGTAGTCAACAATTTTCATCTTTATTTAGCACTTTGAATGTGTACTGACAGTCATGGCTTTGGTATTTACAGAAACCCAAACTAGTAAAAGCATGATACAATAAAATATAAATTTTAACATACTTGGACAAATACAAAACTATCCTAGACATCATTGAGAACAAAAACAATATAGAGCAATAGTTATTAAAGTATTTAAAAGCAGGAAATTTATAGTTGAAAGATGGACCAATTTTCAGTTCAATTCGGTTTTAATAAATAATTACACTTTTCGTCTTTTTTTTGTATCAAATCATGTCTTGACAAATCAAATGTAATATTGGTTTCAAATTATTTGCCATGCACTTTATACAGTGGGGTTATTTTAGTATATAAGTATGGTTTAGTTTTTAAACTATAAATTGGTGAAACTTGATTTAACCTGACATCCAAGCCAGATACCTTAAGGCCCTGACTTGATGATCACTGTATAAGCATATAAAATACTGCAGGAGCCATTTTTCACTCCAAAAATTGTCAATACTTTCATAAACCAATACTTAGGATATTTAGATACTAATCTAATTTTCTAATATGCAAAAATGTTTTTTTCTTTCAAATTTCTCCAAAAATGACTTTAATTAGTTTCATCGTACCCTAACATCGGCTTCTACAGTATTCTGTATAGTTACGGAAGGGAATATTCCATGTTCAAACATGAAAAGAAATTGTTTGGGCGTGGTCATCTCACGTCAAAAACTAGGTCGCCAAATGTCAAATTGTTTGTTTTAATGATATAAAGGTCAAGTACAAATATGGGACATTTGCGATTTATAACTAGGCCACTATGTCAAATCGTAGGAAAATTTTGTTTACACTGTAGATGTCACAGTGAATCTTCAGTGAAAATTGTTTTAATTTTGGTAAAAAGCTGCTGCTTTTTGTGCTTATCTACCACCAGAGAACTCCCCATTCTATGTAAATACAACAGTCGGTATACCCTTGATAGAAACAACTATACTTCAAAATATGAACTCCTTTAACAATCATGAATTTTTGATATGTGGAGATTTTAATGCTAGAACGGGACTTCTAGATGATGCTGCTGATGAAGATAGCAATATTCCAGTATTACGTGACTGTATAAACATATTTGACAATGGTGTGTCTATACAAAGATAAAATACAAATAAACATGTAAATAAATTTGGTCGTGATCTTATAGAATTTTGTAGGTCGTTCTCAGTATATATTGTTAATGGTTGTATTGGTGAGGATAGAAATGTCGGTGACTATACATATGTAGGACCAAATGGATGTAGTGTAGTTGATTATTTTCTGTGCCATAAAATTCTGTTTGGTAATATAATGAAATTTGATATTATTTCTAGAACTGAGAGTGACCATTTGCCATTAATTTGTCATTTAACATCTTATTGTAATGAGTCTGTCCCTTTAGTAAGCTCTGAAAGTAACAATTACTATAACGAGAGTGATAAAGTTTATTTAAATGAAACGAACAGCAGTTTCTTTGTAGATTGTTTGTTTACAACAGTCTGTTTTGGATGGTCAATTTTATATTATTCACGAGCAGTTACATGATAATGAAATTGAAGTTGACAGTATAGTGTCTTGCATTGAGTCTATTATTCTAAATTGTTCTGTAAAAAGGAAAAGGAGAAATAATAATACTAGAAATAAAAATGCACATAAGTGGTTTGATAGGGAATGTAAACATATTAAAAAGGAGAAGTTCAAGTTATTACGTAAATTTCGTCTTAATAGGAGTTATTCTGATCTAGAAAAGTACATTAACTGTTAAAAAGAATACAAAATTTTGTGTCAGTCTAAAAAAGGGATTTCAGAAATGAATTTGTGTCAAAATTAAAAATTTTTATTAAATGATTCCAAGGACTTATATACATATATGTATGTATATAAGTCCTTGATGATTCTAAGCAATTCTAAGCAATAAAAATGTTAAATGTGAAGAAAGACGTGTTCCTAACATATCCACTTCTACTTGGTTTGATCACTTTTTACATGTTTTTAGTGAGGATAATATCAATGATGATATTAACCATAATGGTGATATTTTAATGGACTTGAACTAAATGATATTGAGCAACTGATATTTAATAGTGATATTGATGATAATGAAATCTTGGAAGCCATCAAAGATATCAATCCTAATAAAACTTCTTCTGGTAAATTGTTGGCGGAACATTTTATCTATGTAAAAGAAATTGTGTTACAATTTTTAAAGCAATTACATGTATTTAACAGATTGTACCAATCTGGTGAATTTTCAGAGACTTGGACAAATTGTATTTTGATACCTATTCATAAAAAGGGCAATCTTTATAACCCAGATAATTACCGGGGTATAGCTTTTGTTGATAATTTTAGCAAAATTTATATAAGCATAATTACCGGAAGAGATACCTTTTATTCTAATGCGTTTGACATAATTACTGCGTCGCAGGCAGGCTTCAGAGCTGGGTATTCTACAGTCGATAACAGTTTTATCTTATATTCATTAATTAGTACATATATTTTTAGAAAACGTAAAACATTATATGTAGCCTTTGTGGATTTCAAGAAAGCGTTTGATTCTGTCAATCGAACAAAGATGCATACAGCATTAATACAAAATGGTGAAAAAGGTAACCTTCTAAGAGCTATATTGGCTATATATAAGAATGTCAAAGTGATTGTTAAGAATGGTAATTCATTCAGTAGTCTTATTGATTGCCCAGTGGGCTTACGTCATGGTTGTAAATTAAGCCCTATTTTGTTTTCATTGTTCATAAATGAACTATCTAATGTTATGTGTTCTACTGGTGTACATGGAATTCAGTTAACTCCTGATGTCATAGAAATATTTTTGCTTATGTTCGCTGATGATGTAGTCATACCATCTGATACTATTATTGGACTGCAGCGCCAATTAAATGCCTTACATGATTACTATCTGGAGTGGAAATTAAATGTTAATGTTTCAAAAACTAAGGTTGTAGTCTTTAAAAGAGGTGGTCAATTATCACATGATGAAAAACGGTGCTATGATGGTAATTTACTTGAAGTCTTGAATTCCTTTGTTTATGTTGGAATTAATTTTACAAACAGATTATCTATGTATCAAATGGCTAATCATACTGCTATAAAGGCTAAGAAAGTTTTTGTTGCCTTGTTAAGAAGTTTATATAATGTACTTCCAATGTCTCATGATGTATTTTTCAAAATTATTGATTCTAAATTTATACCTATATTGTTGTATGGAGCTGAACTATGGGGTATTGAGAAAATTGACTGCATTGAAAATGTTAATTTATATATTTGTAAGTACTAGTGTTTCTTAAATGCTCCATTGAAATCATGTAATGATGTTATTATTGGGAGACTGTGGTCAATTTCCTCTTTACATAATGTCAGCTAAACGCTGTATTAAGTTTTGGATATGGATTTTAAATATGTCAGATTATAAATATGTGAAACAATGTTATTTCATGTTGATGCATTTTGACCAATTAGGTTAGGTAAACTGGGTTACTAAAATAAGATGTAATTTAGTTGAAAATGGTTTTGAATATATATGGAATGATCAGTGTGTAGGCAACACAAAAAAGTTCTTATTTATATATGAAAATAGGCTGAAAGACCAATTTATACAAAAATGGCATGACAATTGTTTGAATAATAAGAAACTTGAATTATATATCAATTATCAATCATCCTTTGAGCTTGAACCTTATATTGATATTAGTTATATTCCTAAATTCAGAAAATGCTTAATCCAATTTAGGGCTTCATTGCATAATCTATTAATTGAAAAAGGGAGAGAACGCAATATTCAGAGGGACCAAAGATTTTGCTTATTTTGTGAAAATGTCGAAGATGAATATCTTTTTGTTATGATCTGTCCAAAATATCAAGATTTACGTATTTCATTTATTCCAAAAAAGTATTATATATTTCCAATTAAACACAAAATTATAACCTTATGTCTAATAGGAACAGCGATCTAATAAGAAAATTAGCAATATTTCTCTATAAAGCCTTTGAAATCAGAGATGATTGTATTCACTCTTTCCCAAATATTATGTAATAATTATTGTAATTATATTGCCACCTCTGTCAGTCAATGTATTTATATGTATTTGTTGACATGTATGAGTATTGGCCTAGAAATGCAAATTAAGATATATATATATACACACCAAATTTTGTCAGAACGTTTGCTTCAATGATATGTGGGTCTAGGTTGAACATGGATTAGCCGGGGTCAAAAACTATGTCACCAGATCAAATTTTAGGTAAAAACATTTTAAAAACTCTAAATGCCATGGTTTTAATTGGATCGTGGCAAAATCTTGTCAGATTGTTCGTTTTAATGATATAAAGGTCAAGTACAAATATGGGTCGATATAGGGCCATCTTGGCCCTCTTGTTTCGATCTAATTATAATCTAAGAGATGCAAAAATAATGTTTAAAGACAAAATTAAAAAGTAAAAGAGTGTCCTCATTGCAATTTGAACCCACGACCTACAGTTTCAATGCTGTTGACAGTAAAATTTATTTCATCCCTCACGATTTTGCACTTAAGGGCTTATTACATTCATTTCTTTATAGCGCAGAAGGTAAAGTCATTTATCGTTGATAGCACTTGATGATGGATGATGATTGCGATAACAATGAGAAACTATCTGATGTATTTGGTTCCTTTGATAAAATATTTTTTATGGTGCAACTGTTGTTTTTGGGACCGTCCGAATCGCTTTTAGTTCCGGCGATATTTTTCTCAAAATTGTTGCATTTGATTCCTTGTTGCATCTGGTTCCGATAGATACGTTGATATATCAACCAATCATCACTACTAAGATAAGCAACAACACAAAAAACGAGCCGAAAAATGACAAAACTTAATAATGAAGGGGAAAGTGAAAATTCAGAAGTATGGATATTTTACCTCAGTGACAAGTGTCCGTTGCGTGTGATTAAATCCAAAGTTTGAACACATTGTTTCGTTAACTGTACACGCCTTTATTGGACATCTCACAACTTCTGTATCATTTTGAATGGCAATACATGACGTCATGTTATTCATTGCCACGTTATCGTTACACCACCATGCAGGCGTTAAAGACAGTAACATCATTGATGATACACTAAAACACGCCACGACTTTCATGGTATGACTAACAACGTTTATCATTATCTGGAATCGACCACATCCTCCCAACTCTTCTATTATTTTGTCTGGGTTTATAGGATTCGCCATTTCGAAGATTTTGTCTGATAGGTAAAACAACTTTACATTAACAATGATTCAATGGATGATTATTTACACAACGTTGAATACACACGGTCTAAAATGGACTAAATGTAATTTTATATAATATGCATGTTTTGCAACACGTTAATTTACATTTTATTAACAATGATGATTTAAACCATATAGGCGAGGATGAGGACGATCGTACAAATTTTCATATTTCTGTTTGTCATTTCGAAAATTGACCAATGACAAAATCTAAAAAATGATGGGAGTTGAAGACACATTTTATAACTAGTTTCAAACAAGTAATGACACCATGAACAAGCTCATATTATTAGAATACTAACGCCCAAAACTATCATCTAAAAATTGGACGGACGTGTGTTTTAAATGTTTATATTTTCCTTATACGTTCAATTCAATTCATATTGTATCAGTGATAGAAAATGATTTACCATGATATTGTTTTCAAAAACAATGTCATTCCTTTGTTTTGAGTAGTTTTCCCTTAAAGGCATTGAAGTTTATGAGAGTAACCGATTATAGATAAAAGAACTTCCATTTTGAATGGAAACTTTTGGTATTAAGACACAATTACAATGTATCAAATCGAATTTGATAAAGCAAAATACATGTCACCATTCAATACCTAAAGGAATTTATATTTTTCAACACTGACAGCAAATTTTACAAAAGCTTTAAACTTCGTCGTAAAAGAAATTACTAGTATACTGTCCGTAGTTACTATAAAAAAACAATGACAATCGGGCAATACTATTTGTGCGATATGTACATTTGTGAGTTAATTTTGGTTAATCATTGATCAATACGTCAAATGATCGAACCATTGAAATTCAAACATATTATGATAACTGTTCGCAAGCGTTCGGCGTGCGTTTAGGCGGGGATATGCGTGAAGCGTTGGTGTTGTTCCTATTGGTGATGAGTCTGTCACAGTCGATGACGATAATTCTGATTATGATGATGATTGGTATTGGTGGTTCAATAGTTTATCCTGGAGAATATGGCGATAATTGATCCGATTTATAACTGATATAACATAACTTTATGTCGATATTTCTTAACATTGTTTTATTCGTTTAGATAATATATTTTAACAGGGCATAGGTATTAAACTGTTCATAGCATGACGCTAATGTTAAATTAAGTTGTTCTTATAATTAACAGAAGTATGTCAGCTTTGATTTACCTGAGTTACCAAATAGTGATTAAAACTAAACATATTTTAAAAATATTTCGTACAAAACATTTAAGATGAATAAAAAGCAGACAGGATCAAATTTGATTTCAGTCATACTGCAAAAAGCATTTTACAAATGCTTGTATTTAAATTTTAGTTCATTTCATGAAAATCAAAGTATACAGAAAAAATACAAAAATACACGCTTTTACAGATTTTAGTCACACATACAATAGTTTTACGGGATAACAAAAAAATGAAAACGTAAGCGTACCTGTATTCGTTTATTATCGTACTTCCTAACTTAAAGTATTATGCAATAAGTAAGAATTTATTCATAGGCGTAGGTAAAATTACCTTTATACGACTTGTATAATTATATCCGACCATGTAATCCTTCTCCTTGTTGGACAAAGTTTAAATGGCCCTGTGTTTTCCTGTAACTTATTCGCAGCCATGTTTTGATGTAATTCGTTCTCACGTAGGAGCGATTACTTGAAGGAAAACGAATTCGTTATCGTAGTATCATTACATGTATTGTGTTTATTTGTCTAACAGTCTTTAAACTTTAAAGCAATTAATATTCAATATGGCAGAATACAGTCATACCTGTGTTTTTAATTGATTCTTTGTTACATAAAAAAACAGTTTTCGATTTAATAAGAACTGATGTCTTCTTCATGAACAATTACAATATTGTCAAAATTACATGTAATAGTAGACATTAAGAATTTTATTTATTTATTGAATTCTAAATTCTTAAATTTCATCTATATCCTTGATACTAGCATGTCCTAACATCATAAGGTATCTAATGTTCAATAATTTACACCGTTATAGATTCTTTCGCACTCAAACAGCAATACTATTCATTCACTTAAACGCTCTAGCTATGCCATCATTGAACTTATTTTCAAATTGTATATCTTTTCATGCTTGTATATTGACACACCTAATAGATATGTGTTGTTCCTAAAATGTAATTACAAACGGATTATAATAAATTCAACTTTTAACAGCTGCCAAGAAATTTGAACAATCATTATTATCTTAAGATATTATATAGTCTGCATTACCTGCACCTTTGTATACTCAACTTGTGCAGAATATAATATCTCATACATGAAGACATGCATTAAGGGAAAAATACACGTTATAACAATTAAATGAATCGATTATAATTTCCCGATGAACCCGTTTTAAATATTAGGTTGACTCAGTTATCATCGAATCATCCTTCATGAAATGTGTGTACTGACAGTAAATATTGTAGTAATCCGAGGTAAAGGATTGTATAGAATCTTTTACGACTGTTTTGTATTGCTTGGTTTACGATTTTGCATAGCCATATGATTTTGACTTAAATGCACGCAATATTTGAATTTGAGTTGATGCTATTGAATTGAAGTTAAATGGAAGCTGTTCAGTATGCAGGAAAATTAAAATCGACCGACTGTTGAAAAATGGAAATAACTTTGTGTTCGTGCCGAACGACAAAAAAAACATGAATAAGTTCTATTTACAAAACCGCAAACTAATATGAATGTTTCATATAAAAATATAAGCAATTATACTTAAGGTAATAGAATATTCAAAAGGAGGTCAAATCTAATTTTATCTGATCACTTTTTAAAATATGCTATCTGGCAATGTTATAATTCAAAGAGCTTGTTTTAAATAATAAAATTATTATCATTTATTGACCTATGATACACATTATTCAGCCATATTATAATGTTATTAATCAAGTGATTTCATATTGGCTTTGTTATTGTGTCAAGGACTGTCGTATTGGCCAGAAGACGAAGGTCGAGGGCCAAGACGACTGTCCGATGTCTAATAACAAAGCCAGTATGAAATCACTTGATTAATGAGAATTTTATTAATTAACCATACTATATTGGTATTATGAATAAGACAAATGTAAAATTAAAGCAAATTTAATATAAAACAGAATAACATTTTATAACAACGCAAAGGTTTATTCATAACAGAAAATTGTCCAATTCCTCTTCTGTTGTTGTTTCAATGCCTAGTCTCACCAACACTATCCTTCCAATCTTCGAAGATTTTCAAGTCACTTCTAGTTTTGTATTATGTATTTTTACTCCTATTTTCTTCAATAAATGAATCAGTATCAGTAGAATTTACATCTATGAATCGTTTATGCCTAGGGTTTAAATCGTTTAATTTGCCTTTCCGAAAACAATTCGTTTTCAATTAGTTCAAGAATTTCTTCGTTTGATTCAATATAGATCTACGAGGGCGACCAGATCTAGAAGACCTTTTGTCAGCATGTGTAACTCCCTTTCACCACTACCCATCGTAAACAAAGACAAATTTCTCTTCAGAACTCAATATTCTTGCTAAAATCTAGACTTTGTCGTCTGCTGCTGCGATGTACTGTTTTTGTGTCGTGATTTTTATCAATATGTGAAAAAGGCAAGGGATGTAGACCACTGTTTCTCCAGACAGAGTTGTTATTCCTTACACTCGTATGGTTATACCATGTAAAACCAATTAAAACATACTGTGGTACGGACACAACAGCTTTGAAATTCCCAATCGATGAATTTTCAAAGATGGCGTCCATAAATGCAGAATAGAATATGTTCGTATTGGCCCTGGTTTTCAGCCAATCAGAAAGCGTAAATCTCGTATTGGCCTAGGTTTCTCGTATTGGCCTTGCTTTTCTCGTATTGGCCATGTTTCGCTATGTATTGGCTTAGTTTGCCTCATATAACGTGAGTAATTTGATTGTTATCAAAGCCAATATTGTATAGTTAATGAATAAAGAAGGATATTATGATTTTATGCCATGTAAACCATCAATTAAAAACATGCGTTGTCAAACTCTTTATAGCATTGTCCAGTAACATATTTTTTAAAAGTTGCCTATTCTAAATTCTAGCCTATTGAAATACTCTTCAATGTGGAGATGATGCGTTAGGATTCCAGTGCCTTAATATTCATAATCTCGTTCACATAAATATATGTGCTTATATTTGCAATTATGTCATTAACACAACGTTAATATAGAAGTATTCATCTTCTATATAAAACTTTTCTCTTTACAATACATAATATTTTCTTATATTTATGTTTTATATACAAGTTATTCACAAGGTATTTCGATTATTGCAGTTGTGCTTCAACTTGCTCAAGAAACCACGTCTGTTGGGGAACCAAATGCATTGTTCAAGAGATTGTATTTCGGCTTCCTCTCAACTCATAACTAGGATTGGTCTCTTAATACAGCTTGCGTTTTAACTTCAATAAATTCCAATTCAATGGGAGATAACTCTAAAACGTGTACATCAGCCCCCTATTTTTTCCACTTAAAATGTTTCTGTTATGATCATGCAACTGGAAACTGTAGCAAACGTCCTTAACATAAAAAAAAATAAGTGAAAGAAGTATGTTGATATTCATTGTGTGATAGTCTAAATGAAATAGACTGATGTAAGAATAAGATCTAATAAAAATTCCCGCAAAGTCTTCGTATCACATGTGACATGTCCCACAGTACTATGTATAGACAGAGAATCAGACACACTTACCAGTGGACCAATTAAGACGGAAAATAGTTTTGAACAACGTCACTGCAATGTTATCCGAGTAACGTGTGCGTCTATATGGAGCGAGTTGCGATTTGATTTGTGTAAGAACATGTGAACAATTCCCTGATAGTGAGTAGAATATCTAATATGGAATCAGTAGATTTCATTCTCTTGATATTTAGATCAGTGATAGTCCCTTCCCACATTCCCAAACTTTGCTTTGCGTCATTTTGCTGTTTTTGTTTTCAAATTTAGGGTCAAGAAGCCTCTGGAAAATTCTGATATATCTGGTAGAACGTGAGATCTTGTTGAGAACATGGTAGGAAATTGTCATTACTACAGAAGGGATACTTACTTTCAACTAAACTGGATACACTAAAGTGAAAGTGAAAGTATTTGGTTTGTTGCTGTGTTTTGTCTCTGTTGCTTTCATATAACAATGTCTTTATTTGTAGGCATTTAGAACACGGTATCAACAATTGTATTAAGGAAGAACAAAGGAAATTATTTATATTGTGTAGTAATGTACGTGTAATGTGTGTAAATTAATTATGTTTTACCTGCGTATTTCAATTAAACAAATATGTGTTGCACACTAGTATGCTATTGGTTTATGGTTATTGGAGATACATTATATTATTTGATCGGCGAAAGTAAACAAACTTATATAGTTGGAAATATCTTTATTTGAAAGAGGTCAAATCGTCTTGGTTCTCCTGCCATCATGTGCAGTCAACTACGTGCCTGGCGGATAGATTGAGTCGTTAACACTATACAAGTATATTTTACACATTGATATAACCATACTTCGCATCATGTACTAGATAAAGTGTTAGACAGAATGACATTAATCACGTGTTCCGTCCTGGACACTGCCATTTAATTCCTGTAATTTAGCACCATCCTCTGGAGAAACAACATTTGTTTGCTTTTCTAGTTTGTCTGCTAGATTTGCATTCTTTGTTTCCTGAAGTCCAAAGCAGCCGACAACACACAAAGCACCAACACCTCCCAAGATATAGTACATCACGCCTGGCAATCTTAGATTCTGTGGGGTATACAAACATAATCAAAATGTTATGTAAAATAACAGGAAACTACAGTGTAAAATTATTGTGATGTTTCCTCTATGGTTTGTGATAACAATAAACCTTTGATGAGTTACTAGATTAGATAAATACGATATTTGACTTTGATGGATCAGTCAGTCGATTGATCTTGTCTACTATAATGACAATACAATTAGGTGCCTATGTTTAGTTTGATAAAATGTACATGTTTAATATTCTGCAATGTCATAATTTACCAGATAATAAAGTTGAGGTCCAAGGATACCACCAACCCTCGCAACGACGCTGAGTGTTCCAAAACCTATTGGTCTAATAGAGCAAATTCAGTGAAAATGGTTTAGAATTCATTTGCAGACATGTTTTATACACACAATGGAAATTTACAGCACATGTATGTACAGTACAACCTCTCCAGAGCTGCCCTCTGTAGAGCAACAACATCTCTATAACAACACCTTCAAAATTTCCCTAAGCTGATTTTTACTATAACTTTAACCTCCGTAGAGCAACAACCTCTGAACAACTGCCAATATTTGCAGCTCCAACAGGGTGTTGCTCTACAGAGATTGTACTGTACTTGTAAATGTGTTTTATCCTTGAACTCATTCATGAAGCGATTTTACAACAGCAGGCGGTACTTCAGATACACCAGGAAAACGGGGAAATGTGACTTGGCATTACCACTGAACAGACAAACTAGGTTATAGAATACATGTTCATGAAATTGAATGAACTTAGCGAGTCTCAAATACTGTTACTTAACTTATGTAATAATGTACCTCGAGGAAATTCTACATTTAATTTTCTTAGCACACGATAGTACTTTTAATGCATGAACTTGTCTAATCTAATTTTGATCGTGTTGAAACGTTATCATTGTCATCCGAATGTCTCTCTCGTGCAATCATTCGTGTATATGTTACCTTATGACTGTTGGATATAGTTCTATTGTCATCGTCTGAACAGATCCCCAAGCGGTGGCGATTCCGATGTTGGCAAGCATAGCAAAGCCGTTAATCATCGAACCTTTGTTTGGTGTGTCTGAATGTACAAATAGATATAATCGGATCTAGTAGCTGCTGCACTGTTTATTATAAGATATATTAACTATTATTGTGAATCATGCTGTACATCTAAAAAAACTTCTGTCCATTTAATATTTCTTTGAATTTTGATTTGATGTATTAACTTACCAAGTCCTTCTATGATTCCCACGGCAATTCCACCAATAGCTACCAAAATAAAACATGCGATGGTGGTATTCCTACGTCCGATTCTGAAACAGAGAAACATCTCAACTATATGAAATATGTTGTAGTGACCAGAAAAATTCTCTAGCTCATTACTAGTATTTTTTATTTTGTATCGCTTATCT
Source organism: Lutraria lutraria (assembly GCA_964023205.1). NCBI lineage: Eukaryota > Metazoa > Mollusca > Bivalvia > Venerida > Mactridae > Lutraria > Lutraria lutraria. The sequence continues at coordinate 10,365,681 of OZ026836.1, read as the reverse complement.
ATGCATGTTGACTTTTTGATTATTTTGTTTGTTCATTACACATGAATTAGAAATACCCAAAAACTAAGTATGTACTAACTTCTATGTATGTATGAATGAAACAATAAGTTATCACTTTACTTTATTCTATTTCATAAGGTGGACAGTAACTGTTGACCCGCAGTTACCGATAAATTAGAAGCATAAACAAACCTATTTTGTAACCACAAAGCTGCTGCTTTTGAAGGGATTGCAACGAGATTAAATAAGAAAATGTTGATGTAAATATTTCCAGATAAGGCCTGGATGCCGAAACCAATGCCATAGCCAACAATTCCTAATGCAAACCTTAAATATAAAATAAGACATTGAAACAAAACATTAAAGTATAAGAAAACGTAACGTATCACAAACAGAATTCGAAATAAATAAAAATATGTCGTAACATTCAGTCCCAAATCAATATTAATCTGAATATAATGTGTAGAACAAATTGGTAAACCCTGAAAAATGATATTGATTCATATGCTGAAGATGTATGGTAGTGCATTATAACAATCGTTTAACATATTGGTAAACACCGAAAAATAATCACATTGTTTCATATGCTGAACATGTATGTTAGTCCATTATAACAAACGTTTAAAATATCTCAAGAAATAAGAAAATATCAGTTTGAGAAAAATAGTTACCAGTTCAAAGACAACAAAATTGATGTACGAACAAGTTCCTTCGTTCTGAATAAGTCAACTAACGTATACTTCCTCGCTTGGCTGATAGACACAGTGGGCTCTATGGCCAACAACGTGTCAAGATCGCGTACTTCGCTTTTGTTGAAAGCTGCTACCTTTTGTAATATTTGTTTAGCTTGGTCTATTTTGTCGTGTGCTATATACCATCTAAAACTTTCTGGTATAATACTGAAATAACAATATTTTTTATAACTTTTCGACAGAAAAAAAACGATATTTAGCACTATGTCGGCTTTTTTCAGATGTCAATTGAATAGCAATATACCAGGCTAATAGAACGCGAAATGATGATAATTATACTTGAACGATGAGTATGTTCTTGATATTAAGAGGTATTTGCAGATATTCAGATAATACATACAACCACGGAAGTAAGCAAACTGCTCCGACTATTGCGATCAGTAACTGTAAATGCCGCCAGTCCTGAACAAGCCATGCCACGAGCGCAAAGAGACACGCTTCCAAAGGCCATGATGGGAATCCAATAATCCAGACACGCCATTTAGCCAGTGAAAACTCACAGAGTAGACTGTACGTTGCCGTCATGAAAACGCCGGCAGCAATGCCAATGAAAATACGAACTACAGCGAACGTAATCCAGTTAACTGTTAAGTATCCGACAATGTTGGACACAGTGAAAATGAGCACAGAAAAGAAGAATGGTTTCTTCCGACCTATGTATTCAGCAACGTGACCAGCCACGAGATTGCCAACTAGAGTACCCGCTGTTTGTAATGACATGATCATACTCGGGATGTAATCCTGGCTGCAGACCAAGTTGTACTATAATCGATAAAACATTAAAGTTAGAAAACACCACACAGCCAAATCATTATAAATGCATTCTATTCACAAATCGAATCATCGGGATAATGCTTTAATATTGTCTACTACGTTGCATTATATTTCAAATTTGATTGTGGAAATTGTGCATTACGTTTGTTGATTTGACTTACATAGGCTATTGTTAAAAACTAGTGTATCAACCTATCACCCCTTGTTGCCAAAATAACGGAACTCACTCGAATCAAGTGTAGCAACAAAAAAGATTAAGCCGAAATATGACCAAAAGAAATGAAGGGATATTGTGCAAAAGATAATTCAGCAGTATGAATATTTTACCTCTGTAACAAGTGTCCGTTTTGAGTGATCAAATCCAAAGTTTGAACACATTGTTTCGTTAATTGTGCACGCCTTTATTGGACATTTCACAATTTCTGTATCATTTTGAATAGCAATACATGACGTCATGTTATTCATTGCCACATCATCGTTACACCACCATGTAGGCGTTAATGATAGCAACATCATTGATAATATACTAAAACACGTTACGATTTTCATGGCGTGACTAACGACGTTTATCATTATCTGGAATCGACCACATCCTCCCAACTCTTGTATTATTTTATCTGGGTTTGTTGGATTTGCCATTTCGAAGATTTTGTCTGATATGCAAAATAAACTTGACATTAACGGTGATTCAAGTGATGATTATTTACACAACGTTTAATGCACAGTCTAAAATGGACTTCAAATATAATTTGTATATCTATGTTTTGCAGATTAAACAATTGAACTTCAAATATTCTATGATGACTATTCATTTTCGGCGTTTTTTTAATCGGTGATTGCCTATTGCGTTGTTGTAGATCGTGTTGATGATGAGTCTGTCACAGTCGATTATGATTATAATGATAATGATGATTGATATTGGTGATTCTAGTGTTTATCCTGGAGGTTACGTCGATAATTTATCTAATTAATCACCAATATAACATAGAAATCGATATTTCTTAACATTGTTTTATTTGTCTAGATATTTGATTAAACTAATGATAGGATGACACAAATCAAATAAATTTAATTTAGTTTTTTGATAATTAAAGGAAGTATGTCAGCTTTGATTTAGCTAAGTTAACAAATAGTGTATAGAATTAAACATAAATATTAAGATATTTTGGTTAAAACATTGAAGATGAATAAAAAGCAGCCAGGAGTCTTTGATTTCATTCATACTTCAACAAGGACTTTACAAAAATTTACACTAATAGTTATCAATTCCTAAATTCTAGGTTTTAGCTCATTTAATAGTAAAATTCAAATCCTACAGAAAACATGCATAACGACTTTACAGATTTTAGTCATACATACAATAGTTTAATGGAATTATAAAAGCAATGAAAACACGTAATCGTACCTGTCTTTGTTTATCATCGAACTTCTTACATATAGTGAATCAGTATTATACAGTAAGTAAGAATTTATTCATAGACATGAATCGACTTATCTATATACGACTCGTAATATTATACCCGAACTTTTTATCACTATCTGTGTTGGGCAAAGTTTAAATTGCACCGGTTATTTTCTGTAACTTATTCGCAGTGATGTACGTAACGTAAGTAAATCGATAATAGGCATTCTGCAATTGTAATTATTCTTCTGGCGTTAAACATCGCTCTAAAAGATTGTCATTTTTAAAAGCGCTTCCATGGAGACGGTGGTCTTACTTGAACTATAGTCCATTTTCTACTTGAATCTGAAAGAGCTTAGAACTCAGTAAAAAAGTATTACTCTTTTTCCCTATAGTTTGTGATACATAGTAAAGTTACTAGATAGGATAAACACCATATATAGAGGATATTTAATGAGGATGGATTACGTATTGAATTTATTGAACGAGTTGAAGAAAACAGTATGAAGCGAGATCCGTGTAGTTTTATTGAACGAGTTTAATAAATTCAAAACGGAATCTGCACGAATATAATATGCTTCTTATCACATACCCTGAACCCAACATACCTGTTTGACATTGCTACTAATAACAAAAGAGTGACACATACGTAATAAGGTTTTTTAATCAGGAGCACAAAGAATAGTTCCATTATGAAACATCCTAAAATAATAAATTTTTGAACATGTCTAACGATATAAAAAAATTTGCTTACTCAAATTGTTAAAATTAATTCAACATTACTCCTGTGAAATTTTGTTGAAAAACAGCGTAGGAATAAATTCATGTGAATTGGCTCATTTGCATATTATATGCGCGGCCGTGCCATATCGTTTTTACGGCACGGCCAAAACGGCACGGGTATGTGATAAACCATTTTACTAGTATTTAATCAGTCGATCGGTGCTTATCTACAATAATGATAATACAATTGTCGATGATTAGTTTGATAAAAAGTAAATGCTTTAAAATTGTAAATCTTCGAACCTTTGTTTGGTGTGTCTGTCTGAATGGACAAATAGTTATAATTCAATTATTGTGAATATCATGCAATGTATTTAAAAATTAGTTTCTTGTATTTAGTATCGTTAAACCGTCAATTTTTAATCTGAATTTCTATTTAATCTACGTAGTTACCAAGTCCTTCTATGATTCCCATGGCTATCCCAACAATAGCTACTGAAATAAAACATGAAATTGAGGTATTCCTACGTCCAATTCTGAAATAGAGAAACATCTCAAGTATGTGAAGTGTGTGATAGAGTGTATAAAATGCTTTAGTTGTTTACTAGTATTTTTTATTTCGGTTTATGGCTGACTTCGCAGAAATGTGTTATAGTATCACTTGTTTATGCATGTTGACTATATGAGTATTTTGTTTGTCCATTAGAAATTCTCAAATTCACTGTTGAAGTTCAATGTATGTTTGCATGAAAAATTATCAATTTGCTTCAATCTCATCGATAAGGTGAACAGCTGACTCGCGATTTCTGTTTAATTAAAAGCAGAAACAAACCTATTTTGTAACAACAAACCTGCTCCTTTTGAGGTTATTACAGCCAAGGAAAATATGAACATATTCATGTAATATTTCCAGATAAGGCCCGAATGCCATTACTAACAATTCCTAATGCAAACCTTAAATATAAATAAATATTGAAACAAAACTAACATCAAAGCATGAGAAAACGTAACGTATCACAAATAGTTAGAATTCAAAATAATGAAAAAAAAAATCGCAATATTCCGACCAAGATCAATTTTAATCGAAATACAACGTGTAGAACATATTGGTAAACACTGAAGAATTATCACTTTGCTTCATATGTTAGAGATGTATGGTAGTGCATTATAGGAAACGTTTAAAACATTTCAAGAAATAAGAAAACATCACAAAAAATATTTACCAGTCCAACGACAACTAAACTGTGGTACGGACTTTCTTGATTGGTTGACAGACACAGTAGGCTCGTTGGCCAACAACGTGTCAATATCGTGTATTTCACTTTTGTTAAAAGCTGCTACCTTTTCTAAGATCTGTTTAGCTTGGTCTATTTTGTGTGCTATATACCATCTGAAACTTTCTAGAATGATACTGAAGCTGGAAATATTTCTGTAACTTTTTGAAAACTGAAAACGATATTTAGCACAATGTCGGCTTCTTCCAGATGCCAATAAACATTGAATTGTGGATGTTAAGAATTATATTAGGCAAATATCACACTAAAGTACATTTGTATCATAATTCTAAACAAAGTTCCTCAATTAACATCATTCAGAGCATTACATGTATTTGCAATAACGATTAAATATTTCTTATAGAGGTCTTATTATTGATGGTATTCGCATTTACTCAGATAATACATGCAACCACGGAAGTAAGCAAACTGCTCCGACTATTGTGATCAGTAATTGTAAATGCCGCCAGTCCTGACCCAGCCATGCCACGAGCGCAAAGAGACAAGTTTCTAAAGGCCACGATAGGAATCCAATAACCAAGACACGCCATTTATCCAATGAAAACTCACAGAGTAGACTGTACATTGCCATCATGAAATTACAATCCATACTAGTATTATAATTATATTTATTTTTTACATACAAAACAAGAAATTTACAAGGTATTTGGATCATTGCAGTTGTGCTTCAACTTGCTCAAGAAACCACGTCTATTCCGGCTTGCCCTCAATTCGTGACCAGGCGTTGTCTCTTAATACTGCTTGCGTTGTAACTTCAATAAATTCCAATTCAATGTGAGAAAACTCTAAAACGAGTTCGTCAACCCCTAATTTTTACGCTTAAAATGTTTCTGTTATAATCATGCAATCTTTTTTAAAATCATGAAAGAAGTATGTTATTATTCATTATGTGAAAATTTAAATGAAATAAATTGATTTAAGAATTAGATCGAGTAAAAATTCCCGCAAAGTTTTCGTATCAGAGACAAGTGTCCCTCAGTACTATGTATAGACAGAAAATCAGACGCACTTACCAATAAATCAATTAAGACGAAAAATAGTCTCAACGTCACTGCAAGTGTAATCCAAGTTACGCGTGCATCTGTTTGGAAATATATCAAGATGTGATGAACCTAGTGAGTTGCGATTTGATTCGTGTAAGAACATGTGAACAATTCCCTGATAGTAATTAGAATATCTAATCCGGAATCAGTAGATTACATTAGTAATAGTCCCGTCCCATATTCCCGGACTTTGCTTTGCGTCATTTTGCTGTTTTTGTTATTTTTCCTAAATTTAGGTCAAGAAGCTTCCGGAAAATTCTGAGATATCGGATAGAATGTGAGACCTTGTTGAGAACATGGTAGAAAATTGTCAATACTACAGAAGAGACACTTACTTTCAATCTAAACTGGATACACTAAAGTGATAGTGAAAGTATATCGTTTGTTGCTGCGTTTCGTCTCTGTTCCTTTCATATAACAATTTCTTTATTTGTAGGCATTTATAAAACGGTATCAACAAATTTACTAAGAAAGAACAAAGAAAACTATGTACATTGTGCAGTACTGTACGCATTATTGATTTTATAGTAAATAATGTTTACTTGCGTATTTCAACCAAACAAATACGTGTTACATACTAGTATGCTATTGGTTTATGGTTATGGGAGATATATTATATTTTTCGATCGGCGAAAGTGAACAAACTAATATACTTGGAAATATCTTTATTTGAAAGAGGTCAAATCGACTTGGTTCTCCTGAAATGTAAAATATGATACAACCTTTATTTGCCATCATGTGCGGTCAACCACATACCTAACGGATAGATTAAGTCGTTAACACTATATATATATTATAAGTATATATAACTCAGTGATATAACTATAACTTGCAGCATGTACTAGACAATGTTTTAGATGGAATGACATTAATCACATGTTCCGTCCTGGACACTGCAATTTAATTCCTGTAATTTAGCACCATCCTCTGGAGAAACAACATTTGTTTGCTTTTCTAGTTTGTCTGCTAGGTTTGCATTCTTTGTTTCCTGAAGTCCAAAGCAGCATACAACACACAAAGCTCCAACACCTCCCAATATATAGTACATCACGCCTGGTAATATTAGATTCTGTAAGGTATACAAACATAATCAACATATTATGTAGAATAAAAGGAAACTACAGTGTAAAATTATTGTGATGTTTCTTCTATCGTTTTTGATACACAATAAACCTTTGATGACTTACTAGATTAGATATACACGATATTCGACTTTGTTGGATCAGTCAGGCGATTGGTGCATGTCTACAATAATGATAATACAATTAAGTATCTATCTTTAGTTCGATAAAATGTACATGTTTAACACTCTGTAATGTCATAACTTACCAGGTAATAAAGTTGAGGTCCAAGGATACCACCAACCCTTCCAACGACGCTGAGTGTTCCAAAACCTATTGGTCTAATAGAACGAATACAATGGAATTTTTCATGCAGACAATGGAAATTTACAGCACATGTATTCACTTGTGAATGTGTCTTATCCTTTAACTCATTTATCAAGTGGTTTAACAACAGCAGGTTGCACTTCAGATGCACCAACAAAACGGGAAAGTGTGACTTGGCATTATCACTTCAAATAGACAAACTAGGTTATAGAAAACGTGTTCATGAAATTGAATGAACTTAGCGAGTCACCAATTTACTGTTACTTACCTAATGTACCAATGTTACTCGACGAAATTCTACATTTATTTTTCTTAACGGACATTTTATGCATGCTTTAAGACAACGATAGTACTTTTACTGCATTAACTCATCTAATGTCTCATCTCTCTCATGCAATCATTCGTGTATATTTTACCTTATGACTGTTGGATATAGTTCTATTGTCATCGTCTGAACAGGTCCCCATGCGGTGGAGATTCCGATGTTGGCAAGCAATGCAAAGCCGTTAATCATCGAACCTTTGTTTGGTGTGTCTGAATGTAAAAATAGTTATAATCGGATCTAGTATTTCCTGCACTGTATACTTTTTATTTACCATCAAAAATACATCTTGTATTCAATATCATTTAATGTATAAACTTACCAAGTCCTTCTATGATTCCCACGGCAATTCCACCAATAGCTACCAAAATAAAACATGCGATGGTGGTATTCCTACGTCCGATTCTGAAACAGAGAAACATCGCAACTATATGAAATATGTGACCAGAATATACTATAGTTCATTACTAGTATTTTTTATTTTGTATCGCTATTTTATGCATGTTGACTATTTGATTATTTCGGATGTTCATTATACATGTATTAGAAATTCCCAAAAACTAAATACGGTAGTTTTATGTACGTGTGAATGAAACAATAAGTTATCACTTCACTTTATGTAAGTTAATTCTTATTGATAAGGTGAACAGCTAACTCGATTTTCTGTTAAATTAAAATCACAAACAAACCTGTTTTGTAACCACAAAGCTGCTGCTTTTGAAGGGATTCCAACGAGAGAAAATAAGAATATATTCATGTAAATACTTCCAGATAAGGCCTGAATGCCGAAACCAATCCCATAGGTTACAATTCCTAACGCAAACCTTAAATATAAATAAACATTGATACAAAACCTTAAAGTATGAGAAAACCTAGCTTATCATAAATAGTTAGAATTCAAAATAAACAAAAACTATTTCGTATCATTCATTCCAAGATCAATATTCATCTGCTACAACGTGAAGAAACACTGAAAAAAATATATTACAATGCCTCATATGTTGAAGATGTATGGTAGAGCATTGTTTAAAACATCTCAAGAAATAAGAAAATATCAGTCTGAGAAAATTATTTACCAGTTCAAAGACAACAGAACTGAAGTACGGACAAGTTCCTTCGTTCTGAATAAGTCTATAAATGTATACTTTCTTCTTTGGTTGACAGACATAGTAGGCTCTTTGGCCAACAACTTGTCAAGATCGTGTACTTCGCTTTTGTTGAAAGATGCTACTTTTTCTAATATCTGTTTAGCTTGGTCTATGTTGTCGTGTGCTATATGCCATCTAAAACTTTCTGGAATGATACTGAAACGGAAATATATTGATAACCTTTTGAGATAGAAAAAAAAACGATATTTAGCACAAAGTCTGATTCTTTCAGATGTCAATTGAATTGCGGATGTGAAGCAATATATTGGGCAAAAGGAACGCTAAATGGTCATAATTCTAGACAAATAAATTATTTGAACGATGAGTATGTTCCTGGTATTAAAGTATCTGGCTTAGAAATCAGGCCAAATCAAGTTTCACCAATTTATAGATTTAAAAACTAAACCATAATTATATACTAAAATAAACCCACTGTATAAAGTGCATTGCAAGTAACTTGAAACAAATATTACATTTACCGTTAGGTACTTGACTTTAAAGAAATTCTGTACCCAGAACCCAGCTGTATATTACGTAATACTCCATATATAAAAAATGCAAACAAGTGTAAAAATTCTGAGGCACGGTTCCCTGGATTAACATTTCCGCTACACAATACCGAAAACCGCTTTGAAATCCGTCATCGAGTTAGATGGAAATAGTAATTCGAAAATGACACCTACTGTGTTTTTTTAAGCTGTGCAATTGACAATTAAAGTGTCGGATCATTATCGCCTCATTTTTTCTCATTAATGATTTAATGGTATCATATCGTACCAATACAATGCACAGTACGTTAGAGATGTTTAACGCTGATTAAGAAAAGTCGATGAACGGGTGCAATATCAATTGCAATAAAACACCATTTTTTAGCGTTCGGTTAGAATTATTTGTTGCGTGGTATTACAGAATGATATCTAATCTTTGTAAATAACGTAAAATATCAGTTCTATTTATATTAGCGATTTTAACCAAGCCAGAAACCTTAAGAGGTCTTATTATTGATGATATTTGTATTTACTCAGATAATACATACAACCACGGAAGTAAGCATACTGCTCCGACTATTGCGATCAGTAATTGTAAATGCCGCCAGTCCTGAACAAGCCATGCCACGAGCGCAAAGAGACACGCTTCCAAAGGCCATGATGGGAATCCAATAATCCAGACACGCCATTTAGCCGATGAAAACTCACATAGTAGACTGTATGTTGCCGTCATGAAAACGCCGGCAGCAATACCAATGAAAATACGAACTACAGCGAACATAATCCAGTTAACTGTTAAATATCCGACAATGTTGGACACTGTGAAAATGAGCACAGAAAAGAAGAATGGTTTCTTCCGACCTATATATTCAGCAACGTGACCAGCCACGAGATTGCCAACTAGAGTACCCGCTGTTTGTAATGACATGATCATACTCGGGATGTAATCCTGGCTGCAGACCAAGTTGTACTACAATCGATAAGAAATTTAAGTAAGAAAAAATCACAGACAAATCATTATAAACATATTATATTCACAAATCAAATCATCGGAATAATGCTTTGTCGTCTACTACGTTGCATTATATTTAAAACTCGATGGTGGAAATTGTGTATAACGTTATGTGATTTGACTTACACAGATGTTTTGCCAACATAGCGAAACTCAATCGAATCAAGGGTAGAAACAAAACAAGAGGGCCAAGATGGCCCTATATCGCTCACATGACAATCACTGTTCACTCATTAAAACATTGTTTTGAACCGGTGACCTAGTTTTTTACCCCAGACGACCTATGTTCGAACTTGTCCTTAATATCATTAAGACAAACAATCGGACAAGGTTTGGCCAAGATCCAATAAAAACCATGACAGTTAGAGCTTTTACAAGATTTTTACCTAAGATTTGACCTTGTGACCCAGTTTTTGAACCCGGCTGACCCATGTTCATCCTTGACCCACATATCATTGAGGCAAACATTTTGACAAGGTTTGGTGAAAATCCAATAACAACTGTGAAATCTACAGTGTTAACATGGTTTTTCATAAGATTTGACCTAGCGACCTAGTTTTTGACCCAAGATGACCCATGTTCGAACCCGTCCAAGATATTATGAAGACAAACATTCTGACAAGGTTTCATGATCATCCAATCAAAACAGTGACTTCTAGAGTGTTCACAAGGTTTTCCAGCAATTTGCCCTAGTGACCTAATTTTACTACAGAAATTACCCATTTTCAAACTTGACCTTCATATTATTAAAATAAACATTCTGACAAAGTTTCATGATGATGAAGTCAAAACAGTGATTTCTAAAGTGTTCACAAGGTTTTCCCTTATTTGGCCCTGGTGACCTAGTTTTTGACCCCAAATGGCCCAATATCGAACTCGTCCGAGATTTTGTTGATATTAACGTTCTGACCCAGTTTTGCTAAAATTGAGCCAAGAATGTGGCCCCTAGTGTGGTCACAACAAAAAGTTTGACGACGCACGACGCACACCGCACGACGCACGACGCCGGACGCCGGACGGAGAGTGATTCTAATAGCTCACTTTGTCACTTTGTGACATGTGAGCTAAAAAGACACAATTAAGCCTGAATATGACAGAAAGTAATAAAGGGAAATTGTACAAAAGATAATTCAGCTGTATAAATATTTTACCTCAGTGACAAGTGTCCGTTTTGAGTGATCAAATCCAAAGTTTGAACACATTGTTCCGTTAACTGTACACGCCTTTATTGGACATTTCACAACTTCTGTGTTGTTTTGAATAGCATTACATGCCGTCATGTTATTCACTGCTACGTCATCGTTACACCACCATGTAGGCGTTAATGACAGTAACATCATTGATGATACACTAAAACATGTTACGATTTTCATTGCGTGACTAACGACGTTTATCATTATCTGAAATCGACCACATCCTCCCAACTCTTCTATTATTTTATCTGGGTTTGTTGGATTCGCCATTTCGAAGATTTTGCCTGATAGGTAAAACAACTTGACATTAACGGAGATTCAAGTGATTATTATTTACACAATGTTGTATGCACCATCTAATATGAACTTCAGATGTAATTTGTACATCCATGTTTTGCTGATTAAACAGTTGAAATTCAAATAGTTTATGGTAACTATTCGTGTTTGACGTGCGTGTTTAAAAGCGATGATTGCGTGTAGCGTTGTTGTCGATTGTGCTGATGATGAGTCTGTCGCAATCGATGATGATAATTTTGATGATGATGATTGATATTGGTGATTCAAGTGTTTATCCTAGAGGTTACGTCGATAATTTATCCGAGTTATCACCGATGTAACATAGAAATCGGTATTTCCTAACATTGTTTTATTCGTCTAACACATTTTAACAAGACCTAGGTATTTGATTAAATACAAATTAAACAGTTAAAATTTAGTGGGTTTTTGTATAATTAAAAGAAGTATGTCAACATAATTATTAAGATATTTCGGTTAAAACATTTGAGGAGTCAAATTCGATTTCATTCATACAGCGAATAAGATTTTACAAAAATTTACATAAATATTCATTAATTCCTAAATTCTAAATTTTAGATCATTAAATGAGATTCAATTCCTACAGAAAACATACATAATGATTTTACAGATGTTAGTCATACAAACAATAATTTAATGGCATTATAAAAGCAATGAAAACACGTAAGCGTACCTGTTTTCGTTTATCATCAAACTTCTTACATATAGTGAATCAGTAGTTATACAGTTAGTAAGAATTTATTCATTTTATTCATAGACATGAATCGAATTAACTTTATACGACTTGTAAAATTATACCCGAACGTTTTATCATTATCCGCGTTGGGCAAAGTTTAAATTGCCCCGGTTATTTTCTGTAACTTATTCGCAGTGATATACGTAAGTAAATCGATAATAGGCATTTTGCAATTATTAGTATTTTTCTGGCGTTAAACGTCGCTCTAATTTATGTACGACATTTTGTCTTTTAGCCTTTTCAGAAGTAACATCCACATAAAACTTTTTACGTTAGTCTTTACTTCTGATCATATACCTAACTATGCCAATTGAAATTTCAGCATTTACCGAAACAATGGATATTTTTAGAAATAAGTGTGTCCGCTCAACATATCTTATGCCGTTTACACTAATTGTTGAGTACATATAATGTTTTAGTGCAGTGTTAAGCGTGTCCGCGTTTCTGATATCAGATACGTTAAACGTATTAATGCCGCCATGATTAAAACCATATGAAAGAAAATGAACAAAATGCGGTACGATTGTGTACCTTTGAGTTCATAACATTTTAAAAACATATGCTCGGACAAACGTATTTTTGAAAATGTTGACAATTTGTCAATATTTTCAACGTACGTCAGATACGTTAAGCAGTTCTTCAAGTTGTTTTCTTGTATTTGACAAATTGTCCAACAATGTAATGCAAGAATCACATTAGGTAATATAAAATTGTTTTAATAAACACGTTGACAAACACAATTTCACTTTGATACCACCTGCTTCCATTTTGTCGCATTATAATTAAAATGGTCATCAAATACGGTAAACTCAGATACGTTAAACAGAATATACCTAATACCAAAGGGGCTAGTTGGTCGAATAAAGTACCTTAAAGTGTAGTGTTTTGACGTCCAGACATGTACGTATTGTATGCCAGTCAAGACTGTGTAGTATTGATGATGTCATATTAACTGGGAAATGTTTATAAATAGTGCATGCATTTTGTTTCATCGCAACTAAATGGATAAATATTGTGCGGTGATTTTATCTATATAATTTGTATTAAACATATCAAAAGTTTGGATTAAAAATGTTTTATCATTTTAATTTGACTGCTCTCTCTGCAAAACTGTGTTTATTCTATGGACTGTTAGCTTTTGTTTTACTAGTTAACGTATCTGATCTTGTTTTCTTAATACGGATAAATGACAAACACTCCAACAAAACAGAGTTCCTAAGTAGACAGAACGGTTAAAAGCCACGTATAAAGATTTCTTGGAGAAAGAAACTGCTCGTCAAAAATGATACATAAATATGCGTACCTAATGACGAAAAAAGCACTGTACATAAAACCGCACCCATAAAGAGATCACAATTATCAAATGTTAGTCAACTTGATAATACTGTTCAGAAAAATTGGGTTTCTTGTGTAAAAAAACAATATTTTTGCTAATGGTTTTGGGTACATTAGGGAAAATCAATATGTTGAAAACAAAAATATGTTTTGCTTAATGCCTACAAAATAGTAAATTGTTTCACTATTCTAATTTTATAGTGGTTTATAGAACTTAGCAATATGTTACAGACATTGATATTACTAAATTTAGAACATGTTTTGCAGCATTTAGGAGTACATCACACAATTTGAACAAGGTAGATACTATGGCATTTCGAGGGAATTTAGAATTTGCTTTTATTGTGAAGGTTGTACGGAAGATGAATTTCGTTTTATTTTGGTTTGCCCACTAAATGAAGAATTACGTTCTCAGTACATACCAGATTACTATTTAAAACATCCTTGTATCCAATCGTTTTACAACCTCGTGTCATGTCCATGCACACAAGTTGTCCGTAATCTTGCTATGTTCATTTTCCATGCGTTTAAAATAAGGGATCAGCATGTAAAATTATTGTATGATTGAAATTAATTCCATTCATATTGACAACGATGTGTAGGATAATTGTAAAATAAATGTGCTAAAATCTACTATATTCAAGATCTGTTTAGCGTGTAGAAAATCAAGACTACAAATGTACTTGCATATAATTATTACCATGTACTTATTGCCATGTGTGTGTGTTGGCCAGTGGCCTTATATAACGCAATAAAAGAAATTGAAAATTGACATTATAATATCTAAATGGGATTTCTACATTTAACTTTATTGTTTTTATCTTTATTGTCAATATATCACTTTAACGTATCTGACGAACGGTGTTCTGGGTGACTTGCAAAAACAATGTGTGCAATCAAAAACCCGAAAAGAATTAAGCATTTCCCTCTTTGCTTTGAACTGAACAGAATGTTTATTGGTTATGTATAGTCTTATCAAAAGCTATCTGTAGACACCAGTTATCAGAAATTTAATTTAAAAAAAATACGTTTCGTAGTGTTAAGATAGTGTGGTGCAGAAACTGCAAATATCTGCAATATGCTCACCTGAAAGCGCAGTTCTAATTATAGCAATCATTACCCGCATGTTGTCTGACAAATCATGTATAATTGTGTTTGTATTGACCTGAGATACGTATAGATATCCAAACTTTATAAACAATATAAAATGCATTTTAATACTCGTCAAGCACAGTGGAAGCAAAAACGAACACATTTATTTGTTGTACACCGTTACAAAATTAATGTTCGTTGTAATTCATACATCAAATAAGACTTAAACACAAATATATTTTGAAGTGTGCGTGTATTTTCCTCAAATAGTTATTTTCTTGATTAATTTTAATTGAACCTAAAGGAACTAGCATTCATGTCAAGCTATCATGTTGTTCGATTGAGTCGTTTACACTTTACTTACAGTGATATGAATATAACTCGTATCATGTACTAGATAAAGTATTAGACTGAATGACATTTATCACGTTTTCCGTCCTGTGCACTGCCCTTTATTTCCTGTGATTTAGCTACATCCTCTGGAGAAACAACATTTGTTTGCTTTTCTAGTTTGTCTGATAGATTTGCATTCTTTGTTTCCTGAAGTCCTAGGCTGCCGACGACACACAAAGCACCAACACCTCCCAAGATATAGTACATCACGCCTGGTAATCTCAGATTCTGTGAGGAATAAAAAAATCAATATATTACATAGAATCAAAGGAGTATGTACATTAAAATATTATTATTGTGTTTTCCCCCCATAGTTTGTGATACACAATACTACACCCAAAGTCAGAGATGAGGAGCAAATGGTGCCCAACAAAATGTGATTTATAAAGGTTGTTTTGTGTATTTTCCAATGTGAATAGACCAAAGTACAATACCTTCTAGATAAATCCTGAAATTTTCACACACATCAAATTTGAATGTAAAAAGTTATGATATATTGACTAAAGCTACCCAATCCAGTAAAATGTATTATGTGGTAGATACGTGACACTGATAGCATTATCCAAAAGCTGGTGTTATTTTCTTATAATACTACTTCATGCTTGCTTTCTGTAAGTTCATTCTTTGTTGTACACTCCAACGTGATCTTTATAAGATTAAAGTGCAAGTTTGTTAAAAAGTTGTACCAAAAATAATATAAAGTTCTGAAATTGTGCAAGGCTTTTAATTCTACCAAACAAGTCAATGAACATATTGACAGGAAACTTGTAGCTTTCAGCATAACGGTAAACGTATGGTTATAAATTAGAACTTATTGTGTTATGATTTAAAATCATGTTATTAAATCTAGACTAGCATATCTTAATATCATTTGTTTACGTATTTCGAAAGTATGGTTTCGTATGTATCATACTTCATTAAAGCACCAACTTATACATAATAAATGTAAATTAATATATAACAAACAATGTCTTTTAATTTTAGAGCAATATGGTATTACTGTTAAGGTTAAACAGGGGGCTTGTGTGCCTCACTGCATGTGGAAAGGACATAGGAATGTCAATGTTGGACTATTATTGTAACACTTTATGGTTTTTGAATGACTTAAGACACAATTTCTATATCAATTCAGTGTAGACGAACACTTTTAATGCCATAAAAGGTCATAAAAGGTACAACAAATGATCTAATTAAATTAATAAATGTAAAATTACAATTCCAGTATTGGCGACAGCAGGATGAACTTGGCTTCTTGCAATGATTACGTTTGTATCATACCAGTCCTTGTTTCAGCGATAAAGGTTATTAACGAGTAAAGGTGAATTAACTAGAACAATTCATGCCTTGAGTAAACGCACTTAACTAAAACTTATACAACCCTTACTAGTGCAGTAGTTTATCCATTTTGACTTTCCAATGGGAAGCAAGCAAGATACAGGTAATGTTTGTATCTATTTACTTAGTGCTAATTATTGCATGAGTTGTAAACAAATACCAAAATATGTTCGAATCTTCATGTATAGTTCATTTTTTACAGTTAAAGTTGGATATTGGACGATATACCGTTAAAGGTACAAACAATGTTTTGTCAAAATTATTATTAGACTCATCAGGGCAATATAACTAGAATTTTAGTTATATTGCCCTGATGAGTCTTATGACGAAACCGGTCGGCTATTAAATAATATATGATACTCATGGAATGTTGATTAATTTTTATTATATATATTTATATATTTTACCATACGTTTCTACCTGTTACTTCATTACTTCACAATTGGAATAACATATAAATGCGAATGACCATATAAAGTATGAGGTAATTACATTTATGTGATTTTCACGGAACAATTAACATAAAACTCATTATTTTCTTACCAATGCATATATTAACTTTTATTAAAAGGGAACAATAGTGAAAAATAAAAAAAGCTATGCCCAACATCAGACACAGTCCTCAATATTCAATAACCCTATTCTTTACCATTTGCTCCACAGTGATACAATGATCCATAGATTGCGCTATAGCATACTGCAATATAATTCGTATTACCTATGCATTTATAAATGGGACCGGTATAACATTCAATAACATTTCTGACCTAAAAATATAACTATGGGGACCCCGTCAAACAATGCGTTTAGGTTAAAAAGTCATTTGTTTTCAAGATTCAGTTACATTTTGATAAATACAAAAATATGTAAATACATGATACTTACGTTACTGGACGTACATGTAACATAATTATGTATCACATGTTTAAATATTGTCGTGTGAACATAATAGATCACCATATGACATCGTGCTTACAAAATTCCATCCTTCTAATTTCAGTTTCACATGTTTTATAAAAATAAACGACAATACAGGATGAGGCTACTAGCTTTGTAATGGCCTTAAATCCAAAACAGACGGAGAAATTGTCACTGTCTACATTTCATGAATAATTTGAAAATATGACAACACACTAAGATGCCGCTAAACTGTTTCAGGTATTTAAGTTTACATGTAGGTAATCTCTCTCGAGTTATTTCATGGCACCCCAGTATGCTCCTCATCCCTGACTTTGGGTGAGTAAAGCTTTGATAAGTTACTAGATAAGATAAACACGATATACCATTTTACTAGTATTTAATCAGCCTACTTTACAGTACATGTCTTGATATAGATATAGAATACGTGTTCATGAAACTTAGCGAGTCCCAAATTTACTGTTATTTACCTAAAGCAATCCTTTACCTCGAGAAAATTCTACATATATCTTTCTTATCGTGCATTTGGTGTGTGCTTTAAGACAACGATAGTACTTTAAATGCGTGAACACATCTAATGTCCACCGAGTTAAAATGTGATCATTATCACCAATGTCTCTCTCATACAATATTAGGGATATGTTTTACCTTATGACTGTTGGATATAGTTCTATTGTCATCGTCTGAACAGATCCCCAAGCGATGGAGATTCCGAAGTCGGCAAGCAATGCAAAGCCATTAATCATCGACACTTTGTTTGGTGTGGCTGAATGAACAAATAGATATAATCGGATTTTGTATCTCCTGAACTTTCTCTTACATCATATATTTTCCATTATTGTGAATATTATGCAGTGTGTTTTAAAACTAATTTCTTGTATTTCCACAATGGAAATAAGGGGTTTCCCCTTTTTTGTGTCATCCTTGGTATTGTAAAGCTAACAATCATGGTTACCACTATTTATTAAATTTGATTTCTTATTTTAGAGTAAAAATTGATGATATTTATTTTAATTACAATATTTTAAAACAGTTATTCATTAAATATTTCTATGTATTTTCATTTTTAGCAATCTAATGTCTGTGATATATGTACCATGTTTTATATGCTTTTTATACCGAAATAAATAATAATAGTATCGTTTAACCGTCCATTTTTAATCTGAATTTCTATTAAATCTACATACTTACCAAGTCCTTCTATGATTCCCACGGCAATTCCACCAATAGCTACTAAAATAAAACATAAGATTGTGGTATTCCTACGTCCGATTCTGAAATAGAGAAACATCTCAACTATGTGAAGTGTGTGATAAAATGCTTTAGTTGCTTACTTGTATTTTTTTATTTTTTATTTTTTCTTCGCAGAAATGTGTTATAGTATCGCTTGTTTATGCATGTTGACTATTTGATTATTTTGTTTGTCCATTACCCATGTATAAGTATTCCTCAAATTCTTTATTGAAGATAATTAAGTTATCACTTCACTTTATTTTAACTTCTCACTTTATTTTTGTAAGTAGAAGGACTTGTTGTTCCAGTTCTGAGCAATATATGGATGTAAGAGTTGATGGTGGTTAAAGAGAAATTATTTCTGCGTCGAATAAGACCAGGCTTTTAAGAATCGGTTCAGAATTGTTACAACAGTACCTTGATAAACACATCCAGGAGTTCTATACCTTTCACTATAATATATAAATGGTGAAAACAAATTTAAACTTTATTTTGCTGTTATCACACGCCGGTAGCCTGTGGTGTAATCGTTGTTTTAAAAAATTAAAATGGCATTTTATTATTTCATGTTGTTAATAAGAAATCGTTTGGTATGCATTTTAAGTTGTCTTTTTTAGAAATAGTGTTTTTGTACGTGTATAAACCTCATTTTAAATTATTTTGTATTAACACACCAAACAACGCGTAAATACCTGGAGAACAATAGTGTATAAATATTTTGGTTTTTATTTGAAAACTAATGTCACAATTTAACAACTAAGAGAATAAGTAAAATTTGGTTTGGATTATGTGAACGCCATCCTGAAAACATATGAATTAAAAAGAACGCACAAATATCAACGTGACGACAGTGGCTTTATTTTTTACATTATTATAAAAAATTACACATGTCGTATAACTTTTTTCTCTCTTTAATATGGTAGAACAGCTATATGACCATTATGTCTTTTTCTACGAATTCGGTAATATAATTTGAAGATTTATTGGTCAGATTAATGTAAACAAATTAAAGTGAACATGAGACTGAATAAATGGTATATTTGTAAGTTTTAAGATGTGTTTTCAAAATTTAATGAGGTAGCCGTGTATTCAGACTCGTTTTTCCCATTAACATGTTTACGCGTTAATCAGATAAAAAAATTCTGGCGGTCCTATCTGTTACCTTTCAGGGGAAGTAACCACTGCCGGGAGATTGGTTTTTGTACATATATTACGGATAAGTACCGCACGACAACGAATATGTATACTTCCGGTAGCTAATAAAATGGCAGCCCTTGTGTTAATATATAGTGTGAGAAACGGACATAATTTTTTTTTGACAGAGTGGAATTTTATCGAGAATTTTGTGTGCAACCAGGTCCCTATGATACAACTTGATAATACACACAATGTAGCATAAGTGGGACCAGCAGAACAATCGATATGTGATGTATATTTGAAATGTATAAAAAAAAGTGTAAGAAAACAGCTGATAAAACAGCATAAAAAGAAAAATACCAACTAGAAGATATGTCATTAATATATCCGTTTAAAATATAAAAATCAGCTTTTTCCTCAGAGTATAAATGTAAATAAATCCTTATTTATCACAACTGAATAGACACACAGCTTGGTCACACACTGGTTCACATACCAATAACCGCATATGCATTTCAGAAACAACATTTGATGGACTTGCATGCATTTGGATGTATATTTTTCAGTGTATGTGTTCATAATGCCAACTTGATGAAAACTTACCCCACCCTGCAATTTAAAACAGCAACTAATTCAATATAAATATTTTTTATTTAAAATAAACAATGTTTTTTAAGAACTTTGATGATAAAATATATTTGCAAACTAGGTTATATAAATGTTTCCACACACAAATTAACAACCTTTAACTGATAAATACTGAACAGCATAATTATTGTTGTTTTATATATACTGATATACTAAATTGACTGCCGTGATCAGAAGTGAACACCCTTTAGGCCACATTAACATTTTCTGTGTTAAAATTGAAGTAGGTCTTATTTCTACCTAGAATGATATCTTTTCAGTGAAACTGACTTTTATTTGAAAACAAAACTTTCCGATATTGTCTTTTTTATTCGCGAAGTACATATAGAATTGTAGCACAGTATTTTTGTTAATACGTGCATTGTAAAAAATTAGAAAAGGCATCTGACAACTTTTTACAAGATGTGACCAAAGAAAGGCATTGCGTAAATAGATAAAATAGAAGTCTTATAAATTATTTTACTATCAATTTTAAATTATCTGTTTTATAACTAAATTAAAAAAAGCTAATGGACCTTTAAAAATCAATTTCTACAGAAATACATACATAACCGCATTATAAAAGCAATTAGTCAGCCTGGTTAGCTCAGTGGTTAGAGCGTTGGTCTATTTTATTATTATTTATTTATTTATTATTCTTACCATTTGTACAAAACATAGGAAATATATTACACATACAATTAATTTCAGTTAAGAGTGCAATACATACATATAATAAAAACAGTATTAACTGTTGACAAGGTTACAAACAAAAACAAATAACTGAATATAAAATTGAAAATATTAAAGGTAAATGATATGACTGAAGATATTACATCCTATAGACATCAAATTGTCACCACCTCTGAATTATGTGGAGTACCTTGGCAATTGTTTTCGAATAGAATGTGGTAAGTACTGGTTTAGAATTAAAAGAAGTCCAGTGAAGTTGGTTAGGATCAATAAATAACTGAAATAATGTTGAAAATGACGTTAAACCCGATGAAATAAATAAAAGCAATTGAAATACGTAAGCGTACCTGTTTTCGTTTATCATCGAATTTCTAACATCAAGTGAAACCGTTTTACACAGTTGGTAAGAATTTATTTATAGACACAAGTGAAATTATCTTAAATTACGACTTATAAAAAATATAATTATACCCGAACTTGTTATCATTCTCCTTGCTGGGCAAACTTTAAAGCTGTAACTTATTCGCAGCCATGTTTTGATGTACGTAATCAAATAGAAAATAGGCATTTTGTAAAAAAATCAATTATAAATATTTTCACGGGAGATAAAGGTCGCACTAAAAAGAGGATCATTTAAGCGATTCCACAAAGATGATGTTCTTACTTAAAATATGGTCCATTTGCTACTTGAATATGAAAGAGCTAGCTAGACTAGCGAGCTAGCACGTTGAAGGAATGGTGTATTAACGCCTAAATCACATTATCAGATACATGAATAATACTAAGAATGCAATACAATAAGAAAAAAATCGTCGACCCCGTCACATATTTTCACCTCGTTATGTCATTTAGGGCTGTGGGTCATTGGGTAAGTGGCGATCCGATCTAATCAACGATTCAACACTTACGATCCACAATTCGAATCACGAATCTTTTGTTATCAAGTAACCCATCTAAAACTTCAAAATTGCAGTTCTGGAGACAGCTTATTTGTTTTTAGGAAAATTGAATTAGATCAATATAAATTGTTCTATGCATGGTTTCAATTTATACGTACTCCCTTCCAGTTATAATTGATTTACCAGCATCATTATTTAAAGAACCGGTTGCAATTGGACATCTTGGCAAACAAAAAAGTCTATGATGAGACAATATTTATTCAGAGAAAAGGGATTTTTAAGAACGAAGAATACACTTTTATTTTGTAAAAAAATAAGATCGCGAACCACGAATATTAGTAATGACGATTATTCATACTCGATTTTTTAATTTGATTCGCGAATACCCGAGTACTCGGATACTCGCCACAGCCCTAATTATAATCATGTGAACTTCAGCCAATGAAACGTCTTCTTTCAGCATACAAAACATACTACAAAACACACACATTCTGGTAAGCACCGTATACTCGAATACAGAATATATTAACAAACGCGTCTAGTGGCCTATAAAATCATGACTAACTTCTTTGTTCTCAAACACATAAAGTACAAAACAATATACAGCACATAACAATACATTACACAAGACTTACCAACTGAGAGTTGAATGCATTGACTGAGGCTCACACTGGTACACAAAAACCCTCACTCGATCGTGACTGTTGTTGTAACTGTAATGTTAAGTGTTAATTGTGAATAACATATCGAATTAGAGTGACTGAAAGAATTTAAGTGCCATTCTGGAATTCACTTATATAATTAATTCAAATCGCAATAATTACAATAAATTTGTACATTGTACACTGAATCAATTAGACAGACAGTAAAGACAATATGCCTTGTGCTAAATATAGACAAATAAGCAAATACCAACCACTGGACAATCAACCAAACTTCAACCAAAATAAATATCCTTACAACTCAATGCAAAGTATCTGACTGCCAGTGCGCCCTTTCTCAAACTAAGAAGTCACATGACTGAAAACCGGCCAAGCATAAAAAAAAAATATGGAAGGCAATTCAATTAATCATAAAATCATAGGCAGAAGTAACGGACCTGTGATGGTAAAAATGTAATAAATTTTACGTAAAACACCATAACTTAACCCATAATTACCCTGAATGAAAAATTAAAATTGTCCCAAAGTTCGACCTATTCAACTGCCTGTGGGATATATACCATCACAGGTCCATTACTTCCGCCTGTGCACAAAACAAGCCGAGCTAAGCCTAAAAGAGTTGCTTCCCTTAAAACTGAACCACAGGTTATAACAAAAACAGGTTAATTCCCTTAGAACTTAGGATTTGTCAAAACCAACCCCGTTACATATATACATGTATATAAAGTGTTTTAGTTGTGTCATTTTAGGCCTAATACACCCATTTTTACACCACCAAGTCATATATTCTGAGTAGTTGCTTTGTATATTGCATATATATAACATGTTATACCTTGAAGTCAGTTCCTTTCTTTAAATGAACAGTGAAACATTGACCTTTTCTGTGAAATAAAAATCCTCACGTATAGATATGCAAAACTTCAAACCCAATACGATGTACATTGCATTTAGTTTGATACTTGAAACATCACAACTCAGCCAGCATCACTACGTCGGCCCGACGTCGGCTAAAGAGCGGAATATCGACTACATTTGCCAATGTCAATCCGACATTGGGCCGACGTAGGTGGATTTTTTAAAAAGTGTGTATTACACTTGGTGTTAACTTATTCAAGTTCGAACCTATTCTGTAGACATGAATATGTAAAATGTAAATGGTAAACACGATGAATCTGACTCTTTATATTCGTTCAAATCTCAATGTTGAGTTGATGTAGGATTGACGTAGGGCCGATATATGTATCAAAGTAGACGACTGTATTTTGTCATTAATGAGTTAACTGTTTTTACATAATCAATGAGGCAAATGAAAGAAGTGAAGAAGCAAAACGTTAATTTTGCATTATAATGTAAGTATTCATTTATATTTTGAAATATATTATCTTGGCTTATCTTAGATAACTTGTAACAAGATTTAAGTATCTAGGTCAACCGCCTGCATTAGTTATTTAGTGCTGACCGCCATATTTGAATTTCTTGAACTAGTGTCAACAGCAGGTCGGATAGAATTGATGAAAAGAACAAGTTTTAGTTGCAAGAAACATGTCAGTGAGTTTGGAAAATTACTTTAAAAGGCATACATCAACAACAGCGGGTGGATATTGACAGTAAAGTAATTATTTTGGGAACTTATTTTAGCTTGTTGCTTTATTGTCATATGTTTTCGCGACTGTCTATAACATTGATTTCATTGTTTTACCATAATGGTTTATTTACACCAGAGACCAATGACCAGTATGCACTCAGTCTAATAATTAAATTTAAAATTATATGTAAATATTTGTGTAAAATTACTCTTATTTCCATTTGTCTCCTGTTTTAGCTCCAGACCAGCAGATTTTCACAACTACAGTGTAAAAAGATATCAATTAGACATTAAACTTTCAACTGCTCATATTAATTTATTCTGTATAAATAATGAATGCATAAATAATAATTATAAAAAGTTCTAATTATAAATAATATTTTGAAATACATGTATATTGATGGAAATTAGATCTACCTATAGACTCTGATAGGAGTATACAAGTATAAATCATGTCATTGTTCTGTTAATGTTGTTAATTATTTAGTATAACTAGATACCATAGATTGTTATAAGGTACATGTTTGAAATACAATGAATACAAATGTATGTTGTTTTTGAATTTGATTTTATATTTTACAGGTCAACTATCAGGGAAGGATACCAAAGACCCAGCATGGCATACACATGTATTTAAGTAGTTAGTCCCGAGAGAGTGTGTCGGAATATACAATGGCTATGTTGCAAGTTGGCAATATACTAGTAGCATTCATTGTAAGTTACAAATGTAATTATTATCACATATATATATCTTGTATACAACAATTTTAATCTTGATTACTCTTAGTTGCGGTGTGATATGTTGTATTTTGTAAATTGGCTGGGATATTCACCAGCCCGATCAGCTTAGTTGGTAGAGCATCTGACTTGCAAGCAAGAGGTCGCGGGTTCGAGCCATGCATCTATATGTATATTATTTTCCTCTTCCTATTACATTTGATGCCGTTGGTATGAGACTGACCTCGAAATCCTACAGCTAGGGTGAAGCAAAGGCTGGTTTAGTCGAAAGAACCTGTGTTTGTTGCAATTAATTTATATTAACAATTTTGAATAAAAAGGAAGGAGGAATGTGGCGGTGTAATACCAGCCCGATTAGCTCAGTCGGTAGAGCATCTGACTTGTAAGCAGAAGGTCGCGGGTTTGAGCCCTCGCATTGGGTACATTATTTGCCTCCTATGTACAGCAGTATGATTTAATTTGAACCTAATAATGTACATGAAATAGGAAACTATTTGGCTAATTGCATTAGTTAAAGGAAATGAATTGTGCTTATTGTATGTTTTTAAATACTGTGTTATCAATGTATTGATTAGTTATATTGTAGCTGAAACTGTACAATGGACAATTCAAAGTGTTTAGGAAGCTGATGTTAAGGTGGTGTTGAGAGAGTGCCTATGTACCAACAGTGACAAGGGATAGTGGAAAAAGAAGAGAAAACTAATATTAATCTACTATAAACAATTACATGAATGACCAAAATGAACTTTTATAGTGTTTTTAAGTTTTTGGTTAAGACTTTTGGAAGATATATACAGTGTATTTTTAATTTGTTAGCATTAGTAATTTTGTATTTGTTTATGTATGAGAATGATTAATTGTGTGAATAATTAAATTTAGAAGTGCCAAATAGTACAACATCACTGACCACATTCATATTTTAAACATAGGATTTGCAGAGTAATGAAAATCAAAGTTATGTATTGATTTCTTATTGTATTTTTCATTCTTCATGTAATTGGGTTTCATTTTAGCTTAATTGTCATAACATGAAATACATTAGATAGTGGAAACATGGCTAGAATTTGAATATAGTTTTATCATAAAGGGTCTGGGACGCTATTCAAGTTCATACCCTATGCACTTTCAAGAGAAAGCAAAAACAGCTACATTAAGACTCATGTATATCATTTTTCTACTGTTATGTTTTGCCCCATAATTAAACGATTAAGCACTTGTTTCTTTTAAAGAAAGAGAGCAATATTAATCTATCCTTAGTATTAAACCTTAAATTTTACTTTGAAATAATTTCTATTGCATGGAAGGAGTGTCTGGATTTGGAATACTAATCTGGAGCCCAGTCCCTTAATTAAGATCATAAGATGTACATGATCACCATGATGTTGATTAAATAAATATAGAAAATACTCTATTTATTTTGTTATCTTAATGAAAGATGACCTGTTAGAAATTAACAAATATATGAAATAACTTGTAGTAGCTTGGGTGACATATAGTTTATTGTTATACAATGGCTCCATGATTTAACGGGGAAAAATAAACAAAACAACTACCTTTTATTTTTATTCATCTCTGAAATATACATTGAATAGGTACTCATATTACGAACACTGCATGAGTCATATTCGCATACAAGCAACTGAATAAACACGTAGAGACATATGTAAAGTCTCTCTCTATTTATATTATCATTACTGTTCTATTTGGATAAAACCTTTATGCGTGGCATCACAGTGTAGTTTCTGTTTGACTAAATCAAACCACTTTTATCCTCCCCTCTTTCTGTTGAGTTATCTTTTGAAGTCTGTAATTTAGATGCACCATCCGGTGAAACAGCATTTGGTCTTTTTTCTAGCTTATCGTTCAAGCTCGCATTCTTTGTTTCCGGAAGTCCGTAGCTGCTGATAATACACAATACACCAACAGCTCCCAAAACGTAATACATCAGTCCAGGCTGTCGTAGATTCTGCAAGATATTGGAAGAAGAAAATGAGTCTCAGATAACATTTCGCACCTACCAAATATGCTGTGAACGAATAGATAGTTGCTGAAGAAATATTTATTCAGCTGAAGTCCATACGTAATGTCACACCCTAATTAGATATTAATTGTGTGACAATTACTCACCACATAAACGAGTTGAGGACCTATTATTGCTCCAATTCTTCCAACCACACTAAGTGTTCCGAAACCTATTGGGCTGCAATAAAAAAAGACTCAGCTTAACCAACAAATCTTCGTAATGCACAAAATACTGAAACAAATGAGTTTGTTTGTATGTATACTACAATTTAACTGAAAGTATTGTTAATCCAAAATACACCACAGCAAATATGTTTTAACTCGATTAAAAGAAATACAACATTGCTGTACTAGGCCTGTCCTGTCCTGTCCTAACTATTCTAATATTGATGCAATGTGAGATAGAGCTGCGACATCCTAAATATAGATATCCACGTGCTGGTTTGAAAAAATATATGTACTCGTGTGTAAGGAGACTGGCGTAACAAACAGTGTGATATCCGCTGTAAACTGAATACCAGTAATAAACAGTATAAAATAGCAGCATTAAACTTACGTTTCGTAAAATCAAATAAACATATAATATAAACGTTAAGTGGAGTTATAATATTGACTGTTGTTTATGAAATACTTTTACTCATTGATGATTGGTTGCTTTCAATAGGTATTGATATAACCAGGTGTTGATGTCTGTTTTACCGTATGACTGTAGGATATAACTCTATTGTCATCGTCTGAACTGGTCCCCAGGCTGTTGTGATTCCTATATTAGCAACAAGTGCAAATCCATTGATCATTGATCCCTTGTTCGAAATGTCTTTTTATTTCATTACATATGAAAAAGAACAATGTAAGCTCTCAGCAAAATAACTCTTTGTATCTATCAGTTCATTGATATCCCAATCACATCATAATGTTTACAAAACATTCTATAGTAAAAATATGAACATTGTTATGCAGTTAAAGTATTATTAAAGTGCGTGTTAAAACCTTTGTAGTGACATTTAAGTTTTTTTTTATTTCTGATACTCACCCAGCCCCTCGATCACACCAACAGCTATGCCACCAATGGCGACTAATATAAAACACAATACGCAGGTATTTCCACGGCCTATCCTGAAGTAGAGAAAAACATCAACTTGCAAACATCACCATATAAGCAGGCTTATGCATGTAACGTTTGAAATATTGGCGTAATCGTGAATTTAAGTCTAGCAACACCTCCACGTAGATTTAGTCGTCTTGTAAACATTTTCGACATTCTTCCTGAGTGTACAATATCTCCAAGTGGCAAAGAATATATACATGTGTCTATTTTATTTCACTTCCCAATGGAAGAGGGATGGGATTTATTACATTTATCAACACAACTATCAGAGTTATAAAGGACCACACTTCAGAAATGTATTGTTACCATGATATTTACGGAATAGAGACATAACCATACATAAACATGCAAGTGAAACTGTAACATACCTATTTTGTAACCATAAAGCTATAGCCTTTGATGGGATTCCAACCAGAGAAAATAGGAAGAGGTTCAGGTATATACTACCTGACAAGGACTGGATACCGAAAGCAATTCCATATGAAACAAGCCCTAAAGCAAACCTGAAAACATACGGTTCTCCGTCATTTTAAATGTAATTGCCATTTTTCTTTCATGAAATTGGAATCATTTGTACGTTCGTTAATGCCGTTTTGTAGTATAAGTCTCACAGATAAACATAACAACCTCACACTTACCCTCGGTTAAAAAGAATAAAGTATTAATGAATAACATATTGATATTGCTATAACATTTTTACAAGGGCTCTTTATTATGAATAATTATCATATCAAAATAATTTCACATTTTTTCAAATATCTGAATAAACAAAGCTAAGGAACATGTCTATTTACCAATTGCAGGCCAATAATATCGAGATGCGAATGAGCTTCCTTGTTCCAAACAAGTCTAATAACGTATACTTTCTCTCTTGGACATCAGTCGACTTAGGCTGGGTTGCCATCAACATTTCGAGATCATCTATTTCTCTTCTGTTGAAAGCTGCTACTTTTTGTACAATTTGTTTAGCTTGGTCTAGTTTGTCGTGTGCTACATACCATCTAAAACTTTCGGGAATAATGCTGAAAATGTACATACCTCATAAAGTATTTTCAAAACGACAACTGTTTGAAGGCGAACTACTTTGACTGGTACCACTTCGTTAGATTCGAAATCATAACGTTCAATGATATTTACGACATAAGATAAGTAATTTTCAGCATGACGGATCATCACAAGTGGATTGAAAATGTCTTATTAAAATCAAACATCCTTAGTAACAGAATGCGTTTGAAGAAATTATGCAGCCGACGTTTTGCAATATGTCTTATCTAGTGATAATGATTGTATTGGAGTCAACTTTTGACTAGTTTAGTTCACCAATATAGACGTCATTTTTGTACGTAACATTTTCTTGTCAACATGACATCCGTTGTTTGCTTAGCATCTTTCTCATCGAAAAAGGAATTATGGCCATAAAAAACGGTTTAAGTATGCCATACTTACAACCATGGAAGAAGGCATGGTATTCCAACTATCGCTATCAAAAGTTGCAGATGTCGCCAATCCTGGACCAACCATGCCACAAGAGCAAAAAGACAAGCTTCCAAAGGCCATGATGGGAATCCAATAATCCAGACCCGCCATTTAGCCAATGAGAACTCACAGAGTAGACTGTACGTTGAAGTCATAAAAAAGCCGGCAGCAAGACCGATAAACATTCGAGCAATTGCAAACATAACCCAGTTAACGGTGAAGTACCCAACTAGGTTGAATATGATGAAAACAACCACAGAAAAGAAGAACGGTTTCTTCCGACCTATGTATTCAGCAATGTGACCACATACAATATTACCAGCGAGTGTGCCCGCTACTTGTATCGACATAATCAAACTTGGTATGTAATCCAGATCGCAAACCAAACCAAACTGTAAATGGGGAGAAAATGATAAATGAAACACAATGTACAAATTGCCTATATTAGGCTCGTGCATGTTATGTTAACCGAATGCCATGTTGGAGAGTTTTAAATACTTAGTACTTTTAAAGAACTGTTGGCATGGCAATGGAAACTATAAAAAAAATATATATTTTTCATTTAGTGTTATTTCACTAACTGATTTCCGTGCTTATTATGTCAGTTTCATAGTGCATACATCTACATTGATAACAATCATACAAATTAACCAAAATACCATTGGGCATTTCCGTGAATGACTTGCCATGAATAATTATTGAAGCTTGTACTTTTCCAAATTTAGCTCATCTGGATAATAACTGTATGGTTTCATAACATCACGAGTGATAAATTGTATGTTGTTCATTACTTTCTAGTATGAATTAATATTTACCTCTGTTACGACTGTTTGCATGGTCCCGCTGAATTCGAAGCTTGAACATGTCGTTCCGTTGACTGTGCATGTCTTCTTAGGACAACTCGTCGCATAAGAACCATAAGGGCTCATCTGCACTTTTGGGCGAAAATGACTTTTTGTGAAAATTAATAGTGTTTTATTGTTATCTTTCTGTTGAAAAAATTTCCCACTTAATTTCTAAAAGATAAAGTGAAAAATCAGGTTAATGAAAAGGGCTCATCTGCATTTTTATGAATTACTTGGAAACATATGGGCTCATCTACTCATCCTTCAGAAACATAAGGGCTCATCTGCAATAGTTAGGAGCTTAAGATTAGTATCTTTGGTATCAGTCTTAATCATAAACAAGTGATATATGTTTACAGTTATTATTGACATGTAAACAGTTATTATTGATAAGAAATTTAAGATGTACCACATGTATACATTGTCCAGAGGACACTGAGAAATTGTTCTCATTTCATTTGAGAGTGTATGAGAGTAAGTTTAATAAAATAAAAAGGGTTGTGTTCTTATTGAAACAAGGAGTTCTATTAGTTGGATATTAATAAAGATAAGATAAACTTATTTATGATTAAGATTTTAAAATACAAATTATTGAATGGTTAGGAATTAAAAACAGTAAAGCTTACATGGTTCAATACTTATACAATTAAATTTGTTTTTTCCCTTTTTACTGAAATTATGCTGTAATTATGTAAATTCTAACAGTAGTTGATTCTTTAAAATCACCAAGTTTCATGAGCAGAACATACTAAGTCTTCTTTATTTAAGTAAAGTGTAAATCCAACAAATCGTCTTGTGATCTATCTTACAAATTAACTGTTATATTCTAAAATTTATATACATCATAATTAAAATTACAAGTGACCATGGAAAAGACGGGTGAGACGAAGAAGACTTTCTTGATATAATTAATGAAATATCTGACAGATATCTCGATGATACGTCGAAACGAAAGACTGAACCAAGCAGGTTTTATCACCATGATGTTAATTGAACTCTTTCGACCAACAAAAAAAAGACTTGACTCTGAATGAAATTATATCATTAGATAAAAGGGAGGACGTAAATGAAATTGAGATGAAAAAAAGGACCAAGTCCAATTCTAATGAAGACATACCACTGTCAAGCATACTGTCTAGCCTTAAAAAATAAAACAGATAATGAATAGCAAAGCTCTTCAGATGTTCCATTGTGTCAAATTCAGACAGAATTGAAAAGAATTAAAGTAGATCATTCTATTGAAAACAGTACAGGCAAACAGGCAATGTGGAAGCGTAAAATACTGTTTACGTCATCCGAAAATGATGACAGAGATAATGATAAAACATACAATCTTCTACAAGGGTCTGATAGTGATACAAGTATCAATGAGGATATAAATATACCTGTAATACATATTACTAACATACGTTAGAAATGGTGGAGAAAAAGAACCAGACCTATGCTAAGGCACATTGCGAAAATAGCTAAACTGTCTAAAACAGAGTAGATAAACCAAGGAAGGCAACCAACTACAGACCAACAGAACACAGAAACAACAAGCACTGAACATGCAATTATGGCTAGCCAAGAAACATCATGAAATCAGACTTAACAATATGCTAATAAGTACTTACTTGGAAAGAACCTAAATAGCAGGTGGTGGCAATTGTTTTTTTCAATGCAATGTCAATTCAACACTAGTGACAGTGGTGTTTCTTCTCTAAGTTAGTCAGCGTGTGATCATTTAAAGAAACAAAAGAATCACTATATTGGCTTCTTGGATAAGTTTAATAAGTCAAAAGAAAAATCATCACAGATGTTTGATGAAAATGTTGATGAACTCAAGCATGATGGAATATGGAATGTGTCGCTAAGCAACCTGATCCCACTTGCTACAGCTAGTCTCTTGCAGAGAAGAATACTGATATAGTCAAGTAGACTGAACTGCCCTTTAATTCAAATTGAGCCAGATTTTTATGGCGACAAGTGCAGAGGCTTTTTGTTTAGCATATTTAGCAGTTCCAGGATATGAATATTATGATGCATGCACTAAAGGTGTTCGTGGATGACAATAAACTGAATAATTTAGACAAAACTAGTAATAGTATACCTCAGGTGAAGACACCAAATAAATACTGTATTCAGACTGTTGCTCTGGTCGAAACTGATTATATATTTTAGTTACTAGTCACCCAACAGTTGAACTAATAGAACAATTTTTTTGGAGTCAGGACATACACAAATGGAATGTGATTCCATGCATTCTGCTATAGATACAGCCAAAAAGGGAACTTCAATTTTCATCCCAGATCACTGGGATATGGTTATTCATTTTGCTTGCCGAAGTAATCCATACACTGTTTTACCCATGCATTTCAACAATTCTTTTAATATTAAGAAGTACACAAGGGAAACATTTCAAACACTAAATACTGACACAATGGGAATAGGGTAAACTGGTTAAAAATAGTAAGGATGTGCAACCATCAACCAGACATGATTTTTGTGAAGGAAAACTTTGATCAACAGGAAGTTCGAGTCATAAAGCTGTGTCGATTAGTACATAGTTGTCCGCGCAGAAATACTGAACAAAAAAAGAAAGATTTAATGTCACTGTGCGACTCATTAATAATTCCATCAAGTTACCATAAGTTCTATGCTGCTCTAAAGACGGATAAATCTGCAAAAGATCAGTTACTATACCGGACAGTCATGATGATGACACTGACAGTGATTAGATGATATTATCGGGTAAAACTGTAACTATAGAACATATAATTTGATATTTGTTGCAAAAAGTAACACTTCGATGTAAATTTGAACCAGTGTTTCCCTATAATTAGAGTTCTTTTTTACAGATGAGTCCTTATGTTTGTAAAAAAAAATGAAAAAATAGACAGAACCATAAGGGCTCATCTGCAAATATGACCGTATATGGCTTGTACATCAATTGTTTAATTCAAACAAACTGTATTTTAAAAGTTCTTTACCATCTTATTAAGTGTACACTATTTCTTGATTGTGTCTTGAATATTTGATTTTTGGTATACCTTCAAACCTTTAAACGGCTTTTTCTCCACTATTTGATTTTTGCAGATGAGCCCTTATGGTTCTTATGTGACGAACTGACAACTTCGGTGCCATTTTGAATAACCAGACATGACGTCATATTGTTCATTGCTACGTCATCATTACACCACCACGTAGGCGTTGCTGAAAGTATTACCATAGATGATATACTGAAACACGTCACGATTTTCATGGCGTGACTAACAACATTTATCATTATCTGGAAGCGACCACATCCTCCCATTTCTTCAATTATTTTATCTGGATTTGTTGTAGAAGTCATCTTCACAGAAGACCTGCGGGTCTAAATCCACGATATGTAATGACTGCTTAACACTAAATAAATTACGTGCGCAATTGAATCATTTGATCGAGGTCCAGCAATAACTCCCAAACATAAATGCCGAATAATTGTTCCAAAATACGAATACAAAAGTAGTCCAATTTGCGGAAACGCCAAACAATTATAAGCATTAATTTTCACCATCCGATTTCAATTCATTCCTCGTAATTGATATTATATGTGAACTTCTTCAGGAACAGAAAGTTCATGACACTGCATAAGTACGAGTACAAATGTCCATTGATTTATCATTCACTTGATTTTGAACTAAGGGCTATTATTTTTGACTTCGTAATTATATGTAGATATTCCCGAACATGCTTTAAATCCGTATCCAACTTTGCCTAGTACAAGTTGTTCAGAATGCATAACTATCTTAAATGAACGACAATAACGTATTGGTTAATTATTCCTCCTCATGTTCGGGTATAATCTTTGAAACTTGGTGAAATGTAAGTGAGCACTAAATCCGTAAGTAAGGTAGAACATTGTGATAATAGATTGTATGTAATTTCTTTGCATAAACATCATCAATAAATTATCATCATATTAAGAAATATTAGGACTTCGCTCTAATGATGACACAACTTCACAATCCATGTTAAGTTACAACATTATGCCATACTATTTTCACTGCTGCTTGGTTATATTATCGAACTTTTATGTTATAATACTTTTTTTTTTATTTTATTTTTTTTTTATTTTGATATTTTATGGATATTCTATAATTCCCTTAATGTAAAAAAATAGGTAATACATAAGACAACGATACTTCAGAACATACACAGAAAATAGATATGAATAAGTATGAAATACTTGATAATGATAACATACATTTTGTTTTCTTAAGACAGTGTTGTGCATTTGAACTGACTTGACAACTCAAGGCTCGAGGTTTTAACCTTTTTCTCTTTTAGTAAATATTTTCTAAAAAGGCTTTATTTATTATAATATTCAATTAAATCCCATGTTGCATGTTTGGACTTATCACTCAGCCTATAGGCTGTAATCTTCTTCCTATTGCCATTAATGAATTAAAATCCCAACTCCCAATTATTCTTATGTATTTGCTCAACGCGACACACAAATATTAATATTACAAAAATAATATTGCCCGATGGTTATTATTTCTTTGATAGTTACCTCGGCTATGATCATGTGTTTTTACCTAAAATATCTTCAGAAATTGTAAGAGTTGTTGCCCTTGTCGAAATTTTCTAATTTACATGTATTTAGATATTGAATGGTGAACTGTATTTTTTATCAAATTATATTGATATTGTGTAATTGCATCTTCTTACAACGAGATTTCATTGAAGTGGGTGTTTTTTGCCTTTAATCATAGAAATAAACCATTTTCTATCAAAGAAACCTATAAAAGTGTAAACATATACATTTGTATATACAATCTGTCCGCCTAATTTTGAGATAATATTTTTTGGAGTTAGGATCCTAATACCTTAACGTTTACAAAAAGCCAGTTTCAAGTTTAGTGTTCATTTACTATATAACATTAATGTTTTGTTAATCCCATGTAATTGTTGATAGCATGCACGTAAAGTTGACCACGATATTGCAAGCTGTAATTTATATTCAACATTCATGTAAATGTGTACAAGCAACCAGTAATTTATTTGCACACTTATATCTTTACATTAGTATAAGCTCGTACTCGTACTATACTGCTTCACTGTGTATATTTGCCAATGAATTATAACTTGCATAAATTATACAGCTGTGTGTGCGTTTTTGACGTTACCTGACACAAGAGTGAGTGTTTAAGAATATTGTCCATTCCATATTTTTTATTAGATAAAATACATTTGCTACTTTTCTAACGTCCTTTCCCCATATTTATTGGGGCATTTAAAGGGGCATGCCCAGGAACTGCTGTGTCTTTTTTTCGTACACCAAAATTGCGTTTGTCACTTGTAAAACCAATTATTACCGAAAAGTCAAGAAGAATGTCCACTAAAAAATGACCCTATAACGCGCGCGTCGGTATTTATATGTCGGTTTGAATAAAAGGCTTAAAGCCTTTTATTGACGACAACGATATTTCCGATACGTCTGGGAGTTTGACTGAGCATGTGCGCTGCCTTTCAAGTGAACATAACTTGAGAAATACTTACCATATCAGTTTGTTGACATTTTTTCCGCGATATTTTCGGTTTGACAGAAACCGAAAGGGTCGAGTTGTGAAAATGACGAATAATTTCTGAGGCCGAAATCGGCAGGTTTTGTAAATCTTGAAATGTGTATTTTGAGTAAACTAGCGGGATGTTTTGTAAATATTTTATAGGGTTTTCATTAATTGATTTAGGCATTAAAATAATACCAATTTGATCATTATTTGAGACGCTTCAGTTCCAGGGCATGCCCCTTTAAGTAGATATATACGAGAATATCTAATACAAGACAAAAAACATAATCTATCAAAACAACACAAAGACACTGCTAAATACAACAATTTTGATAAATACTTTTTGCTTCACAGATGCATAAAGAACAAGCATTATCACAAAGAACAATATATTGGAATAGGCTTCCTCTATACTGAGGCGACTATCATCATAATTATGTTCGGTCTACTAAAGTGTGTGCTTTATGTGTTTGTAGTGTATTTGAGCATGTTCTATGTTATCATATTATTATGAACATTTCGATTAACGCAGACATTCAAATAGAATCATGTATAAACAACTTGCAGGAATTTGTTTTCATACTGTTTCTAGTGTGTCATTACACTAAGCTGTGCCTTCTTGTGTGTCGTCATTTGAACTTCTTAATTCAGCAGTATCAGCCGATAAAACAGCGTTTGGTCGTTTTTCGATCTTATCGTTTAGACTTGCATTTTTTGTTTCAGGAAGTCCAAAGCAGCCGAAGATACACACGATGCCGACACATCCCAAAGTATAGTACATCACACCAGGTAAGCGAAGATTCTGAATGGTAAATATACGAGATCGTAGATCAATTATACTAAGTTTATTCACATTATGTGTTTTAAATCGTAAAAAATATTTCCGTTAGAAGAATGCTTTTTGAGCCAGGCGAGGTTAAAATTGAACCATTACAAATCAGCAATGACCATGCATCAACAGAGCCTCAACATTTCGGAATCTTGTCATACGGCCGACTCATCGAATTAGGATCCATAGTTTATATCTATTTTAAGTCGAAATCGCGATGACATTATTCCATAAACCATAGACGAAAGATAAATGACATTAATAGTGAGTAGCACTCTACACGAAGTATATCTATCAAGTCGATAACGTAAATATAATTGAAGTTTTAGTCTGAACATTAAGAGGATATTATTTTCTTCAAAATATCATATAATCCATAAAAGATGCATGCATATGCATACCATATAAACAAGCTGTGGACCAATTATAGCACCAATTCTTCCTACAACACTCAGCGTTCCAAAGCCTATAGGACTGTAACATAAACATACAGTAATGCTAAAATTAATATTTGATCTTAAAGTTTCTTATTCCCACTATGAAATCATATATTATTTTTCTGCCATACCCTATGTGTTTAACGCTTCTTTGAATGCATTTATAACTGATTTTTACAGATCGCGAAAAATGATATCGATTGATCTATAATGGAGTTTCGATCGACTTTCTCACAGGAATACACAGAATACAGTAGAATACACAGGATTTAATAAAAAGTACTAAATTAACATGATATGTTTGATCATACCGTATTACGGTTGGGTATAACTCTATTGTCATCGTCTGAACAGATCCCCAAGCTGTTGTGATTCCTATATTAGCTAACAGTGCAAATCCATTGATCTTTGATCCTTTATTTGGTACATCTAAATAGTTCAACAAAAAGATTTAGATAAAATAGTTTTCACCGAACCGAATGTCGAAACCATGTTTTTGTCAATCTCAGTTTTGCTTTTCCACTTCAAATCTTGGAGAAGAAATGAGAAGCTTATGTACCAATATTCTAGCAGTTATGCTATAAGTTGCTTTACATTGATTCTACGTAAGAGTTGTCAATTAGGCAAAAAGTGTGTCGCCTGCAAGTAGTTTCATGCTAGTGGTCTCATAACAACATATTATTACTTTTCTTAGATCGTTAACATATTGATGCTACATAGAATAAAACATTACCTTATAAGATAACAGTAAGTATGGTAAACATTGTAATAACATGTCGTAAATTGTACCATTTATGCTGTCGCCAATAACATGTTGTTTTTTTAATTTTGTGTTTATTACTGCATAAAATAAGATTGTAAATGTTATGTTTGTTCTGTTTGTTCTTTATTAATATGCCAAGCGATTATAAATATCTAATATCGCAATTATCCGCATTAAAAAGAAAAATTAATATTTTAACATTGTGGCAAAATCGTGACAAGATACGTTAGGTATCAAGTGTTCTTTTTTAATTTTAAATATAACAGTTAATTTTAGTTAAAATAAAACATTTTACTTATATATTTATTCAATATACATAAACATATTTCGGTTTAGATAAAAAGCTGATAATAGCAAAAGAGTACTTTCAGCTTCGTCTATAGTGTAACAATTGACAAAACCAGATACGTTACCGAAATAAATGCCAGTATATTATCTAAATTGATGTTTATTGTAGAAATTACGAAAAAAATATTTATTGCAACCAGATACGTTACAAACCAGATCTCTAAATAGGTGAAGTCATTGTCTTATGTATTTGAGTTATCAATTTATGTTATAGACACTAGTGTTTATCTCTGACCAAAAGCCATTTTAAGCGTTGAGTTTACATTGAAATGATATGCACATAGGGTAAGTCAATTTTGTGTTAGACAATAGTTTTTTAGTCATTTTATTGATTGTGGTTCAACATATTCCTACTATGACGTAGGGTAGTGTTAATTTGCATATTTAATTCATTAATAGAAGTAAATAATGTTTAATCACAGGTAACGTATCTTGTTGGGTTCGGTGACGTAACTTGGTTTAAAAAAAACACTCCTTTTTGTAGGTTTTTATCACCGGTAGTGTTGCACCCTAAGTTAATTTAATATCAGTAAGTGTGTCTCATACAGACAAAGGCTAATGCAAGGACCTTTAGGGAAAGGCAGAAAAGCAAGAGAAAATGAATTCGAGAAAATGAAAGAGTGTGCGTCAGAAGAAGTTCAGAAAACGAACAGCTAAAATGATACCATTTGAACTAATGAGAAAACGTGAAATGAACAAATTGAAATGCGCAAAATTCAGACATATGAAGCGAGATGACAGGGTTGTTAAAGCTAGATATTGAGTGTATATTATTGATAGGAACTCTGTTGATGAACTTTTGAAATTATACCAGAAACATGAATGACGCCTCCTCAAACTGAATCTACACCACAAGTAGCGTCGAATGTTTTTTGTGTAAGACTTACAGCTGAGTCAAACACAAAGAAATCGTCGGTTCTTTTAAAAGAGATCAGAAAAGAACTACTTTTGCGTTCTTTATGATCCTTACATTTGCTGTTCTTCATGTTTGAGCGTCGCAATGAGTTATAGTGTTGTATCGTTCGTTTAAGTTCTTAAGAAATGTTTAAACTGTTCAATTAAAATGCGATATAATGTTACTGTTTTCGTTTTTATATATAGTAGATCTCACGAAAATGTGATATCACAAATACTAGTATGATATATTTCTGTAAACACAATTTCTAGTCACCGGTTCTTTTTACCTCAAAAGATAACCAGATACGTTACAATTTACCTGCAAGCATGTTAGTATATTATTTACAATAATATCGAATCGCATAGATATGAAATATGTAGTATATAATAATTAATGCCAGCTCATTCAAATAATATAGGTTAATTTAAGATTAAAGCTAGTGTGTATATTTTTTTGCAAACCAACTCATTATCCCTTTTCAAGATCAACAAATTTAAAACATATTCCATTTTAATTTTGTGTAGTTTATAACGAAGAGAGCTTAATATCAATATAGAATTCATCCTGCAATTGTTGAGAGACTACCTGTTGACTTTCATTTTATTGGTTTGCTATGATGATTGTACAAGTCAGGCGTTCATATTGTAACAGAATTATACTTTGGTAGATAGTAACGCATCTGGTTTATACAGTTTTCATCACTTCTATTCTATGGCCTGATACACCAAGGGCGAATAGAATGCGATACGCCGATGATTATTTTCTGAAAATTAACACATTTGCCTTCGTTAATCAAACATTTTAGTAGGAATTCTCAAGATGATATTTTGCCTTGTTCTGAATTCCAATGTGCAACTCATACGTAGAATCAGTGTTTAACCAATTCCAGGACTACCCGTTTGCTTAGCTCAGTTGGTAAATTGTCAGGTCGGGCATCGAGTTGATGTTTTCAGTGAACCTTTGTTCAGGAACTTATGCCATGCCCCCGTCACCACCACTGATAATTTATCTAGAGTAGTTAAAGTAACTTCGTAAGAACAAGTCAAATTGTTGAGGTCATATACCCACTGATATACAATTAAAAACCGGTTGAAAAGAGGCGTGAATCCTATAAACAATTTGAGGACATGCCGACCTCACACTCATCTAATTGTGGGTACCAAATACTCACCATATATATTTAATAGTGGTTCTAATATCTGATCAAAATTAACCAATGCTTACCAAGTCCTTCTATGACTCCGACAGCTATACCACCTATGGCAACTAATATAAAACACAAAATTGTCGTGTTTCTCCGACCAATCCTTGAAAAGACAAAACGGGTACTTATTTTCATGTTTCATTTGACACATTTACAAAGATATACTGTAATAAACAAAGGCATTTAGATAAAATTGTATTGTGTGTTTATAGTTACAGAAGAATGTTTTTTGTTTGTTTTGTACATACCTGTTTTGTAGGAACAAACCGACAGCTTTCGCAGGAATTCCAACCAGATTAAACAAGAAAAGGTTTACAAATATATTTCCAGACAAGGACTGTATACCAAATGTTATTCCATATGAAACCATTCCTAACGCGAACCTACAAATGTATATCAAAAGAAATAAAGCAAAAATAAATACATTGAAAAATACTAATTGCTTCGTAATATGAATCTACGTAGATAATACAGGGATTCTTAGAAATAATTTATCACCAATTTAATGTATAGAACCTGATATGAAGTAACTACAAACACGAATTAATTACGTACGGTTTTGCGAAGAAAGTCAATTTAAAACCATACATATTGCAGAATAAATGCCTTACAAAATACAAAACCGGAAAACTAAAGCATGTAATAAAAATAAATATATTATTATTGTACCAATTCATGGACGACAATATAGAAATACGCATTAGTTTCTTTGTTCGGAAAAGGTCTATGAAGGTATATTTCTTTTCTACATCAACTGTTGTATTTGGCTGCGAAGCCATGAACCTTTCGACATTATGTA
Source organism: Lutraria lutraria (assembly GCA_964023205.1). Lineage (NCBI taxonomy): Eukaryota > Metazoa > Mollusca > Bivalvia > Venerida > Mactridae > Lutraria > Lutraria lutraria. The sequence continues at coordinate 10,324,177 of OZ026836.1, read as the reverse complement.
TTTTTCTCCTGTTGATTGCAGCCACTTTTTCTATTATCTGTTTAGCTTGGTCGAATTTGTCGTGTGCTATATACCATCGGAATGATTCTGGAATAATGCTGAAATGTTGTAGACAATACTGAATGTATCATTTACACATGCGTTAGTCGATTGAAAGTACGGATACCATTCCCGAGACAAGAATCGTTTGCTATCTTTTGGGACGCGAATAATATATTGTAAAAACCCAAATAATGGTCAAATTATACCACGTGAATAAAGAAAATCTTCAATATTAGCGCGTAAGGGGTAAAACACAATTAATGTGGACACTTTTACAATAAGCCATCGGACATAATTGTTAGTTAAGGTTTCATACCCATAATGTTCAAATTTATTATCTTAAAATGGAGCGGACAGATTTTGAAAACCTTTATTATTTTTAAAGGTTTCTATGATAGAAATTGATTTACCATGAACTTTTTCAAAAAGAATGAATATACTTTCAGTTAGATCCATTTTAATGAAAACTTACAGTAGAAAGATGCAAAAACACAATATCAATCTAATTTGATAAAAAATAGTCAACGTGCAATGTCTTCAAAAATGAACATTTTTTCTAATTTTCAATAAGGGCAACAACTCTTGCAAAAAAAATCGAAATTTGTTGTAAAATAAATTATAATTATTATCTATGCTAACTATTAAACAAACAAAGATAATTGGGCAATACTATCTTTAAAATATGGACATTTTTAGCAGAATTGAGCGGTTATGTAAAAGAAGAACTGTATTATGGATATCATAACTTAATTGATTATTATTTTAATTCAGTTGTACTTACAACCATGGTAGAAGACATGGTATTCCGATTATTGCAATCAGTAGTTGCAAATTTCTCCAATCCTGAACTAACCAAGCAACTAAAGAAAAGATGCAAGCTTCCACTGGCCATGATGGAAATCCAATAATCCAAACACGCCATTTAGCCAATGAAAACTCACAAAGTAGACTGTAGGTCGTTGTCATAAAAAAACCATGAGCAAGTCCAATAAACAGTCGAGCGATTGCAAACATTACCCAGTTAACTGTGAAGTATCCAACTAGGTTGAATATAATCAAAATAACCACAGAAAAGAAGAATGGTTTCTTCCGACCTATGTATTCAGCAATGTGACCAGCCAAGATGTTACCAATCAGTGTACCCGCAGTTTGTAACGACATGATCATACTTGGAATGTAGTCTTTGGCACACACCATACTGTACTAGAAAAACGATTGGGAATTTTAAACTATTTTCAAAATCAGTAACTATTTTATCATAGTCTAAGAGAATGTTTAAATTCTTTCTTATAAAACAATGTAATGAAAAGGTCGTGTAATTATAAATCAATTTAGCCAATCTGTTGAGTGTCACAAAATAAATTTCAATTCACCAACAATCTGTTTGACAAGCTATGAAGATGTAGAATTATTTTTGTTCGACTTGTAAACTTGTCATGCAAGATTGACATGGCTGAGTTGGCATAGCTGAGTCCAACCACTAAAAGAAACTGATTTACCGACAACAAACATACGGTGAAAATAAAGCTTACTATATGTAGTACTTTGATTCTTACACACATTCAGGGGAGGGCTCGTGCCTGAGATGCAACTACTAGAATGTTAAGAGCAAATGCTTTTTGCTGATTCATAATCATAAACGAGCAGATGTTTTAAAACATTAGAAACTAAGATAATAAACGTTTATGCTTTCATAATGAAATCGATTTACCTCAGAAACCAACGTTCGCATCGTTCCACCAAATTCAATGCTTGAGCATCTTGTTCCGTTGATTGTACATGCCTTTTTAGGGCATACGACCACCTCCGTTTCATTTTGAATTTCTATACATGACGTCATATTATTCATTCCTAAGCCATCGTTACACCACCAAGATGGTGTTGCGGATATTACAATCATCGATGCTATACTAAAACATGTCAAGATTTTCATGGCGTGGCTGACGACGTTTATCATTATCTGGAAACGACCACATCCCCCTAACTCTTCTAGTATTTTGTCTGGGTTTGTTGGATTCGCCATTTTGATGACTGATTCCCAGTGAGATTATTTCTATGGTGCCTTAGGGCGATAAAAGTTTTATAAAGACGTAAATAACCTCATAATTATCACACGCAAATGTAGTGCATTTAAATGATTTTTTGGATAGTAAGTAAAATCTATGTACAAAAAAGTGTGTCATAATGTACAGGGAAAGTTGAAAATGCAAAGAAATCCGCCCAATTGAATTAAAAGACACAGAACTTATACTTGAATAATTAAATTATCATTTATATTAATGGTTGTAACAAAAAGCAAACTGATATATGATTATGTTCACTGGTTTCACGATAGAACAAAGTACGTATTGTAATATATTAACTTACCTTTCTCCTTTCCTCTTCTTTAAGTCCATGTGATGGTACAATACCTACAGATGACCAAAACTGCTGCATCAATTTATTCATCAACACATTTCGTTGTTTTTTGTCTTAATTGTTATACAATATCCACGATATATATATGTGTGTTTATCTTCTAAAGGCCCTAACAGGGGTACAGTCTGCTTTATAATCCTAATCATTAATAAATGTATTTATTCTACCATGTGTAATTATATGATGCACATAATAATAATGTTTTAAAATCATTAAAATATTTCTTTAAATCAATAAGTCCATGAAACGTTCCGTGGCAGCCGTTGTTTCGTTATACACGCTGTTGTCCTCTGATACTATTTTCCAACATCTCCTCCTTACTATTTAAACTCAGCCCCGTCAATCCAAACTCCTCGCACCGGTTACGTCACGCTTTGCTACTACAACCATTGTTACCACTTTAATCACATGGCAATAGGCGTATCATGTGACCAACAACTTTAAGATTCACGATCACATCTTCACCAAATAAAATGTGTTGAAAACACCCCATTTGTGTTTTCTTTATAACAATTGATGGATTGGATTCATTCGCGCAATTAAATAGCAATAGTTTACATAAATACCGTGTAATATATTTTGTTATTAAGGTGAAAAAAACTCGGCTCTCTGACGGCCGAATTTTCTAGAAGTGGCAGTGGTTTAAGTACTGATCAAGCCACAAATACACTCGTATCACGTTTATCCTCATTGTACAAAACACTGTTTGATTCATTTAGTGCGTCAGTCACTCTAAATTCTTTTGGTGAGAATCCAATGACGGACCATTTGGTTTCGCTATTTTAGTATAATTGTAAGTATTTTCCGCCTCATTGTTCCTCCTGTTTCAGTCTTTTCTTACTATTCCTTCTTCTCATATTCATATAATTATCTCATCGTTATTTATCAAAACGTTATCTTTAATTTAACACCAACATTAAATCCGTTCACAGTTTTAATTATTGATAAAACGCGAAAAAAAAAGATTTTCGCCTCATCACCGTTTAAAATTTGCAACCATTGCCGTGAAGTCAGGTGATATAAAATATCACAGAAAATTGCATTGTAAAGATTTATATGACATTTATAAAATTGAATTGTAAGTATTCTATAAATATCGAAACTAAAAGTTTGGTTGTATTAAACTCTTTTGTTTATGTCTATAACGTAAATAATTATTGATGTAGTAAATCACAATAAAGAAATTAATTGTTACGTTATTTCGCCTTGATTCTAGCTCTGTGACAGTTACAATGATAAGAATGGAGGTTCATTCATTTAAAATATAAATAATTAATCTGAAGTTTAGTCTTTTAACGTTGTTTTTTTTTTAACATTTTTCTCTTGGGTTCATATGTTATTGATATATTTTTATGCGGATATAATACTTGATGCTTTCCCTTTAATATACATGCGCGCTACATGACCATTACTTGTCGATGCGCCATAACACACCATTATATAAACAAGCTTACAGCCAGTATTACATGCAATACATGTCCTCTGGAATCACCTGTCACTGATCAATATACAGCAGCATCTGTCTAGGTTTTTTAGTATTGACAATTTTGTCTAGATGAGGGAGTCAGCTGAATTTATCATCCGGAACCAAATTTCTATTTTTAGCCACAGTGGCCTAATTCTTTTACCTTTTGACACCATATGCAATCCCACTCTAGCTACATATGTACCAACTTTCATCGAAATCCATCACCCCTAACTGAAAGTATCATCCGGAAACCACTTCGGACGGACCGAAGTACAGAGGAACGGACGTTCTTACGAGAGCTTCATTATGGGTTTTTCCTTCTATATTCCTTTACTAATTTACACCCCACAAGAGAAAATTTAACCCCACAAGGGTGGTTTATGCATACTGTACATAACCCCATAATGTCGATTTGTACTAACCCTAACCCCACTACCTTCCTCTGACGTGTACGAACGGACATCCACAGACAGTATAGTCCCCTCCGGTACGAAAGGGGATTAATAAATGGAGTTTAACGTCGCACCAGCAGTCAGGTTCGTTTGGCGACTTTTCTGTTTGAACGATGGGAGAAAACCCCAGGCGTACACCAGGGTAGAGCCACCGACCTTCCATAACAATGGAAGTGCACTAGCTACGTCATCAAGCAGCTGCTAATTGATCTCCCCTAGACCGTCTATCTGTAAGCATCATTTCTCGGCTGACAGATAAATTGCCTTATTTTGGTATCATCTAAGTAATTTAAGATGGTGTAGCGCACCATGGATTAACAACTGTATGCTATGATTTTGTGAAGAAAGCTTGTAGTTAGAATCTTTGATAAAGACCTGAAAACGAGATAAAGTTTTTTTGCATTTTGTGGCAAACATCCGTGTGGGACCATTCGGAAAAATACCTTATCCCGTTTTCACGCCTAGATAAGACATTAAAATATTAACTGTTTTTACAATTATTTAGTTACAGTTGCTATTCATTCGCGCAATAATATTTGTTTCTTTACTTTACGAGTTCTTTAATAAAAACACAGTTCGTCTTAGAAACGGCTGGTGCACCATGACGTAGTGTACAATCATTGCATAATCTAGCTGGACAGCTTCTTTCACGTGTGAAAGAATACGCATTGGGTGTCGAACTCATAGCGGTAAGGCAGATGATTACTCATCAGAGACCATAACCACTCGATACCCATGAAACCCATACATCATGATTTGTCAAAAGCACCACAAACAAGCCGCAAAATACAATTTTGACAAATCATTGTCTGTATCACAAAGAAAAAATCATTGGAATATATCTATTTGCCATATGTTCAGTCTACCAAAAGTTATTTTTAAATAGCTTTTTAGTTGAGCATGTTATTAGCACTCTGTATAATGTAGACATCCAAATAGGACCATGTATACACAATCTGACCAGCAATTTATGTCCATGCTGTTTCTAGTGTTGTGTTATTACACTAAGCTGTTTTTATATCGGATTCCTTCACGTGTTTCGCCATTGGGATTCTTAATTCAGCAGTATCATCCGGTAAAACAGCGTTTGATCGTTTTTCGATCTTATCGTTTAGGCTTGCATTTTTTGTTTCAGGAAGTCCAAAGCAGCCGAAGATACACACAAAACCGACACATCCCAAAGTATAGTACATCACACCAGGTAGACGAAGATTCTGAATGGTAAATATCAATTATACTAGCAGCTTATTCACATTATCGATTTTAAATTAAAATAAATATTCCCGTAGCAAAAATACTTTTCTGAGCCAGACAACGTTTAACTTGAACCAATACTAATCAACAACGACCATGCAATAACAGAGCCTCAACATTTCGGAATCTTGTCATACGGCCAACTCTTCGAATTAGAATCGATAGTTTAAATCTGTTTTAAATTCGAAATCGCGATGACATTATTCCATAATCAATAGACGATTCATGAATGATATTAGTGAGTAGCAACCTAGAAACACCCGCCATATAGACTATGGGGCACCAATATCCCCCCTCCCCCCCCGGAGGCATTTTTCTACAGTATGTTTTTCTGAAAGAGTATGGAAAGACCTACCAAATTCCAGTGTCTACCATCTGTTGGGGCTTTACTCCGTTACCGCCATTTTGGGGCGTTACCATAATTGAAATTTTAAAGTTAACACAATACCGCAAAGAGATCAAAATAATTTGTGTTAAAGGCTTTGTAATTATGATTATAAGCACAGAGAATGTAAACAAGAGTGTAGAAATGTTAAACTCATCATCAAATGTTGTAAAATTTACGTTACCAATATTATATCACTGAAATAAGGTCACATATACTCTAAAATATTCGATTATCATCATATACTTACTGTTTCTGGATCGAGCAGAACACTATATAATGAGTAAATGGTACTCAATTGTATTATATGTTGACAAGGTGAAAAAAAGGTCACAATAATGCAGAAAATATGTGTATATTATTAACCGCATGCGTTACCAAAATATAACTATGAACATAAGTGCATGTATAACTAAACCTTGATATTTTTTGCATCAGACATTATAAAATCTAAAGTGGCATTTAGGCTTAAATTTAAAAAAACATTTCATTAAAAAATTTTCATATCAATCAAATCAAAGCAATCAGTTGTAAATAAATAAATAATTTCATTAATCAAATAAATATTTAATTTAGTCTATCAATTTCATAGTAATTTATAGATATGTTTCTTTTTTCAATGATTATGCAATTTTAACCTGTGACCTAGCAGTGGCCATGATATCGTACTCATTGGTTTGGCAGTTTCCGGAACAAATTCACTAATGTCATAGTGAGAACGGGTGTATTTCACACACGTATGCTCCATCTTCGATACATCTAGGTAAAGTAATGAACGACAGTGGTCTCGCGGAACTTATGATAAATTCCGGAATTGTGCCAGTGGTTCTCTTGATAAAGTGACGTCTGGGAAACACTAAAACCATGCTCAATGGGAGCACAAGCCCTTATCGAAGGGTCAATTACCCCGGCCAAGATTTGAAGAAACACAACCTTTCACACAGAGTATTTCAGCATAATATAATAACTCAGATACGAGCAGAACGTAACGCATTTGGCCTGCTTGTGCTCCTGTCAGTTCAACATGACATAGACCTGAAGCTTACCTGGTCATTTCTTCTAGGTGGAGTGCCTTATATTGAATCACCAATAGAACCAACAACTAGCCATTCTACAGAAGGCGCATCCTATGTTGTTAATGGTAACGCCTAACTGCAGAGTCTAATAGCAGTTCCGGACACATTCGAGCAATTAGTTGAGGCGATTTCTTATCAGTTGCCTAAAACGTCTCGTGTACACTTTATATCAGACACTTACAACAAACAGTCTATTAAATCAGATGAGTGCCATGACGTTTGGCAGCTCCAACGTTCTTGCTCTCAGGTAAAAAAAGCAATAACTCCATGAAATCGGATGGGCTTCATATCTAATGACGACAATAATACACAGTCAATAAAGCTAATCTTTGAGCAGTCTTATAGAGATGGCGTCACAGTCACACTAACTGAGATTCAAAGCACTGAGATTACAGTCTGGAGCAAAGTTTAAATGTGTTAGACAAAACCATCGTTAAACCATTTAAAGGCCTGTGTTATCATCATTTTGAATTAAAATTTGAATGTCAAGTATGTATAGCCTGTACAGATGTACATCATTTGACCAATTAACCACAATTACCAAGGAAAAGCTATCATGTGTCAATACGCAATCTCACTAATCTCAGAGACAATATAGTGTTCCAGCGCTACTTTACTGAATGAAACTATTTTCAATATGTAGTGAATTTCGTTACCTCAACAGTTAATGATGAAACGGAGGAAAAAACAGAATCCTGCATATATCTCCAACTTTTATCAAACTGCAAAGTCTGCAATGTATACTTATACTATTTTTCAAAGCGGATGTATATGCGTCACGTAATTGCAATTAGAAAAAGTAATGTATAGCTATAGGAGCTTTGCTCCTATAAATGAAGATTGCATGACACTATTAGCCAATATACCACGCATGTTTGTTCGGATGAACTTTACAGTGCCATTGAGACATTTGTATGTGTGTTGTTTGGTCATTAAAAATACGACATCAATAAACTGAGGTATGACAAGTATCAAAGCCATGGTTGTGTTCTGAACGCTTTAAGTGGTATGGACATGAGCTTACTCACTCCCTGCAGATCCCGTCTCGTATGTTCAATGTGTTACGGATAGTTATAAGGTGTATATTTGGACCCATGCAAAGAGGACAATCTTGATCTTCTAAAAGTGGATGAAAGTGGTTGGAAATTCGGTCCTGACAACATGCTGGAATACAACTGGTACGAGGATAATATTGTGCCAAAGGCTAGCGACGCAGAAGACACTGATGATAAAAACGACATTGAGCTCATTAGTATGATCGATGCTGTCTATGAAACAGAAAAGTGATGAGGATTTGTGAAATTCGTGAACGTTTGCCATCAGAACAACAAAAATACCTTAATGACAATATATACAGCTAATGAAATCTGACATAACATACAATATTGCACTTAAGTATATATATATAAATAATCATGTAACAAATGGTAACGTAAATGACACATATATGTGTGTCAATGGCACAATGTTTATTGCACTGTCGCTGTCATTGTAAATTTGATTGTTTCATAGATACATATTCTTAGAATACATTCGATGATGATTTTATAACAGTTTCATAGAAATGTTGTTACTCGTTTATGAATAATTTCAAACGTAACACAAATAAAACCATGTAACGTAAAACACAATCAGTGATGAATTTAAAAAGTTGGAATGTTAATTTACATGTACGTATTCCCAGTAACCAAGTATAAACATTTTGTATATCAAATCAATGTTTTATGCATTGTAAAGCGTGTTAAAAACTTATCGTGATAAAGGTAACGTTATGTAACGTAAACTACTATTATCCCAGTCAAACTTTACAACATTTGTAACTAGAAATGTTTTCCAGTTATGGGTATTAATGCATCATGATTACCTATCACTGTATACCTATTTGATCATAGCATGTGATCACAGTAATATAAATGATTTCCATGTAACACGTATACTTTTATATGTAACGTATTTTACGTAAAATGAAGACATAAACGAGCATTCAATGAAAGAAAAACGTGAACATGTGGTAGTATTTGCCTAATATGAATAAAAACATTGTTTACGACTGCTTTTGTGTTAATTTAACATATACAACTGTCATTTCCTTGTCATTTTAGGGTAACGCAGGGTAACGTAAATTACAGAGCATATATAGTGCAATAAAGTGAAAAACATGTATTTGATCGATAAGTAAAGCCGCTGCTAACTTATATTGGTCAAAGGAATTGTTCAAATTGATGAATTATTGAAAATATCTAGAATAAGACTTCTAACAAAATAAAATTATTGTCAAACGTATTTTTCGGTAACGGTAATTAGCATGCTGTAGTTCACAAACGCCCCAACGCACAGATTGTAGACACTGGAAAAATGATCAGCAGGCATGGAGCTTTCATAAAAATGGTGTCTACAAAAATGCCTCCGGGGGGGGGAGGGTTTCGCCCAGTAGCCCATAGCCTAATATCTTTGAAGTCAATAACGTAAGGTTATATAACTGAATTTTTACAGTCTGAACGTTTAGGGAATATTATTTTATTCAAAATATCATATAATCCATAAAAGATGTGGGACAAAACTGTACCACATGCATACCATATAAACAAGCTGAGGACCAATTATAGCACCAATTCTTCCTACAACACTCAGCGTTCCAAAGCCTATAGGACTGTAACATAAACATACAGTAATGCTAAAATTAATATTTTATCTTAAAGTTTCTTATTTTCCCCCATGAAATCATGTATTATTTTTCTGCCATACACCATGTTTTAACGTCGTCTTTGAATAAATTTATAACTGATTTTTACAGATCGCGAAAAATAATTATTATCGATTGATCTATTATGGAGTTTCGATCGACTTTCTCACAGGAATACACAGAATACTTTAGACAACACAGGATTTAATAAAAACGTACTAAATTAACATGATATGTTTGATCATACCGTATTACGGTTGGGTATAACTCTATTGTCATCGTCTGAACAGATCCCCAAGCTGTTGTGATTCCTATTTTAGCTAGCAGTGCAAATCCATTGATCATTGATCCTTTATTTGGTACATCTAAAAAGGTTCAACAAAAAGCATTAGATAAAAATAAGTTAGCTTTTTATCGAACCGAATGGAAATGTAGAAGCACAATATAATTCATTTCGACATTCCAGTTCAGCTTTTCCACTTCAAAATTTGGAGAAGGGGCAGTTTATGTTGAATTTTTGGTGCTCAGTTAGCTTAGTCGCAATATTCTAGTAATTATGCTAGAAGTTGCCTTTACCAATTTCCGGACTGTCTGTTTGCTTAGCTCAGTATACAGTTATTTCATGGGCATTTGTGGAACAGTCAAAACTGTGGTCCCGAGGTGGAGGGGTGACTTTTGAACTGTTGCCCCCAGGCCGTAGGCCGAGGGCAACAGTTTAAAAAATAACCCCGACACCGAGGGCCACAGTTTGACTGTTCAACAAATTCCCATGAAATAACTGTTTTATTACCTAATGCATTACATGTATATAAATATTTTTTATATTCATGTTTATTCCATTCTTCCTCTGAAAAATCTTGGAAACGATTTGGATTTGAAATTTCCTACGAAATCACCATATTGCCGTTTGTTAAATTAGAATCATATAAACGCTTGCAGAAATCAGAATCATATAAACGCTTCATTGCATAGCCTAAAAGACACTGTCCAAATACAATCGTGAAGTTCCACCTTGACAGAATGTACTGATTGGTATTTCCAATTCTAACAAATCTTCGCATTTTGATTGGCCAACGGAGGGAGTTTACACTTCGATAAACTCCTTTTCAATCGGATACCTTTTGTTTCTGTTCATCGTCGACGGGATACTTTTGACCTAATTGTGTTATTCAATGTGTGTTTAATATGAGGTCAGAGGGAGTTAACACTTCCATGGTTGACCAGAAATTAACGTTTAATCCTACAATAAACCACACTACTTTACTATTTATATTCCTATCTGATGACGTCATGTCTTGACGTCATCAAGTTATACATGTATAATAATTTACCAGCGAAAGAGTTGTAGCGGTTGATATAGCACTCTGTCATTTGTAAGAATTGAATTAAATAATTGAATTAATTGGAAAATAAAAGGATTAAACTTTCATTTATGGTCGTTTATCGAAGTGTTTACACATCGATAAACGACCAGAAATTAAAGTGTAATCCTATATTACCGAACGTTTATTACGGAAACACCCGATATCGAGGCAGTCAACAGTCAAAACTGTTGACCGGTCAACAGTTCGCAAATTACAAACCCTGGCAAATATCCAACTTTTTTGGTAAAACAGCAAAAAATAACGAATTAACATTTATATAATGCGTTGGGTAATAATTGGTATTGGTGTTCTCTATGAACCCATGTTCAGGACATTATACCATTTCCCCACCACCGCTGATCATCTAGAGAAGAACAACCTAAACTGTTAAGAACTATTACACACTGATATACAATTAAAAAACCGGTTGAAAACAGGTGTGAACCCTACAAACAATTTGAGGGCATGCCAACCTCACACTCATCAAATTCTGTGTACCAAATATTTTCCTTACATATAACAACATGTCCTCAACTATCCGGTCTCTATTATCAGTTAAAGGAACTAATGCTTACCAAGCCCTTCTATGACTCCGACAGCTATACCACCTATAGCAACCAATATAAAACACAAAACTGTAGTGTTTCTTCGACCAATCCTTGAAAAGACAAAACGGGTACTTTATTTCTGTGTTTCATTTGACACATTTACAAACATAAATAATAATAAAAATTATATAGCAATTAACAACGTCATTGATATCAACTTTTATGTTGCTTTTATAGTAACAGAAACTTTTGTTTTGTTTTATACATACCTATTTTGTAGGAACATTCCAACTGCTTTCGAAGGAATTCCAACCAGATTAAACAAGAAAAGGTTCACATATATATTTCCAGACAAGGACTGTACACCGAATGCTATTCCATACGAAATTATTCCTAGCGCGAACCTATATTATAAAATGAAGCAAAAAACACAACATTGAAAATACTGATTGCTTCGTGATATGAATCTAATAGATAAGAAAGGAATTCCTAGATAATCTCATGATATACGTTTTAACCAATTTAAAAAGTATTTTGAATCTGACCTGAAGTAAAAACAAGAAAATGTTTACATATATATTTCCAGACAAGGACTGTATACCAAATGTTATTCAATATGCAACCACTCCTAACGCGAATCTACAAATGTATATTTTAAAAAAAGAGCAAAAGATATAATCAATATATAATTTATTACTAATTTAAAGTCCCATAATCATATACATTTATCGGTCCTAATAGTTTCTGTTTGTTCTATAACAGGGGAATCCGGTGTGTTTTCCTCCCGTGTATACTTTATAGCAAGAACAAATGTTTACAAAACCACTATCGTATTTTTTTCAATATCATTGAAAAAAAAACTATTTATAGAACAGCTAGGTTTTCCCGCAGTCATATTATGCACACGGCATTAAGTGACATCACGTGCTCTATATATTTCAAGTTTACAAAAGCGAGATTCACAGCGAAATGATTGTTTTAGATGTTTTTTGCATATATTTTTTATAGCAAAAAGCTCATGGGGCTTTAATGTATAGAAACTGATCTGAAGTAACTACAAACACGGAAAATTAAATAACATACTAAGTCAATATAAACCGTACATTTTGCTAAATAACTGTCTCACAAAGTATAAAACAGGATGACTGAAGCATGTCATAAAAACTAGATATGTTATAACTGTACCAGTTCATGGAAGACAATATAGTGATACGCGTGATTTGTTTTGTTCGGAAAAGGTCTATGAAGGTATATTTCCTTTCTTCATCTGCTGTTGTCTTTGGCTGCGAAGCCATGAGCATTTCGAGATTATGTATTTCTTTCCTGTTGAAAGCAGCCACCTTTTCTATTATCTGTTTAGCTTGGTTAAATTTGTCATGTGCTATATACCATCTGAAGGATTCTGGAATTATGCTGAAATTGTATATTACAAATTGTATTATACAGATAACATTACCTAAGACAAGAAACATTTGCTAGAATATTATATTTTAAATATCAAAACTAATAATAATGGCCAAATTCTACCACGTAAAAAAAAGAAATCTTCAATACAATCATGTAAAGGGTTGAACACTATTATTGTGGACATTTCAACAATAAGCCATCGGACATAGTGTTTCGTTAATTGATTGTTATTCTGATATATATACTTACAACCATGGTAGAAGGCAAGGTATTCCGATTATTGCAATCAGTAGTTGCAAATTTCTCCAATCCTGAACTAACCAAGCAACTAAAGAAAAGATGCAAGCTTCCACTGGCCATGATGGAAATCCAATAATCCAAACACGCCATTTAGCCAATGAAAACTCACAGAGTAGACTGTAGGTCGTTGTCATAAAAAAGCCATGAGCAAGTCCAATAAACAGTCGAGCGATCGCAAACATTACCCAGTTAACTGTGAAGTATCCAACTAGGTTGAATATAATCAAAATAACCACAGAAAAGAAGAATGGTTTCTTCCGACCTATGTATTCAGCAATGTGACCAGCCAAGATGTTACCAACCAGTGTACCCGCAGTTTGTAACGACATGACCATACTTGGAATGTAGTCTTTGGCACACACCATACTGTACTAGAAAAACGATTGGGAATTTTAAACTATTTCCAAAATCAGTAACTATTTTATCATTCTAAGAGAATGTTTAAATTCTTTCTTATAAAACAATGTAATGAAAAGGTCGTGTAATTATAAATCAATTTAGCCAATCTGTTGAGTGTCACAAAATAAATTTCAATTCACTAACAATCTGTTTGACAAGCTATGAAGATGTAGAATTATTTTTGTTCGACTTGTAAACTTGTCATGCAAGATTGACATGGCTGAGTTGGCATAGCTGAGTCCAATCACTAAAAGAAACTGATTTACCGACGACAAACGTACGGTGAAAATACAGCTTACTATATGTAGTACTTTGATTCTTACACACATTCAGGGGAGGGCTCGTGCCTGAGATGCAACTACTAGAATGTTAAGAGCAAATGCTTTTGCTGATTCATAATCATAAACGAGCAGATGATTTAACCATTGGAAACTAAGATAATAAACGTTTATGCTTTCATAATGAAATCGATTTACCTCAGAAACCAACGTTCGCATCGTTCCACCAAATTCAATGCTTGAGCATCTTGTTCCGTTGATTGTACATGCCTTTTTAGGGCATACGACCACCTCCGTTTCATTTTGAATTTCTATACATGACGTCATATTATTCATTCCTAAGTCATCGTTACACCACCAAGATGGTGTTGCGGATATTACAATCATCGATATTATACTAAAACATGTCAAGATTTTCATGGCGTGGCTGACGACGTTTATCATTATCTGGAAACGACCACATCCTCCTAACTCTTCTAGTATTTTGTCTGGGTTTGTTGGATTCGCCATTTTGATAATTGATTCCCTGTTAGATTACTTTTATGGTACCTTAAAGCGAAAATGAATTACAAAGACGTAATTATCCTCATATCACACACATAGTTATTAGTACAAATGTAGTACATTTTAAAGGGGCATGCCCTGGAATTGAAGTGTCCCGAATAGCAATTAAATTGGTAACCTTTTAATTCCTAAATCAATTAATGAAAGCCATGTAAAATATCTACGAAATATCCCGATAGTTTACTCAATATACACATTTACCAAACCTGCCGATTTCGGCCTCATAAAATATTCGTCATTTTCACAACCCGACCCTTTCGGGATCTGTCAAAACCGAAAACATCGCAGACAAATGTCAGCAAACCGTGAAAATACAAGTAGTGCGCATGTTAGGTTATTTATGCGGCATAAGTTTATCTATCGATCAATTATAGTTAAATATCCTTGTTTTGCTGCTTTGAAAGGCAGCGCGCACGCTCAGTTTATTTCTCAG
Organism: Lutraria lutraria; assembly: GCA_964023205.1. Lineage (NCBI taxonomy): Eukaryota > Metazoa > Mollusca > Bivalvia > Venerida > Mactridae > Lutraria > Lutraria lutraria. The sequence continues at coordinate 10,309,106 of OZ026836.1, read as the reverse complement.
ACGAATCGGAAATATCGTTGTCGTCAATAAAAAGCTTACAGCCTTTTATTTAGATCGACATACAAATACCGACGCGCGCGTTACATAGAGTCATTTTGGAACGCACATTCTTCTTTGACTTTTCGGTAATAATTGGTTTTACACGTAATAAACGCATTTGTGGTGTATGAAACCCAAGACACAGCAGTTCCTGGGCATGCCCTTTTAATGACTTCGGACATATGATGCATTTAAATCAGTGTAAGTAAAAACTATATACAAACACACGGTGTCAAATCGTACGGGGACAAGTTAAAATATGTAAAGAAATCCGGTCAACTGAGTTGAAAGACACTAAACTTATAACCAAACAAACTGTCATTTATATTGACGGTTGTAAATAAATGCAAACTGATACATAAGTATGTTCACTGCTTTCATGATAGAACAAAACTTACCTTTCTCCGTTCCTCTTCCTTAAGTCTATGCGATTATATATAGCCTATAGATGATTACCACCGTTGTATTAAACTATTCATCTACACGTTTCGTTGTTTTTGGTCTTAATTATTATGCAATATCCACAAGACTAGCTGACCCAATCGGGATGTTTAATTTATCTTCGGTGCCGGTCTGAACAACAGATAAAGAAATACGCGCGAACAAAATTATCGGACCAGTGAAAAATGACAAAAAAAATATTAAAATCCACATTTCACCTGAACTTATTGCCTCAGAATTCCACTCCGTTTATGTGATATATGTATATACATTATAGTAAGGCTATTTCTTGTTGACGTGAGTGGTAGTCAGAGAGTCGGAACGCAGATTGTTGTTACAAGAAGTCAGAAATAAAAATAACATGAAACAAATAAATTCTTCAAACGTCAAATCGTTTGTTGAATAAAGTTTAATATAATTCACAATTCTAAGAAAGAAGACTGTTTACGGGTGTCTGGACTACATTAACATACGATTGGCATAAAAATGATGAAACATACACTATTTAACCGCGGGAAATACACGAATAGATGCATTATTTTCATCACGATATTATGTCCTGCTAACGCAGTCAGACAAATACCACGGAATGACACAAGAGACAACGTTGCACAGACTCTGCCCTCTTCGAGAGATGAAATCGAAAACCAGCCAAGAATCGACAGGGGAAGAAAGCGCCTATTGGCTGCTTTGTTCAGGGGAACCACCGCCTCTATGAGATGTGTATGAGAAGGATTACCTTTTCGATAAGAGTTCATGAAAGCATGATTTTCTCTTCAACTCTTCTTGCATACTTTATGAAGTGTGAATAACTATTTGACTGAAGGAAGCTACTAAACATTTGTCGGGAACTAGAAATAAGTTCTGATGAAGACCATACAAACTGATTTGTGCAAACGTTCTGCCGACTGTTAATCAAACATTTCAATAAAAAGTTACCGAGACCTTTCGTTGTGTTAAACTTTTATATTGTTTAGCGAACATTATTCTTTAGTGAAAACCCCTCGATATTATTTCACGTCTGCTGTCCATGTTCACAAAATATAATTATCGGTTTATAACCCACACAAAACCCACTGCAAATACGACCATAAAGAATTCTAACATTGGTGGATTTACAGAGATCAAGCAATCTCAAACCAACGTTATTGCTGTGTTGATCAACTGAAGCCCTCAAAGTGTACAGTCTGCTGTATAATCCGTATCTTTAATAACTGATTAATTCTATCATATACTATCATATTTTAATGTTTACAAAATCTACGTTGGAATGACATACTGCCCTCCGACGCAACCCTATTACTTGGCCGGTCGTCCCTCTACATATAGCGTGTCGTAAGCGATCCAGACCGCCTTTCCATGCTGCTTGGTCGTCTTCTCTCCGTCGCTCAATCAACTCCGTTGGAAACTGTTCGAAAACAGTGAATTGAGTACCATTAAGCTATTTTCGTCGTTTACGCACATATTGCCTGTACCTGAAATACGTGGATTTAGCAATGATGTTGCGGATCTTCCCCCACTCTTGTCCTCTGATGCCTTTATGAAAACGAGATTGTTGCGCATGGATTGACTTAATGTACTCTACATTTTCGCGCACGGTGTCCTTGGCCTTTTCAATTACATCCACCTTCCTGTTAATAAGTGTAGCCCCTATCTCAGCCACGTCAAACTTGTCCTCAATCCTGGTTACTAATTCTTCTTCTTCCTTCACCCTGTCGCCAATGGTCGTCACATGTATAGTCTTAAGTTCTTTTAATAACCTCTTCTCAAGTGGACGTTTTCTTATACTTCACGAACAGTCCATGTTATTTCTATTCGTAGGCTCGCTATTGTCCTTGTCCGCCATATTTCCAACTTGCCCCCCCCCCCCTCCGTGTTCACCACAAATACATTCATATCACGTGTGTCCTCATTTTACAAAACACTGTTTGCTTCAGTTAGTGATCCACTCACTGATAAATATTTTGTATTAGAATCTAATGACGGGCCACTTGTTTTCAGGACTTTACTTGTGAGTACTTTTCGCGTCATTACCAATACTGTTGTTTTTTCTCTTATTAAAACTCATTTCCATATTCATAAATTATAAACATCTCATTGTTATTTTTTTAACTTTATCTTTAATTTAACACCAAAATTACACCCGATCACTGTTTTAATTATTAATAAAACGCGAATATCCAATTTCCCCTCATTATTGTTTAAGATTTGCAGCCAATGCCATGAAGTCACGTGATATAAAATATCTTAGAAAACTTACTTATAGGTACTGATAAGGATTATATGCCATTTAGAAAATTTAATTGTAAGTATTTTATAAATATCAAAATTAAAGTTTGGTTGTATTAAACGTTTTTGTTTATGTCTACAACGTGACACACTTGTCTGAAGACAAAATAAATAATTATTGATGTAGTAAATCACAATAAAGAATTTAATTGTTGCGTTATTTCGCCTTGATTCTATGCTCTATGACAGTTACAATAATCAGAATGGAGTATCCATCATTTAAAATATACTCGTAAATCTGAAATTGAATCTTTCAATGTTTAATATTTCGTATTTCCATTTTTATTTTTGATTCATATTAGTTTCACTCGTCATAATATATTTTTACGCGGACTTGATGCTCTCCCATTGTGTACTAGGACGGTCGCATTAGTAAATATATAGGTAACACGAATACTATTATAACATGCTATAAAGCATATTATACATGCAATGTCTTTATATCACTGTCCTCTATGGCGCAATTGGTTAGAGAGAATTGATGAATGTGTCTGATGTTCGACAACATTTTTAACTTTTTCCCTTTTTTTAAAGTTAAGAAAATATGTTGATACGAACATTATGTTAAAATGTTTTTTTTATGTAAATTGTCCCGTGAGAATCACATAAATGTACTTACCTAACATGGGTATCTAGCATTCATATGCTAGTATTACTTAAATTGTGGAGTAATTATATGATAGATAGAAATCGGTTTGGGTGTACAAGGTATATATAGCATTTGTTAGAAACACATCTTGTTTGTATTCGCGGTTTCGTGCAATAAAATGCATAAAAGAAATAAATTGTTTGAGAAACACATCAGAGAACAAATGCATTTGTTCTTACTTTTTTCTCTCTTGAACTACCAAAAATGAAAAAGTACTACTCAACGTGTATTTATACATGTAACAAGAACAAACTGTTTCAGTATAAAATATACAAAAAGATAAATATAAACGAGTATAATGATTCACAAAAAGTGTTATTGGCTGAGTTCGAACTACTCGCATCTGCTTCGAGATGTAAAATGTTATGAAAGTACCCACCACCTTATCCAATACACCACGACTCTGGTTCACGTGTCACTTTATTGCGAATATGAAATGGTTTTGGCAATACAATGTATTTTATTTACGATGATTACCTTTACATGATTACCTGTTATCGTCCAAAATTTGACCTTGACTATAAAATAACTGAACTATACATGACGATTACTTGTCGATGCGCCATAGCACACCATGAAATAAATAAATAAAGATTAACGCCGCACCAACAGCCTGGTTCATTTGACAATTTACCAGTTTTAACGACGTCAGAAAACCCCAAACGTTCACCAGGGTATAACCACCAACCTTCAATAACAATGGTAGTACACTACGTCATCGAGCACCTGCTTAAAATTACTGGTCTCCCCCGGACATGCTATGTGTAAACACAGGTAAATTGCCTTATTTTTGTATGAAATAATTCAAGTAATTTAAAATGATTTAGCACACCAAGGATTTACAATTCTATGCTATGATTGTGTGAAGAAAGTTTGTAGTTCTTTTAGAATAAAGGCCTGAAAACGGGATAAAATATGTTGCATTTCTGTGGCAATTATTCATGTGGGACCATTCTGAAAATTCCTTAATCCCGTTTTCTCGCCTAGATAAGACATTGATAACCTTAATATTTGTCTTTTAGTTACAATTATAACGATTCCTTGGTGCGCTATATTATTTTCTTTTACTGTACCAGTGTAATTAAAACACAGTTCACCTTAGAAGTGGCGGGTGCACCATGACGAGGTGCACTACCATTGCATAATAATATAGTTGGATAGCTTCTTTCACGTGAGAAAGAGGTCCCGATGGGATTCGACCTTACGATGATAAAGACATGTAAGTGATTACTTGTCAGAGACCATAACCACTCGATATCCATATACCTACGTATTATGATTTGTTAAAAAACACCACAAACACGCCCCAAGATACAATAAATTATTATTCACTACACTACGTGGGTAAAGCCTTACAACTACGTTTGTATCACAAAGACAAATGCATTGGAATATATTTATTTGCCATATGTTCAGTCTACCAAAATATTTTTTTACAGATTTTTGTTTGTAGACGGCATTGATATTCAGCACTTCGCATATTGTAGATATTCAAATATGTTAGTGTATACAGAATCTGACCAGCAATTTATTTTCATGCTGTTTCTAGTGTTGTGTTATTACACTAAGCTGTTTTTATCTCGGATTCCTTCAGGTGGTTCGCCATTGTAACTTCTTAATTCAGTAGTATCATCAGCGTTTGGTCGTTTTTCGATCTTATCGTTTAGACTTGCATTCTTTGTTTCAGGAAGTCCAAAGCAGCCGAAGATACACACAATACCGACACATCCCAAAGTATAGTACATCACACCAGGTAAGCGAAGATTCTGAATGGTAAATATCAATTATACTAAGTTTACTCACATTATGGATTTTAAATCCTAATATATATTTCCGTTACATGAATACTTTTTAATGCAGTCGAAGTTAACCTGAATCAATTAGCAACGATCGTGCATTACAGCGCCTCAACATCTTGAAAGCTTGTCATACGATCGACTCACGTTCAAATCAATAGTTTAGATCTATATTAATGTAGAAATTACCATGACATTATTTAATTTACATGAACCATAGACAATTCGGAAATAAGAGATAATTGCGTTGCACTCAGCACAGACCATATTATTAGGATGTGGGATAAAACTGTAACGAATTCATACCATATAAACAAGCTGAGGACCAATTATAGCGCCAACTCTTCCTACAACACTCAGCGTTCCAAAACCTATAGGACTGTAACATAAACATACAGTAATGCTAAATAAATATTTTATCTTTAAGTAATTCTTATCTTTTCCCATAAAATATTGTATTATTTTTCTGCCAAACCCCGTGCTTTAAATCCAACTTTGAATTTATAACTAATTTTCACAGATCGCGAAAAATAATATTGGATGATCTACAATTGGGTTTCTATCAGCCTAATTTCAACTGAAGTTACATGAACGCTATGAAAATGCCCATATAATTACTTACTTCAATATAATAAAGATCAAACTTCAATACACTTGATAATAGGAATCGAAGTGAATTAAAAAATATGTTTGATCATACCGTATTACGGTTGGGTATAATTCTATTGTCATCGTCTGAACAGATCCCCAAGCTGCTGTGATTCCTAACTTAGCAAGCAGTGCAAATCCATTGATCATTGATCCTTTATTTGGTACATCTAAAATTAGTTGAACAAAAAGCGTATGATTCAAATATAACCAAATACAAGAACTGAAAATAATATTTTAAAAAATCAAATATGACTGAATCGAATGACAATGATACCTTTCCACTTTTAAAATTGGAATAGAAAGGAGTGGTTTAAGTGACAAGTGAATTGCTCTTTGAGCCATAACGTTCAAGCATATATCAGGACGGTCTGTTCGTTTGGCTCGATTGGCCGAGATGTCAGTGCGTCCGATCCGGCATCAAGATTTTGATGTTCTTTGAATTTAAAATTCGGTTGAAGAAATTGTGTCTTATGTCATTGATCATTCATTTGGAGAAATTGATAAAAGCTTAAGTGACTGACGGTGTACAATTAAAATATGCGTGAACACTACAAAACATTGAGGACACGCCAACCTCGCACACATCAAATAGTTTGTGCCAAACATTTATTGTACATATAACCACAAATACTCAACTATCATGTCGTGCTTAAAAGTTTACCATACTTACCAATCCCTTCTATAATTCCAACAGCTATCCCACCTATGGCAACTAATATAAAACACACAATTGTTGTGTTTCTCCGACCAATTCTTGAAAAGACAATATTTTAACTATAACACGAGTACTTGTCTTCATGCTTCATTTGTCACAGTTACAGAGATATATTAAGTTACAGTTTAGTTATACGGCATAGAGATCTCATATTATATTTTTGTTCGTAGTTACAGAAAAGTGGGTTGATTAGTTTGGACATACCTATTTTGTAGCAACATACTAACAGCTTTCGATGGAATTCCAACCAGATTAAACAAGAAAAGATTCACATATATATTTCCAGACAAGGACTGTATACCGAATGATATTCCATATAAAACAATTCCTAATGCGAACCTGTATTATAAAATGAAACAAAAAAGTACATTTAAAATGCTGACTGCTTAATAATATGAATATAGATAAGAAAAGGATTCATAGAGATATGTTTCACTCAAGACAAAATTTATTACAAATTTAGAAACAACAGAAGCTGATCTGATGTAACTACTAACACGAATTAAATTACTAGTACATACAGTTTTTTGTTAAGACTAAGCCAATACTAAAACCATATATATTGCAGAATACCTGTCTAACAAAGTAACTGAAAGCACTGAAGGTACTGATGGGAAGGCTTTGCACAGAATTGTTGAGAGTTTTGTTGGTGGTTAGTTGAATAAACAACATATTGAAGTATTAGTATGATCCATTTAATCAAATGACCTTTTCCTATAGTAATTAGTATAGCAGGCAAAGCCTTCCAAAAACAGGACGGCCATTTAAAACATGTCATAATAACTAAATAAGCTATTACTGTACCAATTCATGGAAGACAATATAGAAATACGCATGAGTTTCTTTGTTCGGAAAAGGTCTATGAAGGTATATTTCCTTTCTTCATCTGCTGTTGTCTTTGGCTGCGAAGCCATGAGCATTTCGAGATTATGTATTTCTTTCCTGTTGAAAGCAGCCACCTTTTCTATTATCTGTTTAGCTTGGTTAAATTTGTCATGTGCTATATACCATCTGAAGGATTCTGGAATAATGCTGAAATGTTGTAAACACCAAGATTCAAATAATACGGAGTGTTGCATTTACATGTGCGTTGGTCGATTGGACATTTTTCACAAAATTGCAATATAGTAAAGTTCGGACATCATGAATAACGTTGTTGAAAGTGTTGCGTCACACTAATATTCAACGTATTTGTAATAATGTCAGCCTACAATTAGCTTGAAGTAACAATTTCTACAACGTTATTCATGATGTCCGAACTTTACTACATTACAATTTTGTGAAAAAAATAATGCGCGATGACATATCATTTTTGCATTTTATAATTGCTTGTTAACATCTCCACCTAATCAACACGTGAGTCATTAGTTGATTGAATCAACTTCCGTTTACCAAAAGTACACTGAAATATAGTTGCGGGTGAAAAAAACGGACGTAATTTTAGTGCTTAACGGTCCACCAGGACAATAATGACGACAAAACCCATTTAAACTTATATGAGCTAATTCCGCAGAAAGAGAGCTTGAAGTTGGTGTATCTGAAATTACAATAGCGGTATGTTTGAACCAAGTTTGCGTGCCGATTTTACACCTCCGACATTAGACGTGGCGTTGCTAGGAAACGGGTCGGAAAGCAGAAAAAATAAAACAAACAAAATCGAAGAACATGCTATAATACCATTGTGTAAAATTTCAGAACAATCGGAGAAAATTCGATTTTTACCCATGACGTCAGGGAAAGGTCGCATACTACCTTAAGGAAAATTATTCGTACAGCAATTGTACTTACAACCATGGTAGAAGGCAAGGTAATCCGACTATTGCAATCAGAAGTTGCAGATTTCGCCAATCCTGAACCAGCCATGCCACGAGTGCAAAGAGACAAGCTTCCAAAGACCATGATGGGAATCCAATAATCCAGACGCGCCATTTAGCCAATGAAAACTCACAGAGTAGACTGTATGTTGTTGTCATAAAAATGCCGGCAGCAAGACCGATAAACATTCGAGCAATCGCAAACATAACCCAGTTAACTGTTAAGTACCCAACTACGTTGAATATAATTAAAATAACTACAGAAAAGAAGAATGGTTTCTTCCGACCTATGTATTCAGCAACGTGACCAGCCAAGATGTTACCAACTAGTGTACCTGCAGTTTGTAACGACATGACCATACTTGGAATGTAGTCCTTGGCACACACCATATTGTACTAGAAAACAAATGGGGATTTAAGAAATTAACATTCACGCGTATAATTAATGGTGAGTCACAAAGTGTCTCCCTTTATAAAGGTATTACTTTCTGTAAAATGCGAATGTGTTTCATCGATAGTATTCATAACCATATAGACGAGCAGTTTTTTCTAAACATTCAGAAAGTGGGATATCTCAGCATTATCAATAAACGTATATGCTTTCATAATGAAATTGTTTTACCTCAGTTACTAACGTTCGCATGGTTCCGCCAAATTCGAAGTGTGTGCATCTTGTTCCGTTGATTGTGCATGCCTTTTTAGGGCACACGACCATCTCGGTTTCATTTTGAATTTCCACACATGTCGTCATATTATTCATTCCTCCGTCACCGTGACACCACCAAGGTGGTGTTGCGGATAAAACAATCATCGATGTAACACTGAAACATGTCACCATTTTCATGGCGTGACTAACGACGTTTATCATTATCTGGAATCGACCACAACCTCCCAACTCTTCTATTATTTTGTCAGGGTGTGCAGGATTTGCCATTTTGATGGTTCCTGGTTAGTTAAAATTACAATAGTGCCTAAATGTAAAAATAACATTCGTTTTAAAACGACAAAGATATCCTCATATCACAAAATTATTGTTATTGTTTCATTAGTACGACATTTAAAAAATGTTCCAGACATATCCTTAAGGAACTGTATAATTGAGATCGATATTAGCAAAATCTATCCGGAAAACCTCTTTCAGTTTGTACGAGGACAAGCTGAAATATGCGCAAGAACCCGGCAAATGTGCAAAACAGTTCACCTTAATTGAAAGACACTTAACGTATAACCGATCTCAATCAATTATTTTGTCGATTGTAAAAAAGAATGCAAAGTGATGTGCGTACGAAAGTAATTACTGTGCCTATTCATTTTTGAAGATCACCATTTAAACAATACAGAAAGTGAACATACTTCATTCAACACAAATCCAAGTATCCACACGGACGAAACTTCAAGGTTTGCAAGGAACAAAACCCTTTCAATACGTTTTAACCAACCTTCACCAGCTTGTAAGAGTCTCCCTAACTACCAACTAGTAAGTCGAAAACAACATCTTCAGTCACGTCTTGTCTAATTCGCCGCGCGTTAGATTGATAAAGCGCTTTTCGCAACTTCAAAGGAGTTAATCGGTCCGTCGTATTCATAAATCTTTCCAAAACACTATATAAAAATTCACGGTCATTTAGCATTAAGAATGTTGTATCGAAAGTACTGCATAACATTAAACACAAGAGTAACGTGTCACGGTATTTTTTCAATAATGGTAAATAGTAAACAAGTTAAATGTTTGAACGCTTTGGTGGCTGATTTTTTTTTTGCAAAAATCTACCAGATTGCCATGAAAAACAAAAACATTTTCACGAAAATTTAGTTACTTTTCATGATAAGATTTTCTGACATTAAATGGAACCATATTCCCTAACACACTGAAAGTGTATATGTTCGTGGTGTGGCTGGCGACGTTAATCATTACTTAAAGTCGAGCACAAAAAGAAATTACGTCTTAGACCAGGCTTTTAAAAATCGGTTTTAGATTGTAACAACACGGCCTTAATGAACACAACACAGCTTTTAATAAAGCACTAAAATACTGTTCAAAATACCTTTATGTGTTACGTGTAAGTTAGAAGTTGTCTTACAATGTATAATGACTTTGATGCTTCATATGCACTAATTTATTCATTTTAAGTGAAGTTGGATAGGGGAAGGTGTTAAGGTACGTGTTTGAATACGCTGATGGTCGTCGTACTAGTTAGAGGTTCGTTTTATGTAAGTAGCACGCTCACACACGTTGATATACGTTGTCTAGCGTCGAGGACCTAAAATAATTGTGTGCATGCACAAAATTTTCAACGAATGTCGAACGTATATTTATCGTTTATGTATACGTTAGACATTCGGTATTCATTCGTTATCCAAACGTTCTCCATACGCTTTCAAACTTTAAACGTATGCGTAACGTTTGTATAACGTATTTATAACGTGTGTATAGTGCATTCTTGAAGCGTATAAGATGGACTTAATGTTTCTCAACGCTATAGTAACGCATGAATAACGCACATTTAACGTTTGACAAACGTTCTTACAACGTACCAAGACATACAGGCGACGGAATAAGGGCGATGCTTATTAAACTGTATTTCATGTATAGAGAAAATTTACTGATTAAGGTAGTACTCAGTGCAACATTGGAAGACCTTGGCACACAAACATCGAAATTATGTATAATGAATATTTCTTCAATTATCAAGTGAAAATCGTCATCCAAATAAACTTAAACTGTTTTACAAACCTATCAGCATGAATATTGAGTGTCAACCACTAAAATGTACGCAAATGCATTAATGAAACAATAAACTAGATGCTCGACCCAAGAACAAGAACCTTACACCATTTAATAAAACATATTATAATATCAACTTCATTCACATGGCAAGCAAGGAGGTCGCCATATTGGAAAAAACAAAATGAACTTTCGGTTTTACCCTGAAGTTTATCCTACAATAATACAAAGATCTGCGCATGATCTACACCATGACTGACTTACGTAAATGCCTTGATGTAACATCTCCACTTTCATGTAATTTGATATTAGAAAACAAATTAAACAAACAAGTAAGTGAATTTAAAAAACTTGCTTCCAGATTGTTTACATTTTACTTTCACGACTTGGATCTCAGCGCCACGTGACCAGCAAAAAATTATTACACACCGACTTTAAAATTGAATTACATAAAACTTTTATTCGTAATGGTTTATTTTAATGTCTATGGTGTACTCATTTTTCCATCGAATCCTTCACCGTAAATCTATATTGTTTTCATGATATTAAAAATAGATTTCAATTTTATTAATGTTTTAGGCTGGAATTCAATTAAAATGCTCCCTACTGTGAAAGTATATCGTTAGAGTTACTCTTCTGTCCAAAGCATTACTGAAATGGACTGAAGTCATTTTGAGCAAAACTCATGTTTTTGGATCGTAATACATATATCACATTTTTATTATTGCAATACACTGTAAGTATATTGAGGTAATTATTTCGAATTACATTTTGATCGTAACGTTGTTAGATAATTACATTTTGATATATGTTTCGTTCTTTTCAGTGTCTTCAAAACATTGGGTCAAGTCTTAGTAAGATTTAGTGGCAAAAGAAACACCATACTTTTTCGGGGAATTATTTTCATTTGACAGTTCAGCCATGGAAATAATTCTCATTTTTGTAAATGATGGACATAACATATTGTGATAAGTATGGATATTCGACATAAGTTTTGAAATTTATCTTTATTCCAGCATCTAGAGGAGACTTCGAACTTGCGAATGAACCATTGTTTGTGTATTTTTGTGATATTAAATTTGAAGGATAGTTGCACAAAAATTGAGTATTTTTAACTGTCAGTGTTTCTTTCAATTTTCGTTTATATAAACAAAATATACATTTCATAAAATTTTCACAGTCTTGTCTTTATTTTGAACTATGCCATTTGTGTATTTTCCCATCTTGAGCTGAACAATAACCAGTCAAACTTTCACAGCTAAATTTTGGTGGCGGCCATTGCTGATATCATTCGCCAAACATGACTGATACTGAGCGCGTACACTATGCTGTTTTGCAAAACCAACAAAATCTTTTAAACCTTGCACAGTATATTGTGCACCGAACTTGAAGTAGAGGAAGGAAGAGGACAGTCTGGACATACCAAGTCCTGGATCGGGAGGCGGTGGGAGTTTGAAATATATAAATACAGCTCTAATTCGCTACTAATACGTTTGGAGCAGGTTACACACACGATCTTCACTCGTCATGAACGTTACACACATGCCTAGCACACGCTAACAAAAGTACGTGAAATTCTGTATTCGCTGGACGTAAGTAATGAAACGTTTCTCGGTCGTTACTCAAAGGTTATGTATTCGTTAAACGCGTTCGGCAAACGCAATGCGTGCGTCTGAAAGGCGGCTTCTCTTTGGTGTTTTCGACGTTCGCCAGCGTTTGCAATCGTATTAGACAACTTTTAATACGTTCCGCACACGCTGGCCTAATACGCTGTAGTGTGACAGGCCCTTTACATTCGTGCACGACAGTGATTAACTGAGTATAAAGAATAGATTCGACAAAGAAAATAACTCCATTGTTGTTATTGATATCGTGCCTAAATCATTCACGTAACACTGAGAATATTTAGTTAACAAGATTTCAAGAACGGCGTCCGTCTATCTCGAGATTATGTTTAAAAAATAACAATGACCCATACAATCGCTTTCTATATTGTATTCAAAAGTTTAATTTTCCAAGCACTGCCGGTCGTGCTGTAGCAGCCGTAACTATAATTACATGTATCTGTTTCTAGTTGTTACAACATCATTCCGTGCCTTCCGTTTTTTCCGTGGCGTTCTCTCCTTAAACATTTGGAATGTCGTATATATATAGTATATCTAGGACTTTATCAAGGGAAACCTCAGCTCGTGTATGTTATATTTCAAAGCTTCATCTTCGTCGTACCCTTCTATATCAATCAGCCGATTGGCCGTCTTCTTTTCAGACTTACAGACGGTCTTTATTCATTGCACCAATTTAATGCCAAACTATTCATCACAGCCGTCATGTATGTGCTTTTCATATACTTAAAGACATCGCCCATTGCTTCACCATCACTTACGTCGCTGTCTACCCCCATAATCTCATTCGCTTTGGTGCCGTACTGCGACTGACACATCAGAAACGCTTCTTCTAAAATTTCATTCCAATGATAAGACGCTTGTGGGGCTTCATATATGTATTGTCAAAGGCTTCGCTGTCATATTTTCAACAACAGGTCTAAAATGTCCGAATGCGCTGATTTTTATGTGCTACATAATCATTAGCCAGTCAGCTAAAACTTTTCAAACAAAATGTTGCACTGAAACAAACCTACGATTGATAATCTATAAAAATTAACGTATAAAGTAATAATGTTCAAAACAAGCGAGCAAAATAAACAGCATTGATTCCTTTGTCTAAAAATTGTTTAAGTGCGCATGCGTACAGAGCCGAATGCGTTTTGGATTCCTGCCGTACCGTTCCGTACATCCAAATAAAAACGGGACGAACCATCTCGTCCATAAAACATTTTATATACATAAAATACATTTATGGCCATCAAGTGGTTGCGTGTAAATCGAGAGTTTGAGCAGCTTGTTAAAACAAAATAAGAGACAGACAAAAGTGTGTTGTTAAATGGGCTTTTATTAAAGCCATAAAACATTATATAGAATAACAAGAATAGTAAATTGAACATAACAATATATACAGTATATACAACACTAAGATAATTATGAAAAATCTCAACAAATTTTGTTTTATCTGGGCAATAAAACCGCCATGAATAAAGACACAGAATGAGGCTTTATGACCGCCCAGACAAGCAAACTCGATTATGACTACAAGTAATATACAGGAAAAAACAATCAAAAACACTGAACCAATATAAACATTTTTAGGTACCTATCTTCCATTTAACGTCAGTAGATACATTGCAACAATATACCTCTATCGCCACATTTATGCGGACATCATAACACTCCAATGTTGCCTGCATTATTCAGGCCAATACTGAATTATTGTGATTAAAGTCTATAAGGCACAAATGTAAAAGCCACAAGACGCCAATACCTAATCAATGTGAACAATTCATGTGCAACAAATGGTAATTATCAACATTGACACCTACAAATTTTTGGTCCAAACCCCCTGGAGGTAGCAGCGACCACCGGCACCACCGACACATGGCATCCATAAACAAACATCACAAACCAATAACTGTTGTGATATTACTCATATGAACAACCTGAACACTGCCGCTTGCGTCGATCAGAGTCCAGGTTGACACAAATACTTGAAGCTCAGCTGCTTGCGTCACTCGGAGCCCAAGTTACTATCAGCTATATCAACGAATTGTCCTCCGTCGCTTGCGTCGATCGGAGCCAACGTTAATTAAGCCGACCCCTTGGACCCACTGCTTGCAGCAGGCAGAGCTCCCGTTAGAATCATGAGATGCTTAGCATAAACCAATACCATGTGTTGCGATACCGATAGTCCCTAAGCCCTCCACTGAGCTCAACATTACACACATATGTAAACAAAAACTGCAAAAATACAATATATACGTAAAAAACAGTTTACAACCAACAAATGCTACATAAGTATGTTCAACTGGCAACAAAGGACGGTCCTTGAATTGATCTACAAGGTGATAGACTTTGGTCTCAAGTATGACTTAAAGGCATTCGAGCGCCACCGACCTATGTGGCGTATTTGGGAATCAGAAAAATTGCAAGCATGAGCATGAGTAGCACCCCCAATACGAAAACAATGCGATGTGTAAATGGATGGATTTAGACCTACTATACAAACACTAGATCTTAGAATATGTGCAAACTGTTTGGATGTGACAGGATCGCCAAATTCATTAATGAATAGTGGGCCAACAGTTGTCGGACGTAGATCGGTATATGCATGTACTGTACAAACCGGACATATGTTGGCATTGCAATGGCACGGTAAGGCAATAGTGAAGGGGGTTACTGAATGCTTGTAATGTTTTAAAGTGATAGTTAGTTTAACAGGGCGTTTGTGCTTCAACTGAAATGTAATGTCATTAACAGAGATTGTGTGATTGGCATTCCTGGACGTGGTCATTTCACCCACACGTAACAAAGCAAAGAATGCAAGGGAAAACATAGCTCTAACCAATGTGACATTATATACCGATTTGAACACTTTTGGTAGGGTAGATATCAGTTTCCTCAAGATTTCTATAGTAATAGGTTGCCTTTTGTCATGACTAGGTGACAAATGTTTACAACCTAACAATACACGTTGAACCAGGAACTTGTGTTTTAACGGGTTAGCACCCTGCACTTTGTTGATATAATTAAGGGCTGACACACGTGCACAAATAGTGGAATATTTCAATCCTGTGGAATGGCAATATGCAATGAACAATGTTAGTTTCTTGTTTGAAATTATCCCTGCCGGATAGGCACCATAATGACGTAAATGAAAGGAACTATATAATGAAAAGGCAGTTTTATAGGCCTGACGTGTGCTGCTGGCTAGCGAGTTGTCTAGTAAAGTATGGACGACTTGCATCAGAGGGGTTCTAGTAACGCATCTGGAATTTTGGTAGGTTCCGGGTCTGCTTGCGGGGCGTTCAGTAGGAAATCTGTTATCTGTAAACGAGAAAGCATGTCTGGTAGAGTGTTAAGCTTTCCAAGAACATGTTGTGAACGCACCAGTATATTATTTTTCATACAAGTTAAAACTAAGCGTCTGACTAGATGCATGATATGTACGTCTTTACAAGATTGTTTGTTAATAATGTGAACTACTGCCATATTGTCTGAATGAAGAACAATGCATTTGTTTGCCAATAGACACCCCCATACCTCCAGTGCAACAGTGATTGGAAAGAGTTCCTTGAATGTAATATTATACCCTGCATATGCCTCAGACCATGTTCCATAAAACCAATGAGTGTTCAATATTGCCCCATAACCAATAGAACCGGAAGCATCTGTGAAAAGATGTAACGTCGTATCAGACAGCCATTTTTGGTCCAATAATATGTGTTTACCATTAAAATGTTCGATAAAGAGACACCATGCTGCTAAGTCTCTCCTGCCCTCTTTATTGAGTGTAATTCTATGATAAGCGTGAGTTACTCCTTTAGTAAGGTCAATTAAACGACGGAGGAAAGTTCTGCCCGGAAGTACAACATTGCAACAGAAATTTAATAAACCCAGAATAGATTGTAATTTGTGTAGCTTTATTTTTCTGTGGCTTTTGAAAAGGACTAACAAGTCATGAACCTTTTTTAGTTTGTCTGATGGTAGTCTAGCTTCCATTGTGTCTGAGTCAATTTCTAGACCCATAAAAGTAATGACCTGAGTTGCTGAAACAGTCTTTTCATGCTTTATTGGAACTCCAACAGCCTTACATAAATCAAGAAAAACTTTAAGGTCAAGTTCACACCGGTTTGAGTCCTTAGGTCCCATTATTAGAAAATCGTCTAAAATATGTAAAATGTGTGGAATCCCAAGTTTCGTTTGGGCAATCCATTTAAGACCTGAACTGAACCTATCAAAAATTGCACAGGACGAGCTAGCCCCCATGGGTAAGGATCTGTCATAATAAAAAGCATTGTCGAATTTGAAACCCAAAAGCGGATGATCTGACGGATGAATTGGGATAATCCTGTATGCTGAATCAATATCTGTTTTAGCCATTAAACAGCCTTGACCCATATTTCTAACCATGGCAACCGCCTCGTCAAATGTTGAATAATGGACTGTAGCCAACTCTGGATCGATAAAATCGTTAACTGAATTACCCTGGGGAAAACTTAAATGATGTATCAATCGGTACGAGTTCGGTTCTTTTTTAGGAACTACCCCTATAGGACTAACACGGAAAGACGGAAATGGGGGACTCCCAAAAGGGCCTGATATTCTGTGGAGCGCTAACTCTTTCTGTAGCTTCTCTCGAACTACGTCTGGAAATTCTGAACATGATTTGAGGTTTTGTGTATTGTAAGAGCACCTGGTGCCTGTGAAACCTATTTTAAACCCATGCCTAAACCCCTCCAGTAAGTACTCATCATAAGTGTAACCTTTGATCCAATAAGAAAAAGGACCAAGTTTAATGGGCGTAGTGGTACTAATAGCATTAATTACGTTTGGGCTGAATGGGTGGTTTGGGCTGGATAGTAGTTGCCTTGGGTTGGTCGTTGAATTCAACTCTATTCGAGTTCTGTCTGGACTTGGTGGGGCATGACCTTGCCGAGTGCTGTCCTCGACAGAAACCACAGACATGGGGGAAACACTGGGTTGATGGACAGGTCCCTCGTCTGTTAAACGTCCAGCAGGTATTGGGTAGAAATTCACCATTCGGGTTGAACTGTTTCCTGTTAAAGGAAGGTCTGGAAAAACCTGTGTTAGAGCCGTCATTGCGGCGGTGGGGCCGAAAGGGCTGGGACTGATAGGAAGATGTAGTGGCCCGTATCCAGAATTCCGAGTGAAGTGTATCCCAGGGCACTTGTGTATGTTCCCTGAGTTGTCTAAACTGAATATCGTAAACTGACCAGGCGTTGCCGGCATGCTTAGCAGCCAGATCCCGAACCAGTTCCCCATACTTCATGAGGGCTGGTGTTTGCTTGCGATGCTTTAGGCTGTAAATGGCTACAAAGCGCATAAACGCTGTTGTCCACTGGTCAATGTTATGTATTTTTCTGGCCTTTGAGGATGGGACAATGCTCAGATTTGGATTGTTGCTCCTGTGATTAAATTGTAATTGAAATGATGATTTATCCAAATCAAAATTGAATGTGGATGGTAGCAATAACCCAAATTCAATATACTTGTGTTTCCAGATTCTTTTTTGAATTTTGTTTGGAATTTGGGCCTGGATTGAAGAATCTAATGGATAAAAAGACCGTCCTTTTTTACCTGTCAAATTCTTCTTGTGTTTACGTAACACACCATCTAAATTGTCATCCGAGTCGGATTCTGACGACTCAGAAGCCGACTCCATACTCCTTGATTCACCGGACTCATCAGAGTCCGAACTGTCATATGACATAGAACTACTGGAGTCTGAACTGGGCGATTGGTGCCTTCCATGTCCTCGGTTCTTGCATTTTGAATACTTGATAGATGATTTATGCCTTAGTAGGCCACTTCCTTGAGTACAGACAGTTCTTTTGGCACCACTTCCCTTTTTTCTTGGCTTAGCCTTTTTGTGGCCACTTTTGGTAGGCGGTATCACAGGTGTGTCCACACTACTGTCACTGTCATCATCCTTCTGATGGAGGGAGGTTGACGGTTTAGGGGATTTCCCAGTCTTAGTACCATCCCGCACATGTTTTTTATGGTGTGGTGCGCTGACAATGCCCACTTCTGGGAGGCAGCATGGAGCCGTGCACTTTGATTGGGTGGCTGAAGCCGCCTTCCGTTTTCCCCTCATCCTAAAAGGACAAATATGAAATAATTAATGTTAATTATCAATGCAATAACAAATTGAACCTGACTGTACTCTTAGAATCCGACCATCGAAGTACTGTACAAGCCAGGTTCAACATCGGGTACTAAGCCCGGATAATCCATCGGGTACTAAGCCCGGATAATACATCGGGTACTAAGCCCGGATAATACATCGGGTACTAAGCCCGGATAATACATCGGGTGCTAAGCCCGGATAATATATCGGGTACCAAGCCCGGATAAACGTCAGGTACTAAGCCTGGATAAACATTGGGTACAAATTAAGCCCAGACAAAAACAGGTATTAAGCCCTGATATTCGTCAAAGTAGGAACAAACATCAGGTACTAAGCCTGGATAAACACCGGGTACCAAGCCCGGATAAACATCGGGTACTGAGCCCGGATAAACATCGGGTACTAAGCCCGGATAAAGATCAGGTACTAAGCCCGGATAAACATTGGGTACTAATCCTGGAGAAATAAAACAAAAAATATTTGGCATTAATTTATAATAACAAAACTATAGGACAAAGCCTGGTTATATTTCTGGTACAAAGCACGGATAATACCCAGTCTGGATGAACATCGGAATACTAATCCAGATACCTATCGGGTACTAAGCCCGAATAACGTATTGTACATGGTTCTGTTAGCCTTACGGTTAGGAGCTGTTTACAAAATGAGGTCATTATTATAAAAATTGACAAACCCGTGGTAAATACCTCAACAGGCATGAATTGTAGTAAAGAAAAATTCATAATACGATCTGACCAGTCACAATCCGCATACACCAGGCACCCCTATACTTTAGGCTCGAGCCTCATAAAATATGTTAATCTAAAATCAAGTTAAAGCCGCAATGGTCAAATATTGAATTGCCTGAATCAAGTAATATCTCATCTTAAACAATGTGGCACCCAAAAGAAACATGACAGTAGATACTCAACTTCACCACAATCTGTGTTATCACCGACTCTTGTTCCTGTAGGTTACCACTATGGCTCTCAGGTTGAAATATAATTTTCTGTTCCCTGCTGCCGATAAATGAACTCCGTCTGGAGCAAAGGCAGTTGCCAGAGCTTTCTCGGCCCAAAACCCTTTCAGCCTCCACAAGCACGAAGAGATCGCGGGTAACAAAATGTTTAACCTCCTGTTCAGGAGGTCCACTTTGGAAGAAAAATTATCGATATCCACAGGGTATCTGGACACTCGTGATGACCTCACCCTGTATAAAGTTTGCAATACCACAACTTCGCCGATATTAATTACATACTTGATTGAGTCCACGAGATCAGTAATTCTAGCAGCTGTAGCTATTGGGTCACAGTTGAATAGATCATTCGTGCCGATACACAAAATAACCAAATCCGGGTTAAAATCCACTATAATATCTAAACGTGCCCTTAAATCATGCACCTGGGCCCCTGGAAAACCCCGGTAGTGAATTAATACTTCTGATGGTGTTAAATTCAACCCGAATGTCAAGTCTTCTGATTCCCTAATGAATGATTCAAATCGCTTGACGAAAGAATGTCCAAAAACTAACACTCTGAAAACCATAACGCCATCTTGTCGAAATCCGAGACAAAGGAATTTAATTGCGTCGTAACACAAATTGTTAATATCACAAAAGATCCACTCAACTATGGACTGTCACTGCGCCGTACGTTAGAATGTAATGTTATGAACCGATAAACACAACTATGTACATATAAAATTAACGTATAAAGTAATAATGTTCAAAACAAGCGAGCAAAATAAACAGCATTGATTCCTTTGTCTAAAAATTGTTTAAGTGCGCATGCGTACAGAGCCGAATGCGTTTTGGATTCCTGCCGTACCGTTCCGTACATCCAAATAAAAACGGGACGAACCATCTCGTCCATAAAACATTTTATATACATAAAATACATTTATGTATCTATAGCCTGACGCTCCTGCATGTTTTTATCTATGGTGGTCATTTATTTCGTGGGAAGAACCATGCGTACATATATGTCTGATCGCGGTATATTACTTATTGGACGCGCAGTGTTTTACCTTTCCTCCTTCTGTTATGAATTGATTCGTCTTTCGTGACAGTCTTGTCCTATTTTTTTCTGTTACTACTCGCTGAGTTATGCAATATGTCCATATTAATTATGTGTTGTCCAAATGCGCACTATGACAACAAAGCAATCACTGAACAGAACAAACTACATGTATATCACTCATAACATGCATATTTTTAAACTCAAAGTCGTCATTTGTAATGAATTATATTCTTATTATTTAACATTCAAACTTATCTCTGTTTGTTTAGTGTTCGTATCTCCCTTCCTCTCATGCTTCCTTTCCCTCCTCTCACTCCCCCAGTGCCTCTTCTTAATCATACTGTCCATTTTGTCACTCTTAATAGCACTAAGAGTCTGAAAATCGCTCTATGTACCATTGAACATCCATTGTGTGGTTCTTCTTTGTGGATCTACATGCTATTTGAACATGTCGTTGTAACATGAGCTGAGCGTTTTTACTGTTCTCATCATCTAAAGAAGGTGTTTCAAATTATTCATTCCTCTCGTACTCCTAGTCAGACCGGCCGTTAGAACAAATCTTTAAACTACACTCGTCCGATTTTTTTTCAAAACATAAATGGCAGCAAGACATACTAGGAATCAATCTCTACCCAGAGTTGTCGTTCCTTTCCAATCCACACATACCTCTGTCAACGTCTCAATGCCAAGATTCTTGGCAAACTACACTCTGATCGATAAA
Source organism: Lutraria lutraria (assembly GCA_964023205.1). Taxonomy (NCBI): domain Eukaryota; kingdom Metazoa; phylum Mollusca; class Bivalvia; order Venerida; family Mactridae; genus Lutraria; species Lutraria lutraria. The sequence goes on along the minus strand of OZ026836.1, from coordinate 10,287,490 downwards.
CATGCTTTTGTGTATATTTTATAATTATTTGTTAGGTGTCATCATGAAATATGTCATATTGTTTTAGAAAAACGCTTCAGGTTGCTCCGTTATAAGCTGTGTCATAAGGGATTATTTAACCTTGTAACTCTAAAACTAATTTGGCGGAATAATTGCGAAGTAAACAATTCAAAACTCGGATAATATACCGAAGGGATACCAGGCTCGGATGTCAGTTTCCTATCATTTAGTTTAAGTATGCGATTCTCTTCAGATAAACAAAACAAAACAATATATGTAAGTTTATTTTTTAAGTGTTGTCACCATTTTTAAATCACAAGTCTGTCATTGTGAAGCCGGACTACTTTTTAGACGTTGACAGAGGTTAGTGTGAGCGTAGCGGGAACGACAACTCTGGGTAGAGATTGACTAGGAATAGGAACTGGTATTTCATGAAGGACACATGTTGTGATAAGGTAGAAATAAAACAACGTGTACCAAAGAAGTTTATTAAACATCAAATAGTTTGTTGAATACAATATTCAATAGAGTGCACAATTATAAGTAATTTCTTTAATGGAATTACAGGCTGTATAAACATGAAGTGGGAATAAAACACTGATTAAAACAATACATTTCAATTCATGAATTATTTCTAAATTTTATAACTTTATTTCACCTCGTGAAATGCACAAACAGATAAACGTTCTTTTTGTCACGAAAATGTTTGAAGGTACACGTTCATGATACAGATGTGATTTACCCAGCATCGGTCCATAGATATCCAACTTATCTAAATTTTCCATTTTGTTTTGTTTCCTGCACCGAGTATACAAAGAACGTTAAGTATAGTCATAAAGGTATGATGCTATTCACAGAATGCTAGTTGTATCTTCATTCCTATCGTGGTTATGTCTATGTTTGCTATCTAGCTTGTCTGTTAGATTACCATCCTTTGTCTCTAGAAGTCCGAAGCAACCAACAACACATATGACTGCAAGTCCACCTATGATGTAGTACATTAATCCGGGTGTTCGTTGATTCTGAGGCAAAAATGTACGCATTAATGAAGACAGGTTGCAACCGTCTGATGAAATTACATATTTAGAACTAGCCAAGACTAAATGGCATCTAATGAAATCATGTGGTAACTTGTCTCTGTCACATTCTTATTATACAACGCATAGTATACTGAACTTAGCATATAATGATATCTTAAAAACATGGTGTGACGTTTCTGTTGTTGTTTTTTTCTAGTAGAACATTTACTTTATTTTGGCATTTAAGGCCACCAGGCCCATTTAAAAATATTTATAAAAATTATATGTACTAGTATACACTGGCATAGTGATATGAGGTATATATATTATGTTGTCATTGCAATAACAACATCTGAGTCCAGAATTCACTTTGTAAAGATATATAAATTATACTGTAAATGTAAATACAAAATGTACGCATACACATATAATATATTCACATACACACAATATTGTTCTAGTTCAACAGTTAATATCTATTGAAAATGCAAAGGTACAACAGCCAAACAGAAAACAGAAAAAACAGTTATTCAAATAAAACTTACCAGATACACAAGCTGAGGACCCAATGTAGCACCAATCCTAGCAATTACACTTAATGTTCCAAATCCTATCGGGCTGCAGAAATGAGCAAATTTGTTAATTTCATATTTTGATCTTAAATCTGATCAAGGAAATATTCTAAAACAGCTAATCATTCATTATTTATTTACGGTTTGTGTTAAAATCTTCAATATCAATGTAGGTATTAAATTAGGAATTTAAAATTATTAGAAGTCATGGACAACCGTAATGAGTTGACTTAATTTATTCCAGTGATCTTACATAACGTTATGAAGTAAATTTTTTAGAACACGTTAAGTAAGGATTTGGTTCTTTTTACATGGTCGTTTTGTTACCGTATAACTGTTGGATACTGTTCAATTGTCATTGTTTGCACCGGTCCCCAAGCAGTTATGACCCCTGAGTTGGCTAATAACGCAAAACCATTCATTAACGATCCTTTGTTAGGTGGATCTAAATAAGAAATAAATTGTAATGCAATTTACGCGACCATTATGTACGATTTTTTTTAACAGCATATACTCGTATATACAGGTATATCATATAAAAGAGTGCGTACATAGTTAATATCATTTATTAGATGCATTGCTCTATTCCTTCGGCAATATTTTAGATAAAAATATGTCTATGAATAATTGATGTTTGTAAAATTGGCATAATCCCATTTACAAATATCCTTATGTTACTTGATTAAAGATAAAGTCACTAAGTGCTGATACACTGGAACATCTTTTCGGCAGTTTTTTTTCTAAAAAACGTCAAGAACAATGTAATACAAAATGCACAGTAGGTAAATTAAATGCAATAATCATGAAAGTCTATATTAATATCAAATAACAGATATTTAGTTACCCGAAAATATAATATTAATAGGATGTTACATTTTTTTGGAAATATCCTTACCTATACTTTCTATGATAGCCACAGCAAAGCCACCTACAGCAACAAGTACAAAACACACTATGGTGGTTTTTCTACGTCCAATTCTTAAAGAGAGAAAGACAGTTTCAACAAAATTTACACGGTTCTGATATAATGTGTTATATACATGTAGTTCCATTTCTATTTTACACATGTTTTAGGCTGAACAGTAATTATTTTAAAAAATGTTCAGTTACCTTCCGTTGTTAGCTAGTTTACGGCATTATCCATGCGAAGTGGTTTATTCGGGGGTGAGGTTTGGAGCATGTAACTCCCGAACATATCACCATAAATACAGTATATAGTCTTCTTACAAGACAAACACTTTGTCCATTTAAGACAATGAAATGATATTTTAGTAATGTTTTACCATCCTAATATGATTACAAAGCAACTACGTCTAAATGTGCATTTAAATGTGTTCATATTCATACACATACTTATTTGAAAGCCACATGGCAATTAGTTGTGATGGAATAGCAACGGTATTAAAAAGGGAAAAGTTCACAAAGACATTTCCAGAGAGCGCTTGTATACCGAAGGATATTCCATATGTACCCATCCCAAGCAATAGCCTGCAAATAAATGAAAACAAGGTTTGTGAATATCATCAGCATAAATCCAAAGGGGTTTGTCACGAAAAAAAAATCAAAAATGCGATTTTACGACAGTGTGTCGTTTTGTAAAATTTTACCATTTTTCGAGTGAAAAATCTTCAATAGCGAGTTTAGAATATCTTTAAAGGTAGTAAAAGTGTACATTTTCTGTTAGCGTTTTGAGTTGCCCATACGTTGCACTATATATGCGTTAAATATTTTGTACTGCATTGCAATAACATGGAAGTTTAAAACACGCCTTGGAAAATTCGAATTGTCGAAGTTCTTTCCCTTCTATATATATATTGGTTACATGAAAAAAAAATTTTTTTGGCTTTGTTTAATCGGTATAATATTACAAACGTCAAATATAGATAAAATAAACTATATGGCAATTGGTCAGGCAAATTCAACTGGTGGACACATTCTATTCTTTTAATGCTTGTTTGCATTGTCGATATTTTTCTTTAAACTGGATAGAATAAGTTGTGTTTCAGTTTGCTCGTGTCCTTCCATATTATCTGATTAAAATTAACGTGTAAATTTCGTGACAGGAAAATATCCGATGGTGTAAAATGACAAAATGTATAATAATTAATCGTACAAACGTATACACTATCTGACAGCTTAATCCTTGGCAAAGTATAATCCATGCATCTTATAACAATGTAACTAACAGTGAATTGCAAACAAACTGAACGTAAGATATTATGCAATATGACAGCCATGAAAATAAACATATACTGTACCAATTAAACGACGATAAAATTGAAATTCGGGCGAGTTTTCTAGTTCGGAACAAATCTACTAAAGTATACTTCTTGCTTTTAACTTTATTGAGTGGTTGTGTCATCAGACTCTCCAGTCCACCTACTTCATGCTTGTTAATTGAAGCAACTTTTTCTATTATTTGTTTAGCTTCGTCTAGTCTATCATGAGCAATATACCATCTAAAACTTTCGGGGATAATGCTGAAATGGAAAGCCATGTAAGAAACGATACTGTTTGTAGCAAACATATCATGGACGAAACTGAATATCATTCAAAGACGATTTCTAACTGAAAAACTCATTGAATGAATACAAGATCTTTTTCGTAAGAAGTAAGTAAAAACGTTCCTGATCAAAGCTACGATCTGTAGCTACTCATAAAAATTATGATATATAAACAAAATTCCAATAAAAGCGAATCCTGCGTACGCTGCATTTCAGAACAGACTTCCAAAATGTCGCATCAATATCTTATTAACTGAAGTTCAGATTTAAATAATGCAATTAAATAAAATAGTACCTACAACCAGGGTAAAAGGCAAGGAATTCCGACTATTGCGGTCATTAGCTGGATATTCCTCCAATCTTGTATAAGCCACGCTAATAAAGCGAAGACAATTGATTCCAATGACCAGGAAGGGAAGCCGATTATCCAGGTCCGCCATTTTGCTAAAGAAAATTCACATTGAAGGCTTTGTGTAGTCGTCATGAAAAAAGCACCCGCAATACCAACAATTACTCTAGACACTGCGAACACAATCCAGTTTGTATTAAAGTAACCAATGATATTTGCAATAATCAGCATCACTATTGCTGCAAAGAACGGTTTCTTTCGGCCTATATATTCAGCTATGTGGCCAGCCATGAAATTTCCGACAAGCATTCCTACCAATTGTAGGGACATGATTAAACTGGGGATGTAGTCACGATCACAAACCAGACGAAACTAAAACAAGAAAATGGTCATTAATTAATATAATCAGAAAACATTGAAAAGTATTTCCTCCAAAACGTCATGTTTTTGCGGTTTTTTTATTTCATTTTTACACTAAATATTAACTTCCATGCCTTATTTTCATTATGGTCTTCCATTCATGCCCAAGTATCTTTGATATATTCTTAAGTTCGTATTTTGATAGTTTCTCGACGTCTATTTCTCTATCTGTGTTATTGGATAGTTCGTGAGTTCGTCTTACCTTGGTTGTTAGTTTACTTTCAAACAAATATTATTCGTAGATATGGTTAAATGTGTACTGATCATTATTCTTACCTCCGAGACAAGGGTTTGCATTTCACCGCTAAATTCGAAGCCTGAGCATTTAGATCCATTATTGCCGCATGTCTTTTGTGGACAGTAGATCACTTCCGTGTTATTTTGAAAGCCAACACAAGAGGTCATGTTATTCAATGAGACGACATCGTTACACCACCAAAGTGGCGTGAATGCAAATATTATCATCGATGAGAAACTAAAGCACATTACAATCTTAATCACGTGACTCAGAGCACTTATCAATATCTGGAAGCGACCACATCCTCCTATTTCTTCAATTATTTTATCGGGGTTTGCAGGATTCGCCATACTTGTACTCTTCTGAGCTGCTACAGAAACAATAATCAAGATAATTCAGTATGTGTCCTTAAAACGCTTTTCTCAAAGTTTTTGTTTGTTTGTTTGGGTTTTACGCCCCTTTTCAACAATCAGATACATATGAGGCGGACAGTTCACCTTAACATCGTTCCTGGAAAGAACCAGTGCTAGACTCTCATCGCCCGTAAGCAACTGCCAACTTTCTCACATAAAGAGACATGGTCAGTAACTGGGCTTGAACTTACGACCCTCTATCAGTGAGAGGTTACAGTGACTTGAAGTCAGCGACCTTATCCACTTGACCAGGGAGGCGGGTCTTCTAATTAATGAAACATAGTATATGTGTCGATCTATGCTTCATGTTCGTGGTATAGCTCAGAGATGAATATTTTTCATAGTGACACAGGACTTGTAACACTGAATATTTTTGGGATACGAAGCAAGAAAATTATTTAGTTTCAAAAATGTAATGTGTGTGTCGGTACCACAAAGGCGTTACCTTTTTTACAACTGATAATCAATATTTCTTTCAAAAAGACTGTAGTTCTACATAACATAGCTCAGGTTCAGTATTTTCGATAAGAACATGTACAAACAAAGCTTTATTCGACAAAAAAGTATATGAGCATACGTACACTCTTCAACACTTTCATCATATTCTTAAATTTAAAATGGCATTTCTCTCATATATTACACAAAATAAAATTAAAAAAGTAATTTACTAACCTGAAAATGTTTTTGCCCCTTGTAGTTTTTTTACTTTTGATTAAATAACTTATTACCTCAGAGCAGTTGAATGAAGTTTAGAATGATGTACAAAATATATCCAGCTTAAGTTCAGACATTAAATTACCACATATTGAAACATCATGTTAGGATACTTAAAAATTCATATGTAAATAGATGATAAATTGGTATGTTATGTGGGTCAATAAGGTTCGTGTATCTAAATAGAATAGTTTATTTCACACAACATGCCATTATAGGATTGGCAAGGTTTAGATAAGGAGCACAGATAGTTCCTAAGTCATTCGAAGAATTGATAGCTATAAACATCTTCACTGAATTGCAAAGGCGTTTAAAATTAAGTGAGAGTTCAGTTTCTCAGAATGGGATTATGTATTAGATTTTGATCTATTGCATTTTGGTATTGCAACAAAAACATCATTTTGAAGCATCGGTTTTGATCATTAACTAAGAGTAATGAATTAAAAAACGTCTATACGCTTTTGTCGTCTTTGTTCCTTATGTGCACCATGCAGTATTAGACTGTCTAATATACTATGCTAGTCACAACTATCCTGACGCCTAAAGGTCTGGAAGAAAACTTTGGTATTTCCTATGTTAACTCAGAATAAAAAAATGATTGTACTTATGTACACTTCGACACATCCTTTTATAAGATACAAAATACTTAACATTCCCAAAATTATTCTGGTCGTGCAAATAAGAAACGACAAAGTTGAACAGATCCTGTCATTTCTAAAATGATGCCTTTACAACATGTAATCGTATACAGATCTACTAAACATCTGAATTAACGTCCATGTTTTATCTCTAATCTTCAATCTTATACTTGAATCGTTTTATGGCCATACAGTCTTCGTGTAAGTGTCAATGTTTTTTTTTTCACCAAAGTATATCTTATGATTCAGTTTGCACAATCATTTTTGTACCCATAGCACATAAGCAAATAACTGGATTGTTATGGTCTAGAGAACCTTGGGTTATCTAAACTGTTGCGGACATGCGCATTTGTGATAAAGAAGCAATGACAAGTTTGATTATTTACATGCGGATCATTACAGGAATTCACAATATGTACACAATTTTGTTATATGAATAGTATAGTAACTTCTGATTAATGATTTACTTTGTTTGTGTACGTGTTTGTAAATGGGTAACGGCTTAAAATACATTAATATATAACATTATAATTTTTTATAACATATTTTCACTCTGTTGTTCAATTTAATGTATGCCGATGTGTTTTAATTTATCAAGTAGAATTATTCTTCTCACTGTATGAGTTAATTGTACATTTTCTAGACTTTGTGTTATATATTTTTATCAACATGAATTACGTCAATAGTTGATTGTACGGATTATTTTGGGCGCGACTTTCATTCATTGTGAACACCGAAAATCGTAGGTGGTATACGTTCGAACCAGACTGTGAAAAGTCGGATCCAGACGGTTGTGAAATATCATCATTTCTAACCAGATCGAAGAATAGAACGGAAGAAATCCTCAATTAAGACGCAAGCATATTACACAGTCATATCATACATGAACCCTATAGAGCAAATATGGAATTAAGTGGGTCGAAAAGCCCGGTCAAATCACAAGATCGCTACCATAGATGATCTCCAAAATGCACTCCTGTTGAAATGGAAACGTATACCAAACACTAATACAATTATTTAATTGGTTTTTAGCATTTTGCCGTCTCAAACAGACAGATTGGAAGCGATAAATTAGTCATTTTTGTACACTAGGTGAAGATTGTTGAACAACAGACATTTTAACCCATGTCACCCAAAGCCGGGCACAGCCAGTTCTAATCTTAATTATCTTCTCAATATTTCAACGGTCAATTAGTTAATTAATTTGCATTTTTGTAACAAGATGTTTCATTGGTTGATATTTTATTTCGTAGACCCTTAAAAATTTCGAGTTTCCTTGATGTGGTCACTTATAGTAATAGTTGTGTGTTGTAAAGATAAAAAAATTAATAGTGACGCTCAAGGAAACTATTCCCAGTAAACGTGACGAGTTGCATAATTATCACATAACAACAACATCTTAACTTTGGAGTTGTCTCCCCTACACGGGAGATTCGCTTCGTAACCGCGGCGTGGAGCCATCATCAGTTGAGATGCCAAAAACAAAACGTTACGTAACATAACATATTGGTTTTAAGTTTGGGAAAAGTTTTCATTCTGGGTCAGTGTATTTCGACAAGATTCAATTAATTAATTTCATCGGTAACATAAAGAATATCAGTAAAATATAGTAACGATCAAAGAGTTTAATACGACAGATACAAATCTCGTTAGAGGTAGTACTTAATTACTTACAAAAACGTCAAGGACAGTCCCACAGGTGGTGTTAAATTAGATTAAAACTTAAGTAATGCTAAAATGTGCTGAGCAGTTCATTGTTTAATTCACGTGATCATGAATGATTTATTTTGTAAGACATTTGTCATCTACACAAGCTTAAAATTGTATCTGTCCGGTTAATGTCTTGCATATGAATACAAATGTACAGGTTCATACAAGTCTCAAGGATAAATGTTTGATACATGTAGGCCTACATAATATTTGTGACGATCAAAATAATCTTTGAAATAACAAGACGAAAGAAAAAAATATATGTTTAGGATAGATATACCGCGAGTAAGTAGATAGTATTGCGATTCCAATGCAGACGAATTTTATACGATGGTGTATATAATATAACATACGATATTTTATAAAACTAATATCGAGTAACAAAGGAGTGACGTAACGTCTTTTTCGATAGTCATGAAAACAATTATACTAACTTATAGAAACCTGGCTGACTAAGGTTTAAGTTGTTATTATCGACTTCAGAAATGCCAGTAATAAAGTTTGGTTAATGTATTAGATTGCTAAGACATAATTGTTTTCTCACAATTAGAAGGACCGATTTTGTGAATATTTTTCTAAAAATATAAGTTTCTATGATAGAAAATGATTTACCGTAAGATTTTTTAAATGGCATTCCTTTGATTTATCTGCCCCTTAATTTGCATTGAATTCTGCGGGAGTAACCCATTTTTAATGAAAGATTCAATGAAATCTCATGTACATTGATGCTATAGCACATTATCAACCTTATTCGATATTTAAAGAAAAACTATAGGTTAGCACGCAAGTCAAAAGAAATTAATATCAATTACTTATTATTATAATGTTTCTCGTGATTTCAGTGATTATACACATTCTCCAAATTTTATATACATAAGTCCTTGTTGATATCTTTCTGTTTTCAACAAGGGCAACAAGTCTTATAAACATTTCAAAATGTGTCGTAATAGAAACCAAGGTGATTATCAAAGAAATATGACAATTAGGCAATACTAATTTTGTAACATGTTTGTATAGCATGGAGCAGCAACATCAGAAAAGTACAGTGCATGTATTAGGGGTCTAATACATTAAATTGTCGATATATCAGTACGTGACTAGCTTGTCTGAAGACTAAATACTGTAAATGAACAACAAAGAATTTTAACTAATTTGGCGACTTTCGAGCTTTAACGGCAGTGGACGACTCCAGGTGAGCATCGGGGTAGATCCACTGACCTTCCGGAAGCTAGCTGGACAGCTGTGAGGGGCAGATGATGACCACTCAGAGGTCATTACCACTCGAGATCACGGAGGTTAAAGTAAGTACCGTTATAATGTGTCCATGAATGAATAACATGTTTATTCAAATAATCAATATTGCGTCATTTTGTTTTCCTTTAGAATGTTGAAGCATTCATTGATTTCCATTTGAATAGTCAAACATTTCTAAATAGATTTTTTTAACCAAAGTCTCATATTCTTAGTGAAATATGCAATACAATTCAATGCATAAATAATTATGTTAATCAGCCAGTGCACTATAATTTCTATATATTTCGGTTTCTTTGAGCGCTTCTTTTTTATTCCATTTCTTTTAACGTTTTGACTAAAATGTAATCGGGTGTATTCCAGCATACGTAAATATTCTTCGATTATTCTTTTTATACGTAAAGCATGTAGAAAATATGAAAGAAAGTATGTCTAGTTAAGCTCATAATACTCGCAGTTAAGTCATTCAAGTGTAATTCAAAAGACCCCATGGTCCCGTGCTAGGGTATTTGTTATCATAGTATGTAATCATTATCTAATGTCGATGACCGACATCCTTGTCTAACAATGTCAGTACTTTGGTCTGTTTTTTATCAGTACCCCCCTGTATTTAGGTATTGTGTATTCTGTCAATCTATCGATAATTAATTCAATGCATATTTAGGCTAATCAGAGATTCGGTAAGATAACTCTTTTGGCATTCAATCAATACTTTATCACCCGATAAATTATTATAGAACGTGTGTTTGTAAATCGACCGCTCAATGCGCGTCTGAAGAAACCGAGCGCGCTTTGATTAGACAGGTAAACATATGAACGTGCAGCGCGGGTCCTTGACGTAATTTTTCATACCTGTATGAGATATTCATGTACGTACCCTAGTAATAAGGCGAGGTTAAAAATATTATTGGTTTGTTGTGCATTTATCGGGGTGTGATAGTTGTATTTAGACCCTAGATTCATCAGAGATAACTATTGAACATATATACAAGGGATACTGATTTGAATGTCACCTAAATATAATACATCTGCGAATGTTTCGCGTTTCATACCTTGACAGCTAATTTCAGATTAGGGACTAAATTTAGATTTTGTTTGACAACGGACAGGGGTTGTTATATAAATAGCCCGTTTTAATGCATTACAGACGAAGTTAATGGGGTAGATAACACCCCTTCCGGTTTCTATATATACCGCCATGCAATGTCGGAATTATGTACCAACGCTGGCCTTAAATTGTTCTCAATTAATGTCATGATAACTTTACGGGTCATTTTATTGGTATTGTTGAGTCATTTATTTTTTTTATTGTGGACCGTTGTTCATATCAGGGTTTTTATCGATATAAGAGATAACATTGCATGATGTGTTTAAACACGTGTCTCGGCGTTCATGAAGGAATGCTAGAAGAAACAACTAATGATATTTATACGGCCTAAAAACCAGAGTAATTCCTAAGTCTGTGGAGCAATGAATGTACAGTGTATATGATTGTTTGTATCAATACAGGTACAAACATTGTAGTTCTCCTGGCAAATGTTTTTGTGTGTCAGTTTACAATAACTTACAACTACCGTTCTATACAAATACATACACAATTGAATATAGGTAAATGGATCAACGATATTTTAGCTTTAACTTTGCATATACTTAGGATTAGATTGCAAAGTCATTTACGGAAAATGCGATTAGCGAGGTCTTTTGGTGGTGACGTAAAGTTGTATGAAACAAAATGTAAATACTGAATACATGCGTGGAAAAAACGGTTGTAGCATATTATCTGTTTAAAGTCTACCTGCATTATATCTGGACTTGTTTGTGAAAGGAGGAATTGATTAACATTTTAGTTGTGAGTGCAATTCGTGAACTGGTGAATATGTTTGGAGTAAAACAGATTTATATTTTGTGATAATAAGCCAACATCAAGCTGGCAACGTGGGAAGATATCGAGCAGGCCCGGTTTTCTTCATTCCAAGTACCCTATGTTCGATCTCTGAGTGTGACGCAACCACCGGTCGTACGTTCGAACTCATCCAACATGTCGGCGTCTTTGTTTACAATCAGCTCGAGCGAAGCCTCAAAACTGGTGCGAAATCAACGAAAGAGAGACGATGAGAAGTGTTGCTTTTTACTTCAGGTTTCATTCCAGTCAGTTTATAGTGATTCTGCGATTCCTAATACGTGTTTGAAAAAGTTACCACGACTTCTAAACGGAATTCCTTTGGGTCCCGGCCTAATGGCACGGGATCAGTTAGAAAGTATACGCTGGCGTTACGTAGAAGGGGGAACCAAACTTCATACTTTTATATCTGTGCCAATGTACGAGGAGGAAGCTGAAGAATCGAAACGATCTCTGAAAGACAGTTTAATGAAGCAGTCACAGGCAGTGTTTGGAGATATCACTGTTAAAGCTTCCGTCATCTTGTCTCAATGTATAAATTTTGATGACGATCTAATTATAAATGACATTGCTGTGCCCCTCGAAGAGGGCCTTCATTTTCGGGACTGAGCAGACGACACAATATTAAAAGTAAGAGTAGAAAACAAAAACAGTGGTTAATTGATGCAGCTTCGATGTGAATTGTTGGGATGAAAAAATTTGGCAAGCCAACACAGAAGTTTAAAATATTGTATTGTTAAAATATTTTTATGTTTAACGCTCACAAAACTATTTAAAAGTCGCATAAATGTTCACAAAAAAGTCTAAATGACTGGTTAAATATGCAGACAGAGGTGTCGTATTTAACCAGCGTTATCATATTTTAATACATACAGCTATCAAGTTAGTTCGATCTTGTTAAAACTCTTTTCAGGGCTTACAAAATGATATTCAATCTGTGGTCTATATCTTAGATTAACTTGTTCGGTGATCATACAAGGACTTTGTGTAGTATGGATAAGACTGGACACTCTATACGTACATAAACATTTTGGCATAATAACCACCGTTGTAATCGCAGATTTAATATCAGTATGAATTTCGAGGTTAGTCGACTTTGTATAATTTATGTGTTAAAACAGGTGTGCAAATCGAATTTGGATCTTGCTTGTATAAAGTATAAGAGTATTTTGTATGCTAATACATGTTCGCATAGTTTAACGTAAGCCTCTTAGAGTATAATATAATACACGCGCGTAATATCCAGTCCACATGTTCATACTTGGCGGCGCTTATCTGCAACCTTTAAAAACATGATCGTGCGTGAAATTTGATGGTTATCATAAATTCATACATGTTCAAAATTTTTACATGAAATGTCATATTTTATCTTAGTTATACACCTCGAATTAAGTTATGTTATGGCTGTAAAGCCCATGTTTTTTACTACTGTTACAAAGTATGTTTTAAGTCTGTATTTATGGCCGTGTATACATGTACTGTTGATCGTGTACGACATATATAGGGTTCTGGTTGGATAGTCCCTTAGTCTTTCATTTCTATGGTTCGTGTAGATATATTGTAAAATATACAATTTGTGTTTGTTGAAAATGTTATTAAACATTGTGTATTTATTGATTGTAATGTTATTATAGTTTAATTGTATAGAAGTTGACCCCATTTCTTATTTTGAAGTGTTACAATGCTGATTAAAACTTTATACATGTATATATACACTTTATTTTGTTTTCACTTTGTTTCGAACTTTATGCGTTGAGGTGACTGCATGTGTTATAAGGTACGTTTACATTATCTCGAGCTAAATTATTCAAGATCTCGTACGTAGCTGGTATATTTGTAAACCCCGTACACGTTTAATGTATACACTTTATATTCATTAGTTTAGCAATAGTTTATGACTATATACATGTACATGTAAGGTTTAGGTAAATATATTTAATGAGGCTACTTGACTTAATAATCAGTTAAGCAAAACGTTTAACACTATTTGCTTACTGTTCAAAATGTTCCTTTAGGGATTTTGAATAATTTTTCACATTTTATCGAATTACAATTTGTATTTTTCATATTAATTAGTAGAACGACTGCATGGTGTATACAATTTGAACCACCGTTTGTTTGAAGCGAGTAACAGACTAATTTATGTGGGGCACAAAGATTGTTAATTGACGCCTGCATGTAAACTTGGCTTATGTGCCTTGGACTTGAGTCAATTCGTATCAAAATAAACAGAATGTGATTTGTTTTTCTCACATATTTTGGCCGTCTTTCAGTTGTTAGGTAACTGTCACATATAGTGTACGTGTGCATGGTTAGACTTGCTTATAGTGGTCCCCGTATTTCAGTAATAGCGCCGCCAAATGACTGTTTACGTCGAGTTTTCCCGATCAATTTAAACGAGAAATATTTTAAGTTAAAAGAAAATTCGAAATAAAAATCATTGAAATGTTAATGTAACATAAAATATAGAATTCAGTAATGAACAGACGGTATAGCTAGTCTATGTACTTGAATGTTTTATACACTAAGCCTTTGATACTTGTTAAAATTTGTGGTATTCACAAGTACATGTTCAAGGTTAACAAGTTGGGCATATTGATGACACTATACTACACATTATAATAGCATTCTAATAGTTTATGATTCTCTGATATAGCTGATTTTACAAGGTATGTGATTTTTAGATATCTCCTCTTCCTTGAAATTTTTTTTTTGTTTTTCCTTGAAAATTTTGACAACAATCAATGTCGATTTTCCTCCACGTGTGTAAAAGTTGACGGTTCTAGTTGGAAGGCTAAGTTAGTACTGGATGGTTCAGGAAAGCTGCATGTGAATCGGCCGCAATATATTGCTGAAAAAAATGTTGAAAAACGGCGTTTAACGCAAATAAACAAACAAACAAGATATCTCTCTCAACATTCTATTGAAACCAATGACAATGAAGAAACAGACAAACGAAGAGTAAATTGTTGCCTTATTTATTTATCTATCTATTGTTTAACGGCCCATTCGACATGCAGCTATATTGTCATTTCGGAGCCGCTCCAGAGAGAGAGAGAGAGAGGGGGGGGGGGTGAGATACGATACGGGAGACCCGGGCATATTTATACCCCTACTCTTCTAGATTTGTTTAGCCCTGTCCGGTGTAAAGCACCGATCGTTACACGCATCGCCCTTTTCCCTGTGATTTCTAGACACAATACGTATGCTTGGCTCGGTAGTGCAGATGGGGACACTGAAAAAAGTATCCCTAAGAAATTCGAAAGGCTGAGTCGAGAATCGAACCCACGGCCTTTCGTTCAGTAGTCTATTATGCGTCACCACTCGATCACCCCTAAATTGTCTATGTGTAATATAGTACTGTTTGTTTTTATGTATTGAGGGATTACAGCTAGTACATATCGCGTAACAATTAACAAATGCCTTTATAGCTTGTAACAATATTTAATACTAGTTGGGTGATACAAGAGGGCTATATCAAACAACAAGACAGTTGCTTTGTTTTTTAAAAAATACCTCTGTTTCTAAACATACAAGCTATTCAAAGTGATGAGATTGTATCGTAGCAAATAACTATTTCCTGCTATTTATAAACCACTATTTCCTGTAAGTTTCCTGAGATTAACCACGAGTGCGACACTGAAGAAGAGTATACTTCCGTGACAATTTATACAAACGTTAACAATAAGCGTCCTTGCATTCAGTTTTTATGGCGAATTACTTTCCGGCTCGGATTTTTGTCTACGAGGTATGCTTTCAAATCATTTTTAAAAACATTTATGTACTTTATTTTCATAAGTACGGAAACAAGATAATAATACATGAGTAAACTAGTTATAACGTGTTGGCTATGAAATCTGTTTGAAACAAAAATATAATACTTCATGGCTAGAAAACATACTAAGGTCAGGCAAATAATAGGAGAAATATGTGTTGTTAGTTACCAAACATTACGTACGTACGTACGACTTCAAATCACTGTGACCGCTCACTGATAGAGGATCGTGGATTCGAGCCCCCGCTACCGACCATGTCTCTTTATGTGAGAAAGTAGGCAGTTGCTTACGGAAGATGGGAGTCTAGTACGTACTGGTTCTTCCCAGGCACGATAGTTAGGTGAACTGTCCGCCTCATGTGACTTATTTGCATATCTATGACTCTTGACTGTTGAAAAGGGGCGTAAAACTTGATATAAACAAACACTTCTTTGGGAAAGCAAAATTATGTTGTTGTTGAGGGGTTGTTGCTCTAGAGAGGTTAAATTAATAGTTAAATCGGACAGTTGGAAAATCATGCTGTTGTTGAAGGCACGATGTTGCTTAGGAGAGGGCCGCTGTGGAGAGGTTGTACTGTAATATTGACGCTATGACAATGTTCAGTTAATTCAAATTTAATTCTTTGACGAAGTGTAGAATCGTTCTGTATTTGGCTTTCATAAAAACCTGAAATTCCAAGAAAATGTACCAAATTGAAGAATAACATACATACATTAGGGTTGATATTTTGTTGCCAGTCTAGACACACATACAATAACACCTGTACATCATTTCAGTGGCATTGTTCGTTTACAATGCCTCATTTATCTATGAGTTGGCTTGACATAAGTTTTCTATTAGAAATAAGTATGTCAGATTGTTTTGGATCTAGTCTTTTAACACAAATGACATTATTTAGTTAACTGGTACCTATTACTTCAGTTAGTATATGCTAATTAAGCCTGTATTCATGTGGAATGGTTTTATTACATAACGTCTTTATCGCTAATTACGCTAATTATGTCTAAGTATTCGAGTTTAGGACTAGTTACACTACAGCTATTATGAAATGCGTTTTTTCGCGGACAAAAAAGAACTTGCCTGAGATGATGCCAAGAATCTATATATATTATGCTTCAGCGTGCGTTTCAATTATTTATCTACATGTAATACATTTGTATTTCAAATACTGGTTGCATTTACTATAACGGCTTTGTCGATTGTGTGCATGAATAAACGGAATAAATAATTAATGTATACATCTATGTACACAGTACTGTTTCATAGTCTCATAGCTATTTCGCTATGTGGTTGTTAAGTGACTACATGTACATTACAGACGAGCTAACTAACTGTACATTTCATACCACCTAACTGTACATCACAAACCACCTAACTGTACATTACATACCAACTAACTGTACATTGCATACCAACTGACTGTACATCACAAACCAACTAACAGCACATTGCAAACCAACTAACTTTACATAACGGAAGAACTTACTGTACATTACATACCGACTAATTGTACATTACATACCAACTAACTGTACATCACAAACCAACTAACTGTACATTACATACCAACTAACTGTACATTACATACCAGCTAACTGTACATCACAAACCAACTATCTGCACATTGCAAACCAACTAACTGTACATAACGGAAGAACTTACTGTACTTTGCATACCGACTAATTGTACATTACATACCAACTAACTGTACATCACAAACCAACTAACTGTACATTACATACCAACAAACTGTACATTACATACCAACTAACTGTACATCACAAACCAACTGACTGTACATAACGGAAGAACTAACTGTACATTACATACCGACTATCTGTACATTACATACCAACTAACTGTACATCACATACCAACTAACTGTACATCACAAACCAACTAACTGTACATTACATACCAACTAACTGTACATACCAACTGACTGTACATTACATACCAACTAACTGCACATCACAAACCAACCAACCATTCATCATTAACGAAGTAGCTAACTGTACATCACGGACGAACTAACTGCATGTACATCACATACCAACTAACTGTACAGCACAAACCAGCTAACTGTACATCACAAACCAACTGTAAATGATGGACTAATTGCGCATCATAAACTAACTAACTGTACACCACAAACCAGCTAACTGTACATCACATGACAACTAGCTAGATGTACAGCACAAACAAACTAACTGCACATCCATCATAAACGTTCTAATATATCTATCAGTGTTCGTAATTCCCTATTCATGAAGGAGGTAACAGGGTAAAACCCCGAAGGGGAGGAAAGGTTCCGAAACTGCCGCGATAGTATTGTCGAGTTAAATTGCAACCGAGCGTCATCAAAACAATATCAAAACAACTATGTATAGAGCCAATATGTTGTCATCTGATATCAATGAGCATTAGGGTTTTTGAAAAGCACTTAATTAATTTTCACTGTTCATAATAAGTATAATGAAAGCGAACTGAATGCAGTGCTGAACAAAATGTCGTAGTTTGACAACCTCCTCTGATTTAATTGTACAGGAAATTGTTTAAACAATAAACTATTGTTCGTCTGTGTTGTGTATTGTCAAATGGAGCAGAGTTTCATATTAAATTTAACGTAAATGTATAAATTTGGACTGAAATAAACTGAGTTGTTATCATTACAGGAAGTCCAGGTTTGGTGTAAAATGCTCGTGACTGTCTGAAGCAGCTGACTACTGTGTACAAACAGAGACTAAAACCCCTCAACAAAACGAAAAATACACTGGATTAAAAAAGCAAGAATTTAATGCAAATGTGCAAACTTAAGGAGTTAATCTAAGGTGCAGATGTACTGAAGTACGTCACAGATAAAACTTTTGAATTATACGACAGATTTCGAAGTAGGTGTATAATGGAAGACCAAGAGCAAGGAAAACCAGTGTCCAGCATGTTTGAGCGCATTCAAGCTCTTCAAAGTGAAAACAGGGACCTGACCTCGAAGCTTAGTGTCCTTACTGCCACTGATTCACAAGTTAGGCGACTTACACAAAAGTCGAGGTCTTTAGAGGAGACCGAGGATACGTTAATGGAAAGGGTCGTTGAATTAGAAGACGAAGTGGATGGATTAAAAAGACAATTGAGCAAATACAAGCAGAGATCCACATCTGTCACTGAATTGGAAGAGAATATTCATGCTTTACAAGAAAACGAAAAGGAAATGAATGACATTATTGATACGCTTAAACTTAAGAACGAAACATTGATGTCTTCTAAGGAGGAAGCTGTCAGAAAACTGAAAGATGAACTTGCAAATACACAAAGGAAATTGGAAGAAATGCAAACTGCGTATGAAAATGAATGTATTGTCCGCTCGCCTTTAGATGCGTTCTTGTTCAAAGCAAGATATTGCATCGTTGTTCTTTTTCTAGCGTTATTGTGTAAGATGTTTTTTATCTGACATTTAATATTTACGAATGAAATAGTTATTGCTTTGCTGCATGAGTCTCTACCATTTCAACAACAGGATTATTTTGTTATGGTCAGAGGTAATGTACGTGAAAGGTATGGACAAAGTTTGAAGTGATTCATAAATATTTGTTCTAGAATTCACCATTGTCTATTAGACTATATACATGGATAATATGTTAATTGGTGAATCATATATAAGGTGCTTTCGGCTTATTTTCTGCATTCACGTGTGAGGGATAATGCCGCTATGAAACAAATAACTTAAGAGAGTTTATCAATGTGAAAAAGTAATTGTTAATTTGTATCATTACATTACTGCCATTCGTACGTTCAAATATTTCTATATTACAAATATATTTTGTATACCAACATGACTATATATATGTTTAAGTGTGTGCGTGACACATCCACATGTGTTCATTTTCTGTACCTCGCATAATTATAGATACATAATATGTTTATACTTATGTAATGTATATGTATAACATTGTTATTTCGACATTCCATCAATATTAAAATGTATGTTTATTCAATAAATGTTTGTCTTCGTAGATTGTAGTTTTATTGAAATCAAATTCATATCAAGTTGGCATAATGAGAATTAATTTAAAGTACTTCGTGCATAAATATCAGACACCTATGAAATTGTTTCAGTCAGGATTTCTAAAACTGATCATCTGTGTAAATATGTAACCTTGATTCATTTCAAATAATACAAAACTTATAAATCACAATGGTACCGTCATACTCATGTTGACATAACAAACATGTACACCACCATATGTTCTCTTCTTGACACCTACGCACGTTTGTTATGTTTATACGATATACATAAGTTCCAGGAATGTTTCCCATTATTCTGTTATCCCAGATTTTATCTATGAGAACATTTCACAGATATTTCTCGGTTAATGTTTTACTTGTCAGTGTTGTGAAGTATAGTAGCTAGCTAGGTTTGAGGGGGTTACCTGGATAACATATCTAGGCAAGATTCAGCCAAAACTTGCGACAGCATCTTTATTATGATCGAATCATTGCAGGTAATCCATGTACCGGTACATCATTAAGAGATAATAAAGGTATGGTATTTTATTTATAGATTATGTAGTGTGAAGTCATAAAGGCGTCTGAAATACTTTAGTACATAGTAATTATAATCTTTAATTCTTCGTCTAAAAACATACAGACCATTAATTCAGTGCGAGTCAGCCTTGTTTCACTTAATAGTACCTAGTCATCCATGACCAACCTAAAAGTGTTCTACAATATCTTGTGGATTGTAAGATTGTTTTGATAATCGGTAAAAAAGAGTCTGCAATACGATGCAAAATGTTGTACATTTTCTAATTATTCAAGGGAAACAATCCCATTAGTTGTGAGGAACTGTAAACTCATGATTATTCGCTGCGTCTAATATTTCTATATTACTTATAAACATACAAATGTATATCAATCCAATTTCATTGATTTAAACAAGGTAATTAATGAAAGATTTGTCACGTAAAAAGAAGAATAAAAAGAGGACGCCCAAGACAGACCTGGTGGAGAGTACTGGAGAAAGAGTTGGCTAACAAGGATTACAACTGGAATACATTACAACAGCTAGCATCGTACAAAGTGAGGTGGAGAGGACTTGTCTGTAGTCTATGCTCCACAGGGGAGTAACAAAGGCTTAAGTCGAGTCAAGTTGTCACATATGATTTCAATCACAGTGCTATGGCACTGTACTAATAATTAACATTTAATTATTACTTCCTTGGGTATGGTAAGCCATGTATGATTACTGTCAGAATGTACTCAGCATTTTTAATCACTTTATTGTTATAACTCTATATGTCAATAATGCCAACAATCAAGAAAAATTACCAATGACAGTACATGTAACTTATATATAATGTCCATACATAGACCCATTACCCAGTATACATTACAACAATCTTGCAATCGATTCTTGGTTACGGCAGGCCATACCCTGCCATGAACATTTGACAACAATGTTGATTTTCCATCAAATCAGGTAGTTGTATTACAGGTAGTTGTATTAACTATACAACTACCTGATCAAATGTGGAGAAGTTGCTTGTTTTTTGTGGAAGGGTAATTCAGTACTGGTTAGAATACCATACAGAAAAAATTCCAAGGTGAATTAGCAACCGTATATAACTGAAAAATTGTTGAAAAAAAACAGCATTAAACCCCATAAGATAATCAACATTCATGCATGCATACGCATGATCACGTGTTATTCTGGATGTACTTGACCTCACCATGTACTGAAGTGATAATGCTTTATCTATGATAATTTAGTCCGACATGTATGAATGGTTCATGTATGTTGAATCATGTGCAATGCACATTGTGCATAACCTGTTTGCTTTGCATACACACGATTAAACCTGATAGATTGGACAGATACCATGTACATGTATAAAATGTACAATTTAACAACTCGCAACTGCACAACTGTAAAATGATGGCTTGATATTGAGGAAAGAGTGCAGCAGATTTTAATGAAATTGCTATAAACAGTTTGTCTTCTGTAAGTCTTCTAAGCCTATACACAGTCATAAAATGATTTCACTTTAACAAACTCAGCAACATAGCTGAGTGAATGCATTCATAATTCAGAAAATAACCCAGGATGGATTATTTCAATACAGACCATTGCCAACTTTTTCTATCATTTTCAATGTCTTATGTGTTAAAATAACATAAAGACATTAAATGGACAATATATGAAACAAAGAAGGTTTTTCAAGGAAATAACTTTTATTACAAGAAAATAGAATGAATAAATAAATAAATAAATTTATGTCTACAAAAATAGCACTAAATATGTGCATAAGAATATGCTGACACAAAATCACAGCTAAATAAAATAATCATCTTTTAAACATTCATTATTCAATGTGTCATAGGTCGTAACAAGGAAACTACATCAAGAAACTATGAACTTAACATTCATGCATTCATAACATACATAATAGTATGTCAATATTCATGATACATTATTGTAAGTTAATATCTGAGATACAGTTTTGTAAGTCAATATATTAGACACTGACTGTAAGTTGTTAATTCAATATTAGATAAACATTACAGCATGTCAATATTCAATCTTGTAACTTACTTGACCATTCACCAAAGGTCAATATTAAGGTGACTTGTTTATATGCAGCCTCACACAAATATATATTACTCTACAAAAATAAGTTGTTAGTGACTAGAAAATATCAAATATGAATAATAAATAAATATTATAGATCAATAAATAAATAAATAATCACGAACACACGAGTACAAGTTTGTGAAAAATTAAACACAAATAAATTGAAAGACAGTAGAAAACATTATCAACAATATATACAAATTCTTGACATAAAAAAATAATCATGGTAAATATCAGATACAATTCAGCAATGTTGAACGTGCAAGTCCAAATAATGATGCTACGTCTTACTGAAGTCAATTAGTAAGTGTGTATTAATGAACACATTTTTTCATCAACATAATAAAGATATATTTTTTATTATCAAGTTCTTGAATACAATTATTTTCTAAGTATTAAGCCTTCACATTGATAGTTAAATCCTGTATTGCAAAACCAAAATACATGTTATATAAATACAAATTTGTACAATACATTCATCATTGGACATCTCTAATCACGCAAATGATTAATGTGATTTAATATTGATAATCTTCAGTGCTAAATAACTGTAAACACAGAAAAAGATAAATATAGTCACAATTACTGAATGATTGTCTCTTCACCTCCCAGTCCTTGTACTGCACAGACTTAACTTAATGTGTGCAGGAGATTATCACCAACACTCAGACTCCTGTTTCTTTAAGGAGATGACCAGACTCGACATTTAATATAGAAGTGGTACCAAATTCTGGAGGTTGATAATAACTCACACAATCTTCAAGCATATCATCAAGGGAGATAACTGATGGACTACTTTCATGTAGGAAGGTAATATCATTATTGTTTATATCTTGAAGTAACGGTTCATCAGGGGTGACTGGATTAAACATGGCAGCTTTATATGATTCAAGTGAATAACTGATGTATGTAGAGGACAACAAATTGTTGTTAGGTTTAGTCTTTCGAGTTGAATCCTGAAATAGACAAAGGGGAGTAACTCAATCTGAACACTACACTTTAGTGTGATAAAGTTATGCTAGATTGGACAGAAGTTTTTCTGCACTTGTCTTTTCATAAATATCTCATGTTCTAACCTATACTTGGTATCATAAAAGAAGTACTACAGATACTTATAATTACTATTAAGTATGTGATAATTATTGAATTATTGAAGTAAAGACTATGGACGTGAAATAATATCCACCTTCAATCAGTATAACCAGTATATATACTACAAGGAGTCTTCCAAACATCATTAAACTTAATATATATATACAGTCAAACCTGCCTATGTGGTCAATTCTGAATAAAGGTAGAAAAAAAACGTCACCGATCATTTAGAACCAAACAACCTCATAATAAAGGTCAACCTGTGAATGAAGGTCATTCTTTTAAAAACCATTACTGACTATTTCGAACAAAATTACCGCATAATAAAGTGCAATCTTTTAATAAAGGCCACATTTTGTCTTTCCAAAGGGTGACATAAGTTCACAGGCGTGACTGTATTCAAATTTCAACAAAATAAAGGAGTTAGTTTTCAACATACTTCACTCTTTGGTAGTCTGACAGAAAATCTTTGTAAAGGTGTATGTTCTACATTGCTATGGTTATCATTCTCTTGTTCTATTTCTATGACATGATGTTCATTGTGCCAGGCTTGGAATCTTTTCCTCATACGCTTTACAGCTTCCTATGATATAGACAGTAACCATATATGGTAATGTATGAAATACATCAAATATACAAAGGTAAACATTTTAGTGATTTCTGATTTCAAAACATAATCAAAATTTAATAATGTAATCACTCACGTATACATAGGTTGCAATGGTTTGTAAAAAATCAGGAAAAATATCTTCCGGCATAAAACACAAATTATTTTTAGCAAAGAAAATGATAAAAACTGTGTCTTATTATTACTTTTGTAATACTAAAGGTTACATAAAACAAACCAAAATGGCTTTCCGGTTTGGTCATTTTCCTGGTGACAAAATAATTTGTGTTTTATGCAATCCCATGAAGATAATTTTCCTATTTTTACACCATACAATTTTCTCAACCTGCCAATATAAACCCAAACTTCTCTAAATCTTGAGATTCCTGTAATTTGTGGCAAAATCATCAAACATTTGTTGATGATTTTCAAAATTCCATCACAAAGATATAAATACGCTATGAAATTTGGGAAAGTACCAAAAAGGAACAATAACAGACTAAGAGACACATGACGAAAGGACACTTAGGTTTTACACAGGTTGCCCTTTTTTACACAAGTTAGACTACACATATAATTGTTGTGTATGAGCAGATGGCCTTTTTACAAAATAAAGATTCATAAGATTCATATACACCACGATTGTATGGACAGAATTACAGAAAATATTATTTTACTTACGAAAGTCCAAGCTATAAACAGCATAACACAACAAAGTGTTAATAGGACAAGAACACTAGCAGGTCCAGGTTTTTGTTGTGCCCTAAATCGTAGAGCAAACACCATACATAAGACACTGATAATTAGAACAAGAAGTCCAGAACAAACTGTTAACAATAAATCTTTCATCATCATTTTCCGTTCTTCTTCAAGACTGGCTTCCTTCATATACTGAAATAAGATAAAAGTCATATCCATATTTTAACAAAAAGAACAATTTGAGACTTAATAATTATGGAGTCAGACATTTTATCAAGAGTTTTTTTTCAAATTAATGATTTAACTTAAGACAATAAAATCAATTAGAGACTTAAGAATATTTGTAGCAAGACGTAAAGGTGAACATTTTCATTTCTTTATGCACATAAAGGCATAAGCAGACCTGTACACAACAATATAAAATAACAAGAAAGTCAATACTGGAATTCTGTCACAAAGAAGTGGAAATTTTGTGTGGATTTATCAACATTTGTTTGCTTGTAAATAATCATAAAAAGTAACAAGAGGGCCATGATGGCCCTATAAATGCTCACCAGGAGAAAAGGTCATTTGGAGATTAACATTGTTGAAGTTTTCTATACGAGTCTAAGTAAGATCAAGTGACCCATCTGGGCCGTTTTTTATCCCATGGCCATTATATGAACAGATTTAAAAGAGGTCCATTAGACAAAGCTAGATACCAAATATCTTAGCTCTAGGCCTTGTGGTTTCGGAGAAGAAGATTTTTAAAATTTTCCTATATAAAATAGAATTAACCCCAGGGCAGGGCTAATTTTGACCCCGGGGCCATAATTTGAACAAACTTGGTAGAGGTCCACTACACAATGCCACATACAAAATATCTAAGCTCTAGGCCTTGCGGTTTCGGAGAAGAAGATTTTTTAAATTTTCCTATATAAGTCTATATAAATCAAGTGACCCCCAGGGCGGGGCCAATTTTGACCCTAGGGCAATAATTTGAACAAACTTGGTAGAGGTCCACTAGACAATGCTACATACCAAATATCTTAGCTCTAGGCCTTGTGGTTTCGGAGAAGAAGATTTTTTAAATTTTCCTATATAAAATAGAATAAACCCCAGGGCAGGGCCAATTTTGACCCTAGGGCAATAATTTGTACAAACTTGGTAGAGGTCCACTAGATAATGCTACATACCAAATATCTTAGCTCTAGGCCTTGTGGTTTTGGAGAAGAAGATTTTTTAAATTTTCCTATATAAGTCTATATAAATCAAGTGACCCCCGGGGCGGGGCCAATTTTGACCCTAGGGCAATAATTTGAACAAACTTGGTAGAGGTCCACTAGACAATGCTACATACCAAATATCTTAGCTCTAGGCCTTGTGGTTTCGGAGAAGAAGATTTTTTAAATTTTCCTATATAAAATAGGATAAACCCCAGGGCACGGCTAATTTTGACCCCGGGGCCATAATTTGAACAAACTTGGTAGAGGTCCACTACACAATGCCACATACAAAATATCTAAGCTCTAGGCCTTGCGGTTTCGGAGAAGAAGATTTTTTAAATTTTCCTATATAAGTCTATATAAATCAAGTGACCCCCGGGGCGGGGCCAATTTTGACCCTAGGGCAATAATTTGAACAAACTTGGTAGAGGTCCACTGGACAATGCTATATGCCAAATATCTTAGCTCTAGGCCTTGTGGTTTCGGAGAAGAAGATTTTTTAAATTTTCCTATATAAAATAGGATAAACCCCAGGGCATGGCCAATTTTGACCCCGGGGCCATAATTTGAACAAACTTGGTAGAAGTCTACTAGACAATGCCACATACAAAATATCTAAGCTCTAGGCCTTGCGGTTTCGGAGAAGAAGATTTTTTAAATTTTCCTATATAAGTCTATATAAATCAAGTGACCCCCGGGGCGGGGCCAATTTTGACCCTAGGGCAATTATTTGAACAAACTTGGTAGAGGTCTACTAGACTATGCTACACACCAAATATCAAAGCTCTAGGCATTGTAGTTTTTGACAAGAAGATTTTTTAAATTTCCTATATAAGTCTATGTAAAATCAAGTTACCCCTGGGGCGGAGCCAATTATGACCCTAGGGGAATAATTTGAACAATCTTTGTAGAGTTCCATTAGACAATGCTACATACCAAATATCTAAGCTCTAGGCCCTGTGGTTTCAGACAAGAAGATTTTTTAAGTTTTTTAAATTTGTTGCCATAGCAACCAGAATTTTTAATGAAATTTAATTTTTTGAACAACTTTGAAAGGGGACCACCCAAGGATCATTCCAGCCAAGTTTGGTTGCAATCGGCATAGCGGTGTAGGAGGAGATGTTGTTTTAAGTAAACATGGACGCCACGTATTCGTAACGACGCACGACGCACGATGGACGCAGGGCGATCACAAAAGCTCACCCTGAGCACATTCGTGCTCTGGTGAGCTAAAAATTAAGAAAAAGTACTATTTTGCTACCTAACGAAAATAATAGCTCAACATTATAAAAGGAAATGAAAGCACACTGGTGAAAAGTTGTAGGAATCATTCCTAATAAATAAAATCAAACTTACCCATCTAAAAGGGTGTGATTTCTTTTTCACAACAAACTGAAAATCACAAATTTCACACTTTGTTGTTTTAGAGGAACCGAGCCATTTCCCAAGACAAGATAAATGCAACATTCCCATCGTCCCAGCACAATGACACGGTGATATAAGCTTCTCTTTACTACCATCTTCATGACATATACGACACATGTTGCAGTCTGTAAAACTGAAAACACTACAACAAAAAGAGAAAAGGGCAGTTCAATATTAAGGACAAGAAACATTTATAAGAAGTACTAAAGATCAGCCTTAGAATAACATGAAAAATAATAGCCAATGTTGTCTGTAAAGAGTGAAGGAAAAATTGAACAGATTACATTTGTATATTCATCAATTAATTGTTTCAATCAGTGACGACCAGTGTTGTATACTCAGGACTTATGCTGATGAACAGGAAAGTTATTACTAAAGTACAAGTACATTTCCAGAGCATTGGTTTTATTTAGATGAAGGGGAAGATGCTGTGCGCTGATTAAGTGGAAAGAAATACTCCAAAGAGACAAATTTGGGGATTATTAATAAAGAAAATAGAGGAAATATGTATTTTTTGAGAAAAATATAGCTTAATTTCTAAGGGGAAGATGCTGACCATAAGTGTCACTTTCTTTGTATAAAATCTCTACATAAAGTAAGGACTGACCTTTCATTATGATCCATAATACTGTGACATGATGGTGTATTTATATCCGTTGTATTTGGTACAGGGGTACTGTTAGTTGGTGATGCAAACAGGGCTGGACTAACAGGTAATGCACGAACTCTGTTACCATGATGACATGATTGATGTCTGGTCCGTATCAAATCTTTACATGATGATCGTACAGTTGATCTATGAATAGGTGAAAATGTAAATGTCATCTCTGTACTGCTTGGAGAATGATCCGGATGCTGCATGACAAGAGGCGCCACCTAGAGAGATAAATGAATCATCATCAATTATAGGTTTTCATAGGGCTGGGGCGAGTATCCGAGTACTCGGGTAATCACAAATCAAATTAAAAAATCGGGTACAAATAATGGTCATTACTGAATGTATATTGTCTCATCATGGACTACTTTGTCTACCAAGAGTTCCAATCAGATCTTTAAACAATGTGCGACAGGATTAAACCAGAAAATGACGCTGGTAAATCCATTAATTGGAAGGGAATACGTATAAATCTAAGCCATAAAACAATTTTTATTGATTCACTTCATTGTTCCTAAAAGAAAATTAAATTTAGCTGTCTTCAGGACTGCAATGTTGAAGTTTTAGATGGGTTACCTGATTTGTGGATCGTAAGTGTTGAATCGTGGATATCGCCACTTACTCCACGATACACAGCCCTAGGTTTTAAGGGTAATTTTTTAACGTGTGAAATAAATCATGCATGATAATCATCCCTGTATTTCAACCATGTCTCATGCACATAAAAAACTTTTATTCAAAATATTGGATTTACATAATTATATTGGTGTCAAATCTAATATAAGATGACCATTTTTTACCTTGAAATCGTTACCTTCAATTATATCAATATCGCAGCAGTATATACCCTCACTTTTTGCAAGGGGGCATAAAAATACAACTATGAAATATATTTTGTATATATCTAGAAGTCACTACAGTAAAACAATAAGTATCATCATAATGAAAGTAGAGTATATCCTACCCTCTGTCTAGGTTTTCTAGGAGTATCACGTCTGTCATGTAATGTTGCGAAAGGTTGTTCTGTATGTTCAACATGATCCCATGAATCTATGAAAGTACTGTCATTATCACCTTCTCCATCCGACCCAATACTGTAATAAACACCTGCTACATCACTGTATCAAAATCTGGTGTTAAATCTTACTTTAAAATCTTAGTGAGTCAATGTTTCGGATTATGGATAAAATTTGACATGGCATGGTTTACAATGAAATTATGATAGCAAGATATGATGGGGGACCAATATTAACTATATAACAAATATGAAATATGTAGACAGACTGTTGGATTTCAACAAAGTACAAATTATGAAAAAGTCAACAGGCCTTATCAATCAAAGTCATCTTAATAAATGTTGACTTTCATGAAAGAAATTAGTATTTTATCTGAATAAATAGATATTGTCATATGAAAAATGTACAGAGACAATTAATTGCCACAAATGATAAAATTTAGAAACCAATTATCTTTTCAGCAATATAAACGGGACTAAACACCTAATACCTAACCACATGAAAAACTAAAGCTTATACATATAAAATACCTGTTGAAAATTTCCGAATGTCTTTTATGAGATATCCGTTTAGGTCTACATATTGGTGAATGATGCAGAATGGAGTCTCTTTCTTGATTCCAATTTTTATCAGCATTGTGAACATCATCCAGATATGGAGCGTCTAAGTCTGTCACTTGCTGGTAATAAAATGAGGTTAAAATTTATTTCTTGTGCATTAACATGCCTAATATATCAGTTGATATGTACTGTGGTCAAAGACAGCACCACAATTATAATCATGTTTTTTTTCTGCCCAAGCAAAGACTATCAGTATGGCTTATGAACTTTTGTCATGTACAAAAATGTAATCCATGGAACTCGATCTATAAAAATGACAATGTTAGCATAAAATGTAATACTGGCTAAATCTAAAAACATGAAAAAACACATTATACAAGTGCAAAATGTACATACATGTATATATATCGTCAATATATTGACAGAATTAATCACAGAAAAAACAATCAGGATTGTGAGTGGCAAACAATTGAAGGGAGAAGTACCTTACATACCTAGCAAAGGTATCACTTATCAACAGATCTAGACATGATCTTAAGTTTCAGTTAAAATTAACGGAGTCTGAAGATAAACCCTCTGAAAGGTGGAAATATTATAATATCCCTGTATATTATCACAGTTCACTGAATAATCACACGGAATTCATGTATATATACTGCAAATAAAGATAATCTCAAAATTAGTTTTCAGTCCATCTTTGAGATCAATAAAATATATATTATGTCTAAGTCCAGTATCTACCTCTACTTTTTTATCTTGAGGTCCATTACTATTAGAAGGTTCTTCTTCCACTGTTTCTAAGGTGTCTGGATAAATGTAGTAATCACAATTTCTCTGGAACAACTGACGTCTTAAACTGTTTCTTGACATTATGTCTGCCATTGATAAAATACATGTAGATAAAGATCACTTTTTAATTAATGAGCAATTTAACAGTAGGTACAAACTGTTGCATTATAAACTACAGATATTCTCAGGTTTTCAAAATCAGACACTTTTTTTTAAAGAAACAGACTATTTAATAAATACGGTACCAGAAACTTATAAATTACATTTTGTCTTACCAGGTTATAATTATAACATGTTCATTAAAAAGTATGGTACATTTGTAATTGTAGGTAGGGATTGTTAAATTTTCTTCTACTTTTTGTTATTAACTTGTTATTCTTGAAAGTCTGCTGAAACATACTAAGGGAGCTCCCTATATGCTGAAAGGTAAAAGTGAAACAGTAGATGCAGGGCCTTTTTTCCTTTCATAACAGAGGTCGAAATTTGGGACTTCCCAATTGCATAAAGGTTCTTTTTTCCCCATTGAATTTTGGGGGGAAATTAATTCCCAAAAATATAATGCTGAAAATTCCCAATTTGATAAAATATTATTCTCCCTAAATCTATTTCTCACATTCTGTGAATAAAACTTATATTATTTAGCATTATTTATTGAAATGTTACATAATTGTTTCTAACTTACAATTGATACAAAGAGTTTTTTCTTAACCAAACACTGTAGAAAATTCTAACTCAGTTGTCTAACCTTTTTCCTCTTTGTCCAAAACTTGCGCTTTAATTACCAAAAATGAAAGGCTAATTAAGGCCCCTTTCCATTTTTTTGGAAAAAAGGTCTTGAGATGTACCATTCCTCGGGCCTATTAAAAGTCAACAGTCACTGGGAAAAAATCAAGAATACGGTAACCAAAAACAAACATTTTTTCTAGATTTCTAATTAATACCTTATTAATTCTATTAAATGTTTCAATTTTTTAAATTACGACATATCATACTATTTTTATTGGTTTATTTTTTAACATATCATAGTAAACACAGAACGCAATTTTACCGTAAATGTCTGTGTTAGATGAGATCGTAAATATCATTCCTTCAACACTCAGATATCCGCGGTAAGCGGCGTTCCATAATTCATGAGAGTGCAACCAAGTTATAATCGCACTAAATGCTAAGCCTGAGTCTTCGTTTCTTTTCTTTCCTTGGAAAGTTGAACACTAATTAACTTTGTTTACTTGAGTACATATTTGCCAGAAAACAATTGTTGATGCCGCATTATTTGTAATGTTTACCTTTCACCGGCTAACTAGCTGCTCGTGCACTTGACACTGACAGCGAGATTTTGATTTTTAGCGTTCGCGCAAATTACTGCTCTTTATTTGTAAAAGGAAAAAGTTTGCTTTGAAACGGAAAGAATAAATCTCAACAAAAATCACTATATAGAGAGATTTGTTAGGTAGTTCATCACTGTAATTTCTATAAATGTTTGCTGATTTGCATTACGTTTATTTACAGAAATTTAAACGAATATAGATAAGAACTGTGATCAATATACAACATCTGTATATTGGTCCTAGATAAGAAAAATGAATAATAGAAAAATAGTTTTATACATGCACATGTAGTACAACCAATCCCACTTTTCCAATAAGACACCCAACATCACAGGCGGATCCAGGATTCGCAGGTTAGGAGGCATTATATTTAAGAAAGAAGATAGCGGGGTGCGGGGACTATATATATAAATTCATTTCTATCTACCGCTCAGACAGAAAATTATATGTTACATTTCTGTGTGCAGACGATACAAATTATTTTTAATTTAAAATGACTCCATACGTCAACCACATGACTTAGCATATAATTATATCCTTACCATGCGCACAATATTTTGAAGCCAGAAGGTAATGTAGTGTGTCGCTTGTGACCAATATTCACATGTGCACAGTATATTGACGAAACTTAACCGGTTCCCGTTCAAACTAGTTGTTTATGTACAGAGAAAGGGCAACGAGAACCAGTATATTACCTTTTCGCTAAAGAAATTACTTTGGTACTTTCACTGATCTGAATACACGATAGTTACCGAACATATCCGAATGCCGAAGTAATGTCGCAAACAAAATGGACGCTAACGACATCGAATCGGAATCCGACCATACTGGCCAATTTCAGGAAACAGGTAAACATGTAAATGTAAACACCGGGTTATTATTAAGGTAGATCATGGTTAATGAAGAAGTAATTTGTAATAAGTGTGCGTGCGTTTGGTCTGCTACACCTTGTGGTATAGTCTTTCAAAGCTTGCATGCGCTGACATCTCATTCTTCACAAATGAAAGCGATTTTTCGACTGATGAAATTTGTGACACTTTTTGTCGTTAACAGTAATGATGGCGTAACGAAATTTCTGCATTAAAAAAAAATTAACGAAAAAATGACGTAGTTTACTCCAAAGTTTTCATTATACCAGAATATTTTGCAAACGATCATCATAGAAATTCATTATTTTGAAAATCTATCAGCACTTTGTTCACCTAAGGAAAATGTTTGGCGCAAACAGACTGTAACAGAAACAGTCTTACTGAGCGCTTCGTATGTTAAAAGATGGCATCCGACCAGTTGTAAAACGTGGATCCGGATGTACGCAAAGCTGCAATATTCAGCCTCAATTCGATACCAAAGTTATTTTATTCTGCCAATAAAGAATAGATTCGTAACATCCCTTCATTTCCCCTAAATGATCTATTTTGGATCAGGATCTGGATCCGCATTTTACACCTCGTCCATACTATTTTCTTTCGCACACTTACGCTATTTGCGACGCGTTTGCAAACGTTTTCTGCAAACAGATCGTTCAATAAGAAATGTTTGAAAATGTTTTGTAGTGTTTTTGTTAACTGAATGCACTGCTGTTCTTAAACAGAATTAAACTCCATTTGAACATTTCAAGTTAACTAGATAAACATTGTCTAGATGTAAAAGGCAAGGACTTGTGTTTGTTATTGCTCAAAATATTTTTTTTATTTCATTACATGCTTATATATTTTGATGATTAAGTTTGATACAGTCCCAGAAAGGCAATGATCGAACCAGTCAGTACGTAGCTTCCACTATTTACTGAATATCATCTATCTTTGCTCCTGTTATGTCCAGCGGGACCGTAGACATTCTAAGTGACAAAGTTACTGTAACAAGTTTTTGTGCTGGAATGCATACACTTCAAATACTTCATGAAGTAATAACAAGGACTTATATACATACATATGTATATATGTGTATGTATATAAGTCCTTGATAATAATAAATAAATAATATTGAATTAGAAATCTACTTAAAATTACTTTATATTTATTAAATTTTGTCTTATATTTTATAATAGGAGAAATAGAACATGTCCAGGAAGTACAAGAGATTTATGTTGAAGAAGGAAATGATGATGATGTTCATGTTTGTAGAAAATGCAACATTGTTTTCTATGATATTCAAAAATATTTGGAACACAAAGTCAAACATGATAACTTTAAGGTTTGTGTAATTCTAGAAAATAGCAATGCTAATTTTCTATCACTTTATTGTTTGTGTTTATTATTATTAAGTTGTGATCATAGGAAAATTAAATGTATTTTATTGACTTTAGAATACCTTATTCAGATATACATACTAGCAACTGTGTTTAAATTAAACTGATTTTTTAAAACCATTATAACAGTAAAGTGGACTATTGAAAACACAACAATTTACCACTAGCCTAAATACACAATTTGTTTAGGGTTTACCAGCCCGATCATAAATTTACTAGCCCTAGGCTTTTGGTTAGTGGGTTACATTAGTGCTAAGAATATAGCTGACTGTCATTCCCATAAATATGCATGTATAAAATGCTGTGCAGAGGACAGCTAGACTAACATTTTGATTAATTTGAAAGTATTCATGGTTCTGTTTTATTTTCAACTTATTTTAGGTAAAGATATGTAAATCTGATGTAGATAAGAGAATGATCATTCCAAAGTTGGTACAGAGACAAGTGAGGCCCAGAAAGCAAAAGTTGACAGCAACCCATGATGCTCCTGATGCAGAGAAAGAAAATACTCAGCAAACAAAGACAGGTGGTTATTATAGCTTTAATACAATTTTTGATGTATGTGCCGTCTGTAGCTTGTTTCTCAAGTCTTGAAAGCAGTAAAAGATTTGACCAATTCAGTAGATTTTTTTTCCATTTTGGTCTGAGCTTGACTGATGGACTCAGTATGTAGAGTGTTCAGTCTATGGACATCAGGGTCCTGAGTTTGAATCCTAGGCCTCAGGCCCTGGCAAAAAGTTCTGTTTGAAGACATTATTTCCAAGGCCTTTCGCCCTCAAAACTTATATTTCAATCACAATATGATTGCTTCATCTTTATATCCTTAGGGATTCAGTATTTATGGCCATTCATAACTACTCATTGAAGCTTGCAACTTAATACCAACCTTTAAGGGATGCTTAGACTTCTTGTCAATGAATTCTTTTTCATCATCATTTGAAAAGTTAATCTTTTAACAAGTTGTTCATAAGTTGAAGTGAACATTTCTTATTTTACTCATATTTGCCTTATCAGTGTAGTGCAAAACTAGTGCAGAAAAATTCAATGTCATGAATATTAAATTTTGTTTATAATTATGTGTGTGTATTTATTATAGGGAAAGCTGGAAGACGTAAATTAAGTGAAGTACACAGTCAGGATCTTGTTATCACAGAGAAACCTGTTTATATTTGTTCAAAATGTGATAGAAAATTTAACAGGTATTTAAACATTTTAGATTTTAGATCTTTTTTGTTGTAATCACTTTGACTCCTGTGGATATACAATTATCATCTGGCCTACAAATAAAGTGATATACATGCAAACACAAGAAATAAAGACTTCACAAAATTTTACTTTTAGAATCAGTCTAGTGACAGTTGTTGGCCTTTATCTGAGACACAAACTAATTGAAAATTAAGGCAGCCATATTTCAAACTGCCACTCTTGAATACCTTTAAATTAATCAGTATAAGCTGTTGTAGATCTAGGGCCTATATCATTCATTTACTGGACATACAATGTACAACACATTTTACTGTGCATGTATATATAATTATATATATATTTATCTACATTTACAGAGAAGCTTCGTTAAAACGACATATGGAATATGATCATAAAGTTGACAGTGATGAAGAGGAGGATGCTGACAATGAAGAAGAAGATGGTGATATGTCTATAGATGATGATAATGATCAGGAATATAAACCTAGTCTTGAAATAGTTAAGGTGAGCCTTAATTCTCAAACATACCTCTCAGCATTAAATATTTTTGTCATAAATTATGATGGAATACTACTTTTTAGTTTTACTACCAGTTTTAACAACTAACAACAAGCTGCTATATTGTGTTTGGTTATTTGTTCTCCAAATATCATTAGACTGGTCTCTATACACCGAATAGTTTCGTCTTGGTTGTAATGTATTTTTCACTGCTATAAATGATATCTGTTTTCTGTGCACATAATTTTAATTTCTTTGCAAGTTTGAATATGATACACATGTAATAAAATGAATATTGTAGGAGGCAATCACAGAGGATGAAGAAGCGGAGCAGGAAATGCTTAATGAGGCCCATACCGAGGGTACTATATGTACTGAAATAGATAGTTTAGATCAAGTCATTATGGCTGCTGCTCTTGTGGAAAAAGCTGAGGCTCAGAATGGGGGAGTACAACTGGGACAGATTCAGTTATGTTTGTCTGATGATGCTGGTACCGTGAACAATAATGATGTGATGATGATAGCTACCTCAGTGAGTTCTGGTAACTCACGGATACAGTCGCAGATCACTTCAAAATTAAGTGGTCTTCCTGCTGCTGGAAAGATTGTTAAGTTAACTGATGATGATAAAACTGGAAGACGATTCGTTTGTGGCATTTGTAAAAACAGATTCAAGGAGGTACTGCCTTATTTCTCTGCTCTTTATTCTAGATTTTGTTTTATATATACAACCTGGAAACTAAATTTTCTTGTGAACAAAATAGTTTAGATTTCAGTAGCAATTATAAAAATATTTGTCAGAAAAAAGATGAACATTTTCCTGATGTATTTAACCACGAAAACAAAAAGGATACTTAATAGTATGTATTTCATGTTTATTGAATACTGAAATGAATGCTATTTATTTCTTCAGCTTGCTGTATTGAAAGCTCACATGTTAACACATACAAACAAGAGAGAGTATACATGCTTATTTGAAGGTTGTACTTACGCATTTAAAACCAAGGGTTCATTAAAACGACACATGAGACGACATACAGGTCTGTTGAATGATTCTTATTTCTTTCTTCAGCTTCATGTTGGTATATCACTTCTATGAATGTACAGTTTCATTTTATCGTAATTGAAAAATTACAGGTTACATTCATGTATGTATTTCATTAATACTGTTAATATATTTTATTTACAGTGTATATATATGATGTTTTATGCTCTTTATTAGGTGAGAGACCTTACCCATGTGAATTATGTGGTAGAACTTTTTCTGAATCTGGTGCTTTGACTAGGCATCTTAAATCAAGGTAAAAATCATACATTTCTGTATCTCAACATTTTTTATTGATGATTTACAATATATCATAATTTATATATAAAGAAGTTAGGAACTACAATAAATTTTATGTAAAATGCCAATATCCAATGCTGTGTTATTTTTAAGGTAAGAGTGTGTGTTGTAAAAATGTGAATGTTATGAGATGATGGTTGATCATTAATCTAATATAATAAGAAAAAAGCTTTGTTATGTTTAACATGAACAAAGTCATACTGTATCCTATAATTCGTTACATGAAATTCTATAACTGAAACAAAGCGCTCGTCATGATGCTGATGTTACAAAACATTCTTTATGACATATATACCTGCTTTGATATATATGACAATTTGAGATATATTATATATAATACATATCTAACAGTTGGGGCATTTTAAAAACGTGCCAAACACCTGTGTTTGAGATATATATACAATCCTACTCCCATTTGTTGTCAAACTATTGATAATTTTATCCAGGACACCATGTGCCTCTAAGACAGATGATGATTTACCCAGATACAGGAAGACATGGGCTACAGATCCAAATATACCAGCTGCTGTTGGAGCTTTAACTAGAAAACTGCCTCAAGATGAACAAGACTCAAATATTATTACCTCTGAAAATGTATGTTATAAGATGGATATACTTTGTGTAATTTTTTACTTTAATTTAATGCCAGACCTTTAAGTCAAATATTAGTGTAACTGTTTTCTTGTCCAGTCTTGGCATTCCTCTAAAAATACTTGGCCTGAAATTCAATGTGAGGATTTTTTATGTAATGTGAAAATGCAGGTTCAGATATGATTGTCAGATTGTAAGTTGAAGCTTTGGCTAAGTCAATGCAATGTGTGTAATTATTATGCTAGAATATATTTTTGTGTTTTTGTATACATGTACATGCAATGCTTAATATATTTTCAAATGTTTTTTTTTCAATGGTGATTTATTTTCAGTCATCAATATTATGAATACTGTATTTTTCCAACTTTTTTGTCATGTGTAAGTGTTAAGTAATCACACATTCACTTTCATAGATGGTACAGAGTGTATCTGTGATAAATGTACAAGATATAAAGACTTCACACACTGAAGAATCAGATCAACTGTCTACACTGCACACTACAAATGAAGTATTAGATGGAATACATGACAATCAAGATAAACATTTGGTATGTTGTCATTTTTATATTTTTTACTTTACGGTGCGTTCTAGCAGTGTGCAACCTAATACTGTCTGTAACATGGTTTGGTCTACATGATCATTTGTAAAATCCATTTGTTGCTTTAAGTCAATTAAAAATTCTGTCAATTGTATGAACTGAGGACTTTTTCAGTTTGATGGAACATTGAGTGAAGGAGCAGAGGTTGTTATAAGTCATGATATGAAGACTATCACACATGATGTAGATACTATCACAGCTGATGAGAGTATACAAGAATTTGTACATTCTGAGACAGTGAGTCAGTCAGATTCTACTGTCTGCAAGGTGGGTGTACTGTAACTCTTCTTTAAATACATGTTTGCATTATTGTGTTCATTGACTTAAGCTACTGCAACATATTTCTGGTAATTCCATTGGCCAGGTTAGGGCCACAACAGTAGATATTCATTTTCAGCTCGACTACCGAAATAATTGGGTATAGAATGAATAATTTCCTTTACTGAAAAAATTATGTCAAATGAATACTGTGAATTACAAGATTTTGTGATGATGTAAGAACTGTACTTGGTGTGATGAATTAACAATGATATGAGTTATTTACACATTTTGTACACTGAATTCTATTTGTTTTAGGTTTGTCAAGAAGAATTCTTGTCTCAAGAAGCACTGAAGACACATTTACGTACTCATCTTGCTGAAGATACCTGTAAATGTCAACTGTGTCATTTTATCACAGAAAGCAAGGAAGAATTTGAAAACCACATGTTTCTACATCATCATGTGCAAATAAGGGTACAATTTTATAGTCTTTCTTTTTAAATGGCTTTGGTGTAATATCAATTATCATTGAGCTGTACTTTGTTGCCAAGGCTGCATCAACTTTACTTTCATGAATATCACAATTTTTCTTTGGTTGTTGTGATTAAATTTGAATTCAACCTTTATGTAAAGATTTTGAAATTCTTGATTAACTTAATTTTTTTAAAAACTGTTCTGCAACATTTAAGTAAATGCTAATTTCTTATTAGGATGAATATAACTAGTTAATAATATATTTTTATTTCTCATTACAGAGTAGTGACCCATTGTCTGACTTAGTATCATCTAGAGAAGATAGGACTGAAACAAGAAGCACAGATATAATTGAGTAAGTCAAATATTATGTCATTGTGTAGAATAATATAAACTGAATTGATACTATATGTTTAAAGGATATCATCTTGTTGAAACATGTACGATTTGTGCCCAGTTTTCTACTGTGGGACACCTTAAAATTAAATCTGTTTTGATAAGGGAAAAAATACAGTTACTGATTGAAATACATTAATACAGTAAACATTTTCTGTGTCAGTTTCCAATATATTGTATAATTACTGTCCCATTTGTCCTTTTGTACAAAAGAAATGTTATTATTTTATTTCTTTTATTGTATTCAGGAAAGCCCAATTGGCCTTGAAGCAGTTGATGGATTTACCTCCAGAATCTGGTGATATTGATTCTAATAATGAGATAACTGGTACATTATATAAATGTCCTGTGTGTAATAAACAGTTTAGAAGATGTAATTATTTGAAATTTCACATGCGAAATCATACAGGTATGTGGTTACTCTGACATTCAGCATAACTAATTTAATTATGATATGTTCTCATGTATTTACATTGTGTAAACTGTGACTCTGGATAAAGAATTGAATTGAAAATCAAAGTCATCAATTTTGATGTGTTTGTTTCATATCTGAAGACATATTGTTTTTAATACACCCGTATGATTAAATTTGTTCATTTTTAGCAAAATCCTTGCATTAGTTTCGCTTTATTTTTCACATAAAGAATAAATACAGAAATCAAGTATTGATTCTGTTGCACATGGTGTATTAATATTTTGATATACACATACATATCGTTTTTTATTGTCATTGTTATCATCTTCATAGGTTTACGACCCCACAAGTGTCCAAAATGCAGTCGTTCTTTCATCACTAGAGATACACTGAAGAAACACATGGCTACTCACATTGATGACAGAACTTTTAAGTGTGGGGAATGTGGTAAATTGTTCAAACGGTTGTCCCATGTTCGAGAACACATCAAAATTCATTCTGGTGTGCGACCTTTCATGTGTTCTATATGTGATAAGACTTTTAAAACAAATGTAAGTATTTTACGGCATTTATTGTAATACATGATCATGTGAAAGTGTTCATTTCTTGTGAATAGATTGAAGTGTGACTTGCTTGTCTGTTCTGTTTTATTTATCTGATGTTTGACAGCCAATTTGACAGTAAGATACTGGAAAACCAGGCATTATATTCCTACTCTTTTGAAAAGGTTTGTCCTTGTTCTTTATTGTGCCTTGTGTAAAGCACTAATACACGCCTCGCCCATTTCCTGTGATATGCTAAATTATAGCACTTCTTCATTTACTGTATATTTGTTGTTTTCAGAATGCAATGAAAGTACATCTACGCACACATACTGATATTCTCCCGTATGAATGTTCCTTTTGTCATCGTCGGTTCCGAGAGAAAGGATCAGTGATAAGACATACAAGAATGCACACTGGGGAAAAACCATTTGAATGCCGGTTCTGTGGGCGAAAATTTGCTGAACATGGAACGTTGAATAGACATTTGAAAGCAAAAGGTTTGTGTAAGTCTGATGTGTCTTTTATTTATTCATTTTTCGGACAGCTTTTGAACATACTCAGCATAATTATTTCCTGAATTATATATTTGTATAAATGTAGGAAAATGTTGACATATCTTTGTAATGCTTTGTTTGTAACCTAACATTGAACTTTCCTCAAATAGAAACATCAACAATTTCTGCAATTTATCTTGAACTGCCTATGATATTTGTTCAACATTATACTACATCCCTTTTAAATGAGGACTTAATATTGTGTAAAGTGGTTTGTATGATTAAATACTTAATTTTTTCAGTGTCCTGTAAAAGACAAGTTGTAATGATGAAGGATTTCACTGATGATGAGGAGACTGATTATTCTGTTCTTGCTGAATTCTCATCTGTGGTTGCTGATACCCAGCAATATATGGTACCAGAAAATGAGGAAGTATTAGAAGTTAAGGAAACTCAATCAGAACAAGATCCAGTTTCAGACCAGGTTTATCTTTGTTATTATTCTTACATAAAAAATGAATGATATATTTTCAATTTAGTGAAATAAATAATTAATTTGTTTGAAATTTGAGTTTAACATGTGAAGATTAAGTTTATGTAGAATTTGATTCAAGGTTCAAATGTTTAGTGTTAAGGGTTCAAATTTAAGTGTACGAGGGACAATGTTATGTGTTGGATGTGTGTTGTATAAGGTTCAAAGTTAAATTTGTAAGGACACTAAAGATTCAAATATAAGTGTTAGATGTGTATTGTGTAAGGTACAAATTGGTGTTAGATGTGTAAGGATCAAATTTTTGCTGTTACGGTATGTCACACAAATTTGAACCTTACACATTAAACACTTTGATTTGAATCTTGCACATTGAACACTTTGGCTTTATTTGATAATTTTGTTTTTGCAATACATTTAGGGTAAAAGCATTTAGTTTTTCAGAGGTTATTACTTATTCTAGTAATTCAGGTTGGTTGAAGAAAGTAAGTCAGGGACTTTGTAACAATCTTTTAAAAATCATTATTACTTCTGTTTTATTTTTGATCAGTTGTGACCTGCCTCCATGGTCGAGTGGTTAAGGTTGCTGACTTCAAATCACTGTAACCTCTCACTGATGGAGGGTTTTGTGTTCGAGCCCTGCTACTGACTATGTCTCTTTATGTTAGGAAGTAGGCAGTTGCTTACGGAGGATGCAAGTCTAGTACTGGTTCTTCCCAGCAACGATGCTTAGGTGAACTGTCTGCCTCATCTGACTCTGACTGTTGAAAATGGGTGTAAAACTCAATATAAACAAAATAATAGATAAGTTGTGTGTTCAGTACCTAATTATTGATCTTGTCTTAATTTCAGCCCACTGAAATAGTTGTTGTTCAAGCAAGTGATTCAGATGGTCAGTTACAAAATGTTGAAGTTATAACTAACGAAGATGGCAGCGCAGCTACACTTGAAGCATTACAAGTTACTGATGATTACATTGTTGTCACAGATGCTAGTAATAACATAATGAGTG
Organism: Lutraria lutraria; assembly: GCA_964023205.1. Lineage (NCBI taxonomy): Eukaryota > Metazoa > Mollusca > Bivalvia > Venerida > Mactridae > Lutraria > Lutraria lutraria. Next base: position 10,245,408 of record OZ026836.1, on the reverse strand, counting down.
TCTTAGATAGTAAAACTGGAGAAACCGTTGCTATTGTTCCTATGTCTAACAATGACAGTGCAGAAAATCAGGTCCAAACAATTACAATGTCTCAAGGAGAGGTTTCTACAGTAACAATGGTTCCTGACAATACCAGTGAAGTTGGTGAAATGGTTACAATCGCACAATTGATAGAAGGTGGTGATGGTTTACATCAAGTGATGGAGACAACTGATGGTATGGAGATTGAAGTATTAGAAGCAGAACCGACTGATCAAATGAGTATAGTAGATGATGATCAGGATACAGGTGCTACTGGTACATCTCAGGAAGAAACTGATGAAATGAATGAAGTAGTTGCTGAATAACTGGTGGAAATCTATTTATTAACTGTGATTAATTGAAATACTGGATTTTAACTCTGTAATTAGTCACTGTTTGAATTCTAGTCTTCTAGGTATTGACCCTGAGTATTTACTTTTCAATGTGTTCATGACATGTTAATTTATTTGTTTACAATTGTATTGAATATAAAATGAAAACCAAAACATGTTTGTCTTTTCATATGTAACAATAGATTACAATTTATTTCAATTTACTTACAAAAACTTGTGATTTATCATTTAAAAGTGTGTTTCAATACTTAATTGATCATCAGATAAGCATGTTTGCTGTTGTATTTGTTTACATGTAAACAATGTATAGATAGAAATCGAGCAGTGAGTTGTGACGAAAGGTCGAGGATCATTCCATTCTTTAAAACGGGGGTTAGTAATACAATGACTAAGTACATTATAAAACATGACCTTACATTAAAATTGTGAAGGCTCTGAAGTAATAGGCCTACGTAGTCATGAAATCAGTGCGCCGCACTAGTAACATTATTAAACTGAATTGTGTTAATTTGTATCATTAATACACTGGAAAATGAGAACAAAATGTCCTTATGGAAATGTTTACTTCCATTATAAATATGTATAAATATACATAAATAGTTGACATACAAATCATCTATGGTACAAATGTTGTTACATCAAGGGAAACAAACCAAATATCTTCTTTGAAGCAATCATGGAAACTGTTTGAAACAAGTTAACAATGACTAAAGTTTCATCAACATAACAGGAACAACAGGATGAATCATGTAAGATTCAGAGAACCTAGCATACTGATGTAATGACATGTAAGTGATAAAATATATCATATTCAGTATTAAGAATGAATTTTGCCACCATAAATATGAAATTAGAATAAACTACTTCTGATGTCAGATAATTACGGTATCAATCCAATACAAGCTCAAGTGCAAAATGATTATCCTCAAAAAAAAAATATTTTCGATAGCACAAGTTCTTTAAATATATAAGTGAAGCAAGCAAACAGCAAATGTTTCACATATAACTTATGTGGCATAAACATATTGACCATATCCTATTTAATAAACACCGTCAGAATAAAGCTACTAAGATGAAGCACATATCTTCAATCAAAATAAACATAAAATGCTAACATGTTTCTATCTTCAATTCTCACATAAAATTAAATCTAGAATCTTGAAATGCTGGTTACTTCGTACAATAATTAGTAGGATGTACTTCATAATTTTATATCATTGGGTCAATTACTTAACATATTAACTCAAATATGCTTATATACTAGTTGAAAGTATAACAGTTATCACAAATGTCCAGTAATACCGCAGTATTATCACCTCACTTATACTAATCCATTGTTATCAGGTTTTACGTTGACTTGTCACATGTTAAGCATAATGTTTTCATCAAATCAAGAATGACTTCTGTAACACATGGTATTAGCTAAAGTTTTTCATTTTTCAGCATTATAGTAATCTTTCAGCTTATACTAATATGAAGATAAAAATAAATAAGTCATCTAATGAGTAATAGTCTTATTTCACTGAAATTAACCATATCAGCGTATGGTACACACTGTCGAATATTCAATATATCACAAAAACAACATCTCAACTCTTTATCAAATCAAGAAGTGCCCCAGCTCCAGAAAGTGTGCATAAAACATTAACAATACATCATAACAGGAGAACAGAATATGTTGTTGTTGAGAATTACTGTCGTGGTAATGAGCACATGTCACAATTCTGGTTCTCCGGTTTATTATGGAAAGTACAATGAGCACAGGTCCACAACCCACCAGGGGAACCAATAGGTGGAAGTGGAGAAGCCCCTGGGCCTACATATGATCCCTGTCTTTCCATTCCTGGGGATACAGCTGAAATAGTAATATGTCACATCTTAGGTTTACTAAACAGTATCAAACATTAAAACAGTAATATCAATAGTTAAACAAGCAATTTATACTAGAGCACAACACACTCATTTTATATGATATTTTTCAAAATACCATAATTATATTTCTGTGTTTAAAATAAAATAAAAACAAGTTGTTTCAAGATGCATTTTATTCAAACACATTATTAATCTCTGTTTTATTCACCAGTTAAAATATCAGTACCAATAGAATTAAATCATCATTTATCATCCTTTCCTCCAAATACATTACACTTTCTTTAAAGCAAGATAAAAAATACTTACTACCATGAGCAGCCATCATTTCTTCCACAGTGGCCCATTCTTCTGACTTCTTGAAATGATGAGCCATACTTTCATCTGAAGTTTTTATTGCCTCAAGCAGAGTACCAATCCTCTCCTGTGATGATTAAGATAAGTGACTCATTAAAAACAAATATATAGTCAAACCTTTCTTAGTGGACACCTCTGAATAAAGGCCACCCTATGAAAAAAGGCAATTCCATAATTGATTATTTAGAACAAAATGAAACCAAATAAATCACCAATGAAGGCCACACTTTCTTTCCCAAGTGAAACTTTATTACGAAAAGCTATGATGTACCCTGCAGACCAGTTAAAACATAATATGAGAATAAAAATCATGTGACAGGAGATCTTTCATCAGAATAACAAACAAGAGGGCCAAGATGGTCCTATATCGCTCACATGACAATCACTGTTCACTCATTAAAACATTGTTTTGAACCGGTGACCTAGTTTTTGACCCCAGACGACCTATGTTCGAATTTGTCTTACATATCATTAAGACAAACAGTCTGACTAGGTTTGGTGAAGATACGATCAAAATTTGACATCTACAGTGTTAATAAGGTTTTCCTAAGATTTGACCTTGTGACCTGGTTTTTGACCCTAGGTGACCCATATTTGAACTTGTCCTTAATATCATTAAGACAAACAATCTGACAAGGTTTGGCCAAGATCCAATCAAAACCATGACATTCAGAGCTTTTACAAGATTTTTACCTAAGACTTGACCCTGTGACCCAGTTTTTGAACCCGGCTGACCCATGTTCATCCTTGACCCACATATCATTGAGGCAAACATTTTGACAAGGTTTGGTGAAGATCCAATTAAAACTGTGACATCTACAGTGTTAAAAAAGTTTTCCTAAGATTTGACCTGGTGACCTAGTTATTGACCCCAGATGACCCATATTTATACTTGACCGTTATATCATTAAAACAAACGATTTGACAAAGTTTGGTGAAGATCCAATAATAACTGTGAAATCTACAGTGTTAACATGGTTTTTCATAAGATTTGACCTAGCGACCTAGTTTTTGACCCAAGATGACCCATGTTCGAACTCGTCCAAGATATTATGAAGACAAACATTCTGACAAGGTTTCATGATCATCCAATCAAAACAGTGACTTCTAGAGTGTTCACAAGGTTTTCCAGCAATTTGCCCTAGTGACCTAATTTTACTACAGAAATGACCCATTATCAAACTTGACCTACATATTATTAAAATAAACATTCTGACAAAGTTTCATGAAGATAAAGTCAAAACAGTGATTTCTAAAGTGTTCACAAGGTTTTCCCTTATTTGACCCTGGTGACCTAGTTTTTGACCCCAAATGGCCCAATATCGAACTCGTCCGAGATTTTGTTGATATTAACGTTCTGACCCAGTTTTGCTAAAATTGAGCCAAAAATGTGGCCCCTAGTGTGGTCACAACAAAAAGTTTGACGACGCACGCCGCCGGACGGAGAGTGATCCTAATAGCTCACTTTGTGACATGTGAGCTAAAAACCAAAACATTTTTTTAATTTAGCCCAGGACCATGGACCGAGTCCACCAAAATGGCCATTGATCTGGTAAATTTGAAAAGGACAGTTTTTTTGGCATTGGCCACTAGTCATCAACATTGTCAACAACTAACCATATAATTTAATACTTTAATCAACTTTATTATATTTGGATAATTATAGAAAACCCATCTCAAAGTCCAATGGTGATTGACAATTTATAAAATGGTTTGTGTACTAATTCTCTTACCTTTAATGGTAACATATCTGTAGTGGAGAGGTAGAGTAACAGATGAAAATCTGAGATAGCCTTGAAGAAACTGTCAGGAGTGAACTGGTGCATATACTGGGACAATGCATTGAAATCCTGAAAATCACACATCACAACATACGATATAAAGATGAATAACTTAACATTGAACATAATCATGCCAAGAACAAACACTGCATTCACGATAAATAAAATGTCAGAAATATTTATTAGTTTTAAGTTTTGATTCATAAAGGTTTCAACAATGCGAACATTATCATTTAATACTATGTTAGCAGACTGAAATGTTTCATAACTGAATGACAGACAATTTAGTTGGTTGGGTGGCAGAAATAGGTATACAGGAGAGAATAGATGATTTAACAAAAATGTAAGTTAAACAATCAACTTAACCTCATTCTCAACAAGTAACAAGCAATTCAAAGCAGATATGGACATGCTTGTGAAAAAAGTAAAGGTTTACATACATTATTGTAAGTTACTAAATGATTGCTATCAGAAAGGTCCATACAAGCTGCTGAACATAAATCAGGTTCAACACACCGATGAGGAAAGCATTCAGAACTAAAACTATCACTAAAGGTGACGAATACTCCCAGATGCAGCCTTAACACAGCTATTGTTACATTTTACAAAGGGAAATATAATGCATTTTCATTTTTTTATTGTCTGCAATTGTTGCTTAGAAATATCCTCACCAGTTTCTAAATATTCATTATATAAAAAAAATAAAAAAGGGCCATTACTCATTAAAATTTACTTGGACAAAACCTATTGTGGACATGCACAACTTGGCAAACTACTTATCACTTCTAAGAAGTTTCACTGAATTCCTGCATGTAGTTGCTGAGAAATAGTTTGGACAAAATTTACCTATTGTATAAAACAAAGGACCATAACTCAGTGAAAATTAATTTTAAAAAAATGGTTATTGCATGCACAACTTGGCTTACTTCTTATAACTTCTGTGAAGTTTCATTGAATTCCTGTATTCCTAGTATTTACTGAGATATTGTATATACACTGTATAAAAAAAACAAAGGGCCATAACTCAGTAAAAATTTAACCAACCAAGACAAGATTACTGCATGCACAACTAGGCTAATTACTTATCACTTCTGTGAAGTTTTATTGAATTCCTGTGGGTAGTTAATGAGAAATAGTCCGGACAAATTTTGCCTATTGTATATACTGTATAAAAAAACAAAGGGCTATAACTCAGTGAAAATTAATCAAAACAAAAATGCTTTAAGCATGCACAACTAGGCTTACTACTGATCACTTATGTGAAGTTCCTGTAAGTAGTTGCTGAGAAATTGTCCGGACAAATTGTGTCTACAGACGCACGGACCGACCATCAAGCGTGAATCCAATATAGTCCCCATATATTTCATATCTGGGGGTATAAAAATGTTACAAAGTAGCAATAATTCTTACTTGAACTTCGCCAGTAGGATGTCTGTTTTCCCTGGGAAATGGTGTATCAGATACATGGAAAGTAAACTGAGGTTCTACAGGGAAGGCTGCTCCCATATCTACCAACAAATATTCTACAGGCAATGGACGAGCTAATTGTGTAACTTCATTGCCATATTCATCTTTATCCTGAAATTATAAGTAAGGGTAAAAAAAGTCAGAAATTGTTTTCAAAAACGAAAACACAAGTTACAGAAATGTTAAGTTAATCTCAGCAAGTTTATATTTTGAATTCAAAACAGCATTTGGTCTGTATGTATGTTATAAACAAGAGGGCCAAGATGGCCCTATATCGCTCACATGACAATCACTGTTCACTCATTAAAACATTGTTTTGAACCGGTGACCTAGTTTTTGACCCCAGACGACCTATGTTCGAATTTGTCTTACATATCATTAAGACAAACAGTCTGACTAGGTTTGGTGAATTTGACATCTATAGTGTTAATAAGGTTTTCCTAAGATTTGACCTTGTGACCTGGTTTTTGACCCCAGGTGACCCATATTTGAACTTGTCCTTAATATCATTAAGACAAACAATCTGACAAGGTTTGGCCAAGATCCAATCAAAACCATGACATTTAGAGCTTTTACAAGATTTTTACCTAAGATTTGACCTTGTGACCCAGTTTTTTAACCCGGCTGACCCATGTTCATCCTTGACTCACATATCATTGAGGCAAACATTTTGACAAGGTTTGGTGAAGATCCAATTAAAACTGTGACATCTACAGTGTTAACAAAGTTTTCCTAAGATTTGACCTGGTGACCTAGTTATTGACCCCAGATGACCCATATTTATACCTGACTGGTCCACTAGATAATGATTCATACAAAATATCTAGGCTATTTTTTAAAATTTTCCTGTATAAGACTATATGAATCAAATCTCCCCTGGGGCGGGGCAAATTTTGACCCTAAGGCAATAATTTGAACGATCTTGGTAGAGGTCCACTAGACAATTCTACACACCAAATATCTAAGCTCTAGGCATTGTAGTTTTTGTCAAGAAGATTTTAAAAATTTCCCAATATAAGTCCATATAAAATCAAGTGACCCCTGGGGTGGGGCAAATTTCGACCCTAGGACAATAATTTGAACAAACTTGGTAGAGGTCCACTAGACAATGCTACACACCAAAATATCTAAGCTCTAGGCATTGTAGTTTCTGACAAGAAGATTTTTAAAATTTCCTTATATAAGTCTATATAAAATCAAGTGACCCCTGGGGCGGGGTCAATTTTGACCCTAGGACAATAATTGGAACAAACTTGGTAGAGGTCCACTGGAAAATGCTACACACCAAATATCTAAGCTCTAAGCATTGTAGTTTTTGACAAGAAGATTTTTAAAATTTCCCTATATAAGACTATGTAAAATCAAGTGACCCCTGGGGTGGGGCCAATTTTGACCCTAGAGGTCCACTAGAAAGTGCTACATACCAAATAGCTAAGCTCTAGGCCTTGTGGTTTTGGACAAGAAGATTTTTAAAGTTTTTCCTATTGGTTGCTATGGCAACCAGAGTTTTTAATGAAATTAAATTATTTTAACAACTTTGGTAGAGCTTCATGAAAAGAAAATCCATGTAAAGTTTCGTTAAAATTGGCCAACTGGTTAAGAAGGAGATGTTGTTTAAAGCAATTGTTGATGCATGCACAACACACACGCACGGCACATCACGCGATCACCATAAGCACTTTGTGCCCTGGTGAGCTAAAAACAAATCTGCATCCAGCTTTCAATGAAATCAACTGTGATGTTTGCTTAAGTACAAACAGTAAAATATAGTAACTACCTTATAAAACACATCAGGGACATATTGCTCATTTGTTGACTCTTTGATGTAACCTAACTCGGGAGCATCTTTAGTTGGTATAAGACAATCATCTCTGACTAATGCCATACAAACATTGGATACCTGATAACCTTCAAAGTGTATCTGCCCACTCTGGTCACCTTAAATATACAACACAATTTGTTTTATAGTATTCTGTTATAAAAGGTCCCATTAATTAAATAGCATGTATCACAGGAATAACAGAATTTCAAACCAGAATCATTATTGCCAACATTTGAGAAAGCATCCCACATGAAATAACTAAGATTATAGTGAAACTCATTGAATAATCAATATTTATCAATAGTGATAACTCACCTGTAACTATAACTGTAACAAACTTTGAACCAAAATGTCCATCTTTTGAATATTTACAAGGATTTGGATATTTATTCTGGAATTGTGCAGCCATGATGCATTCTTCAGCACTTAAGAAATGTGAATCCTACAAAAGACAAATTGTTAATGTTATCTAATAGTACTACCCTACCAAACAATTATTAGCAATTGACAAATGCTACACAACCATACTGAAATATCAAATAAATAATATCTTTACAGATTCCAGAAACAACTTTATCTCCACAATATCCATGTGTTTTGAGTGAACATGTTAATATGACTACTAGCATCCAAATAATCATAATACAGTGACTCAAACCTGTGAACAAAGACCTACCATGGGAAAGATATTATGTTGTCTTTATTGACAGGTCACCTTTATTAGAAGGGCATTTTGTACTAAATAATCAATGAAGGTTTTTAAACAATAGCCTTTATTCACAGGTTGGCCATTATTTGGAGGTGGCGACTAACACAGGTCTGACTGTTTATTTTTTTTTATTTCAAATCTTTGCTTGTACACAGGTAATTTTAAAAACAAGCATACATTATCATACACAAATACAAAGAGCAAGCATACCGCATTTCCTCTGAAATTCTTCACTGTTCCTGTAGTGAGATCATCAGCAACAAGATCTGTAAATATCCAGCCTACAGCAACAAGACCAAGTCTAGCAACCAATCTATGTACAGCTTCCTCCTGTGGATCTTCCAATAGTTCTATCTTGTTCTTACTGTTAATCTGTAAAAACAAGAGACTGATAGTACTGAAACTGTACAATAATTTAATTAACAGTAAGTATATCAATGATATAATTTGGTATTATTTGCAGAATCAATAATATCTGCAAAGGAGACTATATACAATCCAATGTGTCACCAAAACATTATTATGCTCACTGTCTTAACTTACACGGGTGTGATTTGTGGGATGGCACACAAGAGGTAAACCAAATTCATTGAGCTGTGGGCTTGGAGCCCAAAGGATTAATCAAACAGCAGAAATACGCCAATCCATAGAAAAATCACACCTCTGAAGTAATTTAGACATAATTAACATCAATATTATTCTGTTAATCTGAGGAAAGCAAAGGAAACATATCACAATTAAAAATTCTGTTTTCCTATCTTTGACAGATAACCTACATAAATGCATTCACTAAGTGTTACATTTAACAATAGAAGACCAATATACAACTTACCTGAGGTGGTTCATATATAGCAGCAACACTAGCTTTTATACCCAAAGGTATATCTTTATGTGGTTCATATCTACCATACATGATTCCTAGTCTCTGATTACCAGTTTTACGCCAGTAATTCAAGAACTGGTTGCAGATGTTTGAATTTTCAAACATGATGTAGTCAACATGACGATATCTCTGAAGGAAAATGTGTAAATTGATGCCAGAGGAATTTAACTTGTAACAAAGAACATTTACTGCATTTCAATATAAACATGTTAAGACCTAACAAAAAAGAATAGTTAGACTGACAAGTCATTTTATCCAGCATTAAAATATTTATAACATGATCAATACAATTCAATGCAGTGTTCCCCCTATAATGTTCATTTCTCAAGAACATTTCTGTCTGTGAAACAGTGCTTCATCTCCCTGCAATTTCAACAACAACTTAACTAGAAAGAAAAGGGGAATCCTTTTTTTTACATCATGTGTTCATGCTTTAAATCAGAGTTACAATATACATATAAATTATTGGTTGTTACACACATATATAATTACATATGCAAACTGTAAGAATTTACTGTTCCCTCTCAACAAATACAACTGCAGAACATCCAATTAGCTTGCCTCCACAAATGTTGCTAAAGAGAGGGAACACTGATTACACGTAATATTTCACAAAAATCAAAACATTGACTCTGTTATAAACAATATGATAATCACCTGTCTGTTGAGAGTGAGAGCTGTAGGTTGACATTTTGTACAAATACCTCCAGGCCAGGGTGGATGCTCTTTACAACCTTCTTTTATCTTACAACTTACATTCTCCAAATTGGCAAATTTTCCTCTGCGAAATAAGTTGGCAAATTAATGGAAACATAATAGTCAAAACATTATACAAAGTTTATCTTGATTAACTTTTATACAAACTTCTTGATCATGTGAAAAAAAACTTTCAAATGATGACTATCCAGAACTTTAATCATTTATTTTGTATTATCAGGTATTAGCTAAGATCAAAACATCAATACAATGTGACTTGTATTACCTTTGAAAAAATAACACATAGAGTCATTAAATTTAATGCAAAATTGTAAATAACAATCATGAGACATGTAACATACTTATCTACTCCACTTGTTAATTTCCTCAAGTTTGAATGAAATGACAGATATTTGATAGGAGGATCGCATGTTTGTAGATATGTTTCATCAAATGGCTGAAATTACATTAATTTAATTCTAAAATGGCTTTAACACAGATCTTATAAAAAAAAATATATATATAATTTGTTCAGGATCATTTTCATCTACTTCAACACAGCTAGCTAGTTAATTCTAATTAAAAGGATTATTAAATATCAAGCTTTACTAAGTGAAAAATTATGAAGTAAAGAAAAAGTAGCTCTATCGATTCTACGGAACAGATAATTTATAGTTTACCTCAAGAGGAACACAATGAAGACACTTTCCAGATGGACCATGGTGGCAGCTGAAAAAATCAGTTAAAAAAAATTTTTTTTCATTAATTATGGTTTCCAAAAAATCCATCAAGATAAATGGAATTTCTTTTTAATAATTGTACAAGCATGATTAAAACAATATTACATAAAAAGATATTCGTAATGTACAATACACTCACAGTTGTTCATCACGCTTTCTATGTATTTTTCCATCTTCTTTGTACAGGAGTAAATCTACTTCATTCTCCTTCACTGTGGTAGAAGTAAATGGAGTGGTATCCATAGGAACACTGTCACTGCTACCTGGACGAGCGCCAGCAGTTTGTTGTCTGAACAAAAATAGCATATCTCCATGTCTGGAAACAGGCAAAGTAACATAATTAGTAAATTATTTTAATGGATTTATCATAAAATATCTTAAACAATTTAAAATGACCTTTTCATCACAATGTTTAAGTATATTTCTATATTGTAATTGTTTCCTGGACAAATATCCTCTTTTTCACAGTTGTGTACAAAAACATTTCAGAACTAAGAATCACGTACATCATCAGATAATAAAACAGATAATAATTATATCTAATGGCTTACTTTATCTTGTAAGAATCTACAGTTTTAGCTCTAGAGTTTCTGAGAGCATCTTTCTTCTCTCTGTTTTTGTATACTGTCCATCCTATATCACCTAGTTCGAATGTCTTCTGAACCTATCAATATCAAATTCAATGTGCTTAAAGAAGGAAAATCACAGAATCCTCAACTCCTGATGTATCTTCTTACAGAACATAATTATTATATTATAAAAATAAATAAGTTCAAACACTTATAATATATTACCAATGAAAATAGTTTTGAACTATTTGAACTTAGCATAACAAACACTGACTTTCAATCAATGGAATCAGAAACACTGTCAACTAAGAATATCAATCTAGAGGGCCATGACAGTCCTGTGAAACTATCAAAGATAGCAGCATACATTTCTAAATACATGTTCCAATGTTTGTTGCCCTTTCAAGATCAAAAATTAAATAATTCATGAATATTCTGGGTTGAGAATATAAACCATAATGTGAATAATATTTGTAACCTAGTGCTTTATGATCATGTGCCAAATATGATTTCATTGCTTTAAATATTTTGATCAAATTCAGTATAAAGCAGGTAAAAAATATAGCCTTTTAAAAACTGAGTTCAAAATATTTTCTGATGAAAATATAACCAGACAAAAAAAGTATCAACCAGATGAAATATACAACCCCTAAATACAAGTGTTATAGTGACTTACCTTCTGCATAAACTCTGCAATGGTTTCATTGCCTTTGGTGTCTATCCTTTTAGTACCTGTCTCTGGGCACTGAATTCTCACAACCTTGAAGTTGAAGAAAGAGATATATACATTACTCAAAAGAAAAACATGATGACTGTGTTTCAAAAACACAATACCCCCTCCGGGTGCCCTTTAACTTGAAAATGCACAAAATAAACAAATGGACATAATTCCGTCAAAAATGGACGAATCACAAAACCCGGAATATATGTGCGGGGATTCTTGGTAACAACAAGTTTGTGAAAGTTTCGTCAAAATCCCATGAAAAAACCTAAAAGAAATGTACAAATTTTTTAAACACCATGACCCCGTGACCTTCGACCTACCAACCTGAAAATGTCCAGGTCCTGTGGAGGTTGTCATGAGGAACCTACATATGAAGTTTGATGAATATAGGTGCAAGTGTTTTGATTTTAAATTATAGGCAAGGTTAAAGTTGGGTACAAACCAGACAAACAGAGAGAGACCAAAAATAATATGCCCCGATCTATCGATACAGGGGCATAAAAAAGTTAACATGAAACAAGAGGGCCAACATGACCCTATATCGCTCACCTGAGAACAACTACACTATAATTAATGACCAGGTATCTAGTTTCATCTCATATATAACCTGTTTCTACATAGATTTTGATCAAACAAACTCTAATTTTCATGAATACTGGATGCAGGTAAAATATACATTCTGTGTAAATATGAGTCCTAGTCCGATTTTGCCCATAATCAAACTTGTTCAATACCTTAAGATCATACACATTCACTGTAAATATTATAGGCATAGGTAAAGAAATGAAGGCACTAGAGTGTAAACAAGTTAAAATAGAGCAAATTTTCAAAGTCAAGGGCTCATAACTCTTGAAGTCCTGGTCCGATATTGCCCATAATCGAACTTGGCCAAGGTATTGTGGCCATATATATTGTGACCCAGTTTGATGAAGATGGGTTAAGAGCTGTGGGTGCTAGAGTGTAAGCTGCTAAGCAAACTAATTGTGGATGGAGCCAGACATTCATCGATCCTGAAAGCTCATTCTGAGCCGATGGTCCTCTCGCTTTGACAACCAAAGACAATTTGTGCCACTTGAAATGATTTTGTTGGTGAGAGTAGAGGAACGTTTACTTAAAACAAAAATTACCATTTCCATCAGGTCTTTCAGCAACATCCTCAATGCAAAAAAACAGTCAACAGATGATATTCAAATGAGAAATTATTCACAATTAGATTCCACATCAAGCTATAGAAAATTCTAGATGAGAGCAGTAGATGATATAAACTTCTAAATAAAGACATTACCAAGGCATTACCCCACCCGGTTTAAACAAAGTCCAGTCATCACTAAGACAGTGAACCAAAATCAATCTGATTATAATCATCGGGGTTTTAAGTCTCAGTTTCCAAACATTTTGCTATCAATTTTGATAACTGGATATATTAATACTTACAATCGATTTTCCACGCGACATTTTGTAAAAAAGTGTATGGTTTCGTCTGCAAATTGCTAGTCATCCACCATATTGAATTTTCGGCGTTGTGTTCGATACATTTTTAAACTATCACTATTTTTAACCGAGTTACATCGTCAAAACATGTACGGTTGCACTTAACTAGAGACTATATGGAAAGGTATTTTTAATAAACATATATATATATAGGTCGTACAATATCATGTATAATGTATCGGTATTGGCTGACTGAATAAACCCAATGTATATATAAAGTCAAGGACTTATGTATGTATATAAGTCCTTACCCGGTAATTTGAAACAAAAATCATATTTGGTTGGTCTTCTAGCTATGAATCAATATATTGATCGCATGTAATTTAAAATTAAAATGCTGATCGAACAACGATAACTACTCCAGAGATGAAATATGGAGTTGTATTTAGGAATGTATTATAATAATTATCCTTAAGCTATCGGGATTGGTCGTCTGTCATGGTCATATCAAGTTTCACCAATTTATAGATTTATAAAAACCAGGTAGTTGTATTAACGTAAAAACTAAACCATATATAATTATATACTGAAATAAGCCCACTGTATGAAATCCATTGCAAGTGATTTGAATCAAATGTTACATTTGGTTGGTCTTCTATAAACCAATGCCGCACGTAATTTACAATTTGCTGAACAACGATAACTACTCCAGAGATGAAAGATAAAGCTTGCTACGTTGTATTTAGGAATGATGATGGTGATGATGATGATAATGAACAATTATCCTTAAGGTATCGGGATTGGTTGTCTACCATAGTCATATCAAGTTTCACCAATTCATAGATTTATAAAAACTAAACCATATATTATAATTAATGTATACTGAAATAATTCCACTGTATGAAATCCACTGTAAGTGATTTGAAACAAATCTACATCTATATCTACATCAAGACGTCAAACTGTCAGACTTGACATTTCTTTCACGATGCGCAAAAAGGAAGAATAATTAATACTATATGTAAAAACAAAAAAGGAAATAGTAAAAGACAGAAGTGAGTTCTGGTCAAGAAAAGTTGCATATATATAGAATGAAAGTAAGAAGAAAAAAAGAAGAAATGAAAAAACAGTTACTTTTCACATCCATCAGGACTAGACCAATTCGGCTTCCGTGGCGGTACCAGGGCATTATACCCCGCCGACATAGCTCATGTCCCTCATATGGATGCTAGTTCATAACTGGGGTGAATGCCCCCTTAGAAGGTTAGGTTGGAGAGCCCACTCTTAAATGATGCCAAAGAGTGTGCCTCAGCGATTGACGCTGGTAGATCATTCCATAGTGGTGTGCTGCGTGGAAAGAAGCTATATTTAAAGCTGTCTGTAGAGGTAGTGTAAGGCAGGAAGCTAGTACCATGAGTGTGCCTTGGCATTGTTCTTCTCGGTTTCAAATAATTGTTTGGGTCGATGTCAACTAGATGATTAACTATGCGGAAGAGCATCGTCAGCTGGTGTTTGTGGCGGCGTGACTCTAATGATTCCCAGTTTAGCTCTTCCAACATGTCAGTAACACTGCTGGTATTGTGGTACCTATTGGTGATGAAACGCGCTGCACGTCTTTGGACCATTTCCACTTGGTGTATCAGTGTCTTCTGTTGGGGACTCCAGACTGTACAGCAGTACTCTAAGTTAGAGCGAACCAGGGAGATGTAGGCGCTGGTCTTTTTTTTCTAGAGGTATTTCGAAGGTTTCGTCGCAAAAATCCAAGCATGTTGTTTGCCTTTTGTGTAACCCTGTTGATATGGGTTTTCCAAGACATATTTGATTGCAGATCTACACCCAGGTACTTTGAAGTTTCCTCACTGGATAGCTGTACTCCTTTTAATATGTATCTGGTCTGAATGGGAGATCTTGCCCTTGTTACATGAAGCACACTGCATTTTTGGGGGTGAAAGTCCATGCCCCATGTAGATTCCCACCTGGCTAGTGCTTCCAGATCTTCTTGTAAGTATTTTTGATCCTGATTGGATCGGATCTGGCGATACAGAATGCAGTCGTCTGCAAAGAGGCGGACTCGTGACAGTAGACCCTCGGGCAAGTCATTGATGAATATTAGAAATAACAGTGGACCTAATACTGAGCCATGAGGGACACCGCTCACGACTGGAACCTCCTCGGAGCACTAACCATGGACCAAGACCCTCTGTGCTCTGCCTTTCAGGAATTGCGCGATCCATTTCAATGTGTTGCCTCTAATTCCGTAATGTTGTACCTTCCTTAGAAGACGTTGATGGGGTACGCGGACAAAGGCCTTGCTAAAATCAAGTATGATCAAGTCCATTTGAATCCTCTTGTCAAGTGACTGGGCTAGCTCATGTATCAGAGTGAGGAGTTGGGTCTCACAACTCCTTCTCGCTCGAAAACCATGCTGACTGTCATGTAGGATGGTATGCTTATCTAGGTGTTTGAGCGTCTGGCTGACGATGACATGCTCAAGCAGCTTGCAGCATAGGCTGGTTAGTGAGACTGGCCGGTAGTTTGCCGGGTCCTGCCTTGCACCCTTCTTGTAGATGGCTGTGACATTGGCTTTTTTTCCAGTCCCCTGGTACACTTCCTTCCCTGATGGATCGTTGGAAGATCAGTGTTAAGATGGGAGCCAGGTCTTCAGCACAGTCTTTCAATATCCTGGCTGATATGTCATCTGGGCCTGAGGCTTTCCTGGGATTAGTGTTCCTAAGAAGTTTCAGTATCCCTTCTTCTTGTATCTCAAACTCATCCATGTCAGGGTAGGGTTTTCCATAAGGATCGGGGATGTCACCACTGTTTTCGAGGGTGAAAACTGATTGGTATTGTTGGTTCAGTATGTTTGCCTTGTCTCTAGCAGAGTTGAAAAGTCTTCCATTATCTTTCAAAGGAGCGATGCCAGTGTTGTCCTTCCGTAGCGATTTGATGTAGCTCCAAAACCTTTTCTGTTTTGTAGGTCTTACTTCTTCCGGGTCATCAATTTCTATGAGGTTGCTTACGTATGTTTCATAGGTTTTTTCTTTCTAGCTTCTGTGTAGCATATGTTGCATTTGGTTGGTCTTCAATAAACCAATATCACACGTAAGTTGCAATTTTTTGAACAGCGATAACTACTCTGTATAAAGGAATATATTACAACAAATAGCCTTAAAATAACCATAAATGTATAATGCATGGAACCGGCCGTGCCTCAGATTTTTATAACGTCCTCTGTTCGTTAGATACTTGACTTTAAAGAAATTCTGTACCCTGAACCCCGCTGTTTATTACGTAATACGCCATAGTTTAAAATGAAAACAAGTATCAAACTTTTGAGGCAGTACGTGTATACATTCCCTAGATTAACATTTCCGCTACAAAAAAAAACAACGAAAACCGCTTTGAAACCGTCATCAAATAAAGCCGCAATCTTAATTCGAAAATGACACCTACTGTGTTTTTGTATGTGCAAGTAAAACGATTTTAAATGTAAAGTTTAGTGTTTTTTACGAGAATTTATAATGTGTTCGGTCTTTATCTTAGTAATTTAAAAGCAATGGGCAGATTTTTAATTTAAAAAATTAAGTTTGAAAGTGAGAAGAAAAAACACTAAATGGCATATACAGATGAACAGTAAGATATATAACATTTAAAACATCAAAGAATATTATCGAAAAGTAAACGCATATTTTGCGTAACTTTAGATATGTGGGGTCCCCCCGGTGAAATACATATGGAACATTGTTCTTACTGCGTCAGGTTTACACTCGAACGTTTCAACGGAACTCCAATGTAAACAAATGGCGGCGATGAATAAAATCGACTTGGCAGGACAGATTTTCAACACGAACAATGGTAAGAAGTACGACAAAAATGGAATAATTTTTAAATACAATGAAATACCTAACTGGTGGAATATTACTTGTGTAGTCAAAATTATTTTCGACTGAAAGACGGTTGGCCTGGAATCTGTCGGATATAACCATGGCCATGTTTTAATGTGTGGTAGATCTACTTATTTACTGACTAGGAGGAGGAAAACAAAGTACCAGATGTAGGACCCGAACCCTCGACCTCCTGTTGGCAAGTCAGATGCTCCAGCAACTGAGCTAATCAGGCTGGTTAATTAATATCACAACCAATTTTCTAAATTCTATATACCAATATTATTTATGATAATGCGTGCTATACTAACCCTAGTCGAAGGTCTTTGACGTTGATATTTATCCATTGCATTGCAGTTCATCGTCAAAGCCACTTGTACTTTGAAAGCTAACAGGTAAACGACTCAATCTGAGTCGCATTCGTTTTCCTATTTAATTCACAATTAAATTTCCGTAAAACTTGTGTACAGTGCGATTAATTATAGCAGAGACATAGATAACAGGGATAAGCCACTTCAGTTATTACCTATGTAATAGCATGTGTGACTATTACTTTTCCCAAAAATTGCTGATTTTGTAGCAAGTAAAACTTCTTATCTACTGATAGCACATACATAAAGTTTACATTTTCTGAAAGTTTATTATTTAAACTACTGCTGCCGAGTTTTTAAAATATCAATTTTGACTGATAGTTTTATTACACCCATGTTTATACTACCTACTAATGCCATCTTTTTAAAAAATATCTACTGGTACCAATTTTTTTCAGGCCAATTTCATTCTAGTGGATATAGCTAAAAATTAACTTAGAAAATATAACAAAATATTATTTCCAGCCGAAGTCAAATGTTTAACCTTTCAGAAAATGTATGTTCTAAAATTTGGTTTTTGAGTTTTACTTGCTTCAGAATTTACAAAATGATGTCATGCATGATATCTTAAGTTGCCAATCTCTGTTAACTATGTCTCTGATTATAGTACATTTTGTATAATCAGAATCAACATGACCTAAAATATACCTTCAACAGGTGAAAGGTATCAAATATTTTGTCGATGTTTCAGTCTACCCTTAGTTTCCAAATTTTCCCTGTAAATGCTAAATGGATTAAGCCTGTAGCATTCCAAAAACCATGCCAAATGGTCTGCTTCAATAGACACATGAACAAGCATCTTAAGCTGTTGACTTTGAAAGAGGACAATTCCATAACTAAAATGGTCAACAAGACAAAATAAAAAAGACCAATTTAGTTATGGTACCCTGAACTATACTAACCCAGCCTTTGCTTTGAAACCCTAGCACTAGGATTCCAAGGCTAGTTTCACACTCACAGCTCCTAATGTAAAATAGGAGAAGGAAAACAAAGTACCCAATGGTGGGCTCTACCCGCTACCTCCTGCATGCTTGTAAGTCAATCAGATGCTCTACTGGTCAACTGATCAAGCTATTATAATTAATTGGTTTAAAAATCACATCCAATTTATCTATACCAATACTGTATATGCAGCACTGCTACACATGATTATCTTGAATATTTCCTATTCAGTTGACTGTACATTAGCTAGTTTTTAGTAGTGAATTTTTTCTACAAATGGTCTTATTTTTTATGTTTGACTACCTGTGAAATAGTCAGGCTGGAAATAGCTCCACTGTTTATAATACACCAATAGCATTACATTGTAAAAACATCATTTAGTGTAATATATATGTCTGTGTTCTAAATTTCAGTTCAACAGAAACCCCCACTGCCTTCAAGACCATCCTCGGGGAAGTTTCATAACAGAGGTTCTGGAAAACTTTTTCCATCTACAAGGCAGAATTTACTCTTCAATGAAAATCAAACACATTGTAAACAAGAAGTTCATGTGAATGAACTAGCTTTAGTGCTACATAAAGATGCAGTTGTTGACAATGACAATTCACAACCCAGTGCACAAAAATCTGTTCCAAATTATTGCAAGAGGACTCAGAGTGCCAAAGCTAAAACAATTAAAAAACATGAAGCACAAAAATCTGTTAGGCATAGACCAAAAAGTGCTTCAACATATTTTACAAAGAAGCAAAATGGATATCAAGAGATGTGTTCCAATACCCCAGCAGTGATTGATCTAGCAAATAAAGTGATTCCGTCCTTGTTTGAAATTGAAAAAGATAAGTTGCTAGCATTACCAGATAATAGAGAACAAAATGTGTATCAAGAAATGCCACCTATGCATTTTTCAAGACCATCTTCAGCAAAATCAGATTTTGACTTTGACTCTTCATGTTCATGTAAAAAAGGGTCAACTAAACAGGAAAGAGAAAATGGCTTACAACCTTCCATATATGGCTTACAAAGACAGAGACAGTTTTATGGTAGTGCTCCTGATCTTAGCACTGCAAATTCCAACTTTGAACAATATCCATACAAAATTTCTCATGATGTTGAGGTTACAAACTACTCTGAGACTAGTTCTAAGATCAGGTATGTATATAAACACTTCTCAAGCCATCCTGACAGCTCAGTTGGTTAAAAAAGACTACAAATGTATAATATGTGCTTACTGAGAGGTCATGGGTTGAAAACAGATAAAAGCAACACCCATCTCTATAAAATTTAGTTGAAAATTAAAATCCTGGTCCTCATTTGTTCTCAATGCATGTACAAATGTATGATCGATTCATTGTGCAGAGGTTGATAATGGTTGATCATTCTGGAGCTCCAGTTAAGCCAGCTAACTATTATGTACATGTATATCTGATTCACAACAAGTATAAAACCATGCACAATCTGAATATCAGGTATTAAATTTCTCAAATGACTAAATGTCATTTAAGAGAGATAAATTAGTACATAATTTTTTACAACCCTTTACTTTTTATCAATAGTACTAATGCTTGTAATAATCCCACAAATTTTGAGAGAAAAACATTTGCCCACTAACTAAGGGTTGGAGATAGCAGCCAAAGAATTCTATAATCTTATATGAATACATCTGAAAATCCTGTATTTCTTTTTTATTTATATTATGTACATGTTCAGAAATATACCATCTTCGTTGGAGCCATTGCTGCCATGGTTACAAGAAGATGTACCAGAGGATGTGATAGGTATCAACCCAACAGATTGTCTGGTATTTCTAGCACCTACAAACTGGGAAGACTTACCTGAAGTACCAGAAGACCAACCTGATGATGACAAGGATCTACCATTTGTAAAAGACATCACCTCACCAAAACCATGGGTATGTTCTCTCTTTTTTTTAAAAAGTGCTACAGATGCCATTTTTCTTTTGTCTCAATAAGATTTGTTCCTTGATTGAGCATTTAAAATCTATATACCACATTAGTATTCTGACTGTGCTAGTGCAACTTGTAATCACTTCCAGTCCAATTAACTTTTATTTCTTACTAACTATTTAAGTTGTGCAAAAAAAGTCATCAAAAAGTGCCTTTTTAAATATTTATACTTTTGCAATCATGGAGACTTTATCTGAAACTTTGTGACATAGGACTTGATTGTATATTAGTAAGTGCTGAGTTCTTTATTTATCATAGCCTACCTGATACTAATTAATGAATAATTATGTGTATCTGCTTTTTTTTCAGAATCCAAAGAAGTACCCACATTACTTTGTAAGTGTTCTACATTAATTTTACAGTATGTTAGAAGTAGGTTTATACTTTTGGGACTAAATAATGCATTGTTAATATCTTTACATACTTATGAAAACATTGAATGCTCTGGCTATTTCACCTTTTGAGTATTTTAATAATTTATTTACATTTTGTATTCTTCTGTATGTGATTTAAGTCTCTGTTGCTCAGTTATAGTCATGTTTTGCAGAGCAAGCCTGTGGAGGATTGGGTTTGCAAGCATGGTTCACCATTAGAAAGTGAAGATGCAACCGTAGGAGAAACTATATACAGGTAACGCTTTATTACCACACCTGTGTTAAATCAGAGTGTTGGTCAATAGTGTTTTATGTTTAGTCAATGCAATGAAATGTGAAACTTGTGGGTACTTCAATGAAATGTCTCACTGCCAATACATGTATTTAGATTTCATTTACTTGTTATGTTATATTCAAACATTTGCTTTTACTAGATACATTGTACATACATGTATACAACTATGACTGGTTTCTGTCCCATTTGATATGTGTAGATTATACAAATCCAGTAACCATATAGCTAGCTGTATTCATGCTTTGATCATGAAAGCAAGGTCTATAATTTCTGATATCTTCATCAGTAATGAAACAGTATTCCAGTGTGTATCTATTCTTATTTTAGGAAAAAGTCAAAAAAGAGGTTTGTAGTTAGACTTTGGTACACATTTGTTTAGTTTATTTCAGTAGTCATTTGATGTGATAGTAAATGTTCATATATATTGCTAGGTAGATTTTTGTCTATTTTTTTATATATATATTTTTGATGCTTGATGCAAAATGTAAGTCAAACAATTTTTAATGAGCCTCATCATTGTGTCAGTATAATATTATAAATGTCATTATGTTTGTCATACTGCATTGATTAATGTTTTGTTCATACATTGTGTATCAAGACAGATTAAACCGGTCTAAAATTGACTAATTCAATGATAACAACGGGAGGCATATTAAAGTTTTGTGTTGCTTCATTTTTATTTATTTATGTTTTTTGTATTGTAGATATTTCAATGGGGATTATGTACATATATATTAGTATATTACATGTATTTTATTACATCGTACATTGTATTACTGTTGTGTATCAAGGAAAAATGTAACAACTTGTTTTGGTAGGCATTATAAGGCATGGTTTAAGACTGTTTTGTATTTAAATTTTATTTTTAATGCCTGATAGATGAAATGATCCTGTTGTATAACATGTATATAAATAAAAAAATATTATAGAAATATTCTCATTACAGTTTATTTTGTTGTTTTGGGCTTCAGGTTTTTTTTTTAATCATCAGTCATCAATCACAGAACATGACTTGAAACTTAATGGTGCTACTGAACATATTTTTAGTCTTTCGGAAATCTAAAGTGATTTTTTTTCAGCCCTTATTACATAATTCTTATTACAATGTATAAACCAAACAAAATAAATTTACAAATTCAGCTTAATAAACCAAACAAATGATCGACTGTCACACATATACTGGACATTTGTGTTGATATTTTACTGGCTCTGGATACTGATGAACTCACATTCAGTGGTAACTCAGAACCAGACAATGATTCTTACTGAAATAATGATATGTGAGTGAAATAATGTGCTTGATTTAATTTCTATATTTCCACAGAACAACACTCAAATTACCAAGAATGCGTAGTGCTGAAGTCATTAAAAAAGAAATCTCTGATTTAGAAAATCTACTCAAAGGTGAGCCATGTTTATATTTTGTTTAAGATTGGGTTTTTTTAGAACAAGAAAACAAACTCTATACAATTATTTTCAATTTTGATTTGAGTATCTGTGTCAGTTTTGTTTACATTCAGACCTGCCTCAGTGGTCGAGTGGTTAAGGTCGCTGACTTCAAATCACTGTAACCTCTCACTGATAGAAGTTGTAGGTTCGAGCCCAGCTATGGACAATGACTCTTCATGTGAGAAAGTAGAGAGTTGCTTACTGAGGATGGTATTCTGGTACTGGTTCTTCCCAGGAACGATTGTTAGGTGAACAGTGTCTGCCTCATATGACTCTGACTGTTGAAAAAGGGCGTAAAACTCAAATAAACAAACAAACGCTGTTTACGTTTGTTAACGTTCCTTTATGCAATCAATATTTGTCAAGTGAAATAATTATGTCAATAAGTAGCACAACTGTATTTTCCAAATTCTACAGTGTTTGACTTACAGAATATGTATAAGAAGCCACTGCATACATGTATATTACTGACATTTTTTATGAAACATGTATAAATATGTTTGATTCCCTTTATTTCTAGGTATTGGTACTAAGGACAGTGATTGTGGAATGGTACAATACCAGTCAGAAATCTCATGTTTTCAGAACTTACTCAATGATACACTTCAGATGGTACCTGAAAGGTAAGATATTTGTTGATGTGGATTATAAGTTGTTGTTCAATATTACCGCCCCCCCCCCCCCCCCCTGTCATTTCAGGTGTTCTTGTAAAATTAGAAAGAAGTCTCTGTTTTACTAGTCTGAACTCCATCAAAATACAGTCAAACATGTTCACAAAGGCCACCCTTGGGAAAGACAGTGTGTCCTTTATTGACAGAATGACTTCCTTTATTCAGAGGTCAGTTTGTTCTAAATAATCAATAACATTTTGACAAAAAATGGCTAGGAGATGACCTCTAAGTTAAACACAGGTTGACTGTATTTTTAATTATGTACCCAATGCTTTTGTCATCTATTTCATGTAATTATGAGTTCAAATGATTATCAAATAAATCTTTATAGATTTGAATCTTCTTCTAATTTTTTTGAGATTTTTCCTGAAATCTAGTAAGTTTTTGTGTTACATTGGCATGTTTTGTATGGCAGTTATGCTTTTCAATGGGAAGATGACATTGTGTGATAATCAAAAGGAATTTTTGTGATCAAAATTAATGTGGAACTGTCACCAAACTGATGATTGTGTATGCAGGATTATTTGTCTTTTTCAGGTTGAAAAATCAGCAGTTAAAATCTCCTAAGGATCGGGTATGGATGCACCATTTTTATCTATATTTTGCCCATAGTTTGTTCGTCCACAATCGGTGTACCTGTTATTTATTTGTTTAACATCATGCTGAAATACAATTAAATTGCAAAACAAGTCATTAACCAGTGTAATGCTTTTTTAGGGGCATATTGTAAGCTCAAATTACGTGAATGATTTAATGGCTCTTTATTTGCATACTTACAGTCCAAGAAAAGAACCCAGTCCATTCTTCATTTCCACAACCTCTGGTTTATTAGTTATATTTCATATCACAATTATTTCACAATTCATATATTATATATTACAGTTTGGTTTGAAGCAAGTGTTTAAAGACCACGATATTGTGATTCAAAATATACAAGAACGTGTTCAAGAATGTCGAACAGAACTAGCTGACCTTGAAATTGAAGCTGGTATTGACACCGCTCGCCAGTATTTTAGGAAAAGATCTAATTCTGTATTGTGATGTGATTATAATACTTTGTGAATGCCCCTTATTAGCTTGGCTGTTTCTGAAGAAAAAGTCAAGCTATTGTGATCACTGCATCGTCTTCGTCTGTGCAAAAACTTTAATCTGGCTTATAACTCAGAAACTATACAAAGGTAGCAACGTGAAACTTCATTAGTGGATAGATCTCACTGAGGCAGTGAACAGGCGAGCGTTTTCACCACTTGTGGAGCTCTTGTATTAGGTATTGTTTGACATGCAACTTTTGCTCAATGTATAGTCTGCTTCAGAGTTGTATCTAGTAAGAGATGTTTTCTTCCTTTGAAATAAGTCTGTGATAAAATGGCTTTACTATCTCTGTGGTGTGTTGATTTTCTCCAATAGGAGTACCAAATGATGAAAGATTTATGGTAAGAAACAAAATCTACCTAATGAGAACAATATCCAATGTTTCTGACATGTAATATATCACTAATTTTATGAAGAATGTTAAATGGTCATACATTATCGCCTCAACTTCTTTGCGAAAAGATACCAAAAGAAATTTCATTAATCTTTTTCCTTTTAGAATGTTAGTGAATTCCACATTAGACAACATTGCATTTAAGTTTACTTCCAATCCTTCTTGAACATTTTAAAAAGATCACCGTCACTGGTAATAGGTCCAGAGCCAAAACATCATCATTTCTCCTCGAATGTGTAAAACTAAGTATTAAACAGACATGTTTCTTATTGTGTTATTTACTTGCGCTTTGTTCAGTTCTTCCAAGTGAGTACAAACACATTTAAGAACAAGCTTGCTGAACCAGTTTTGTTTAGTACTAAGCTCCAAACACTAGTATTCTTCGATGACAGAAATGCAGTAACATATTGTTTGAAATGTATTGTTAATGACTATGTCATTTAGTGAAATTTTACTTATTTAAGCTAAGAATCTTACATAAATGTATATTTTGTTTTATGTATACTAGTATATGATGTTGGTTTCGGAAATTGCTAGAAAATAATAAAAAAAATCATAGCAGTGTCTGTTTTTGTCATATAGCTGGAAAAGTCAACCTTTCTTGTCCACATTAAAGAGGATAATAAAAAAAACTCACTGACTGCATATACAAATATATATTTCAATAATTGATTCGTTGATAATTAACATTTTGATAAAGATATCAAATTCTTAATTGCTTTCAATAAAAATTAACATAATTAAAACATTGGAATGATGATAACAATAGCAAACAGAAAACACCAATGGTCAACAGTTGAGTTGTTTATCATTAACAAACGAATACATTAAGATTATGCCAAATAACAAGATATATAAATGAGTGCCCAAGATTCACTAATTTAGGTTGTTGACTATAGGGTTGCTTAAAATGTTCACAGCTCTTAACAAGTGTAAATAAAGTTATTACAGAACAGAACAATAAAAATTATGTACCGGTAAATCATATACATTGCATTTTGTCAACAGGAAAACAGTTAATATTGTAACATTTATATATAAAGAAATATTCAATTCTGATACATAGTGAGTATCAACAACAAATCAAAGTCATCGCACACTAAGACTAGATATGTAATTTGACTATAAATGACTAAGGGAAGATAAAAAACAATACTTTTGCACAAAAGTAAAGAGGTAGACTTGATACATGAGGTACTGAAAAGATATACATGTACTCGGAGACTAGATTTATAGCAATTCAGTCAGGATTTCAAAGTGAGTTTGGTCATTCAGCACTACACGGCTGTTTTATTATCATTTGATAATTCGCTTCACTCTATTTTGGGCTCCCATGTGATGCAGGTCTAAGTGCAGAGTTTATAAGAAAATCAATGATATATTCCTTGCTCAATAAACTCAAATACATACTGTACATCACATTTCTTTATATAATATGTTTTAAAATCAAATACAATAAGATAAAAATTATAAGGTTGTATATAGTAAAATCATTGAATTTATGGTATTTTTCCTTCAAGAATATCTACCAGTTTTGGAGTATCAATATTTCCACCTGATATGACACAGACAATGTTTCCTTTACCAGCTTTTCCAGATAATGCTGCAGCAACAGAACTTGCACCCGCCCCTTCTGCAATCACATGATTCTTCTCAGCCAATAGCTTAATTGAATCAGCGATCTCTCGGAGGCCAACAACTAATGATCCCTGAATGATCTTCTTAACCATTGGCCACATTTCATCCAACACAGATTTGCCCCCTATACCATCAACAAATGTAGCAGTATATGGACACGTGGTTGCCTTGCCCACTCCAAATGAGGCTGACAATGGTGCAGCTGTATCCACTTCACTGGCATAAACTTTACACTCTGGTTTGAGGTGATGCAGTGCTGAGGCAATACCACAACTAAGACCACCACCTCCGTAAGGTACAACTACAGCATCAACATCTGGTAAGTCTTCATATATTTCTAACCCAGCAGTTCCGTTTCCTACCAAAATGTGCAAGAACATCACAACATAACATGGCAAGACAGCTAGTAAATAAGTGTATGATACGAATTATCAGGAACTCTATTTTAAATTATTTTGTACCTGTAGTTTTAAAGCTAACGATGCTACATACATCAATTTGATGACAATAACAGACGGATACGAGAAGTTTATACTTGTTACAAGCATATATCATAAACAATGTACATTGTATTTGTGTTTTAATGGCAAAACAGAACCATCTTCTGCCGTTCTTAGTTTTGTGGTGGTTGACTTTCTTGTGGTTATAACTTCTATGTTCATGGAGGCTTACAACAGCTTTATTGACTTCCAAGGACAAATTAATGGATAATCAATCTAAACTACTTATTATTTCATTAGATGAAAGCCTTGCATGTAATTCGCTCATTTACATATATCATGTACGTGCAGGATACAAATTAATGTATAATATCGAAAGTAATCACCAATCTATGCCTACATAACCCAATATATATAGTAACAATCCAAGGAGATAAACCTTTGTGGTTTATACTTACGCTTAAACCAACATACCTGCAATAACTGTACGATCAGACACTGGATGTATGAATTTCCCTGTCATACCATCATAACGATGTGCCTTGATAATTTCCCACCATTGGTCAAAGGTTACTTTATGAATGTTGCCTCCCATACTGATAACTGGATTTATTTTTGCTGATGGGGCATGGTCTGGCACGAACACATCACATGGAATGTTGAACTTCCTTGTGCAATAAGCAAGTCCCTGAGCAAAGTTTCCTGCACTCGCTGTGTAAACGCCTTGCTTTATAACCTCTTCATCGAGACACGCAATGGCATTGCAAGCCCCACGAAGTTTGAAACACCCAATTGGCTGAAGATTCTCCAACTTAAGAAATATCTACAAAATTAACGTTTGAACGAACATTTAAAATCTTGCACAACTAAAACAATGACTAAATAGTAATATTACTATTTCTAAACAGGAATGAGGACGTTATTTATTTATTAAGCAAAGGGGTTGTAGCGTAAGGTTATTATTTTTGGTCAAATTTTATGTGCCGAATCCTTTTGGTTATAAGTACATATTTTATTTTTTATTATCTATCATAATTCATTAATTGGTTCTAATTATACAAGCTAGCTAGGTCATCTGAGGTCAACGACATATACTATCATTATTGTCATATACAGTATACATTGTATACAGAATGCATGCATCTTTCATATCATTTTTTAACGTTTGATCATTCGATCTGCAACGTATACATACATGTATGCTTAAGGCGTTATTATATATCTGTTCAAAGACCCCTGCTGTACTTACCTTTCCGTGGGGCCAGTCTATGTTGAGAGGTATCAGCGGTATACGTAGTACGTGTCCTTTAATTCGTCCACTTGCCTTTTCTATATCTTCATACGGAATTACATCAGGAAGAGGTTCAATGTCACCCGTGGCCATTTTTAGAAACCTAACATAAATATAACTGTTTATATAATGCGAAATAGATAAAGGTAAATCAAACTCACTAAGATAATAGTTAATTAATTTACATGTAAGGATATAAGTACATCCAGCTAGTATCTTACATATAATTTGACGGCCTATAAATTAACCTGTGTTAATAACTTAATAGGCTAGAGATATATGTCGATTACACGTAGCGGAAACTTCACTAAATACAAACATGCCTTCTGTAGTACTCGTGGCATAAAATGGACATATTTTTTACGTTAATTCTGATTTTAATAATTCCACTAATTTGTTCATATTTGGTATATTCAAAAGCATTTGGGGAATATATTTATATTGTCTTATAAAGTCAACATACGATATACACTATAATATTATGTACGAGATATCTGGTGGATTTTTGCCAGTCTGCACCTGTGTCCACTATAATTGGCCAAGCACTGATCGCGATAAGCCCAGATCGCCCATAACCAGCTAGAAGTCTTCTTATAGTTATTTGTCAGTATAAAACTATATATAACTAAACAATACCGTCTTCTTAATTGCTCTAAAACGTTTGTTCATACGCAAGAATTTAAGTACTTAATATCTGTATTATGCAAGAATTTATACTACGTGTTATCATGAAGGTACCAGTCCCAGGTGAACACTATTTATATTAGACCTGGGACCATTACAACTTTATATAGTACAATCAAAATATCATATCACTCCTAATAGTAATTATCAGTGATTAATTCCGACATTCAAAGATAACCGAAGTGTTCTGGCGTCTTGTGAAGTCGAAATTTCGAGAAGTCGAAATAAATTAGGGCCGAAATCATGAAACGATCGAAGTATTCGGGAGTCTATGCGGGTACGGGAATTTAACATTAACGGTAACAAGCGTCTGACGGGTTGCACTTCATCTATTTACGAAATATCTGACAAAGTATCGGTGTATAAAGCTATTTGTTCTTAAAAAGCTTAGGTCAGTTTTAGTCTGATGTTTCTTTACACATATTACATAGCATTTCTCATAAAGAAATCGCGTGAAGAGGCTGTGGAGTAAATTGAACTCTAGAATTCTTACTTGTGAAAGGTCACTTCGTCTGTATCAACTAGAAGCTTTTTTAAGTGTTTGTAATCGGACTGTCCATTTTCGGACATTTAATTAGATAACAGAAAAGTAGTTATATTGAAGGCCGGAGCGCCATGTGAAATGCTAAATCCAAGTTGCGAAATGCTAATTGCTAAATGCCCATTGCGAAATATCATTTGCCATTTTTGTGAAATACGTGTAATATGTGATTCTTCTTGGGTCGCACTAAAATTCCAAAGAGTTTATTCATATGTTTTCCGAAAGACTCCAATGAGTTTATGGTAGCTGCGTAGGAAGAAAAGAACAATAAGTTTTCGAACAAATGAATGGGTAGATGATAATAAGATATAATGCAGGGTTTCCACTGACCATTATATTTTTTCCGCCACATCATCATGAATCATTGAATGGGGGAGGGGCCGGGAGGGGTATCCCCTCCTGGATGTTGATTTTTTTTCATTTCATACATGCAAAGACACAATCATAAAATGTATAAATTCAAGTAACAATGAACAGGAAAAAAAGTATGCTTAATTTAATGTTCTACTGTACAAGCAGAGGTGTGGAAATATCATATCTTTCTACTCATCACCGGAAAGGTAGACTTGAAAATCTTTGTTGTCCGGAACAAAAATCAACATGTCCAATTCAACTATCAAAATAACAGCTGCACTATATAATCTGATTTTTTTAAATAATCTTTTCTAGATCCTAGTCTATCTAGGTCAGTTTTAATCATATTCTGTTGCTCAGATTTTGTCTGGAAACCAATATAGGCCTATACACCCGACCAAAGACTTTTATGACATTCAATTATTTGTGAGTTGTGTCATTTGGTAGGAAAGGAGATAAATCTTTCACAAAATTTACAGATGGTTTCTTCAATTTCTTTGGCTCTTACTCCTTTTATCTTGTTGAGCCGCAATAACATTAAAATTGAAATGAAATCAACTTTTTTATAAATTGAATTATGATTTTCATAAGACTATCACTACTGTCCTGGGATAAGATAACACAATTAGAACAGGCTTACATCAAATACCAATAGATGACACATGCTTACGTGTAGTGCAGTTATCCGAAATTATTTGTCATCCGAAAATTCGTACACTTCATGAAAATATAAGTGTAACGACTGTTCTTGGAAATTGTGACCCAAAAATGTTTATGCTTGTTGAAAGTTTTTTCGCCACTCGTATTTTTTTTTCGCCAATTGCGAATTTGGAGAATGGCAGCGGAAACCCTGAAATTACCTAAACTATTGCCTCCCACACTACCTTCTGTGCTTTGATTTGTACTACTACTATACGTAAGCGTGTGCACTCTTCGTCAGTTTTTATTTTGTCATTCATCGAAATTGTTCATTTTCACTGAAAGGGAACAGACGGACTACTTTCCCGAAACTCTTTACGCTTTTACAGTTTTAAACTCTTTGGATTTTTAGGACAACGTTCTTCTTGCCACAATAATGCATAGTTGTGTCTGGATCAATAGATTTACCTTACCCTACCCACGCTCGATATGTATATTCTTAGACCTGATGTTTTAGAGAATGTTAAAGGTCTTGTGTGGTAGCCCAGGTCCAAATATTGTAATTCATAATTCTTGAACTATTCATGAAGTATGCAATTGCTAAATGCGAAATGTCAATTGCTAAGTGCGAACTACTAAATACCACTTAATGTACTTACAAATTCGGCGCAAATTTGTCAGGACAAAGTCTTTGAAATGTGGTGTTACTTTTACTTTAATAAGCTAGTGCTCACTTTTTTGTACTTTATTATTAATGCAATATGTGTCTTTGGCAAAATAGCACTCCTGGCTTCTACAACCTTTGGCGATTGGCATTTCGCATGGCCCACCGGCCTTCCATAGTTAATTAAAATGCTTATCATTAAATAAGGTTGTGGTTGATTCTAAGAATGTCTGCAGTATTTCCAATACATATATAAAGATGGTAATCATATGTTGCTGGTTATTTGACCAAAAATAATGTAGACAAGGTCAAAACATCAGTGGGCAAACTGGTGATAAGTGTTGAAATGAATTAACTTTTTTCTTATAGTGAATTATACATTTCATACTTTGGAAGTCTGATTAGTACCTATTTTTTGTAGATTTTGTTGTTAGAAGGTATTGGCATAAAAATGGGTCATGTAACTGTAAACCGGACTATTTTTTCTTGACTAGATTTATAGATAGATTTATTTCGACATAAAATGAACTTTTATATGGCAATCATAATATTAAAACATACAAATACAGTAAATTGATACATGTGTAAGCATGAATTAATAAAACAGCCATGTCAAATCAACATTAAATGTCAAGGATAACACAAGAAAGGGTCTAGAGGAACCCTTATTTCCCTAAAAATAATGTATTAATACTATTATGATCCTGTCAGATTTTCATAATAATTATTTTTTCTGTCTTTCAGTTAAAATGTTGATGGTCAGACAGACCTTTCGATGCATTCTGCAGACACGGAATCTCTCTAATATCAGCCGGCATATGTCTCAAAGCAGCAATATTTTAAATTCTGGATGTGAACATCGAACATTTGCAGTGACTGGTCTTCAGAGCTGTAGATGCATTTGGCATAATCAACAGTTCAATCTCAATGAAGGCTTTCTTGGCTACAGAACCTTCTCCAGTGAAGCAAAGGATGTGAATGAGCAAGAAAGTAATGACTTAGATGAGAAAGCAGATTGTTCGACAGATGAGAAAGCAGATAGTTTGAGAGAAATTTATCGTTTTTATAGAATCATATTAGCAAGATCATTGAATCGTTTGAAATTTTATCAAACTGCATTTGCAGCTGTTGCTTTGCCATACATTTGTGTAATGAATGCAGAAGGACATTTATCCAATATGCAAATGATGAGTGCATTAGTATTGATGGTGACATCCACATCAATGTTATATGTTGCAAGTAATTTGAGTCAAAAATTAGTTTGTATTTTGAAATATGATGAAGCCACAAAAATGGTGCATATAGCTCATCTTACATTTTGGGGAAAGCGAAGGGATGTTATCATTCCAATAACAAATATTATACCTTTTTCTGATTCTAATGTTCAGCAAGATGAGTCATTTTTAAAAATAAAAACTTATGATGAAAGTGAGTCTTTTCTGTTGTTCATTGGAAACAGTCCTAAAAATGTAAAAGATGACATTATGTTTCTGTTGGGATAATGGATGAACAATGTGTTATATGTGGGATTTACATTTAGATTTCACGAATTTATTTGTTTCATCTTGTTGATTAATTTTTAGGGCAACTGTCAATCACACCACTTTAGGCATTTTTAAATTCCAGTTAACTATGTTTTCCTTTACTGCACAGTAATAGCTAACAATAATAATTATACGCTAAGTATTAACTTGTTACAGTATTCGGAGAATAAAATTGTTATACACGTGACAATGTACTTAATCAAATTATTTGAGCTATATTTAGCTCACCTGGCACAGAGTGCCAAGATGAGTTTTTAGGATCGAGCTATGTCCGTCGTCAACAATTTCTTAAAACAACATCTCCTAAACCACTTGGGTCAATTTCAACCAAACTTCACAGGTGTGTTGCTTGAATGAAGCTCTACCGAAGTTGTTCCATTCCATGCAGAAGTAGGATTTTTTTATCTTCTTCTCAAAAACCAGAGGACCTACAGCTTAGATATTTAATGTGTAGCATTAAAATTGTCTAGCAGACCTCTATCAAGTTTGTTCAAATTATTGCCTTTGGGTCAAAATAAGCCCCGCCCCGTGGTCACTTGATTTATATAGGCTTATATAGGAAAATTAAAAAAAATTTCTCCAAAACCACAAGGCCTGCCCTGGAGCTTAGATATTTTGTATGTAGCATTGTCTTGTGGAACTCAACTGAGTTTGATCAAATTAGGGCCCCGCGGTCAAAATTCGCCCCGCCCCGGGGTTTACTCTATTTTATATTAGGAAAATTAAAAAATCTTCCTGATCAGAACCACGAGGCCTAGAGCTAAGATATTTGGTGGATCTTTACTGAGTTTGTTCAAATAACAGCCCTGTGTCGAAATTGGCCTTGTCCTGGGGGTCACTTGATTTATCAGGGCTGTTTTTCCTTCTATAGCAGGGGCCGTTCATGAATACCAGTAGGCATCTTCCCCTCAGGAAAATTCTTTAAAATCATGCAGTTTTCCCCTAAAATTCAATTTACATCAAGTTTTTTCTTCCCCTTTTGCAAAAATTATTCGTTATTTTCCCCCAAATTTAAGGAAAAGGCCTCTTCCCCTACCTGTTAAAAAAAGCCCTGTTTATATAGGCATATATATAGGAAAATTTAAAAAATCTTCTTGTCCAAAACCACAAGGTCTAGAGCTTAGATACTTTGTACATTTGTATATAGCATTGTTTAGTAGACTTTTACCAAGTGCGTGCAAATCATTGTACACAAATTTGTGTACCATTACTGTCTCAAACCTACTACCAGGAAGTGCTTTGTCTTAAGCTCATCTCCTTAGTTAGACAGTCTCAATGTATTATATACAGTAAAACCCCGATTATTCGAATGTCGTTGGGCCCTGAAAAATCATTCGGATAATCCATGGTTTCGAATAATCATTTCAGTATGATGTACTGTCCTTATATTGCAAGGGAGTTAAATCTCGTATGCAGACATGACGTTACTTGAGTGATAATAAGAATAAAATAAAATGTATAACAAACACTTATTATTGGTTTATCTTTGTTTTATGAATGTATATGAGTTAACAAATGAAACAATAATTCTTGTTTAATAAATACCCGCGCATTTATGGATTATGCAGAACACAATCCGACACAATAATATGTCATTCTCACTTCACTTACTAACGATCGACTAGACATCGCTATCGTCACATTCTCAAACAAAAGAATCGAAGATGTAATGTTTTTATGTTTGGTACATTTTTTGACAAAATCATCCTATTCTAGTTAGTTTTGTTTAATTGTGTTCAAATCAGTTTTTAAATTTTGCCAATAATTTCATACAGATCACCAGGTACGCACACGTATTAACTTATTATACCCAAGATCATAGTGAAATATTCGTCGCGATTTGTATAAAATCGTAACAAACAATATGGTCAACTGTTGACACGCTTCTTGTATGAATTGATGTTACACATTGTTTGTCACGCGACATTTGATTCTCAATCGGCCATTGTTATCAATTGACGATTTCGAATAATAGGTGTGAAAATACGCCAATTCGTAACTTTAGGGACCAAATAATGTATTCGGATTACACCAGGTATTCGTAAAATCCGATTCGTATCACCGGGGTTCGTTGTAGTTGAAATATATACAGACGTAATCGGGACTTTATTCGGATAATACCGGGTAATCGGATAATCGGTGTTCGGATAATCGAGGTTTTACTGTATAACATTAAACCAAAATCATAAAATATACAAAACAGCTAGTTTCTGAAATTGTAGTAATCAAATACACAGTTCATCCTAGTGAGTTTAACAGTAGAGTCAGGCTGGTGAGTTGTACACTCTAGTCAGCCTAGTGAGCTGTACACTCTAGTCAGCCTGGTGAGTTGTACACTCTAGTAAACAGGTGAATTGTTACTTGTATACTCTAGTCACACAGGTGAGTTGTACTCTCTTGTAAGTCAGACTGATGATTTGTGGTTTAGTTGATGAGTTGTTCAGTAAGTCAGGATGGAGAATTGTACACACTGTTAGTCTAGCCTGTTTCTAGACAATGATGGTTAAATTTTACTTTAATTCACATTATGAAAGACATCCATGTAAACTGTTAGTGCTGCAATGGTAGACTGCCACTTGATTCCAATTTCCCATTAAAAGTTTAGCAAGATAGAAGTTGAATTATCTGTCTGGCTCGTTCCATCATCTCAATACTTGCCTCTGTAAACAAACATATACACTAAAGTCAAAGAATAATACAGAGGCAATATTAATTTTGTTCTGCCTAAGTCTGGAGTTTAGATAATGTAAAGACACATTAATATAATACAAGCAGAAAGAAAGAAATGTCCAGTTTAAATCTTTAAATATATATACTAGTATATGATTCAATAATTGTTGGAATTAAATACTAGTAACTGAAGATATAAATTTATTATTTGAGTAAGTACAATACATGTATTAATATAAATGGTTAAGATATATTAAATTTAATGCTTTCCAAAACTAGGATGGAAACAATCATGATGAAGGTATAACCTAGCAAGTGCTTCCGATAATTTATGTATGCAATGAATATGTACTTCCAGGTTTTACTTCAATGCAAGAAGTCAACAGTCAATGCGGAATTTTTACTAAAGTACATACAGCATAGACTATTAGTATAAAACATTTCAGGTTGAATTAGGTTAGACTTGTTGTTTAGTATGAAGGTCAGACAACTCTAAATTTAGAACCAGTCGTCCATTTGGCTTAGTACAACTGTCAGCCTACTTTTAAGCCATTAAAATCGGACTGTGACTCTTTCAGTTCATATTCCTGACTTGACAGCATCTGGGAAAATGCAGAGCTAATATATTGATATAAGTAAGCAAATAGTTGAATGCGAACTAGTATGTCCCATGCATTTTTGTTGAAAATATGTGTGATTACAGTGTACAAACTAGTTTTTTAAAGCACTAGCCCGAGCTATATGTGAACTATTGGAAATAAACAATTTACCACTAGTCTGAAAACACAATTTTTTAGTAAGTTCACTAGCCTGATAAGAAGTTTACTAGCCCCGGGCTGGGGGCTAATGGGTTAGCACGAAGACTGTGATTATGTGAGTATGCATGATTGCATCTTATTTAGAGCACTGCCTAACACAACATGTACTTGTATATAGATCAAATTTGTTTACAGAAACAATAAGCAATACCATCATTTTCTTCACTGTCTGCTTTCTCCACAATCTGCTCAGCTTCTGTTACAGTAATTTCCCTCGACTTTCCTTTTAATCCTTCTAAGTAGCTCAACAATATTTCAAAATATGCATCAGAGAGCTGAAAAAATATTGATTATGTTCAGTACAAACAATTTTAATGTATAATAACAGAAAAGAGATACAATCAAAGTACTGAAAGTACTGTCGGACTTGATTTTTACCATACGAGACAAAAGAGAGAAATGTGTACCCACATCGTTCGAGCCCATACAAATATTTTAACATTTAAGATTACGAACCGATTTTTCATTCATATTGTAATGCAGGTCATATGCATATAGGTAAATGACATAAGCTAGGGCTTTACTATAGTCCCTTTGCTAAAATTTTAAAATGAAAAAGCCTGATATT
Organism: Lutraria lutraria; assembly: GCA_964023205.1. Lineage (NCBI taxonomy): Eukaryota > Metazoa > Mollusca > Bivalvia > Venerida > Mactridae > Lutraria > Lutraria lutraria. Next base: position 10,208,699 of record OZ026836.1, on the reverse strand, counting down.
GGAAAGTTTAATGATTAGCACAATAATTGAGGACACTTTAATTGCATTAAAAACTCTTTATTGTACAAAACTAGTAAACAACACTTCAGTAACAGTAAATACAAACATTGATTCTTCTGGTTTTAACACAACAGAACATCGTCGCATTGAACACATTCAGGGTCACTCAAATCAAAAAGGTGCTGACACAGTAGAGTAAGACCTATATGACCTATAGTTAACCCGATGTTGCATGAAATTCAGACGTGATTATGTAATTCTAAATAATCTTGCGTAAAAAAGGAACTCTTAAACAGTAAATTCTAAAAGCACGTATCCAGTAATTTACGTTTGTATTTAGCGACTAGAATTATTATTTTTAAGCCGCAGTTTTAACATTCAACCTTCGATAAATCAAACTCCCCACATCGGTTACGCTTTGCTACTAGCCACTGCGGGGAGTGAGTCTATAAATAGCGATTCCGTCATCAAAATAACACTAGTTGGTGTGAATACCACGGAATACGATTAAATGAGAATTCGCTTTGCAATATTAAGAAATGTTAGAAAGGCACAAAACACACACATCGATGGTAGATTGTTGCAAATGCATGAATACGTCCGTGGAGATTTTTCTGAACTATCGAACGAAGACCGAAAGTAGAACTACTTTTACGGCAAGATATTTTATTGGACAATGAATACGCGGTTTTAATTCTACGCATTTGAAAATCTCATGTATCTACCGACAAGCACTTATTTAGATACTTGACTCTCTCCATGTAGTTACAATAGAATGATTTGAAATGTATTTAGATCTGACACACTTGATTGGGGAAAGATTCCAGGTACTTCTATTTAAACATACCATTTAGTTGCGCACTATTTCCTTTATGTGGCATTCTTTTAACCAAGCTGTTATGGAGTCCAGCGCCAAGTATAAGTCTATGATTACAAAGGACTTGATTTTGATAAAAATCAAGTCCAATAAACACCAGCCAATAAAGCAGGGAACTGTGATTGTAAAATGTTACAGCTGTGAAGATGCTGTAAATGATTTATTACTCATTGTAATAAAAGCAATTTGTAAGATTAAATTCATGAACAAGTTAAACAGTGACTTACTAAGTCCTTATCATACATATTGTGTAGCAGCCAGACTTGTCGAACTTTCAAAAATTTCCAGCCATCTTTTTTTTCCTTCCAGTGCTCTAAATATTCAATAGCTGAATCCTTTGCAGTACCAGCCCTTTCCATATTCTGTTGTTTCAACTGTTCTTTTTGAAGTTTCTTTTGCTTCCTTTTCTCTCTCTTTTTCTTTCTAATGGCAGCTTTTTCAGGATCTTCTTCATCATCAACATCATTACTAGGTGCTTCATTAGAGACAAGTTCCTCACTAGATAATTCATTAGATTTATCAACTGACTGCCTACTTTTTACAACCTTTTCACTACTTAATTCCACAGAAGAATCATTCAATTCTATTGAAGTATTTTGTTTGTCAGGAATAGTACTAGAATCATCATGTGTGCCTTTTGCTGTTTTTCCAGCAGATTTACTTTCTTGGATTTTTCTTAATTTCTCAAGAAGAATTTCTTGCATACTTTGGGGTCGTTTCACTGTAGTAGCAGTCTCTTTCTTTGTCTTGTCATTTCTTTTGTTTTTAAATCTTTTATTACCTTTACTGTCTTTAAAGCGAGTTTTATCTTCACCACTAAAGGCCTTGTTTTGTCTTCTGTGTATATTTCCATTATTTTTCTTATGTTTCTTGAATTGGTTTTCACCAGAATCATCTATTTTTCTTTTCCCCATAATTAATGAAAAATCTGAAAACAGAATTTTTGTTACGACGTTCAACAATATAATACTACCATTCAGAAACTAGAGATATGTCTTCTAGTTAGTTCAGCTGATCACATCATCTGTAGCTTTAGTTAAAATGCATGGCTACTAGAGACAATCCTCCATCAAGTCACCAGCATCAATACAGGTTATTGTACTGCACTTACTACTGAATTTCATTTCATAAAGAAAAGAATTATAACTGACATCATTTTTTTCTAAATAAGATTTCTTATGAGTGATTGATCATTAATAATATCCGCGTCTATTCATGTGTTGCAGAGCTATAAGCCTTAATAATTCGGCTCTTCAGGTGGCCAATAATGTGAACAAATTTGATAGGGCCATCTTCTTAGACTGCAAGTGATGGGGCCAAGTTAATTGTGTGTGGCAGTCACAAATAGTCAGACTCAGACTAGAGAGTTATCGTTAGGAAAATGGTCGCACTAAAATTCCAAAGAGTTTACTCATATGTTTTCCGAAAGTCTCCAAAGAGTTTATGGTCGCTGCATAGGAAGAAAAGAACAATAAGATTTGGAACAAATGAATGGGTAGATGATAATAAAATATAACGTAAATAGGTAATTTGAGGTGAAAAGGAAAAAAATCTGAATAGTTGTTGATTTTCAATCTCCCTCACAATTTTTAGGATGACATAGGAAAATATTCAAAATCCTGCTTTACAAATTTTACATAATTATGTAAGCTTTAAAGGCTTATATGCTTAGATTATTTTAGTCAAGTGTATGGCACTGTAAATGTATCGCCAGACCCGTACAACTAAATGTCTCGTAAAATAAGTGACCTGGCCGTACACACTGACAGTCCTAATTAAGCTTGTATCAACATAATCCGAATTAAGATTTATCCGAAATATCAACAACTATAAGACAGCTCTAAACTAACCATCATATGACAATATTATTACTTACTACGTTTACATGTACGTTTGGAATAATAAAACTTTCAATTGAATATAACTGATGATTACACTTTTTGAAACAATATGACGTCTTAGAGAGAAAAAGATGGTGGCAAAAATTGATAGACCACGAGCACACGTTTTTTTTTCACAGTTACTTCCCTTGAAATCAATGTAAACAAACGCTTCCGATCCACAGTTTTAAACTAGGAAGTTAATATTTTTATAAGATAACGCGAGTTTTTCGCTTGTTCTCCCATGTGCTTCGTGTTTCAGTTGGTTGGTAGATTTACCCAGAGATAAGTGATGGGATTGTCATCTTTTGTATTCATCTCAAATATGAGTTTTCTTCCCATGTGATGTAGTAACCGTGAATGCAAGAATTCGGATAATATAGTATTTTGGTAAGTTTCTGTTCAGAAAAAATCATCTTTTTCTTAATTCATGTGGGGACTTGTGGTAGAATAAAGGTGTGCAATTATTTCATAATGCAGAATGGGAACCCCTTATGGGTTGTCCTTGCGTTTTCAGAAATACTGTTAAAAAATCCTGAACTCATTCTCAAAATCAATTCATTGCTATTCCATGAATGTAGTTAAAAGGATGAATGTAAGAGTTAAACATGATGTTATTGTTGTTGGTCCATTAACTAAGTTTTGCTTTAAAAGTACTGACCTGTGACATTAGTCCAACTTAAATGGACTGTTTGTGACGACAAGATACTTTTTGACTTGGCCCGTCCCACACAGGCTGAGAGGATGGCCTATCCGAATTTGTTCACGAAAATTTGCCAACCAAAAAGCCAAATTATCAGGGCTAGGTTGGCGTGGGCCAGATATTTTCTAAATCATCAAAATATTTAATTTCTTCCTGAAATACAGTAATCTACATTTATTTAACTGCAAAAGAATTCAAATAATTACTAATTTATTTCACTGACAAAAATTCCCAATTAAAACTTAAAATATATATATGTATTTTTAAAAAGAAAAAAAACACAATAAAATCTTGGAAAACAAGCAAAATTTCACTGTAATATATTTTAAATGATTGAAAGTACCCATCATGAACAATAATTGTTTGTGTTAAATTCTTTAATTAACGAAACAGTAATTACTGAAATTCAAAATCCCAAGGGTATGGGACATGTTCCAAAAATACTAATAAAACCTGACTTTCTTGGCAAATTATAATTTGTGTAATTATCTATTTTCCTGCATATTTTCAATATTGATCGTTGATTATTTCTAATTTGACATAATATTGAAATACTTAAAAAAGTAATGAGTATATATTGTTATCCCATTAGCATATTTCTGATAACATCTGGATATTACTGCAGTCAATATTAAAGTACACAACATGTATTCAGTTAACAAAATTTAAAATGGTGTTCTCAATATTAAAACCATTATTACAAGTTTCTGATGAATTAGCCTTACTTATTCGGCTTTTCGGTTGGCTGATTTCATGAATGAATTCTCGGTGTCACAAAGGCTGTTAATTAGTTGGACTACTGATGAAAGTATTTTAGTATATTTAATTTTAGTCAACTTCACTATTCTCATGGTATTTCAGGTAGTGCCTGACTAATTATGCGGTTTTACCTATACGATTGACTCATAAATTTCTTTTCCTAATTGAAAATAATTACTCTTATAGTCAAAAATGAACTATATTCTGGTACATGTCCAATTGTTTTTAATTCTGAAACATGCCTAGATATACCTTTCTCAAATATTAAAATTGATTGGTTTACAAGTTTGCTAGCACTGGTATTCTTTACTCTGTGTATATTTTACTTTGCCCACATGATCTATCATTAAAAAGCTTTTCATCTTTTATTATATGCCCGCCAGAAATTTTAGTTTATTGTAAAATTTGTTATATTTACATATGAATTGCTGCCTTTATTTACATCTATTACTCTTTGACTTAACGTAACGGGATATGCTAAAATCGCTAAAAAACTTGAAATTTACAAAGATTATAAATATCATACTTAGGGCTGTGGATCGTTGGGCAAGTCGTGATTATATCTAAGCCATGATTCAACACTTACGGTCCACAAATCGAATCCCAAATCTTTTGTTTTCAAGTAACCCATCTTACATTTCAACATTGCAGTCCTGAAGACAGCTAAATTTAATCTTCTTTTAGGAATAATGCAGTGAATAAATATGAATTGTTCTATTGCTTAAATTTATACGTACTCCCTTCAAATTAATGGATTTACAGGACTGGTGTCATTTTCTGGTTTTAAGCCTCTGACCCAATATTTAAAGATCCAATTGGACCTCTTGGCAAACTAAGTAGTCTATGATGAGACAATATATATTCAGAAAAAAGCGATTATTACGAATGAAGAATACACTTTGTGTTTAAAAACAACATCGCGAACCACAAATCTCAGTAATGACAATTATTCGTACTCAATTTTTCAATTTGATTCGTGAGTACTCGGATACTCGCCACAGTCGTAATCATATTTTAATACCTAGCAACAAAAAATTCTAACTGAACGCGCAAATTACTATTAATTCGTTAATAACAATAATTTGTTATAAAATCTCTTACTAGACATCAAACATGGGCATGGTTTCAATTATTGAACTGTAATCAAAATTGAATGGGGTGTGTCAAATTCATTGATTTCATGAGATGATAATGATCCGACATTTTCATTGTTAATTGCTCAGCTTAAAAAAACACAGTAGGTATCATTTTTTAATTAACATTGCCGTCTTATTTGATGACAGATTTCAAAGCAGTTTTGGGTATTTTGTAGCGGAAATGTTAATCTAGGGAACCATGCTTCAGAATTTTGATATTTGTTTTCATTTTTATCTATAGATGGTGTATTACGTAATAAACAGCGGGGTTTTAGGGACGGAATTCTTTAAAGTCAAGTATCCAACGAACCAAGGATGTTATTTAAAAAATGAGACACGGTTCCCTGCATTATATATTTATAGTGATTTTAAGGCTATTTGTTGTAATATATTCCTATACATACAGAGTAGTTATCGTTGTTCAATAATTTGTAAATTAAGTGCGATATTGGTTTTTCTTGATGGATTTAACATTTGGATTTAAACAAGTATCATTTCGATACAGCAGTACAGTACACCTGTTTTCTTTTTCAATTGAGATTTAGTTGACACCATCCCTTTATTATTTTCCCTTCAAAATGTATTATCTTTAACTACAGCTGCTGTATTAGGCCATCCTTGAAAAAAATGTTTGTTTGCAGTAACCCTACCCAGAGAATTTTCAGTGGGTAGGGAGGTTTTAATAATTATTTTTATTTAATTTTTATATTGAACCCAAAATACATGTCAGAATGTTCCTTGAGGCCAAAAAAGTTGGGTTATGGCCTTTTTGATGAGCTGGTAGCGCTACTGCAAACAAAATAATTTTTAAGGATGGCCTTACTTGACATTAGGTGTTGGGTTAGCACAATACCTAATCCAGTGGACATGTTGTAATTTAGCATAAATAGATAAAATTAATGAAAAGCCCAATTGAATGAGTATCATCTAAACATCTAAATTGTATATGTACATTTTTGATGATACCCTTTAAATAATATTTAGTTGAGAAAAAAGTTTGTTATATATAAATAATAGATATGTGTAGGTCCTTCTTTAATTCGTAATTTATTCAAATAGTGCTACATTCACTTGCATTGCCATTATAGTTTTTATGACTAAGTGCACTAACAGATGCATTTTACACTAAAATGGGCATATCAGATTTACTTACTTGATTATACAACTTACATAATTTACAGTTGGCTGAACTGTTTTTTTGTCTACACCTGTGGATTTAATCCTTGACTGCTCAACTAACTGTTTGTGATGACTTACACATTGAAAACAGTTCAGTGGGCTAGCTGTAATGCTAGTAAATCTTTTGTCAAAGAGTTATGCGTTTCTTGTAATAAGAATACATCATAACATGTATTATCAAAGTTTACCAAATTAAGATTTAAACTTGTACCGGGTATTCTACATAATTACAGTGTAGTAAAGTTGATTTATTTCTGTTGTAAGATGTGTTAATGAAACTGCTGTGAACTAAAAAAAAACTTTATGAAACGAAATACTTGCATGTTTACATACAATTTAATGAAACAATGATTCATTTGTTATATATCGAGGGCTCAGCGCAACACAGTCGTAACTTGTTCTTATTTCAATATGATTTACGACACTGTCACGTTGAACCCTCGATATATTTATTGTACAGTAATATGTAATCATAGAAAACAATCCAATGCCATTAAAATTACAAACATATACTGAAAATGGCTCCGAAGATTAACTGGTAACAATATGGTAAAGGTTAAAAACTGATCATTTTCCTTACATACCACTTAAATTGAATCTGAATGGATATGTGTGAATGAACTTTTATCCTGTTTTGATTTTACTGTTGACAGTTATCTTAGTATTTCTGGGATGTGAAAACAAAATACCGAGTCTGTCATGCATTGAAGTTTTATTGTAATAATGTTCTATAACAAACCTTCAAATGCTCCAGTTCTGTTTGAAAATATTGTGTGTAAACACATTGTAATGATGTATGAAAAAAAAAATAAAAAAGATGATTATACATGTACATTATGATTCTGATTGTTATACAATATGTCTTGTATATGTATTAATTTCTCATTGCTTGTAGTACTAACTACTAAAGAGTAGTCTGTTTTATAAAACTGTTATCATAAGTTTTGGAGATATGACATTCATGTTGTTTTAAGAAAACTATTCAAATACTTATACATACATAAATTTATAGATACATGTATATTGTCCCCTTATTTTAAACATCTCTTTTATCTGTATGAACAAATATCCTGACTGCTAAAAATGAAAGTGACTTAAGAATAATTGAGGTATATAACTTGAGTACCATAGTCAATTTACTAAAAACTAGATAAATTGATATGAATTTTTTTTTATTACACTCATAACATAAACGGATATTTTCTTAAATTTTATTATTTTATTGATACCATAAATATGTACAGCAAACTAACATTCTGTTGTTGTGTTTAATATGCCAGAATTTTGTAGTTTGTTTCCTGTTTAAGTATATTTACATGTTCATATAAAGAAGTTTTATTAAAATTTAAGTTCAGATAATTGTAATTACTAAATCTGTCAATAATAAGGTAATTATTCAGAAGTGGGTTGTTTAAAGAATTTATTTGCTTAACTTATCAATTAAGAGACAGGATAAGAAATAATGTGTCATTGTTTGGCTTTTATACATTCTATGGTTAGTTATGTACTCACACAGCATAAGCTATATACTGGGTGGGTACAGTTTCTGGCTTTACAGTTACTTTTACTTTCTATTTATTTTTAAGTTGTCACAATATTTAGAACTGAAACAAGTTTTAGGGATTATAATAAACAAGGTGAACAATAAATAAGATGAATCAAATACTCAAGAATCCTACCCTAACCTAACTTAGTTTAATATTACATAAAGACCATGAATTTAGAAGAAAAGAGTTACAATAATTTAATCTATGAATTTAGAACCCTGGCCAAAATAAAATTAAAACTATCCCTTAAATTTACAAAAGAGGTGGCAAAGTTCTGACAGGGGTAAAATCTACCATGTAAATGTCAGCGAACTAAGTACTGAGTGCTGGAAACTCAGCCTTAGATACCCTTTCAGGGAGAGAAAACATGAGAATTTCATGATACACTCTTTGAATGACACAGGGGTATGATAAAACTTGCTCATGGTAACACATAAACTGATGGTTAAAACAATGTGATTTTAAGTATATCAAGTGAATAAAAAGACCTTGGACACCCCATTGACAAGATATTTTAACAATATTATTTGATGATTGCTTGAATAAACATGGTAGAAGGAAAAATGCCCTTAAGCGGCGGTCGCATTTACGGTTACGCACATAGTTGACCGTAGTTCATTTTGTACGTAGGTAACCGTAAATGTCACTACATCTATGTACGGCCAACTACGTTTAACTTTGTGCAAAATGGCCTAGGTTAACTAGGGAGAACTACATGTATCTACGGTTAACTACGTGTAAACTTACTTAACCCTACTTGACCCTAGTTAACCGTACCTTAAGATGTAGTCCAGCCCTAGTTGACCGTAGTGTTAGACATAGTATAAATGGTTGCGTCATATTACTACAGTCAACTATGGTAAGCACTTAAATTTGGTCAAGTAGTGTCAACTACAGTCAGCTAGGGTCAACTACGTTCAATCTACGATCGGCTAGGGCCAACTATGGTCAATCTACAGTATCTGACCATAGAGAATTTTTCAACATGTTGAAAATCTTTAGGCTAAGTACGGACAAATCATGAGTTTGAACTACGTTTATAACTACGGTTAACTACATGTAACTATGTCTATCTATATGCCGTATATGTGTAAGTCAGGTCAACTACAGTTTCCCTTTACTACGGTCAATTACGTGCGTAACCATAAATGTGACCACCGCTTTAGGTATAGAATCAAAATGGACATATAGTAATAATATTGAATGTTGAAAAGTAACTAAAAGTCAATTCTGCCACAAAGGATTAGTATCATAGTTCCAGGGTGCATGGGCTGGAATTCTGACCCACAGGTCTGTTTTGAGTGTCCAAGTACAGCTGCTATTTTACTATATCTTCACAATTCCAGACTGGGGCTTCCTTCATTATTTAGTTGTAGCCTAGCTGTAAAAGGAGTCTTCCACTCAGAAAATTCCATTGAAATTGTGCAATTTTCCCCAAATTTCAAACTTACTCCTTCAAATTTCACCCCCCTTAATAGTTCCAGGTGAGAATTTTTCCCCCAAAGAGGCTACCCGCTATTTCATCCCCATATTAAGGCCAAGGGTGCCTTCCCCAACATAAAGAAAACCCCTGCCTGACCTAAATGGCTGTGATAATTGCTGTGCTTTTTTACATCACTTGAATACACTCTTAGCAGTAAAGTGACAAAAATTGATGACATCAATACCATCAATTACATGCTAGAGGTAATTGATGAATTAACTTTTTTATCCTAAACGGATGTAAATATTTCCTTATAATTACTGACGCATCCACTTGTCACCTACATGTTGTTTGTTTATGTTTCTATTGTAAATGTATAATTTTGTATTATCACAGAAATTATTTATTGTAAAAAGGTGAATTTTAATTAACATCCTTCTCTTGAATTGGTATTGTTTATTTATAAATAAGCTTTATTGTAAGCCACAAGTCATCACCAATAACCTGTGAAAATCATTGTGTAAATTATGACATTTATAAGAAATTTTACCTGTGAGTAAGTTGGTTAGTAGGAAAATATCAGATTCTGTTATGAAAATGCAGTTCTTGAAAGATGTAAGTAATATGCCCTTTGTCTTGTTTAGTGTAATTTGCTTACTATAATGAAAAAAAAAACAACATAATTTTATGCATTGCCTCAGCCTGTTCAGGTAAATGGCTAGGCCTAACATGAACTGTTAATCAATCAAAGCATATTTGATTTGTTTACTTATTTTATAACTTGTAAATCACTAGTTGAGTGTAACACACTGCATTTTGCGGTTTGAATAGAACATTGACGTAAGGAAATAAAAAGTCAAGTCATTGGAAGTTATAATGTCAAATGGGCCATTCAAAATCCGATAAACATAAAACCTAAAATGTATTAAGTGTGCGGGAAAGTAATTTAAGATGTATATTATTTTCTTATTTTCTAATTACTTATACATGTCAAATAATTTGTATGGTACAGTGAAATTTTGTATACGTATCAAAATGATAAAATGTGCATATTTAGGCGTAAAAAATAATTGTTTATTTCTGGATACACACTCATTTAAAATAAGGGCTGATTGGTTGGAAAACTCTGCTTTTTATATGAATTTCTTTTATTATACAGTAAAACCTCTCCAGAGCAGCCCTATGTAGAGCAACAACCTCTCTATAACAACACCTTCAAAATTTCCCTAAGTTGCTATTTACTGTAAATTTAACCTCTGTAGAGCAACAACCTCTAAACAACGGTCAATATTTGCAGCTCCCTCAGGGTATTGCTCTTCAGAGGTTGTACTGTAATTCTTCAAAGCGTAGGGAAAGTGAGACATTGTATGTATACTGTTCCTCTGGCCAAATAAAAGTCTTTGGTCGCTGGAAAACGTTCGGGTAGGTTGGGTAGTCTGAAATGAACAATTTTTTCATGTCTTGATAAAAGAGCAATCCAAAAAGCTATTTTAAATTTTCATATATATACTTCAGAATATAATCTGTTCATTATGTCCTTGACTTCTAATGAAACAATTACATAATATATTATACTTATGTACTTATTCTTCTGATAATGCATTGTATGTGTCAGGAGGAAACAGGTACTTTAAAACTTCTAAGTGGTGATAATATCTTATTTATTACTCTTTCAGTAGAGAAGGAAGAATTCGACCAAACAGGATGTATTCTTAAGGTACAGTGTCTATTCTTTGTTGAAGAATCATTGTACGTACATAATAAAATGTTACGTCATATTTTGGCAATAAATGCTTGAAGTTTTGTCATGCATGAACATTTATGTTACATGTACATACTAACCAGTTATGTAAAGAGTGTGCTGTGTACAGTAAAATCCATGATAACCAGACTTCCCTGTAAATCAGACAAAATTTTTTGGATTTTTTTATCAAAAGCTCTGAAAACAGGAATTCTCTGAAAATGGGAATTTTGGCCCAGTGCGGACATCAGGTCTGGTCTTGAGGGGTTTACTATACACATGTATATATATGAATAAATTTCCTCTCAGTGTTATGACACAATTGAACATGATAACAGCCAGTATTTTGCCACCTTAACCTAACAGATGCATGAATAATGGTAGCTGGTAATCATTAGTCTTATTAATCACTAGCCCCACCAATCACTTAAGCCCCACTTTACTGCAAGTTTCAATTCCACCCAATACCAGTAGAATCCATTATAGTATGTGAGTTAGCTGTCCAGTAGTTGATGGAAGCTCTGTGTACACCAACATTGTAGGGTCGATCTACCTCCACTGTTAAAGCTGGAAAAGTCACCAAATGACCATGGTTGTTGATGCGACGTTTAACACTTGAGAGAAAAAAAGAATAACATTTGTATAAAACCTTGCTAGATTAATTGAGTGTGATTTTTTCATTAATTGATTATAAGATTGCATGAAAGAGTTTTAACACAATTTATATACACATAGAATTTAAATATAATGTACTGTCACAGTTATATAAGACACATTACTTTTAAATCTTATGCATGTAATGTCATTAAAAAACATAGCACCATTCCAATTACATTCAGTTTGAATGATTCAAATGGTTCCAAATGGGGGATTGAGTCATTAAGAATTAGAAATCCCTGTTTATTTTCATCATGGCTAAAAGGACTGAGTGGGTGGGGTATGTTTTTTAACATGATTTTTACCTTATTTAGTGACTGTTCTGGGTTATAATTTCCTTCAATAAACCACTAATTCAGTCTGCTACCAGACTATTATTATAAATGTATATCTGCACACCTTAGACTTACCTGTTAGATATTGAGATATTTCAATGAAGCATTGTGTATGAAAATAAATTTTGCATGGTTGGCAAAATTTATCACCATTGTCATCATTTTGCAGTGCAATGTTTGTACCAAATAAATTATTTTGTTATTACAGGTTTCTATGTGTGGAGGCATCTCTTGATATTCAAACATGTCAGACACAGTAGAAAATTACCAGGATATTTTACAGGAACATTTCTATCTGTTCAGTAGATTTCTTGTTCCTGAAGATTTTCTTGAGCAACTTATCAGTGATGAAGTTCTTACATTAGATGATAAAGAAGTTATTTCTAATCGGGTTGTACATCAAAACAGACGACAAAGAGCAAGTAAGTATCTTAAATTGAGCAAACTCATAATATCTGATTATACTGCCATTCTTATCTGTAATTAATCTTTAATACATGTACATTCAATGTCATGAAGTCCAAATAGACAAAAGTATTAAATCTACTTAGACAAGGACATGTAGATTGATAATCTGGTTCATGCCTAGTCATGCATACTATAGATAGAACAGGCCTTCATCACTAGCAGACCAGGTCATGATATCTATATAAACCAGGTAACGAGCACAACATAGACCAGGTCATGATCTCTATATAAATCAGGTCATGATCTCTATATAAGCCAGGTCATGATCTCTATATAAACCAGGTCATGATCTCTATATAAGCCAGGTCATGATCACTATATAAACCAGGTCATGATCTCTATATAAGCCAGGTATTGATCTCTATATAAACCAGGTCATGATCTCTATATAAGCCAGGTCATGATCTCTATATAAACCAGGTCATGATCTCTATATAAGCCAGGTCATGATCTCTATATAAGCCAGGTCATGATCTCTATATAAACCAGGTCATAAGCACTAGATATACCAGGTCATGAATAATGTCTGGCTAGCTCAGTGGTTAGAGTGTTGGTCTACTGATCAAGAGGTTGTGAGTTTGATTCCTGGGTTAGGCTCACAATGTCCATGTCAAATTTGACTGAAGATATTACATCCTATGTTAAATTGTCCTGCACCTCTGAATTATGTCAGGTAGCTTGGTTGCAGCTTGTGGATAGAATGTGGCTTGTACTGGTTAAGACCTAAATGAAGTCCAACAATGTTGGTTAGGGTAACTGCCGGCCACGATATAACTGAAATAATGTTGAAAATGGCGCTAAATCTGATGAAATAAGTAAAAAAATGCTTACAAACAAACTGAAAAACAATCTGTCTGACCATGTGATTTATACATTAATGGACATTTTATATATTTGTGTATTATCTTCTTCCGTTTTAGATAAATTGATAGAGATTTTGATGACCAGAGGAGAGCATGGATACCAGAAATTCATTGAGATACTAGAATTCCAATATCCACATGTATTTGAGACTGTTACAAATCAGAAACCAAGGGATCCACCATCAGGTTTACCATTCATATACTTAGTTTTTAATTTTATAAATAGTAATAAAATTAAAATTACTTACAAAATGTCTTCCCATAAGTTATTTTTAACCTCCTACTTTTGGAAACACAACATGATTTTTAATGTATCTAAACCCAGATGGAATTAGTATTAACAAATATTTTGAATATTGTAAATTACCATAGTTAAGTAAAATCTCAATTATAAATAATTGGGCATGTTGTCAATTATTTACCTGCTCATTATTATTTGCTGACTTATCGAGTATATATATTAAAAGATTCAAAAAAGTTTGCCTGATGACATATAAAACAGACCCCAATCAAATTAAAACTAGTGTACTTGTATGTAAGCCACAGATAAGATAATTCCATGAATAGCAACCAATTACAGATGAGTATTTTTTCAAGATCACCAATTTATTTTTGCTTTTGCTGTTTTGTTTGTTTATAATTAACATGCAAACTGTGTATTAGATTGATAGATGTATCATGTATGTTTAAATTGTAGAAAAGGATTTCTTAAACTTCATCAAAATCACCACTGCCACATATCCCATGAACTATGCAAGAAAAGTTCAAGAAAAAATCATGTTTTGATGAATTCCATTTGAAGGGGAATTGCACTGTGAACAAGTGTTTCATAAAATATGTCTTATTGATATTTTTTAGGATTTCATAGAAATCGTTTTAGTGATCGACTCAGAATGGTTCATGAATTACCAAACCTGTTAGAACACATGAAAGCTCAGGTTCAGGCTAATACTGAGCTAGATTCACAACTGTCTGTGTTACAACAACTTTTACAAGTATCTAAAGATGAAAACTTGGCGCTGGAAGTAAGTTGTTATTTATATTGGACACTCAACACAGTATTTTGGGGAAGGTTGTGTCTTTGTGAGGTGATAGGCCTCTCAATTATATAAATTTTATTTAATGCCAACCTTGACTTAGTGCCGACCTTGACTTAGTGCTGACCTTGACACCTGAACTCTGAGCAAAACATTGAGCAAGTTATAAACAACTATGTTTATATAATTTATATCATTTTCCATATTGTTGATTGTATGGAGTTTTCATCACTAAGCAATATTTTCTGGCCATTACATGAGTGTGTCTATGAGAACATTAAAGCTACTAGTGAGTACTAGTTGTTGTTGTTATCCAAACATAAGCTTAATGGTGTTTTAGATTATTTGAAAATTCATGATGATTATTTGAATGTTAAATTTTAGAAAGAAATAGAAATGCTGAAAGAAGTCAGACAGGAGAATATGGATCTAAAAATCAGATTGAAAACAATGGAACTGAAGGACCATGAAAGCCAAGTGGCTATAAGTAAGTTCTAATACATATCATGATGTCGGCTGATTTCTACAAACCTGTATGTCATATTTTCCGATTTTGAGAAAATCGCATTTGAAGTTTCAAATTTTAGCGTAAATAAGTGAGTCACAGGTTTGTCAAATTTGAATTAACCCTATTTAGGGGAGATCTAGAAGCAGGTAAATATGTTCATTGTAAAAAGTTCATTGAGAAGAAAAGACAGGCTTGTAGAAGTAATCAGACAATGACTTAAATACTGGTATTACTGCTTTAAAACCCTAAATGTATTTAGTGTGATATCATCCCAACAGCTGGGATCTTCTTATATTGCTGATGTTTTTATGCCTCCAGCATCAAATAATGTGGGAGCTTATAGAAATTTCCTTGTCTGTCTGGACATCCGTGTGAATTTAAGTCAAGCTGCCACCAAAGAATTTTATAATACCTATTCAACACTTGAAGTATTTTTTTCTTATTGTTTCAGGTGAATGGTCCCAAAAATCTTACCAATTACTGGAATCAGTCAATGAATTCAAGGATAAATGTCACAATATGCAAGTCAAATATGATGATCTTTTAAAGCAAAAGTCACCATCAAATAATGGTGCTGGTGAGTGATGTATTCTTTAGCTGTAGTCAATGTACAAATGTTGTTTAAAGCAATTACAGTTATGCACATTTTTTTTGTTTATCAAAGATTGAAAGTTTTTTATAGTTTTTGCTAAACTGTGCCCAAACAAACCTGGAAACATACACCACCTCTGAGAAAGACAAAATTTGGCTTTTATTGACAGATGGCCTTTATTTAGAGGTCATTTTGTTCTAATTAATGACAGCTTTTAATAGAATGGCCTTTATTTTGAGTTGGCCGCTAACACAGGCACGACTGTCGATTATTTTGGTTGTGTTCTGATGGTTTGCATAACAGTAAATTTGCTATCAATTTAGTTAACACTTATAGTATATAACTATCATATTCATTTAGAAATGTTAACAAAATGTTTGACTATGATAGAAGAGAAAGAACTCTGTGTAAATCTCTCTTAAAAATCTTTTTTTTATATATTTTTTCAGATAATACTAAGGAAGCACCTGAGCCTGCACCTCCCCATAAGGTAACGGTAACTCCTGCACTGTCTCTAGTGAGTAGACATCTTAGGTTTTCAGTATGAGCCTGCATCTGCTGGTAGCTCTGTAACACATAGCTTGGTCTGTTATTTCAACTTATATATTAATGACTTCATAAACATGTGAACATGAAATTACATTGTATACAAGTTTCAAGTTTATTTCATTCACTCAGCATATATATACATATGAAATGAGTGTACAGTATGGAATTAACATATATAATAGTATACCAGGTTGTACATGTATGTAAAACTGTAAGGAATTAAATACAGTGAGAATACGTAAGATTTACATCGGAATACATAATAAAATAAAAAAAATTATGTTGAATAATAATTAGTCAGGTGGGTTTTTTGTATGCTCAAGAATTTTACTAATAAATTTACCCAATTTTATGCCCCGTGTCGATAGATTGGGTGCATCTTGATCTTGGTCTATCTGTTTGTTTGTACCAAACTATTAACCTGGCATATAAAATCAAAAAGCTTCTCCCTATAATCATCAAACTTCATATGTTCTTCCTCATGACAACCTCTACAGGACATGTGCATTTTTAGGTCAGTAGGCCAAAGATCAAGGTCACCGAGAGGGGGCATTGTGTTTTAAAAACACATCTTAGTAGGATTTGTTTTGAAAACTTACATACTTAAAACTTTTTATTCTTATTTTTGTTAGGCCAGAAAAGAATAGGTGTATTAATGGTAACCAAACGGAACAAATTTTCTGGCACTGACTCTTTTGTTCAACAAATGGCTATGAAATTATTGTAAACTGGTGTGACATTGTTTATCCTCCGCTTTATTGTCAGGAAATCATACAAAATATTGAAAATCTGACATAGATTATTATTTTATTTCACTGAAATACCGGTAATTACAAAAGGATTTTTTTGTAATTGCACTAATTTCTAAATGTATGGTTGATATCTACTTTATTTAGTTAAACATTTACTTATTTATGTACATTTTATTGCAGATATTAAATGCTTAATTGGCTGCAAATTATAATGTTATATCAGTATACTAGTAGATTCTATATTGTGTTTGTGCTGTATTACAGTATAATATGAACGCTTTGATCAGATTTTACAATTATCCAAAATTTTCATGCTGTTTCATACTATCGTTATGTGAATATACTAGTCACTTACAGTCGGGCCATCCTTAATCAAATACCGATATATTGTTTGGGGTTATGCTACATACTAAATGAAAATGACCCTACTGAACTTTTTTTGGTCACTTGGTTAAAAAAATTGTTTTAATATATAAATAGCATTTTGACTGGTATTTTGGGTTCAAAATTAAAAAAAAAAAATTCCTATCTACCTACCTACCTACCCACTGAAAATTCTCTGAGTGGGGTTACCCCAAACAAACATCTTTTAAGGATGGACTTGTTGTAAACTTAACAGCTTTTATAACACTTGAGAATTTGTTTGTTTTATTTTTCAAGGATCTCATTACTACTTAATTATATTCTATTAAGTTCATTGACAAAACACTTTCTTTCATTTCATATTTCTCATTTATATCATAATGAATTAGGTCTGAAGGTTATCTAACCGACGTTTTCAAGTCAGTCACATAAAATGCAACTCATCAAAAAGCTGGTTTTAAAACTGTTTAGAATATTTTGTATTAAACAGCAAGCATAAATAATAGCCAACTTTGAGATATATTACTTTTTAACCCCTTCGCTGCTAGACACATATTGCCTACATTTTGCACTGTATTGCCAGGGAATTTCTAAGAAATGCAAGCTTAACTAACCAATTCTGTACAACAAATACTGTATTTTCATTTATTTTCGTTGGGCTCAATTTTCGTGTTTTTTACTAAAATTGCTATTTCGTAGGGAGATAAATTTGTTGATTTTGATTTTTGAAAAATAAAATGCCTTATCTCTGCATTTAAATTTGTGGAGATTTGATTTTTGGATGAGCCAACCCACGAAACCCACGAAATTAAATCCCTACGGAAATTAATGATTCCACAGTTTGTGGTGATTTGTGAACATGTGTATTCCGTCATGTTGGCTAATTTACTGTTATTTGTGCCTTAATTCTTAAAAAAATATTTGAATAACTTCATTTGCTGTGGATATCAGATTAAAGTCTTTGAATCTTTGAAGTGATTGTGTTTTTTTTGTAAGAATTTTTGTAGACGTTATTTTCTGAATTTTGATTGGATAGTCTCTTATCTATTTACAGTGTTCCGTAGATAATACTCCACATTTCAAAGCGAGGCTTGAAATTCTGCAACATGAACTGGAGAATCAAAAACAACAATGTGAAGATTTGACTTATAGATTACAGCGAGCCAATGACTCATATCAGAACTTGGAGGAAGATCATGAAAAGGTAAATGTTAGTTAGCCTTGAATGTAATCTTTTCTCACGGAAATCAGGATACAGGTTATCTTTAAAGGAAGTTTGTTAGGGTAATACAAGTCCACTGAATTATCTACGTAGCAACTAGTGTAAACAATATTCAAAGTCGTAGAATGATTAGATTTTAAGGTATTAAGATCCTAACTTGTTGCCTGATTGTCATTATTTCTATTATAGTTACATAGGATACTATATTTTACAACAAGTTTTTAAAAGATTGTAGGAGTTGTTGCCCTTGTTGAAAAATATCCATTTCATTAGATATTGCATGATGACCTATATTTTTTTTATCAAATTATATTGCCATTGTGTTATTGCATCTTGTTACCATGAGCTTTCAATGAAGTGGATTTTCTTAAGATTTTATCTTAGAGTTATGAGTTACTCCCATACACTTCAATGCAAACTTTAAGGGAAAATAACTTTGATATTTATAGAGCTGTTGCCTTTGACCTTTGTTTAGCTTTTATCACTTATTTTTGGGGCAGTTATGGGACTTGGTTATTTTTCCTGTATGTAGGGCAATACTGTATGTTTAAAACGTTGTTTCTACTTTTACATATTTTGACCTCATTTAGATTCAATGTCAATTGCCAAGCATGTCACCGGAATCTTTTGCGTTTATTGAATGATCGAAGCTTTTAATTTTCAATAAATCAAAATTTTACTGCTTGAAATTGTTTAGACATTGTATTCATCAGAGTGAAGATAACTTACTTGATGAAAGATAGATAGATGTGTATTTTATTGTATTCTGTCCGATATGGTTTAACAAAATTATTTATTGTTTGACTGGAAACTGTATTTTAATTTGCTGATAATGTTCACTGGTCCTGTTTTATGTTTTAGATGAATAAAGAATGGAAAAGAATGGTTAAAGAAAAAACCAGCTTAGAGACACAATATATGGAATGTAATGTGAAAAAAGAGTCATATTACAAAACAATACAGAAGAAAAATGAAGAGATATTAGAGGTATAAAAGTAGTTCTAGATTCATACTCCAGCATCTTCTGTGTGAGATGGAACTATTTTCTTTATAAGACCAAGATGGTGTATCATTGCATCTAATTCTGAATAAAACTGACTTGAGCAGCTGCAATTTATATATTACTTATTTATAAGTATTGTCCAAATATCAAACCAGTACTGTCAGTGTTGTAGTTTGACCTGTTATTCGATTGACCACTTCAATAACTCCATTTTATGATAAATTGTAGAGTTCTGAACACTGTCAATATTGTTATAAAGGAACATGTCCGTGTATACTCTGAATAAAAGTTTCTGTAAAATTCAGAATAAAAATAATTCTTGGAGTTATATGTATGAGTTTGCCCTATACAGTGTATATACTGTTTCAGAAACATTTGCTAAGACGATCATTGTTTTAATATTATGATATGTCTTATTCATAAAAGTTGCCACATTATTTTCTTACTTACTAAGTTACAACATAAAAGAGTTGAAGAACAAAGACACGTGGCTGATCTGAATCATGAGAAGAACACATTATTTGAGAAGAATCATCAGCTTGAAGAACAAATACAAGCATTAAAAGCTGATAATGATAAGATTAGAGCGAGATTGTCTGTCGGCAGTCACAGTAGTCAAGACTACACAGGAAGTAGCTTCGATCAAAGTAATGGGGTAAGTGGATGGTAGAAAACATGTGTAGATCTCTGTAGAGCAACACACTGTGGGAGCTGCAAATATTGGCTGTTTTTTAGAGGTTGTTGCTCTACAGAGGTTAAATTCATAGTAATTATCAGCTAAGGGAAATTTTGAATGTGTTGTTATATAGAGGTTGTTGCTATACAGAGAGCCGCTCTGGAGAAGTTGTACTGTATGTTAAATTTCTGAAAATACTTATATTTTAGTTTATTTACTGTATTTATATTTGTAATAGCAACATATTATACAGTCAAAACCTGTTTTAACGGCCAACTCTGAATAAAGGCCACCCTGTGAATAAAGGCCATTCTTTAAAAACTGTCATTGGTTATTTAGAACAAAAATACCTCTGAATAAAGTCCACCTGTCATTAAAGGCCACCTAATATCTGTCCCAAGGGTGGCCTTTGTTCACAGGTTTGACTGTAAAACCTGTAGTATACAGTTGGATTCTGTGCATTCATACATATCATTTGGATAAAATTATCATAAATATTTTATATTACAGAGCAGTGCATCTGATGGAGACCTTGTTGAGGTATTTAGTGTAAAATTTCTTACTTTATGTATATGAATAAGATTTTAGTATATTTTCTAGTCTTACTACAATTAATTTAAGCTAATTATATTTTCCTCTCTATTATGTCAAGAGAAAATATATCATTGATGATCCAACTATTATCATGAACTGTTAAACAACTTATACATGCCTTATTGAAAGTTTTGTCTGCCCTTATCAATACTGAACATTCAAAGGAAGTTTGCACTTAACAATGCTAAATGTTTGTCGAGTGTTCTTATATAATGTTAATTAATCAAGGTTAATCATTTAGAATTCTTTATTGTACTTTCTAAAACAAGACATTCTCTACAACAGACTGATGAACCCATAGTATTCAAAGATTTATTTATTTATTTATTCACACTATTCTAGATGTACGTTTTATGAGAAGTATTTCCAATTTTTATAGAGATATAATAAGGTTTTATCCTTTTAGTCAATAATCTCACACAAAGCTCAGAACTGTTCCCCATAGTCCTAGAAGGACTTCTATTGTTGTGTTACCTTTTACACTTATCTATAGGTGGTGTAGATTTGTTTAATACATTGCTTACAGGATGCTCCAAAAGTCAACAGAAAAATACAAGTGAGTACAGTATAGTGTGACTGTGTGACTAATAATTGTATTTTTTCTATGTTTTCTTTTTTCTGAAACTTGTTCCATAAATCAATCTATCATCTAAATGTTGGCCTACTTATAACTATTTAGTACAGTCACATTGTGTTCAAAATCATATATATTCTTATTACTATTTTGTCAATTTAGCTATTTTCATGGATATGTTTCCAATAAATGATATTTTAATGGATCTGTAACCATTTTTTACCATGACATGTTGATCATGTATGGATGAGTGCAATTGGGTGGATGTCCAATAATTTAATTTTTACTCCTTGCCATATTTGCACGTAATTACAATGCTTTTTTCCTACTGCCCCAACTTCTGTGTTTATGTCGCAAAGTGTACATTTAACAAAATTTATTAATTGCTTGCATTTAATGTATATTTACATATCTCTTCCACATTGAATATCTACTTATATATAAATAACTAGTGTGTACACATTATTCAATAGTATTCTACTAACAAAAATTATTGAGAAAGTGTTACTCGTTATATTTCAACAAATAAATTTTCTAAGCGTGTTTTACAATATTATGCAACCGACCACAAAGTAATTGCATTTACACTCTTCTTTTACTTGAACACTGTAAGGACTACATTTAAGTGACATCATTGCACGTGTGACCTATGTCTATAACAGTAATTATGCATTTTTTTTAATGCAATGTATTTTTATATTTTAACATTATGGCCAGACTTGACATAAAACTTTTGAAATTATTCATTGTGTGCTTTATTGAGGTAGTATTTGCTAATTCAAATGATCCAAAATCAGAGTGGAATCCTACGTTTAATCAATTGAGCTGCAAGGTATTAATTTTGTGCATAAAATGTTATGTAGCCATCAATTTATGAGTTGATTTCCTACTGGCCAAAATGTATTAGAAAAATTGTAGATATATAGAGTATGTGTTAAAAGTTATAAGATCGCTACATATTTGAGCTTTACTAATACCACAAAATGTAACCTGTACCTGATATTTTAATGCTGCATGATAGCATGTTGTTGCATGATATAACATGTGCTTGTATTCTGATGAAGAACTTTATGTGGTACACATGGAACTTGTATTGTTTTGATTCTGTTTATTGACACTGTGAGGCATCTATGAAGTTTGCCTGTCAATCAGAAAAGGGCTTGTACTACAGATATAAGTCTTGTATAACATGTACTTGAAATATGTTGGAATATGCCAGGTAAATATTTTACTGCACCCCTAAATAGGTTATAAATATCTGCTATTCAAATACCATATTACCATGTCACATGGATGTATAATTTATGCATTAAAGGCTATAGATGGTATATTGAGACGTGAGTCCACGCGGGAGGTAAACTGTTCAATATTATCCATCATGCTTCGGGGCTCAGGTGCTACATTTGCTCTATATTCTGTTGTGCTTAATTTACCCAGAATAGTAATCACTCTGTAAAATGATTTCTAAATAGTACAGTGGAAAAGGACAAGTTTTTGCAAAGGTGCATTGTTAGACGATACCTGGTAGTATTAATTTCCTAGAATTATTTGTTTCCCGGTATGTCTCATTATTTAAACATGTATTACTTGTATATATTATTCTATAACAGTTATATAATTTAACATTTAAGTCTGACATAAACTGTATGCAGATCTTCATCTGGAATATTTTTGTCATTAAAGAGGCATCAAAACTTTCTTCTCTAATTCATGTACTGTATTTCTACTTATAATTGTTCCCATTTTAATAGATGCTCCTCCACTCTTTAGGCTACCATTATGTTAATTAAGTCTGATAATTGTTTTGAACATTGTATAATTATGAAGTTTGTGACTAAACCTACACTAAAATCTTTAGAAATATCTTCAAATTTATTTGTTTTTGACGCATTGATTTACTACATGTGTCCAATCTTCACTGTTCTGTTTAGGAACAGAACAGAATTACAATATACATCGTCAACAATTATATTTACAACATTATATACTAGTATACAAAAGTATAAAATAAATCTATTATATAATTACAAAATAAATTTTAGCTTATCATTAAATGATCAGTTCATTTAGGACTTATTTCATATGCCAGTTATTGCTATAATACCAAGTTCTGGTAACATTAACTGAAGATTTCTGAAAGGGGCTAAACTTAATCTTATTATGATGTCCTATGGTCCATACATGGGGGAAAGGGTTTTAGATAGGATGGGTCCAAAATAGGCAGACTCTGCATGTGAAGTGTATCACTGGTTGGAAGATTTAAGGTACTTTTGTTCTTGATGCAATGTGATGAACAAGATTTATATGAGTTAATTGTTGATGTGTTAATTGGTATATAATTGTTTAAAATAAGAGTCATTTACTAGCAATGTTATGCTTGCCACAGAAAAGAGCTAGTTATTTCTGTAACTTTTATACTGAATAACTTTCTTTATACCTACCCCTGCATAGTTAGCAAATCTTTGATATTGAGCCTTTGTACTTAGTAAGCTAGATAGAGTTATATGTTTTATGTATGGCAACAGTGATTATAATAATGAATTTACATATTATTGTTCATACTTACTGTGTAAGTATTCACTCATGTTTTAATAAAGTTATTTTAAATCCTTGTTTTTCTGCTCAAAGCTTTCAATGGAAAGTGAGATATCTTCAGAATTTTGTTGCAGACTTTGGTGTTGTAATGATTTTACTACTGTATTGTACTGGAAACTTGAGGGTTATAATAAAAAATAAATTATTTAATATGGGGCTTATATTTCTTGCAGAGAAGAAAAGTCGTAAAGAAAACTGCGTCAGGAGATAAATATTGTGACAAACTGGCAGAATTGGATAATTCTTTTTCTAAGTACCAGCAGAACATTTGTGATTCTTTGGGTAATATTTCCTTGTTGAACTAGAATGATACATGTACATCAGTCAAAATATAAATCCAAACATTTAAATTAATGTACTCAAAGTTTTACACAATCACTCTACCAAACTTTACATCAAAATTCAACCCAGTGGTTAAAATTAAACAGTATTTATAGAATTGGGTAAAGCTGGATTAGAAGCAGACTATTTCAGACTGTTCAATCTCTCATTTCTTGTTTTCAAAAATATCGTTTTGGCGTCAGTAAATGTTAATGCTTGAATGAAAGTGTTTTATTCTCTTAATCATTAATGAGCAATTTAAGATATGTGACCCTGCAGGCATATTTAAAGGTTGTTGTATTAGTAAGTTCAGATTGTTGTGATATTAATACATGGGGATTGTTTGTTTATCTGGTATACTCATTTTTATGCTACTGCCGTTCGAAATGGCAGAAAGGCCTGGCTGTCAATTCTTCTGTCCGTACTAATTTTGGTTTCAGAGTGATAACTCAAGAAATATTTCATGGATTGGTATCATATTTGAAATGAAGGTGTAAATCATAGAGTAAAATACATGCCAAGACTGATTCCTGTTAAAATCCAAACATTTTAAAAGGAGTTGTGGCCCCTTTTTGAGTTAGCTCTCGGCGGTAGCATTTGTGTCCTACGAACATATTTCTGGTATAATGTTACTACACTAATGATAAAAAATTGTTAATACACATTAATTATATTACAGCTGATGGTGATAATGATGTTTCATACAAAGCTTTTACTCTGCCATCATTAGCTAGTGATACACCTGAACGCATGTTTAGGCGAGAAGTCGCTCATTTTCGATACTCTAGAAGAGCAACCGAAACAGATTCCATATTAGTTCATCATGGAAGTCAGGATGAGAAAAACTTTGATAGTGAATATGTTGGGATAAAGAGAAGCGACAGAATATCCAATTTGTCATTAGATACCTTTAGCTCATTAAAAAGGGGTAACTTTGTTTTTTTCACTTTATTCTTATATTTAGTTACAATTTATGCTCACTTCAAAAAGGCGGGGATATAGTGCTTTGCACAATTCATGTCTATTTGTACATCCATCGGTCTGTCTGTCTGACCCATAACTAGAGAACGATTAGGCATATGATCTTCAGACTTGGTTAGGAGGATGGCCATCACACATAGAAGATTTTGAGGTCAGTAGGTCAAAGGCCACAGAAACCTTTGACACCAAAACCTTGTCCAGCCAATAACTATAGTATGCGTTGGCCTAAGGTCCTCAGTCTTGCAGGGAAGTTGGTCATCACATGTAGATCATCCTATTAATTTGGAGGACTATAGGTCAAAAGTCAAGGTCACAGTGATCTTCAACTATAAACTTGGACTACAGTCCTCAGACTTGGATGGTAGGTTGGTCATTACATGTAAATGACTTCTATTGATTGGCATCAGTAGGTCAAATCACAGTGATCTTCCACACAAAACCTTGGTCAGACCAATAACTCTAGGAGGATTTGGTCTTCTGCACTTATACTTGGTAGGGAGGTTAGTAATCACATAATTAAATATTATCCCTATTGAATCTGAGGTTGAAGATCAAGGTCACAGTGACCTTCAACACAAAACTTGGTTTGGCCAATAACTAGAGATATTTTTTACCTATGTTCCTCGGATAAGGTAACAAAGGATAAAAAAAAAAAAAAATGTTTACTGTAGAGTCACAGTTACCCTCAGTGTAAAATCCTTGTCTGATCAATAATTGTTACAGTAAATTACTATCCTGTTGTTGTTGTTGTTTAGGGGACATAAGTGCTTGAGAAGGTTCAAAATGTGTTGGTGTTGAATTGTCATCCACTCTGAACAAAAAAAACACTCAAGAACATTTAGAAATATTATAGGTTGACATTTTGATGCTTGCAGATAATATGTCTATCAATTATGAAAAGTGAATATTTAGCTTATGAAACGTACAAATATATTTACCTACAAAGTTCAATACATGTACATCAATGTTCACAATCTATATCTTTGTTATAGTGCCTGTAAGCAATCCAGCAGACAGCAATGATGGAGAGGATGATGATAGTGACAAGACTGTATTCATCGCTAGATCTGCAAGAAGCAGTACTGGCAATAATCGACTATCTCGGCAGGAGGCAACACAAGACGATGCTGGTGGTACTGGTCAAGAAGGTGCAGAAAACAACTCTGATTCCAGTATCAAAAGATCTGACTTCAGTGTTACACAAATACGAAGCAAAGAAAAAAGCAAACCTGGTGGATTGCCAACTGGAGGTATTACATTTTGTGCCTTATTTAATTACTACAGTTAATATTGCTGAAATTTTTCTGTCATACTCAGTGGAATATATTTTTTGCATGAGATCTTGCAATAATCCTCTTCCAAAACAACAATTGAGTTTAAACAGATAATTGATCTATGATGTTATAAATACTTCATGATTGGTTTCAAATAGATACAAGATGTGTTTTGAAATACAATGCTCCCTCCTGGTGACCTTTGAAT
The DNA here is from genome assembly GCA_964023205.1 of Lutraria lutraria. Classification (NCBI taxonomy): domain Eukaryota; kingdom Metazoa; phylum Mollusca; class Bivalvia; order Venerida; family Mactridae; genus Lutraria; species Lutraria lutraria. The sequence continues at coordinate 10,181,882 of OZ026836.1, read as the reverse complement.
TACTGACCTTAAAATGCTGAAAAGGTCATCATTAGGAACTAACATACAAAGTTTGATAGGTGTTGGGGATGCCCAAAACAATGTATCGATACAGGGGCATAAAAAGATGACGGTTGTTCATTATGCTTTATTGTTCCCATTATCAGTAAGTTCCTTGTTGTAGATATTTTACTATGATAATTTAGGTAAAAGATATCGCAAGAAAGATTCTGAGTCCTCTCAGGATTTAGAAGGGTCTGCTCAGTGTGACAGCATAATTGATAGATCTGATTTCTCTGAAGGAGGCACACTTGAAACCTCGGATTTTTCAAGCCATGAAGTACAGACAACTCTCTTGACAAGAGATCCACTTGTGTAAGTGTTACTTTCCAATTATTCCTTATACTGAATAATTACTGTATGCTTCCAATCTGTAAATCTTCACACATACAGTCATGCTTGAACAATTCAGTTATTAAAACCTTGCAAGTCATGTATAGGATTCCTACATAGATTGCTAGTTGAAATGCTTTTTGGGGGGCATTTTAAACTGCTTTTTGGTGTTCATCTACAACTGCATGGTGATACTTCATGATATCTTTATTACCAATACTCACTGTGATATCATAATTAGATATTGGTACAAAATGAGTTTAGAACACAGGTAATTTTTCTTAGGCTAGTTGGAGGTGGTACAAGAAAGCAGTGTTTTATTACCCAATGTTACTTTCTATAATAATTATAAAGTCAAGTCAAATCTTTTCTTGTATAAACAGGCATGTATATAAATTTCTCCATAATGTCTCTTATTAATTCTTGGCCCTCAATTTACAAAATATGTCATGTTAAGATGTGTTTCTTGTCAAACACTGTTTTCCTTGCTCTTGATGAATAATGACCATATCCCATGTATATATCCCATCATTACTAGTGACAAGGGATTGTCTCATAGTGTTCCTATATCATCATTTCTTGTAGTAAGGGTTTTTGTCTCACAATGTACATTATATCCCATCATAACTAATAGTGACAAGGGATTGTCTCACAATGTACATTATATCCCATCATCACTAGTGACAAGGGATTGTCTCACAATGTACATTATATCCCATCATCACTAGTGACAAGGGATTGTCTCACAATGTACATTATATCCCATCATCACTAGTGACAAGGGATTGTCTCACAATGTACATTATATCCCATCATCACTAGTGACAAGGGATTGTCTCACAATGTACATTATATCCCATCATCACTAGTGACAAGGGATTGTCTCTTAGTGTTCATATCCTATCATTACTAGTGATGAGGGGTTGTCTAAAAATTTACCTATCCCATCATTACTAGTGATGATGGATTGTCTCACAATGTACATATCCCATCATCATTAGTGATGATGGATTGTCTCACAATGTACATATCCCATCATCATTAGTGATGATGGATTGTCTCATAGTGTTCCTATCCCATCATTACTAGTGATGAGGGGTTGTCTCACAATGTACATATCCTATCATTACTTAGTGATGAGGGGTTGTCTCACAATGTACATATCCCATCATTACTAGTGATGAGGAATTGTCTCACAATGTACATATCCTATAATTACTAGTGATGAGGAGTTGTCACACAATGTACATATCCTATCATTACTAGTGATGAGGGGTTGTCTCACAATGTACATATCCCATCATTACTAGTGATGAGGAGTTGTCTCACAATGTACATATCCCATCATTACTAGTGATGAGGGAGCGTCTCACAATGTACATATCCTATAATTACTAGTGATGAGGAGTTGTCACACAATGTACATATCCTATCATTACTAGTGATGAGGGGTTGTCTCACAATGTACATATCCCATCATTACTAGTGATGAGGAATTGTCTCACAATGTACATATCCTATAATTACTAGTGATGAGGAGTTGTCACACAATGTACATATCCTATCATTACTAGTGATGAGGGGTTGTCTCACAATGTACATATCCCATCATTACTAGTGATGAGGAGTTGTCTCACAATGTACATATCCCATCATTACTAGTGATGAGGGAGCGTCTCACAATGTACATATCCTATAATTACTAGTGATGAGGAGTTGTCACACAATGTACATATCCTATCATTACTAGTGATGAGGGGTTGTCTCACAATGTACATATCCCATCATTACTAGTGATGAGGAGTTGTCTCACAATGTACATATCCCATCATTACTAGTGATGAGGGAGCGTCTCTTTATGTACATATCCTATAATTACTAGTGATGTGGGGTTGTCTCACAATGTACTTATCTCATCATTACTAGTGATGAGGGGTTGTCTCACAATGTACTTATCTCATCATTACTAGTGATGAGGGATTGTCTCACAATGTACATATCTCATCATTACTAGTGATGAGAGGTTGTCTCACAATGTACATATCTCATAATTACTAGTGATGAGGGGTTGTCTCACGATGTACTTATCTCATCATTACTATTGATGAGGGATTGTCTCACAATGTACATATCTCATCATTACTAGTGATGAGAGGTTGTCTCACAATGTACATATCTCATCATTACTAGTGATGAGGGATTGTCTCACGATGTACATATCTCATCATTACTAGTGATGAGAGGTTGTCTCACAATGTACATATCTCATCATTACTAGTGATGAGGGGTTGTCTCACGATGTACATATCTCATCATTACTAGTGATGAGAGGTTGTCTCACAATGTACATATCTCATCATTACTAGTGATGAGAGATTGTCTCACAATGTACATATCTCATCATTACTAGTGATGAGGGGTTGTCTCACGATGTACATATCTCATCATTACTAGTGATGAGGGGTTGTCTCACGATGTACATATCTCATCATTACTAGTGATGAGGGGTTGTCTCACAATGTACATATCTCATCATTACTAGTGATGAGGGGTTGTCTCACAATGTACATATCTCATCATTACTAGTGATGAGGGATTGTCTCACGATGTACATATCTCATCATTACTAGTGATGAGAGGTTGTCTCACAATGTACATATCTCATCATTACTAGTGATGAGGGGTTGTCTCACGATGTACTTATCTCATCATTACTAGTGATGAGGGGTTGTCTCACAATGTACTTATCTCATCATTACTAGTGATGAGAGGTTGTCTCACAATGTACATATCCTATCATTACTAGTGATGACAGATTGTCTCACAATGTACATATCTCATTACTAGTGATGAGAGGTTGTCTCACGATGTACCTATCTCATCATTACTAGTGATGAGGGGTTGTCTAAGAATGTACCTATCTTATCATTACTAGTGATGACGGATTGTCTCACAATGTACATATCTCATCATTACTAGTGATTAGGGATTGTCTCACGATGTACATATCTCATCATTACTAGTAATGAACAACTGTTTTGGTATACAATCTTTATTTATACTAAAAAGGTAGATGTTCTAACTGACAAAAATTTTGTTTGGGATGTTATATAAAAATAAGGTCTAGTGTTTATAAGAGACATTATTTTTAAGTGTCAGTATCAACACTGCTGAATTCAATTGTTGGCTTCATTAATTAGGATGATGTATAATAGAAGAAGTTTTTTATCAACATGCTTTCAAAATAAAGTCAAAAGTTGGAAAAAATTAAATGTAAATTAGATTTGTGTTACACAAAGGAGAGGCTGATTGGTGAAAATCTTTACTTTTATCTTATAATTATATTTATCTAGTATTAGAATGGTTGATAAACAGGTATATTACATTATTAAGTGACCTTGACTACAGGTTGGAGGACTGATGTTACATACTTACTTACATTCATACACAGTGCTATCCGATCTGATGTCAACAGCTTCCACACAGTTATAAAACAATGTGATTTCTAGATTGACATGGTGAAGTATTGACTTGACTTGGCTTGAAATGTTCTGATTTTGGTGATGTGCTTTGTTTTTGTTCCATATTTATTGTCACACCTTTTTTGTTTTATGTGATGTTTACATTTTTTGTATTTATGTTTTGTTTGAATGATTATCTGTTCCTCATTACATCATTACATGTCTGTTTATGGTGATGTTAAGACTTAGTCTAATGTTGACCATACTTTTCTGAATGAAGAACATTAATTTTGTCTCAATTTTCTTGATAATTACAATTACTTATAATCATCATAATTTAAAGGACAATGATGCTGGTCAGCAGTGAAGACTATTGTCATTGGCAGAGTATACTTACTGTTTTTAAGAAGATAACTATTGTTGTAATATTAGCATGTATCATTTAATGGTGATAACCTCAAACAAGCATTTAGGTATATTGTATTAAGCTTGAAAGTAAACGGTTGTAAATTGCTTAGATTATCTGGGTTAGTGAGCACCACACATTACTTGTGCATGTTCTTTTTGTTTTCCATTGTATATGTGTGTGTTTGCATGAGTGTAATATACTTTTGTTGTTTCCACTTTCCATTCATATTTGTGATCTCCAAGACCATGTAAAAATGTGCCATATGAATATTTTGGATAAGGACTTATACCATAATCACTTGTGATGATTAAGTATAAAAATTTCATGAAGAAAATTCCAATTTTTTGGCTCACCTTTGTAAGGTTTTAATTAACTTAGATGTTGGCAGTATACTCTCCATGATTGTGATAACTTTTCAATATCAGTCAGTCACCATTGAATTTTATATTTAACTTATCTACACAGTCTATGATAAAACTAGGACTGAAATAATTATTATGTTATTTTCTTCTCTGAAGTTACAAGCCATTATTTTAAAAATCATGAGATGATTGAATCTGGCCAAATTAAGCTGAATTAATTACTTGATAAAGTACAACAGCGCAGTGTGTCGTTTTACAGATTTTGTTTTTAGCTACAATGAAGTGTCCTCATTAATTCTAAACACAGAACATTAAGTCTTTATAAGCCCATTGTTTTGCCATATGATTTTTTAGCTCTTTACAAATTTTCCATTTTTGTCATTCTTTTTAATTTTTACCACATTTTGTGATAACAATTTCATGCATGTGACAATTCCAACATTTTTTATTTTATTTTATTTTGTATTATTGACAATACTATTCATACATATGTTTGATATATTGAATTATGAACTTGTTTTGTTGTAAATGTATTTGATGTACATTCCAAAATGTAATGTTAGATGCTCATGTCTTTAATGATAGAGTAAAGTGAGATTATTGTGTTGTTTATGATTACAATTTTTTTATTCTTGTTGAGTTATATTTTCACTTATATGTTCATCGTTACAATTTATTTTTGTTCGTTAGTACTGACCAGAAACAGAAAATAAGAAATGAAAAATAATTCAGGTGCATTGATTCTCTAGGAGGTAATTCAGGTTCACTATTGGGTAATCCAGGGGCTCCGAGTTCAGGAGCAGAGGCTAAAAATACTGGATAGCTGATAAGGAAACCTGAAGAATGGATAGCTAATTTTAGTTTGGCTGTATGTGTATTGCCAAGTCACTTTTAATATGATATGTTAATTGATATGGGACTGACAATATATTAAACAGTAAGATACACTGGTCCATAAGGGATAGTAAAATCAGCAAGTTTACTGAATGCATGTAGTGACATATCTAGACATTGCAAAAAGTTATATTTCATTAAAACTATACGCACAAACAGGGACACTTGTTGATAATGTAGGAAGACTGGTAAGAAACCAGGGACACTTGTTGATAATGTAGGAAGACTGGTAAGAAACCAGTAACATTTGAAGTTGATTCGGGAGAACTTGTAGATAATTTAGGAGGACTGGTAAGAAATCTGTTAGGAGCACTTGTTGCTAATTTGGGAGTACTGGTAGTAAATCAGGAACACTGGTAGCTAATTCAGGAAAACTGAGAGCAAATCAATGAGCATTGGTAGGTGGTAATCAAATAGCTCTCATTGCTAGTCAATGAGTGTTTGTAAGAAAACAGGAGCTGATGTTAAGAAATTTGGACTAGTGGTAGATATTCCATGAGCACTGGTAGGTGATTCTGAAACACTAGTAAGTAATCCAGTAACACTAATCTGGAAGTAATGGTTAGTTGGTTCAATAGTACTAATAAGAACCTGGAGCTATGGTAAATAATTATTAATTTATTATGTAGTTTGTTCAATGTTGCAAGTAATAATTGCTATGCAAGTTTTAAATGACACACTTGACAAGCAGGGGTATATATATTGACTATTGTTTAGGAACTTTAAAATCAGGTGTAGGATATGTCATGTTTTATTCTAATTGTTTGAGTGTTCATTATAATGAGATTTTTATAGATAGTATTCAATCTTACCTCTGTTCTTTACATTAGTGTTACAAGTGAATTTAGTATTATGCTGTTATTGATTTGTACAATGTTCAAACCATGCCCATATATTATTAAATAAAAATGGACCATTTGTTGTAATTCTATTTCTAATGAGCATGATGGTTGTTTAATTAATTATTTTAGCTTTTGATGTTTATATTTTACAATTTTTCTTATGTTTAGATGCAGTTGTATTTAAACTCTGTTAATCTGCTTATGCCTTATTTGCAATATTTTATTGTGATTTTGGTTTTATAATACAGTATAAACTGATGAATACTCGTTTTCATATTTTCATTTAAAGATTTTATCTATCATGTGTAATACTAGCAATGTAATGTTGCTTTCTTTACACCATGGTTGTACTGACGGCTTCTGTAATTTGGTGGGAGATTGTTTAAGTTTGGACACTATCGTACAATAATGAAAACGTACAAATGTATTGAAAGGAAATCCATAGAATTATATATATACATTTGTATTCCGAAATTGGCAAACAAGATATACCAAAGATACAAGTATGAATGAAAAATTCGGTAAAATGAATTAGTTGCTTTATTAATCTTTACATGGATTTACACAGATTTGATATAATTCACTTAACATGTTTAATTCAACTATTGCGATCTCTGCGTTGTCTGCGTCAGTGCAGAAACATCAATGTAGCTTGTAACTGTAACAGACAGCAACATGAAACTCAATATGTGTTTAGATATCACTGAGGTGGTGAACAGACAAGCCGCACTCTTGTTTATGTACATGTATTTTATTTATGTTAGTAAATTTGTGTTATCTGCTGACCAGCAGTGTTTGTTAGTGTAAATGTTTTTTCCAGTTCATATTTGGTAATAAAATTAGAGATTCCATGGTAATTTTCTAATGAAGCCATCTGTGAAATCTGGCTGATTGTGACATTGAAAACATACTGTGTATTATCACCAATGTCAGTCCTTGTCACATTCAATTAATGTATGTTGCATGTTTTGATGTAATACTGTAATTGTGGATGTGTGGTATATATTGGAATTGTACAACTGGAAACTTTTATACTTGTTTTTTTAGCTCACCTGTCACAAAGTCACAAGGTGGGTTATTGTGATTGCCTGATGTCCATGTGTCAACAATTTCTTAGTGATCCATCGTGCGCCTTTAATAATTTGCTTCTAAACTGCTGAGGCAATTTTTATCAAACTCCACTGAATGATCCTTGCATGGTTGTCTACAAAAAAGCTAAGATCTTTCCGGTCTGCTGAACAAGATGGCAGCCTGAGTTGAAGATAGGAAAACATTTAAAAGATGTCTGTTCCTTAACCACTGTGTGGATTTTGATTAAACTACATGGGAAAAATCCCTGGATCTTCCTCTATCATAAGAGATAAAATGGTTCTGGTCTGCTGAATAAGGTGGCCGCCAGAGCTTGAAATAGAAATAAGCCTTTGACGACTGCTCCATCTTATCTTAGATTTCTTGACCTTAAGTACATTGTTTATCAGGGTGAGTGGTATAGGGCTATCATAGCCCTCTTGTTTTTGTTCATATTTTATGTTATGTGCAGTGGCTTTTTTACTAAACATAATTCATATCTGTCTTATGCAGTGAATGGTGGTATGTAGGAATTTTCTTTTTCATGCAAATCTGTAAAAATTCACACAATGGGAAGCGCAGCAAGGTTATGGTGACCGTTTCATCAAAACGTCCGTTAACAAAATTTTCATTTGATCTTACCCGTGTGCTATGTACATCTGAACTACAAAGGCGTATTGATAAAATGGTCATGCTGTTTCCATGGTGGAGTTGAAGATACAAATTGCTTGTGGCTGTGAATGGATGTATATTTTATACTTGCACTATGAAGACATTTTTGAGCACAAGTTTTATCTGCATGGCTATATGAACCAGTGATGCTTATTATAACATTTCTTTAATCTAGCATCTTCTCAGGATCATTGTTTAAATGAATGAATTTGAGTTCAGTCTTAAATGATTCCATTCTCTTGTTCTTAAGTGTAGACTTTATGATACAGTTGTATGACTCCTTAAATGTGATTCAAAGTTAAGTTGATTAATGACTGTCCTACTGTATTAAAGTTGACCATATAAAAGGATCAGCTTGATTAAGGATCATATTATACAAATTAAAATTATTTCAAATAATTCATGCATAAGTAACTCTCGAAGGAACCTAAAATTAACCGAAACATATTACAGAAATGATATACGTATGTGTGGATGAAACGATGTACATTTATGTGACTCATTTTAGTATGATACAAATGTGATCATGTTTTGTTCACAGGTGGCAGTATCAGTGTTTGGTCCACAAATGATGAAAAAAAAAATTCCCACCACTAATCTTATATATACATGTACTATCAAGGTAAAAGTTAGTATATATAAGATCAGTGATGGAATTTTTTTCATCATTTGTGGACCAAACACTGATACTGCCACCTGTGGTTTTGTTTACATCATATTGTATGGAATTCGAGCATACATTTCTCCACCATTCCAGGACAGTAGTTTCAATGTACTAGTATATTATAGATTCTTAACTTGAGAATGAATGATTGAAAATAATACCTGTGAACTAAGGCCACTAAAGGGAGAGAATAAATATGGCCTTGATGTATGATTGACTTTTATGTTTAGTTGGCCTATATTTTCAGTTGACCTTAATCAAGAGGCATATTTGGTCAGTTAAATAAAACATGTACACTATAGGGACTGGTTGTTGTTTCCAATAGTGACCTTTATTCACAGGTACCTATAAACACGAGTTAGTCTATACACTGTTGTGTAGAATATCATCATTACTGTTATACAGTATTTTAGCATTATTATAAAAGTATATTCATGGATTAACATTCACTTATCAAATTGTTTTTGCATGCTTTTTATTATTCTCACTAAAGACAGATTTCATAGTGATTTAACAATACAACAGTTCTTCTTTGATTGCATATACAAAATGCTTAGACAATGTTTAGTATAAAAATCTCAAACAAGGCTTGTGTGATATATTTAATCCTCCTGTAAACCAAACAACTTTGTATATAGAGTTTGGATATATTTCTCATTGCATATTTAAGATCATGTTTTTTGTTAGATCATTTAACATTCAAACTGATATTTTCTATCTACTTGTATTTTTATTGTAGACTATCTTTAGCTGTTCAGACGGATATTGCTAGATATTTTTTTCATTCCTTAATTTGATTAATTAGTTTGGTTCATGTTCAGCATTAAGGGGTAGCTTACTTATACTAGTCTGTCTGCTTAGTTTCACTGATAACATCACTGTAGATTATGTGGAATTTATGTAATCAATAACCTATCTGCGGACTTGATTCATTGTATGTATCACTTTTTGCTGGCCTAAAAATCTGTTTTCATTTATTCAGATAGACAGAATATATTTACTAACATTATCAGAATTAACATCGTTAACATTAGAATCCAAATAGCATGAAATGACATGGTGCCAGAAAACAATGTTAACACGACATTCAGCCCAAGGGAGAGAGCATAGCAAAGCCGTATATTGCCCAAAATGACTCTACAATGCATAATTATAGCACAGCATTACAGAATTTTGTGTTAATACATTTACTAAGAGCATATTATTGTAACCCTTTGCAAAGCTTATGTTATAGCAATACATTAATTGTATATTGTGTAAGGAATGTATCTTAGCTCAAGGTAATTGTTCACTTGTCAGTCTTGCTTAATAAAAGTATAGTAAAACTTCAAGAATAAAACCACCTGATTGGGACCAGATAAATTGATCTTAATATGGAGGTGGTCACTCTGTGAGGTTTTACTGTACAGCATGATGTATCAAAACATTACTCAGTGTGGCACAGTAAAGTACTGTATGGATAGACATACATGTATTAACCTAACAAAGTATTGCTTAACTGTAAATAACATAAAAAAAAATGATAAAGGCATGTATGATATACCATGATTACAGAAAGTTACAGAAACTGATAGTTTTCTCTCCATATATCTGCATTTAGATGATGTTTTTAACAGACTGAAAAGAAATGATTTCCAGATTTTTGTCTGAATATTGGGACTGTTTGCTCTTAGGTTGTATCTTTGAAGTCTATGTTAAGATGAGATATTCTGGATATAAACTTAAATAACATTGTATATACAAGTGATTGTCAAGTATTTTATTTATTGTCATATTTGTCTAGTATGATGGCATAATTGTTCAAAAAATGCATGACTTATCAATGCATATTTATTGACCCACCGTCTCAGGGCATATATGATGAAAACATTTATTGTGATTCATGTGAAATTCATGTTAATGACATTAAGATTTTCCAAAAGTGTGGGGGGGGGTACTAAAAAGAGTATTTTGTCTAAATCATAAATCAACGAGAATGGTTTAAATTGAGCTATGCAGTATTTATTTGGGTTTATACCATCAATAAATGGCCTGTGTGTTCAAAGGATTTGGAATTTAATTTTGGATTTATGCTTGTGTTTAGTTATTGATGAGTAGATTTTTTTGGGAGGGAGTCCAGCGGCTTTATTAATAAGGAAGGGGCTTTTAACAGGAATTATATGGTAGTAATAAATTTATTAAATTTTATAAAATGAATGCTATGAGAGTGTTTGGGTCTATTGTTTGACTATGATCATGCTTGACTTAATGGTATTACATTTGAACTACATGTAGTTTTGGAATGCTTTATTCAGTGTAAACCGACCCAACAGGACAGACAAGAATATGAGTCGATTTATCAAAGTCAAGTATTCCATGTTAAAAGATGTGGTGTTTGTTGGTGGGAATCATACAGGTATATTTGTATCCAAAGCAAGTAAACAAGTGGAATTAAATGAAGGAGAACAAATTCATGGGGTAAGAATTGTATATTATTATAGTTAATACCAACATTATTGGATCATGTCAGTTGTTCTACTCTAAAAATGTAAATTTGATAATAGGTCTGTGGTCAAACCTTTGTTTGTCGTTCCTCCAAATAAAAGCACCTAATAAATAAAGGTCATTTTGTTAAAAATGATGAAACTACATATAATTATATAACTGAGCAACAAGCTCTCAACAACAGCAACATAATTTTGCTCCTCATAAAGGGTGTTGCTTTGTAGAGGATGCACTCTATGTGCTGCATTTTCTTCTTCAGTCAACCCAAATTATACTTAAATTATTCACAGTGCTATAGTTGTATAATTCATACTCTAGGGAATGTATTTAAATGATCAGAAAGATGCGTGTGTTCATTAAAAAATATGAGCATGTTATTTGAATGGTAAAAAACAATGATTTACTGATGTTTTAGGTGAGTATAACACCACATGAAAGGATGAACCCTATAAGAACCAGTCTGAAGGGATGTACATTACAAGATTTTGTACAGATCGTCAAAGGAGACATGATAAATAAGAAAAAAGAAAGGGAGATAATTCTGGAAGTGAAAAATTGTCGTCAAGGTAATTAGTACTTCTGAAACAGGAAATACGGTGTTCAATAGAAATTGAAATTAATTCCGTGAATAATTTACCACTGTATTAGTATGTGCAATCTTGTTAAGGAAACTATCAAACATCCTATAATTATAGGTAAGCTAATCTTTAATCACTCAACATTTTTAATACGCCCGCGGGCAGACGGCGTCCACAACAGTGTCTGCTCTCTAATTCAAAGAATATTTCGGATCCTCACCAAACTTGATGGAAATATTTATGGCCATGAGATCACAGTCAAGTTGGATAATCGGCCCAATTAGCCCTGACACTTCTGAGTTATGCCCCTTGATGAGCGTATTTTGTGACTTGGCACTCTAGTTTGTATTATTTGATTTATTGTACTTGTGCATACATTTTATTATTGTGGTTTCGCTAACCCTTGTTATTTGTCATTGCATGTGTAGATTATTTGTTTGCTTGTGAATGGATGAAGAATAATAATGGACATGGAGACTTTTTCTTTGTTCGGTAAATATCTTAATTATTCCCCTTTTCAAAAGAATATGTTTCTTGAAAATACCCGCTGGTTTTTAAAAATATATGTTTGTTTACTTTTGAAGGCACTATTGTAATAATTGATGCTTAAAATAGTTAACGAATTATTATAACCCCGCAAATGAAGTTTGAGAGGGGGTATATTGGAGTCACTCTGTTGGTCGGTCGTTGGTCTGTCGGTTGGTCGGTCGGTCTGCATAAAATACAAGTTTGTGGAGCGAACTACTTCCACATTCTTTAAGCGATTGCAATGAAACTTGAAATATGTAATCACCATCAAGTGTAGATGTGCAAGTCCCATCCATTTACTCATTTCTGAGTTATGTGCCCTTGAACTTAGCCATATAGTGTACAATGGCAGTCTCAGTTTGTGGAGCGAACTACTTACACATTTTTCAAGGGATTGAATTGAAGCTTGAAATATATTACAATATGAAATGTAGATGTGCAAGACACAATTTTCATGCCCAGTGATCCACCCTTTGCAGAGTTATGTCCCCTTGAACTTAGCCTTATAGTGTACTCTTGCATTCTTAGTGTCAAAGCATCAGCGGGGTATTAGTCACCTCTGTGACAAAGCTCTAGTTTTTTTTATTGCTCTGCAAAGTTTAACTGAGGCAACTGTTTTGGTGTGCCTCAGCATGACTCTGATAATGACTGATATAAATACAACCAGCATTTTCTGTTTTGTAGATTTTAATTGTGATTTATTTTAGATGTAATGTTGACATAGACAGGAAGCATGACATTGGTATCAGTCTAAGACCTGGTGAAGTGTTTTTGGTGAAGAATTCCTGCTGTGATGGAGACCATTGGCTGTGTCACAATGTGGATCCTAAATCTGGGATATGGTCCATGACAAGTTCTCTTATTCCTAACAAGCTACAGTAAGTCTGTCCATGTTTGAGGTCATTCAGGTTCAGGTAATACATAATGAAATGAAGTAAATCTAGAAGATTTATCTTGCAATCCTTCATGCTACTATCTATGTCTGCTAGGACTCTTTGATAAAACCACATATATTTTTTGCTTAACTATTTGTTATGAATATGTAAGAGACACAACTTATTTCATACCTTTAACTGCCACTGTGACAACAATATTGAGCAAAATAGCTTAGGTTAAAGATATAAGTTTAATTCTTACTAATCAAACTGCATTTCGAGGGTTCAACGCAAGAGTGTCGTAACTCATATTGAAATAAGAACAAGTTACGACAGTGTTGCGCTGAACCCTCGATTTTGTGTTTAGTTTGATCAATAAGAAACATGCAGCTCTAAGTATTGACTTTTTTGTTGAAAAAGTACTTCAGTCTTTCTTAACCATTGCTCGCTCGGGTGCGTGAATTTTTATACAGACCTAAGTACTATACATGTACATTTATCTACATCTGCAATTGTTAAACTAGTTTCCGTTTCATGTTTCTGTATAAGTCTATGTAAGTTCAATTTCTATGAGTACTGTCAGTACTTTGATTTGATTAGACATTTATTAATTAAACATTTATTTTGCTATAGTTTAACCAAGACTTTTTCTGGCAGAATGTGAAAATTAAATAAGACTATTACTAGTGCTCAAAAGGGAATTAACTCTTAGTTAAACTGATAATAAATATAATTGTTAAAGACTGACTTACCTCTCTTGTTAATGGCATTTTTTATGTAGAAAGCTATTATCTGCGAATGAATGTCTATGAATGAATGTAAATATAATAAAATGTTTTATAGAGCCAATGTTAGAAGACTGTCGTCAGGAAGAAGTGTCGATGAAACAGAAAGGTTACAAAGAAGGGGTTTTAAAGTAAAAGGTACAAATCTGGTCCCCTAAAATCTGGGACGTGTTTACTATTTGCTTATTGCATTGGTATGATATGTTAGTGCACCTTTTCATTGACAAATTCAGATTGTCTGCACATGCTACTTCCAAATTTAATGAATCCATTACATTTCTGATATACAGGTAGTGAATGGGTGTACGATTTATGTTCAAAATGACTTAACTTAATTAGTATATTTTTTCCAATTTGTATAAATAAACAAATTGACTGTAATTCAAGGCCTGATTGTTGTTATTTTGAAGAGAATCTGTTACATTTCACATGTTAGGATATATCTAATAAACATAAACTGCATTAGAAGTATGTACATACATGACATGTTTAGTATTTTAATTGTTGTCTTTCTAGGTTCTGTATATGATAGAGTCCTACCTATGAAAGGTATGTATACATTATACAGCTTTATTACATCATTAAATCATACCAGATTATACAAAGCACATGTCAGAATATACATATTACATCAGAATGTATATATCAGAATTATACATAATATATCAGAATATAGGTGTCAGAATATACATATTACATCAGAATGTACATATCAGAATTATACATAATATATCAGAATATATGTGTCAGAATATACATATTACATCAGAATGTATATATCAGAATTATACATAATATATCAGAATATATGGGTCATAATATACATATTACATCAGAATGTACATATCAGAATTATACATAATATATCAGAATATAGGTGTCAGAAGATACATATTACATCAGAATGTACATATCAGAATTATACATAATATATCAGAATATAGGTGTCAGAATATACATATTGCATCAGAATGTACGTATCAGAATTATACATAATATATCAGAATATATGTGTCAGAATATACATACTACATCAGAATGTACATATCAGAATTATACATAATATATCAGAATATATGTGTCAGAATATACATATTACATCAGAATGTACATATCAGAATTATACATAATATATCAGAATATATGTGTCAGAATATACATATTACATCAGAATGCAAATATCAGAATTATACATAATATATCGGAATATATGTGTCAGAATATACATATTACATCAGAATGTACATACCTGGTATCAGAATATACATGATATTTTAGAATGCAGAATGAATATCTACACTCATCAGTCAACTATATAGAGTTATTAACGTGAAATAAAATATGAGATACAATGTAATGGTTGCAATGTTGGTGCTCAAGTTTAAGATGATAGTTTGGTCAGTTTTTGTTCAGTGTGTGAATGCTTTCTATTTGATTCTTTATTACAGCTTCAGTGAAGGTACCTGTGGTTGTTATTGGTCCAGATTCCAAACTAGTCTCAGCTTTTCTCAAACTGATTCAATATGAAACTTCTGATATTTTCTATGTTGAAACAGATTTTTCAGGTAACTTAACAGTAACACAAGCGTTATTCAATTAATGTTTTCTTAATAACAGTAACTGTTGTTCATTTGATATTTCTTTTTGACATCTATTTACTTACTTATATGTATCTAAACTTCACTTTAAAGATCAGCATTATCATGATTTTTATTTAACTACTATGTCTCAATACATAATTGTATCTAATCATAAATTGAAAGTATTTAAACAAATGTTTAAGCTCTTAATAAAATTTAATATATTTGCATCATATTCTGTATGACTTCCTTGTCATATATAAGTCCCTCTGTATGTCTGCCATGATTATTACTGGTTTACCTTTTGGTTAGATTTTGATAATTTTGTTGAGATTATCTTCAAAAATAATTGTTCCACATTTTTTACAAATTTTGTTGTACAGTTTTCTGGTATTATTGTTACTTCATGAGATACTAAAATCAGTAGTACACTATCATATAATCATCATATTAGGTTATGAAATAAAGCAAAAAATAAAATCAATTGGACAAATAGTACAGTACATTACAATGTTACTTTAAATTTATATTGACCATGAAAATGGTATGACATAGTGATGTATATAGTTAATGTATCATCATTTTGTCTTATTCAATGAACAAGCCATTACATGTAATTCAAAAGAGAGTACAAAATGCTTTAACAAGGTTACTATTCATCATGGAAGTAAACTGAAACTGTTTTGTTGTAATAAGATGCTATATTAGTGTTCATCTTGTTTATATCACAATTTGTGTGGCCAAATGGAAGCCAGTAGGAAAATGACAGTCTATTTGTTTTTATCTCGTTTCAGACAATGGTGACTCAAGAGAATACGGTGATGATAGTGAACTGTTGAGACATGTAATTATAGTTTTTTTCCTACTTGTTAAAATTGCTATAAAAGATGCTTTCTTACAACCAGAATTGATGGGACACTTTAAGGACGTTTTGCCTATATTGTGGGTTATATATACCATGAGAGATGTAACTAAGATGTTATTTAATATTTTGGTCTGTAATTTGTCTGTCTCGGTAATTTTCTTGGACTTAGTTCGTGCTTAGTGTCTTACATGATATCTTACTGGTTAATTTGAAACATACTATCAATTTGTAGTGACTGAACGATGTGATATGTATCTTTTGAACCCAGGTCTGTGTTGAAACCATGAAATTTTATCGAAAATATTGGCATTTAGAAAATTGGTCTTAACGCTCTTGGGATATTTGTAATATGTTTTTGGTAACATTATAAAATAGTAAGATAACATACCATTCTCAAATTCTCACGGAAATGTAATCTAAAATGAAGTTGGCTGTACAAAAAATAATATATAGCTTATAGTTTAAATTGACCATTCTTCTTCTTACTGTATAATATTTATGATGGTGTGCCACAACCTTAGTTTGTATTTTATTGTTTTATTCATCAATAAGTTTCATTATGTAAAATTATCTAACACAGGAATGCTGAACTGATCAAGTTTTATTATAGAAGTGTCATTGTGGTCTAAGAGATTTAATACCAGCTTGCTCATGCAAAGATTGTATTCAAACTCTGAGTCATGTTGAAATTTATTTTCCAAGCAAATCTGACAGTGATAGTCTTTGAATGGCCACCATAAGCCAGTAATTCAGTATTTTTCCTATCTTTAGATGGGTCCAGAAAACGATCTATTCCCAATAGCATTTATTTTTCAATTTTCCCAATGAACATTTAAAAAAAGAATTTTCAAAATCGGACATAGAATGACAACATTATACCATTTTTGGACAAGAAGTATCGTATTAAAACTATAAAGGTACCAGAAAACAGGATTCTTTATCTTCATTTTATTTGCCATTGTAAGTTATTTAAATTTCCAAATTACTAAATTGCTGCGACTCCAAAATTCCCAATCTGACTGGACATTGGACCTTTTCCCAAAAAGGTGAAAAAATCACTTTAATTGTTAATGGATTGAATCTTGTTTTTATTTTTCAACAGGTACATTTTGTTAAACCAGGAAGATTAGAATCCTTAAAATCTAGATCTGTCCAAAAAATAACCATACTTCTCAGTGTGACAAGTGAACTTTCATCTTCTAATGTCATGTGAGTTTTATTCCATTTCAAGTGCAACCTCTCCAAACCCACACCCTTTGGAAGTAGCTAAATTATGTTGTTGGTGAGAAATTGTTGCTCTGTACAGGTAAAATTAATAGTTAAATTGTGCAGTGGGGAAATAGCATGCTGTTGTTAAAGGGAGGTTGATGCTCAAGAGAGGGCCACTCTGGAGAGGTTGTACTGTATCTTTTTTTTAAATAGTCTGTCAAAATTTTGTTACTTCTTATCCACTCACTTGATTGAAATTTAATATTACAAAAAAGGAAAATCAGTTGGTTTTAGTGCTTAATGTTTAATATACAATACCATTGACACAATACATTATTGTATAATGTTTAAATAAATTAATAATACTACATTATCATGAGTTTGAGACTTCAGCTTATGTAACATTTATTAATGCCATTTTATAAAATGACCATTTGAGTCTTCTGTTGAGTTTTAAATTATACTTATGTTATTTAAATTAATAATCTGAAAATATGACATTTAATTTTTTTTTTAATATACATGTATGTTTAATTGTTCATGTGTTGTACAATAATGACTAAACCAGTTTTTTTCATGTTCCATTTAACAGGAAATTATTTGGTGATTTCTGTGAAGGAAGTGTGGGTAAAGATGTGATTGCTCAAAGCATAATTATCAAACAGAAATTGCAGGAATGTCAAGATAAATTTGGTGAATATTTTGTCCTAAATTTTTATAAAACCATGTTAATCGTGACATTTTCAAATTAATCATTTATCCATTTACTATAGAATTATGTTTTAATAAACAAGTTGTAAAATTATTTTGATCAGATTCTATGCCCTCGAAGGAGGGGCATATAGTAGCCCCATCATTAGTCCATCTGAAGCTTCGTTACTTTAATCACTCCTTCATGGATTTCAAATCTACTTACCAGAAATGTTTATAGTCACTAGATGCCATGCAGTAGACTCAGTCAATACCTCCAAGGTCATGATCACATTTAGAAGTAAAAGGTCAAAAATGAAATCACATCCTCTGATTTAGTATTTGCTGAAATACTGTAATATTTACATCACATTTCTTTCCATTTTTATTTCCTTGGAAATGAATTCAGATCTTGATAGAACCTCACTATTTTCTTTTCCTTAATGCATATGTTTTAGGATAAATATATTTACATTAATAGTTATGCACCTCCCTCCCCACTCTCAAGATCACTTAATTCCCACCAAAAATATCACAATGAACAACTACCTCCAACATTTGTTCATTGTCTATAATGAGAACCCCAGTTTCTTCTGTAAATGTCATCATGCTGCCCGTATCTTTGACCAGTTTATGCCTCAGGAGCTTTTTGTCACATCCTGTGACAAGCCTGGTTTGAAATCTTGTAAAAAAATTGTATTTGTTTATTACATATGAATAAAGCTATATAAATTTTAACTTGATTTATTTTCTGATGCATTTCAGAGGAGATTTGTTTACCACTAGTGAACAACAGAGATAATTTGATAGAGAAATTTAAAAAATGTGTAGCCGAAGCTCAAGAAAGATTGTTATGGTTAAGTTATTCTGAGATTGATGAACAAATAGCTGCTAAATATCCTTCCTACCTTGGACAATACTGTGATCTCAACAAGTTGTTTCATAGAAGTCAAAGTGTAGGATAGAGCAAACATATCTGAGGCATTTTTTACGTTTATCAGAAAAATATGTGAGGCATTTTTTACGTTTATCAGTAAAATATGTGAGGCATTTCATGTGTTTATCAGTAGAATATGTGAGGCATTTCATCATATGTTTATTAGTAGAATATGTGAGGCATTTCATACGTTTATCATTAAAATATGTGAGGCATTTCATACGTTTATCAGTAAAATATGTGAGGCATTTCATATATTTATCAGTAGAATATGTGAGGCATTTCATCATATGTTTATTAGTAGAATATGTGAGGCATTTCATCATATGTTTATCAGTAAAATATGTGAGGCATTTCATGTGTTTATCAGTAGAATATGTGAGGCATTTCATCATATGTTTATTAGTAGAATATGTGAGGCATTTCATACGTTTATCATTAAAATATGTGAGGCATTTCATACGTTTATCAGTAAAATATGTGAGGCATTTCATATATTTATCAGTAGAATATGTGAGGCATTTCATCATATGTTTATTAGTAGAATATGTGAGGCATTTCATCATATGTTTATCAGTAAAATATGTGAGGCATTTTATATGTTTATTAGTAGAATATGTGAGGCATTTTTACGTTTATCAGTAAAATATGTGAGGCATTTTTACGTTTATCAGTAAAATATGTGAGGCATTTTTACGTTTATCAGTAAAATATGTGAGGCATTTCATGTGTTTATCAGTAAAATATGTGAGGCATTTTTACGTTCATCAGTAAAATATGTGAGGCATTTTTACGTTCATCAGTAAAATATGTGAGGCATTTCATTCATTTTCCAGCACTCACCCGTCCCGCACTTTCTGTTACCTACTGGTTTGCTCACCGCATGGTGTGTGAACCAGGGATGGAATACAAGAGGACATTGATACAATATATCAGTCTAATTGTCTCATTGAAACATATATCTTTCTCTTGTCCCAAACATCCAAATTGCCAGTCACTAGTCCTGTATTCTATTGACTGATATATATGTACAAATTTTCATTTACTTTCTGAATATAAACATATCAAAACCATTTATACTTCATATTGCTAAGAATGTGTTCATGTGTATTCATATCATTCTAAATTGTGCCATACTGACCATGTCTCTTTATGTGAGAAAGTAGACAGTTGCTTACAGAGGATGGGAGTCTAGTACTGGTTCTTCCCAGGAACAATGGTTAGGTGAACTGTACGCCTCATATCACTCTGATTGTTGAAAAGGAACTCAAACAAACAAACTTAACATTGCCAACGCCATCTGAAATATTAATAAAAATTATACAATTTAGAAAATCGATCATTTGTTCATTCTGTACATGTAATATCATACTCAACTATACCACACTCTATCACTTAAAATTTGCATTCATTTTTTCCCCCACTCTGAAAGGTGGAAGGGCATATAGGTTTTTCCTTGTCTGTGTGTCAGTTCATCAGAAAATCTTATTAGAGCTGAGTTATGAAATTACACAGGAATGTTTATAAGCATACAAAGTTGTGCATAAAGAGTTTTAACTCAAAAGTCTGAAGCTCCGCAGTTGTCTGTCCTTAAATTTGTATATTGGTAATACATATAAGAAAATCCTGTGTTACATAGTGTAACATGACCAGAGTGGGGGCATTTGTGTCCTATGTACACATTTCTAGTTATGGATAAAAAAATGTGAATTTTTATTTAAATCAAAAGTCATACATTTTTTTCAAACATTTTTGTTTTCGTTGTTTGAATGTTAAACATTTATAGTTAGTCAAAAGTTTGATAAAATGCATTGTATACCGGTATTATAAATTAAAATTTGTATATTTTTAAAGATTATAAATTACATGATAAGTAAGTAAGAAATCTAATATTCATATATCTGTATATAATACATAAAATGTCGCGTCACAAAGAACAAAAATTATATTATTTACTGCCAGTTTATGTTCATATATAAATCATGACATGGAATCAAAATTATATATTTTGTTTGACATTTTTTTGTTTTCAGATTTTATATGATATGTTTATCTTTTCATTATCATTATATAATATATTTACACGCATGTTGCCATAAATTGTTTAATTTGTATCATTCTGTTACCAAATGTTTTGCTGGACAAAATATTTGGTCATAAATTTCATAAAAATAATTAAACAGCTTGTTAGATGACTTGAAAAGAATAACTCAGATCTCTAAACAAAGAGAAGCATGAAGTGTTTCTTTTATATTAGAAATTTAAAAAATTGAATATTAATACTACATTTGATTTCAATTTCCACTTCAAAAGCAGAACATGTTTTGTATGGTAATATAAATTCAGTGAGTCAGATGATACTGTTTTTTATCATGTTTACAAAATGGCAGTTCAGAGAGAAAGTTGCTGTATGGTGCTTATTGTTTATCTACCGGTATTTTTATTGATGCTGTAATATAAGCTCAAGCCTCACATTTATGTTTCTGGCTATTAATACCCTAAATAATCTTTAAATTTTTAGATAATAGATTATAATATATGGTTTATAATTAAGATATTTATGATGTATCTTTTTTTTTCAATTTTGGATGAAAAACTTAAAAAACCATAGTGACTATATTGAAGCTGAGTTATAATCTGCTGTTAAATAATTATATGAACGATTCCAAATATACATTTCTAATTCTTCATGAATTATGGATCTATTTTCCTATCACATGTACAAATAAATAGCTAAAAATAAACATGTATGTTTTTTATGAGTTTTTTCTCGTTAGTTAGTTTTGATCATGTTAATATACATTGGTGCTTTTTATTTATCGAAAACTTTTTTGTTTACACATTCATCCTGTAGTTTATTTGTTAGTGTTCAAAAAGCGTTACTTGCTCACATATTTATTGTTGTAAACATTTTGTTAGAATTTGTTAACAAGCCATATGAAACACTTAAAATAATGAACTGATTTCTGTCAGAAATTATGAAACAGGAAAATGAGAAAAAAATGTGTGATTTCTATGTGAATATAGATATGCATATTCTAGGTTAATAAATGCTGCTGGAGCTGTTGTTTTTATGTTAATAAATGCTGTTGCTTATGTTGTTGTTTTCTTGTATTTTACTGTTGTGTCGGGGTACTTGTTCGAAGTACTTGCATCCATAATTATTGGAGTGAAAAGCTCATATGTTGCTTTCTGATATACTACTGGACCAATTGATCTGTTCAACATAATTGGTATTATCTAAAGTATGTATGATTAGAATTATGTTAAACTGATGATGCTTACAAAGAGTTACTCAAAGATTGATCAGATGTGTTTAAGGTATTCAGATCCTAATACTGTACTTTCTTAATAGTAATAGTAATAAAAATAGTACTGCACAATTATCATTATTTCTTTGATACATCAGTTGTTATGACACATTTTTAAACTTTTGTAAGAGTTGTTGCCCTAAAAACTATCAATTTCTGAAGATATTTCACATGGACTTTAATGCAAATTTATAAGGACAATAACTCAAAGAATTGTCATCGTTTTTAGCTCACATGTCACTTCATGTCACAAAGTGACAAGGTGAGCTTTTGTGATCAGTCTTCATCCGGTGTCGTCAAACTTTACCTTGTGAACACACTAGGGGTCACATTTTTAGCTCAATTTTCGCAAAACTCGGTCAGAATGTTAATATCGACAAAATCTCGGAAAAAGTTCAATATTGGGCCATTTGGGGTCAAAAACTTGGTCACCAGGGCCAAATAAGGGAAAACCTTGTGAACACTTTAGAAGTCACTGTTTTGATTGGATCATCATGAAACCTTGTCAGAATGTTTATCTTTATAATATTTAGGACGAGTTCGAACATGGGTCATCTAGGGTCTAAAACTAGATCGCTAGGCCAAATCTTATGAAAAACCATGTTAACACTGTTGATTTCACAGTTATAATTGGATCTTCACCAAACTTTGTCAAATTGTTTGTTTTAATGATATAACGGTCAAGTACAAATATGGGTCATCTGTGACCAATAACTAGGTCACCAGGTCAAATCTCAGGAATTTGTTAGAACTATAGATGTCACAGTTTTGTCAGAATGTTTGCCTCAATGATATGTGGGTCAAGGTTGAACATGGGTTAGCAGGGGTCAAAAACTTGGTCATCAGGTCAAATCTTAGGTAAAAACCTTGTAAAAGCTCTAATTGTCATAGTTGTAATTGTATCTTGGCCAAATGTTGTCAGATTGTTTGTCTTAATAATTTTAAGCACAAGTTGAAATATGGGTCACCTAGGGTCAAAAACTAGGTCACGAGGTCAAATCTTAGGAAAACCTTATCAACACTGTAGATGTCAAATTCTGATTGTATCTTCACCAAGCCTTGTCAGAATGTTTGTCTTATTTATATGTAGGACAACTTCTAGGGTCATCTGGGGTCAAAAACTAGGTCACTGGTTCAAAACAATGTTTTAATGAGTGAACAGTGATTGTCTTGTGAGCGATATAGAGCCATCTTGGCCCTCTTGTTTAAAAATGTTAGATCATTTTCTACCATGGAAACTTATAAAAATAATAATTTTGTGTATGACGAAAATCAAGAAAGGTCATTATCAACATAAAACTATTATCTTGTACATGTATTTTATAATGTCATATAAATATTTTTTATGTCCCATGAGTGCAGTACTCTCTATAAGAGATTTTACAGTATTATTGCTCTGTGTTAATTAATCTGTTGTCTGTTGACATAAATATACCCTGGAGAATATAATTATGATCTGATGTTAATGAAACACTGACTGAATATTAGTCTGAATTTAATCTTAGACAGATTCAATACCCAGGGACATGTTGTGTCCATGACTAGCTCATCAGGTCAAACTTTGGATTTGCATTGTTAAAACTAGAGGCTTTGTGTTTGTAAACACAAGACAATCGAGTGCCAAGGATATCGATGGAGTTTTAGTACTGGATCATACAACTAAGGTCATTTATTGAAGGAAAAACCTTTCACTTTCTGTTTGATATACATATGTACCTGTCATGTGATATTCATGTGACTGGATTAAGTCTAGTTCCGTTGATATCTAGGTTAAGATCTCTTGGGTTATTACTATTTCATTTAATCAGAGAATAGGGCTTGTACAAGCACTCTGAGATGCCGCAGTTTCTGTGTAATATTCCTGAAACAAAGTAACAGTGTTAATTGAAATGATAGTAGGATCTTCAAATTCTTGGTGAATTGGGCTCAACAACTAGGTCATTGTATCAACCATAAAAACGCATTTCTACACACTATTGGCCTAATTAAACAGTATTTACCTTTGATATTTATGATTCTGTTCATAACTGCAGTTTTGAATATGCCATGTGAGAATGATATTTTTAGCTCACACGAGTACTTTGTGCTCATCAGTCTTTGTCCGGTGTCCTGCATTGTGCGGCATCAACTTTTTCCTTGTGAACACATTAGGGGCCTCATTTTTAGTTCAATTTTCACAGACTGGGTCAAAATATATTAATAAAACAAAAACCAGGTCACTGGGTCAAATTTTATGGAAAAAAACATGTTAACACTCTAGATTTCACAGTTACAATTGGATCTTCACCAAACATGTCAAATTGTTTGTTTTAATGATATGTAGGTCAAGTACGAATATGGGTCAACAACTAGGTCACCAGGTAAAATCTTAGGAAAACCTAGTTAACACTGTATATGTCAGATTTTGATTGGATCTTCACCAAACTTTGTCAGAATGTTTGTCTTAATGATATGTAAAGATGCTGTCACACTACAACATATTGGCCTAATTTAGTCCTTGGTTATACGAACGTTCACCATACGCTTATAAACGTTAAATTCCCATTAGCTTTTCGCTATCCAAAGATAATAATTACCGACGAAAAGGGCCTTTTTTCTTCTAAAAACACTCACTACGCTGTGAATTTTGCTTTTGTAAACTTGAAATATATAGAGCAGGTGACGTCACTTTACGCTGTGTGCATAATATGACTGCGGGAAAACACAGCTGTTCTATAAATAGTATTTTTTCAATGATATTGAAAAAAATACGATAGTAGTTTTGGAAACATGTTTTCTTGCTATTAAGTATGCACGAGAGGAAAACACACCGGATTCCTCTATTATAGAACACACAGAAACTATTACGACCGACACATTCATATGCTTATGGGACTTTAAGACTAGTTCGAACATGGTTCATCTGGGGTAAAAAAATAGGTCACTAGGTCTAATCTTAGTAAAACTTTATTAACATTGTAGATGTCACAGTTTTGATTGGGTCTTCACCATACCTTGTTCGAATGTTTGTTTTAATGATATGTCGGACAAGTTCTAACATGGGTCATCTGGGGTCAGACACTAGGTCACCAGTGCTTTTATTCTGGAAAGGTCAAGCAAAAAGAAGAGATTTCAGTTCTAAGTTCATTAATTAATAAGGTCTAGTCTCGCAACACCTATCCCTCTCAGTCACCTGCCAGCCATTCGTTCCTTGTCACTTGAGTTTAACATCACACCAACAACACAGGTCATTTAGCAACTGTGAAAGGCTTTACCGGTGACCTTCTGTAAAGCTAGCTCAGGACACCCGCCTATCATGTGAAATGTGGCTGGTCCCAGATCGGATTCATACTCAGAGTGATGAGGGGTTAGTGATAACTTGCCAGACGCCAGAACTACTCAATCACGAAGGCCTCCTTTTTCATAAATTTCTTATTAAAATGATGAATTCAGGATTTTTCTGTTATGATACATGTATATTGTATCATTTTTATGTCCCCCACCGACCCTTTATTGTACGTTTGATTTTAAAGTGGTCGCTTAAGAAAATTTCGTTTAATACACGTGGTCGCATGAGCACGATTTACTGTATTTTCAAATGTGTAATCACAAATGATACCATAGATATGCTGCTTGACGCCTAGAAATTATGCATAGAAGTTAGTTAAAAATTGACTGGGTAGTAGAGGGTTTGTTGGGTCCTTCACATGCTGGTAGCCTGTGGGACAAGTTAGATCATGGGACATCTAGGGTCAAATATAAGGACACGGGGTCAAATCCCGGGAAAACCTAGTTAACATTCTTATGGTTACAGTTTTGAATAGATGTTCATCAAACATCGTCAACTTGTTTATCTCAATGATATCTTGAACAGAATCGAACATGGGTCATCTGGGGCCAGGAAAACCTTGTTAACATTCTGATGGCCACAGTTTTGAATGGATCTTTATCAAGCCTTGTCCGGATGTTTATCTCATTGATATCCTAGGCAAGTTCGAACATGGGTCATCTGGGGTCAAACTATAAGGGTCAAATATAAGGTCACCAGGTCAAATCCCTTGAAAACCTTGTTAACACTCTAAAAGTCACAGTTTTGATGGGATATACATCAAACATTTCCAAAATGTTTGTCTTAATGATATTTTGGATAAGTTTGAACATGGGTCATCTGGGGTCAAAAATAAGGTAACCAGGCCAAATCCCTTGAAAACCTTGTTAACACTCTAGAGGTCAAAGTTTTGATTGGACCTTCACCAAAGTTTATCAGAATCCGAGTTTAAACATGGGTCAACTTTGGGTCACTGGATCAAATCCCTGGAAAACATTGTTATCACACTAGTGGTCACAGTTTTGATTGCATCTTCATCAAATCTTGTCAGAATGTTTGTCTTTATAATATATTTGACAAATATTTGGTCACCATGTCAAATCACTGGTAAATTAACCTTGGACAACATAGTTTATCAAGTCCCGATGAAAGTTGCTCTGAATATCTGTCTTGATGATTTCTTGGTCATTGTAAGGCTCTGACCTAGTTAAATTTTGACAAAGAAGTAAATGCAATGATATGAAAGAAGCTGCAGTCATTACTCAGGTGAGCAGGAAAGGGCCATCTTGGCCTTCTTGTTTAAAAAATTATGTCCATGCCTAACTTGTATTGTATATTTGTAATACACTGCAGTATGTTTGCTTCATTGGCTTATAGATTAGGTCTAAAATTGATTTAAATTCTAACTCAGGATTTGCATTAGGAAGAGGACACTCAATCTTTGTCCCCAAAAAATAAGGCATGAACAATTGTCTAAATTGACAGACAGGTGTTGGTGATCAGTACATTAATAGTTAGTTTACAAGTAGAAGAACATCGGATAGGTCATAGCCTCCTCACAGAATAGACATGACTTGGTATATATGATCGATGAAAACTTAAAACGATTGTTATGAGAAAATCTACTACTAGTATGAATAATACATTAATAAGACAGTTGACAGTAGACATTTCAGCAATCTTAATGATGTGTCATATTAACTGCTGAACACCATTGTTATAGTCCTCTATGAAACAAGTGTTGATCACATGGATAGCTTAGGTAATAAATTGTACAACTAACATAATAATGAGGTTTTGTGAATTATGGACTTCCGTCAGCATGATAAGTGTTATTGTACTATGAAAGAAGGAGTTGGGAGAACATAAATGAACACTAATTTGCTTTATTACATCATGTGAACGGAAGTCTAGACATACTTCCGGTGTTGAAATTTCCTTAATGAGAAATTTTGCTGCCTGAGAGATCATTTGTTCGTAAAAACTTTCTTTTAAACAGAATTTCTTGCTAACATAATTGTAAATTATAGACATTTATTAACGAATTTTTCGTAATATAATGATAATATAGAAATATGTATTTAATTCAATGAAAACTTTAATTGTAAAAGCAGACAATTGGTATGAAGCCACACCATATATCCTGAAACAGATGACAACCGAGCAAGAGTGACAAGATACAACACCGGCGTGACACAAGAAACTGTAGTCAGCAGAGGTCACTTACTTGTACCAATGTAATGTTCTACTTCTGTACGTTTGTCAATTTATCTAATGGTACTCAAAATGTGTATACGTTCATCAATAAGGACTCCCGTGATGCTTTTTCGTCAAAGATGAGAATTTTGAAATGATTATCAAGCGGGAACATACGGCAATGATAGAAGATAATACCTGAAAATGTCAAAACTTGAATTTTCCTTAATGAATTAAAGTAAGAACACGCACATGAATATGTGATTCAAATGCAGCACACGATGTTACATTAAAGGATCAATGTCTTTGTACAAATTATGTTATTATATTCCAGCATGTAGGAAATAATTGAAGATATTTGCTTGGACAGTAAATCATTTTTACTGTGTCCAAACAGAAAAACACACTAGAAGCTTGATAATGTTATGTTACATCCAAGATAATATGTTAATACGAATCCCAGATGTTCATCTATTCCCGTTTAAAAAGAAATCTGAAACGAAACTTCTCAAAAAGGAGACCAACCTGGTGGAAGGATTGACCTGACAGGATTGAGGTATTCTACAATTACGTAAATACCGCTTTCACAGCATAGCCAACTAATGTGTTATTCTTTAAAATACTGCCCACATATATGCATAACAAAAAAAAGAAACTTTACATGGGGTACTGATGGGTTTTACGTCACTCTGAAACAATATTGCGTAGTGTACGTATGTAAATGTTATATGAAACTTTGAAGCAATATCGGTGAGTTTGTAACAGTGTCGGTAACGGGTTCCTTCAAAATGAGGGTCAAATTTGAGGTTAAAAGATATAGGGGTCGATTTCAAAAATCACAAAAATGTGTAGAAATGTTTTTTGAGTATCAGTCTGAATGCCAATGTGCATTCAGTTGCGTCTTAATATTGTGTGTGACCGTCGTTGGCCCAAATGCAGATTGCTATTCTCCTCCTCATGGAATTTGTGAGACGGCGAATGACGTCATATTCTGCCATTCAACAAGAAGGGCATGTCATTGACATTGTTGATTGGGTGAGTATTGCGTACCCGACACCCAAGCTCGTGCCACATGTGTTCTATGGGGTTTTTGTAGCAAGACGTTGACGCCGTTCTGAGCCAAAAACTGTCTCATAACACGTGCTGTGTGGGCCTCGCGTTGTCCTGCTGCAGAATCACTCCCGGACCCTGATTTTGCATAAATGGGGGGAGATTGTTCCTCATGATATTTTCTGATTGTCCATTATGCCCATTATGTCCATTCATGTGACTGTGTAAAAAAGCAATTGAAATTAAACCTGGATAGGTCAACACAAGGTAAGTGGTCAAAACCGGAAGTGAAAAGCTTGCTAGCTCTTGCACGGTACAATTGCAGGAATTTTTGGATTGGTGTACTCTCTATACTCCAAAAAGTAAATATCGATAACGTTCACATAAAGTCACCGTTAACCATCTAAAACAGGTAGTATGAAGTATGTAAAGTTTCTTTTTTTGGTTAAGTATACTTCTTGTATTAGTTTGCATACATGTATGTAAAGAACATTTAAAAATGCTTTATTAGGGCTTTTCGATACTCCAATCATGATCGCACTGTTGTTATGACCTATTATAAGCACAGCACGGGGGATATTTGGCAGCACACTCGGTCAGTACGCGTGTGATGCAAACCAAGATTGCGCCGAACTTTAATTAGACCCCGATATTTGTATTATATGGTCCAATTTCT
This sequence comes from Lutraria lutraria, assembly GCA_964023205.1. Taxonomy (NCBI): domain Eukaryota; kingdom Metazoa; phylum Mollusca; class Bivalvia; order Venerida; family Mactridae; genus Lutraria; species Lutraria lutraria. The sequence goes on along the minus strand of OZ026836.1, from coordinate 10,152,067 downwards.
AAAATGTTTATGATTAAGTGTTGCAGAGTTCATTACTATGTGCCTTCATTACATGTTTTAAGTTTCCAATTTCTTTCGAATGGATGATTGCGAATGTGTTTCTTACGTGGTCGCTATACTTGATATTCAATTAACATTTGTTAGTTAATATCAATAGTCTCAGGTAAATATACAAGTCAAACATAAAGATACCCAACAATATAACAGTCATCGCTACAGTCGAAGGTCTTTGACGATGAAGCATGAATGACATTGCAGTCTATCAATGGTCAACTAAACGAAGTAAAAAAGATTAATTTAGTTATGGTACCAAGAACTAAGCCATTACAGTCAAGGGAACGTGAATTAAGCACGGAGCCTCCATATTTGTTTCATTAGTAATAATTATTAATTGTTTTTTGGTGAAATATATAATTACTGGCGATGTTGCATAACACGGACAATAAATTGTACACGGTAGAAATATGTTAGCTTAATCAGAACAAGACGAATCCTGTTATGTTGCTGTATAGCAAATTAATAGAATTTACCCAATTCTTTTATCAAAAGATGCTATATCCGAAGACAGAAAAAACTATATATTCAAAATTGAACATTTTTTTTACCAAGACAAACTGTTTATGTTTTCCCTTGGGAAATCAAACAATATTATACTTGTAACGTACTATGTCTGTAGTCTAGTGAAAATATGTCCGTAATTCAATTTATGGTAAATATACGCAGTTGTGAACTTGAAAATTCCAAAGGCATTCTAGAAAAATAACTTTGCCACATATTTCTCCTTTACATGGTATATCTGTATTGTTAAGTAACAACAAGCTGTTTCTTGCAGATAAATAAAGACATAAGGTTCAAGTACACCCTTCTTGTACTAGATCATCCATTCTGTCAATTAATACAACATTTGTTTTGGAATGAAGTTAAACAGGAAGTTTAAACAAGGACACTGGACTACAGTTATATACTATGACGACATAACACCTGGTAACCTTGATTAGATAAACAGGTGTCTATCCTAAATTAACCCATGCTCTTTTCATTATCAATCGTTACCCAGATTTTCTGCGAACCTTTGGAAATGTTCTCAGATTTACAGAAAACTTTTGGACATTTCTTAGATTTACAGAAAGACTGGTAATTTTGATTAGATAATAATAGCTAATTATAGTCATTTTTTTCTAAATTTAACTGTTATCTTTAATCTAAAAACAATAAGTTGGCTGAATGTTTTTCTTTATTACATAAAGTCAGTTTAAATCGATGTAAGTTACTGCGCATTACTGTGAATCATGAATCTGGCAAGGTGTCATATAACTCGTGTTTAATATGATTATAATGGATATATTTCCAGACAGTGTTAATGTAAAGGATGTTTGTTTTCTACACTTCAGTGATTTCCGGTATAAACAACATTACAAATCCTAAATCAAATTCAATGCTAGGATTTCAATCTGCAATGATTTCCCAGTGGAATGTGTGTATTATATGACGGACTGTTGGTTATTGTCTCGAACCACCATGAAACGTACCAACTGAGAGGACTTGAGTGGGACTTTCTGTCATATTCCTAAGATTAGTTCAAATCATGACATCATTACCATAAACATGGACTGTATACATTACTAGAATTTTATAGATACGTTTGTTATACACGCAACCGATAGTGTAGTCGGTATTAAGCACCCCAATGCTTTACATTACGGTTTCATGAACAGAACAACTTGTACTCAAGAGAGAATTCGCACCTACTATAATATAAATGATGCACACTCTCAACATTGATAAAAGATTTAACTTGTATAGTAAAAACGATTGTAAAACAACACTATACTTTTCTTAACTATCCAACATGAATGTAGATTTTGACACTATTAAGAGAATATGCTCGCTCCTTGCCTGTATCAGCAGATAAAAAGTGTTGTACTTTATATATAAGATACACTAGCCAATTGTTTAAAAATATCAATTATATTCATATAATTGCAACTGATTTAGTATGTTACTCGGTAAGATAAATTCGCTTCAAGGCTTCTTTTGATACAGTGTCAGACAATTGATATTGGGCTCGCATTGACGCCCAATATTTATTGACGGCCACTGTATCACACTGAATCGGTCCGTAAGAAACCGTGGAACTAATATTCGTTCTCTTTTGCTTATAATTCATGTTTATTTACAAAACTACCGACTAATACATTATATAGAAATATGTAGGGATTTTCCATTTTACTTAATGCAGATGTTTTACTTTTCTTCTTCAACTTACGTTTACTTTTTTGTGAATGTCTAGGTCTTAACAATATAGTAACAATATCTTAATAGTAAATATCAGTTCGGAATAAGTATATATAATACTCTCAAGGATATTTGAATCAATAATCATATTACTAATAAATCTTACATACAAAAATCCAAAGATCGATCGCAGAGTTGGTTCATTAAGTGCTACGATTACTTGTCAAATTATGGTTTGTACCCGGACAGAAGTTTACGACAACTATGTCCGCATTGACATCTGCTTATTCAGTTGGATTCCCTTGAAATGTTTGGATAACCGTTTAAATGACACCTGCACTGTTTAGTTATGAACATCTTGTAAAGACGTCTACGCTAGCAGGCGTCATTAAGACACTTTGTGATACTATTCTTACAGTTTTCTGGTCATAAACTAAAAATTACGTCCACTAACAAAGCTCTCTCTCTCTCTTTCTCAATCAAATGAAACAGAATAGGACTCACGCAAGAATACAGCTTTTGTTCTACCACACGATAACACATATATACTTAATTAAGTAAACAGGTGTCTGTTCAAACATTAATGCATGCAAAATTCATTGTCGAACTATTTATTAGAGACCCTGAAGCTATCTGTAACATTTCGTTGAATATGGCAGCATGTAAATAAAAATAAGTGATTATTACACTTAAAACAATAAACTATAATTAGCTTGGTGTTAACGCTTTACAGCTCAGTTAAAATAGCATTGAAAGCAGATGAGACTAAATTATAAGTAGTTATTGTTCCATACTAATACTGGTTTGCTCATGATAAACGATACATGTAACCTTTGATTGTAAATAGAATAGAAACATGCATTTTTTTCAAAAAGAATTACAGGCTTATATTTTTTTTCATACAAAAAACATTTCTTACTTTACTTTACTACATTTTGTATACATGTATAGTTTCGTTTTTATCTATAAACTTGTTATGAGTTTCTTGTCATGAGAATTTTACTGGCTTTAATTAGGCCCTTTTACGACTCATTGCGTCACTTATATTTTGTGTTTTACTAGCTTCGCAAACTCTTCCACCTTCCACTCCTGCCACCTATTTACCATAAATGAGACTGTTACCATTGGCAAGTGTGTGTTTCTAGAGATTTCCGTGTTACAAAGACTCCATGAATCCGTATTTTCCTACCTTTGCTCTACTGGTGTATGGATATGGTTTATGTTTCACATCAATGTTGATACCAACTTCACTTATGGTAAATCAAACACCGTGTTAGTACTTCAGTTTGCAATGATTTCCCTTAGGATCAATGGTATACGTATGTAAAAACATGTATTGTTTGACACGCCGCTGTTTGTTGGTATATTGTATCGTGTCATGTCTAATATTTATGCGAATGAACTAAAATGCGAATGAACCCAAATGTGGTTTTTATTCACAAGTCGCGAAATGGGTTTATTCACGACACTTCTGTAAAACGTCGTCGTATCATAGAAAACGCACCCCTTCTTGATTTTTGTAGCCTATCAGAGGAGAAAATCAGAAAAGATAACAAAATCATGAACTTCGCATTCAAGCATACATGTGTATGTTTATTATCGAGCACTAAACTTTGAATACAATTCTGATCCTTTGTGAAATAGATACAGCAATATATTGTATGCCTCAGGTACAATTATCCCATCTCCAACCTCCTGCTACCAGATGACATGTAAGAATTTATTCAACAATAAAACATGTAGTATAGAAGTGAATTCCACTCGGGAAAGTTTCTGTGTTTCTGTTACAAGTCTCCAGAGAATACAAGTGAAAAAGTAACATTCGGAATAAATTCTTATTATGATCTGCTACACGAATGTAATAAGTTTTATGCGAATTACTCAAAATTTATATCTTCACCCAGTGTTGAAATATACGTGAACACATGTTTCCTATTAAGAACATATTTATTACAATATGAACACATGTTTTGAAATGTTACCTACTCAGAACATATTTATTGCAATGTGGACGCTTTATATTCCAATAAAAACATATTCAATCTTCATTTATTAGGCCCGAAAAATTTTAAGCTCCTTAAATGACCACACAGTTCACGTTAGTCTAGAAATTCACAGGAAAAGGGGCGAGTCTTGTATACGCGCTTCATACCGTGCACGATAAAGAACTAAAAAATAAACAGGTACATATTAAGAAATTTTTAGCTAGTGTGCAACTACATTATCTATATTCTAGGCATTCCTAATTGTCCATCATCGAAATGTGGCAGCGTTGCTTTTTTGTTTTATATTTACCTTCTCCTTTGCAAACACACGTGATATTGTTTTACTGATATATTGCAGACTGCCTTCTTCTGTCAACTTTTACATTCAACACGAGTTTGTCTTTTCCGCACTCATCAACAACATGCTGTCACGTGATGTTGTTGTCTCACTACAATCTTGTAATGAAGCCATATTGTTTGTAATTGATGTTATGAAACTGTCATACTGTTGTCAACGATACCAAACAAAATACGATGTATATTAACCAAAAGTCGTTAACAAACACTTCATAGAATTTATTCGAAACCATTCAAACACATACAAATCATATTCGAAACATTGTAAACAACTCGACTTTTATTGTAATCATTTGATACTGTAATAGTCTTGCGGAAGCAAATTCCCGGTATTTCTTCAGCAATCGTTGAATTCCAAATTCTTCAACGTTACACAGAAGCATGAGAAGCTCAACAAATTTCAAGATCAGCGTGGTATGGTATGCACCCACTGAATAAAGATTTAGAAATGTCCCGTTGAATATGTGGTTTTGGGAATGAAAATGCATTTGTTTGCAAGAAAGAAATCAAAATCAAGTGGTAATATTCAACTGTCGCGTTGTTAATATCAGATTTCATTTATGTATGTATAATTGCAACGATACATCTTCGCTATGAAACGTACGCTAATATAAGTTTAATAACAGACATCGGCACCACGTCTAAAATTGAATAATAATTGTCAGGATATGTGGGATTTGAAAGACTAGATGAAAAGCTTGTCGATTACTAGCAAGCAATTACGGATAGGTATAGTATAATGATAGAAGTGTGAGAAACTGTGATGCTTTATTTAGAGTCTGTATTCATCCTACAAAGACTTGAAGATTTGATGAGAAAATTAAGTGAGTAGCAAGCTCACGTGTCATTGTAATAAAGCGTGTTCTGTGAAGGAGATTATAATCATGCTTGTGTTGACAATAATTTAGGGATTGAATGTATTCGGGGATTTTCGACTCTTAATCTTTTGTTACTTGGTATCTTGTTTGTCAACATGGGTTCTCTTTTATGATAACGTTTATGTCAACCCATGTATAAATTATATTAAGTCACTTGAACTTTCAATTACGCAATATTTTGTTCACTCTCATTCAGCACAGACCATGCTGAGATAGTCAGCTTCAAAACAGGAAGGGTCGTATACTCAAAACTCGTTCTTTTATGTTGGCTTCATTTGCAATAATTTTATGTAAAAAAATACAAAAAAGCTTTAATTGCTTTTATATTTATTTTGTGACTCAACTGATCAATAGACACAATTACCTAGTATCAAAGGACAATATCATATTAGATCTATTACATTACACGTTTAAAATTTGCATAATTGTGTAATAGCTACAAATCTGCATCACTAAACTGATTGCAAACATGAAACATACAAGCAAATGTCAGTGTGCCGGAAGTGGGCTATGCGTCGCCTCTTCCATCGACCCAAACGAGGAAGCAGATACTAATAACATGAATATGATTAGTACATACACAGAATTGGTATCATTTTTTCACAATTTATTATCAACATAAATTAATGACTAAATACATTTATGTACAATCAAAGATTGAATAAATGGTGAAAAAAAGTTAAACTGCAACTTGTATTGTTTTCTTTCCGGAAATAGTATGAAATTCCATAAAAGCAATCGAATGAATTTCTTGTTTCGTTTCAGTAAGTTGTTTATGACTGTCAAACATGTATTGCTAAAGTAAAGTTATAATAGCGTTGTTCAATAAGAAGCTATCAAATAAAAGAACATGTCAATAGTAAAAATGTTAGAAAGCGTGTATAAGCATAGATACGGCCACGACGCAAGGTGATGAATATAATACACACATATGTGAGAGAAAAATGTTTCATGTAATTTTGTGTAATCTAATTCATCCAAATATGCGGTTTACTGAAAGCGTCCTTTAATATTCTATATGAGTAATACATTCTTAGATAGTATAAATATGCGACATATTAGGCGTACCTTGATAGGACTTCACGTCAGCTGTTTGACATATTCTGTTCATCTATTCTTATATACCACACTGATTCGTTGAAAACAATCCAAATAATTAAAACCAGTCAGCTTCATACGAAATCTTTCCTTCGTCTCGTTTACTAAATGTTTCACAAATATCATAAAGTCCTTTAAACCTGACAATGTCGTTGAATACCAAATTCATACTTCTTACGAATCGTTTCAGATGTGAGTTTTTAAAATAATTATACAGTCACTTTTAAAATAACAAAATCATACTTGAATGTGTGTTCATTCTTTGGTGGTCAATATTTTATGTAACGTTTAAAGAAGCATTTTAATATTAACCAATCCACTGAAAGGGCTGAGCACAATTATTATAGATCCTCATTTACACGGGTACATGTACATTTGTATATCACAGAATTTCTAGATGTAAACTAATTTTAAAGATCATAGTTCGGAGCATTTTTCAAAGAGAATTATGACATTCAATAAACACAAAATACTAAAAATACATTTGTTCTACAATAAATGACAAATAAGCAGCTGTATATTATTGAAGTACACTATAAGTAACAAATATTTATCCTTGCCAAATTCCTATTTGATACACAAGCATTTTGTTATAATTTAAAAAAAAACAATACTGGTCTTAAAAAGATATTCCTAATGTTTCGCAAATACATTTTTATAAAGTTATCTTTTTAACATAATTCGGACTACCTATTGAGCAAATTTTTGTTAATGTAAAATATCGCACCATAAAGGGAAGGTTTGTTAAATGTATTTTAAAATGTTCGTCTAGACGTGGTAGGTTTGGAAAAACCATCTGTTAATAATAATTGTATTGTGGTTTGTTGTAAATAGAAATAAATGATTCATATATCAAAGTAGAATGTTCAAATATTTCTTTATCTGGAAACATCAGACATATCAGTCATAGCAGTATTATTCAGCAGTTTCAATCGATTGCAGCGGTACGTCATGATCCAGCATCGGGTCGTAATCCGTTGTTTTTATACAATATATTCCTTAGTTATAGGAAACATACGTCAGCGGACCCTATTTTACAATACTTATACAGTTTGTACTTATCATTTATATCTTGTATGTTAAAACGTGTTTGTCTTTTTTCCCCAATGAATTATCAACCGAAACATGGTGAATGTGTTAGTGAATAAGTATTGTAAGAAACATACCAATGTTCTGCTTTTAGTTACACAAGTAAATAACTACTAATACTGTAAAACCGAACACAGACTATGTTTTTTGCACTTTCATTACTTGTGTAATGAATAAATAATTGGCGACGTATATGCTTTATCGGGAATATTACACCTAAACATAAATAATTATATAATTGTAACCTAAAAACATAATTATAACCACATGAACATTACAAGTAAGCCTTGTCGCACTCAGCAGCCAGTTGTATAAACATTGATTAATTTAACTTCAGATTTAACCGAAAGTTAACCTAAATCAAGATGGTTGACTTTGCTGTACCAAACGCTAGACGACCACAACGAATACGACGACTAAACAAACAAAGGATCTTGACCACTTCTTAACTAACACCTGACCCTTGAGTAAATTTAATTAGAAATAAGTTTGGTCAAATTTACCCAGATTTTATACAATCGCATCCAATTTTAACCCAAAATTAGACATAACCTTCAAATTAACCATTTACCATTGTTTATACAATTGGGTTCTGATATATAACCCGCCTTATATTAACATTTAAATTACATACGTAACATAATACACTGAGCAACATAAACAATCAGTCACTTAGATTTTGAATATTTTACATATTTGCTATTTACCATTGTTTATACAATTGGGTGTTGATATATATATATATGACACCATTAAAATATTCAAGACAATCAAAGACCTATACTCTATAAATGTTAAATGTCATAATAGAATAAGTGGAAATTAGAGTTTACGATAAAATAAAGTGACATTATAATAGTATGCCTCATCAGTAAAGTATCATATAAAGTAAGCGATAGTACCGCTCACAAAATGTTCAGAACAGTCTTTGTTGACCGATTATACAAGTTGCTAAGTGTATTTTGTCAAAGCGTAGCTTATTTGTTTTGATAGCACAAGAGCTTAGTGGTCACCAACAGCTGCTGATAAAATAGTTCATTTTTAAAGTTTCTTTAATAGCTATTCAGATTATTGGCGGTATGCGTTTTTGCAATTGCTATACAAATGGTGTCAGATATGAGTTTTATGACCATAAAGAACAATTTATTGCACACTACTATACAATGACGACATCAAAGTGCTGCAATGAACATGTAACTATCTAATGAATGTTGCATATATCAATATGCCTTGAATGAATGAGTGTAGTCCAGGTGCTAACCACGATGAAGGAAAGTATAGAGTGAGAACTTTGTGCATTACACACATTGTTTGAATATTTAGTCATATGGAAGTCCACTACATACACTATTATCACTTTGTAAATTACATAATAAACGATCTGTACACACAACGCACTAATGTATCTACCAAAGGAAGATGGCATCCTTCTGGAAGGACTTCATCTTCGCAATTACATCTTCAAGAACACTAATATGGATTCGGTCCAGTGTTTTTCGGTCAAATGTTTATCTACATCTATCATCTCTGTTAAACTCGCTTCAATATAATGATCAATTAAAATGGCAACTTTTGAAGCTTATGCGAAATAACCAAGTATATATCTTTAATCAAGTTTGTGGCAATTCTTTTTTTTCGAAATCGTGTCATCAGTGATTCAGTTGTCAGCAAAGTGACCTTGTCAGCCGGCGTCCCATCTTATGCAACCTGGCCGAAAAAGATAACAATTATACCAACAACATTGATCACTAGATAAGATATGAAGAAAAGCCTGTCAGTAACACAGCAGATAACCTTCCATTCACGTAAACATTTCTCTTTCAATTCGGCTTTTGCCTTCTTATCTTTGAATTGTTCAAGAATTTCTCTTATTGCGCGAATATCATCAGCAAACCCGGTGTTCAGACAAAGATCTCCAAGCTGGCTATTGTGATTCACATTGTTATGTTCCATATTCTCACTGCATGCATTCACTCCGCGACTGTCACGGCCATTGTCTAGAAGACGAACTTTAGCATATCTCATTTCCGTATCGTACTGGTTCTGGTCTTTATACCTCCTCATGTCCGATTTGTAATCGGGCTCGAGTAGCTGGCTCTTAAGACAAAGCAATGTGGCAATTCCATCAATCATGACCTATAAAAAGCATTTAAAACAATATGTTCACTCAAACCATGGACATTTGATGGACAACGTAAACCAAACTGGTACCGTAAGTTCGAGAAAACCAACAAAATAGGATATCTGAAGATACGCCCACCTTTTGTTGCTTTGACGATGACGCGTTGACCTGTTAACGTCTGAATTATTGAATAGAACTTTTTTGTGGCGTTTGAGCGGTATCAGAATTCAGTTAATCAGAAATTGTCATTTTAGTACAGCATTCATTCAATAGGCATTAATCATATTTGATTACAGGACGCGTATTTTCTAACGTAAATTTGTCATCTCGGCCATATGCTCATCAAACGTATAGTCTCAACCTCAGCACGAAACTTGACTTCTATTTCTGGTACATAATTCATTTATCTTGCCCTTTGTCATAAATTATTCATGTGATAGGTATACACAAATATGTCTTTGGCATATTAGGAAACTAAACGTACCAAAACTAATGTCACAACGATTTTTTAATAGTCTGTTTAAGGGTAATATAAAGAAACGTTGATATGTTACGAGCTGAGACGTTTTCTAGCGATATTTCATTCCCTAAGATGCCATGTTTGTATACTGTGGTATAATGGGAAACGAAGATAACTTTGATTAATTCGCTTATCTATCTATATCTGAGACAATACTCCGGTTTGTTTGATATAACGGCCTATTCTGTAAAATAATTACATAAATAAAGACATGCCAATTTAGAATGGAAGAATTGTTACTATAAAATTGTTCTTTTTTAATCGCAGAGAATCCTTCCTACTGACAAAAATGGTTCGATGCGTAATAAATTGCGTCAGGCCAGATAGAACTGTCAAAAACGAAATATGGAAGAATGAAATGGATTTAATTTCACGAAAATAGGACATAGATGCCAAATTACTGGAATGCAAATTTGCCTTTCAGATAGATGGAAGCGATTTGAAAGCTATTGAGAAAACACATAGCAATCTATCTAATTACGTTACAAACACTCTGTTTGACAAATGCATAGATATTATAGACGGCGAAATCACTTGGTCCGTTTTGTACTTTTCTGATAAACACGATGATGTCTGTCTGGTGGTTAAGAGTTCTCATCGTTCTTGGGTTTGATACATCTTCGTTATCTTATGTTTAGTTTCAAATGAAGCAGCTCTCGCTTGCCTAGCATTTATGATGGGATACGAAAGTTTATACTTACGGCTCTTAACCATGCTGGTGCTCTATTTATACGTACACCCCTGAAGAACATGTTGGCTATCACTGTTGACAGTACAGTCGACATGGTTATCATAACCATTGACAGGCAGAAATAGGCTCCTGAAAATAGTTAGACTCGTTTTATAATGGGTCATTTTTTGTTTGTTTTGTGTATCTTTTTAATAGGCTATTGTAATGAGGGTAGGCAACCAGGCGTCAATTCTTTTCCGAGAAATGTTTAAGTGATCTTGTAACTTGTTATTTTTTACTGTACTTTGAATATAAATAATGTTATGAATCATGCATTTAAAGCCCCATTAGTGTTTTGGATGTTAAAATTAAAGTAGGTCTTATTTTACCTAGAAAGATGTCTTATCAGTGAAAATGACTTTTATTTGCAATAAAAACATTCAAAATTTTTATTTTAATCACGGAGTACATATAGAAATATAGCACAGTAATGTCATTATTATTTTCAATGATATTCATAAAATAAGAAAAAGCATTTGACAACATTTTAAAGAGATGTGGCTATAGAAAAGCATTATGTAAATATTGTTTAAGAGCAAATAATATACATTTCTTATCATTTTACCTATTGTTCAGTATTACTAAATTAAAAAAGCTAATAGGCCTTTTAATGACAATAGATATTGCTTTTTTATTGTAGATGACGAACACCCTGATACGCCAGATGGCCCACCCTTAACAAAATTATATTTCATTACTCTTAATATTTTATTGAATCTTTTCTTATTTTAAAAGCGTAATATAAACACGTAGCCAAATTTCTAATGTCTCGGGATCAAATGAGAGTATTTGTTCAAAACCACAACGGATTCAACACATTGATCGCTAGACTGAAGTATCGCTACAGGGATCTTGTTCTGTGTTCCGCTGACTTGAACAGGACACGTAATTAAATTATATCGTGTGTATATGATGATAAGGCTTAGTTCAATTCAATTGAATTAATTAATACATTTTCAGTGTGATAACACTAGATATATCATTTGAATTACTGATTATAGAATTGAAAAATGTAATTAATTGTTACACTCTGACGTAGGGCCTCTGCTATCAGAATAGTGAAATCTCTTGAGAGAAATATAGACCACAGAGGAATACTGTTTACACAGAATAAAATTTAATTAATTTCATGTGCATTATTTGGATAAAATATATCCTGTTTTACTTAATGAAGTATGCCTTTTTAACCTCATGGATCATGTAGTCCCACTGTTCATTTGTTGGTGATATGGGCTAATGCATATTGCCGATGATGCTTTTCGTGTACACAATCATGTGTTTGTCTGCATATCATTTACGGTTTAAAAGGATGCACAATCTAGTATTGTATAAGGTCATAATTATCACTACTTCAATATTGACAATAACTTCATATTTCAAATTCATGTAAGCCTACATTGGTTCAAATATACGTCCTTGCAAATGGAAGTCTAACTTATTCCAAAGAACATTCAATACTGGTTCAACACAGGATATGTTAATAAAAAAAAACATCGAGGAACTATTTATACATACTTGTAAAACAAACATTAGAAGATAGTCCTCGTCATAAAATTTCATACAATGCCATTGAGATTGAGTTTTTTAAAGTTTTACACAGACGTCGGTTTTAAAATTTCAGTTTACATTCTACCCAAGAGCATTGTTGCAACCATTAAATTCTTGTTATAAAAACCACACTTGTAATAATTATTACAAGTTTGGTTTATTACAAGAATGGTTGCAACAGAGCATAGATAAGAAGAGTCTCTAACTCTCGTACGAGTATAGATATCAATCGTTCTAAAATACAAACAACTGTAAGAAGAAACTTCACGAACAAGTGTAATCAATCAAGTGTTTGTTATGATGCAATAAACGGACAAGCAAACATTCGACTGAAGACAATATTACGTTCGTGAATTAACGTTCCATTGAGGCAGGGATGGTTTAGACGTCGGAGAAGCAAAAGAAATGTTAAGTTTTATTTGATTTGTTTGTGCACGTCAAGTAAATATCCTGTGGATGACTGATACGTGGTGCTAATACTTCGGTTAATCATTTATTGCAGCACCAAGGACTTGAAGATAGAACAAAACAAATTATTGCTACTATCTCATTGCAATTCATTTTAATTATAGTGTGAAGATGAAACCATTATACTGATGTAAGCGATATCATAAAATGGACCGTAAACTCTTAGATGAAGTTAGTTGGCAATGATTACTTTGACAGATGTTTGACTGTAATGGCGTCATACGTCACTTGTCGATGTGTATTTTATGCGTGTGGTGCTTTTATTCGTGTACAATTCTCTGCTCTGTGTTAACTTCGTCATCCGAAAGTTTGACAATATAGTTTTTTTAAATAACAGTACAATTTCAGAAGTTATAGATACGTATAACTTCCATTCCAGGAAAAGTTATATGTATATTTAATACAAGGGGAATTATTCATTTTGCACGGACATCAAACGCCTAAATATTACTTTTAGCAGTGGTAACACAGAGAAATACACTGAAATTAAATAAATGAATTATCTTCTTTACTTAAAAACTTATCGTCAAAAGGCATTTGAAATAAAATAAGTGAGTAGCTAAGACTAATTTTTGGTATGGTCAGATGATAACGTTGTTCAATGATGACGTATGTAGCCGCCAATCCAATTATGTTTACGGTGTTTGATGTAATGGATGCAAAAGTGATATTAAGTCTGTCGTCGCTCCAGAGTTAATCGGCCCATCAGATAGATTGAGAGGCGAGACATACAGCAAATGACACGCGAAACACTTTATCAATAATTATGTGTGGTACTTGTATATACTGCATAAAACCAAATATTAGTTAATTTTGCCCACATTTTAATGACTGTACGGTGTATTTGACTTTTTACAGACATTATGTTATATACATGAACCGTTTCGGCAATGATGCAATCAGACTAGGCTCTTCCAGCATCGAGACAGTGATCTTAAAATTATGTTCGATATTGTAGAGCGCGGAACAGATCGACTCTAAGGAACATAGTGTAAGGAATGTGAAACTGAAATCATAACATTGGTCTTCAGTCAAAGTATGGACATTCTCTGAGCTAAGAGATAATAGCCGCACGCAAACATCATCCAATCGCTTTTACCTCATGTCTGTGAAACGAAAGAATACAACGCGCTCTTCAAAGCATTAAGACGCAAGGGGGTCAAACATTATTACAGGCATTGTCCATAGTCCCGAACTCGCATGTTTGCATCACACCATGTCTGACATTAAACTACTTTCAAAGCGGCAGGGTAACAATTTGGGATTAATTGTTCAATTCATAAGACTCCTTTAATATAATAAATACTATCATTAGCGAAGAATAAAAATTGAATATGTATACAATACTAGTATTCAAAGTTTATATGATATGTAGCCATATTATACTCCTGATTCTCAATATTGTTGTGAATTTAACCCTGAGACCATCCGGCAAATATTGTTAAAGCACAGCCATTTTGTGGGTATCAATTAGTATTGAGGGTTTGGTATTGACAAGTATGATATATTTACTTGACAATCACCAAAGCCGAAATGACCATTGCATCAAAACAAAAGACACTTTATCAATTATAACAACCAATAGTCCCGCTGGGTTCGTCAGTTGTTGAGAAACACAAGTACAACAGTCCATTGATTATCTGCAAAGTCTACTTCACGATACAACACTGTTAAAGTATCGGTACTTGAGCTAAAATGTCTAAAATTTCTTGTTGCTTAGGATCCCCCCCCCCCCAAAAAAAACGGAATTACAAAACAAAATGAAATAAAACTAAGATTAATGACTGACGTTTGTGCGATTGACATACACGCAACAGTAATTTACGAAACATTGTATAATCCATTTTCAATATATTTTTCAATAATCTTTCAACATGTTCACGATATCAGTTTGTTGCCAACGTTATCAACATCTCGGATTTCAAATTAAATCATAACCTCAGAAAAACACGTATTTTGAACATTAAGAAAATATGGTTGATATTTCTTTTAATATTTCTGTTAATTTGACGAATCTGGAATTTATATATTTCTACATTTTTTTTTTTTGTAAACGTATATTTTACGTATATATTCATAAAATACTTACAGTCAATTACCTACTCTGATGAAAAATCTAATAATTGCATACACGCATAGACAAAAAATGACAAGACGTTTACCAGACGGAGTGAATAAAACCTGTATATGTTGGTTATGAATCCCATATTATTTATATGCCCTGCAAGCTATTCATTCAGTTCTGTAAAATGATTTTTCGCAAAGGAAACGGTAGTTTTGCGTAGAAATTGTGTATGTATAATGTATGTTCTGGCAAACTTGTTCGGACCAGACTAATATACTGGTTTGTGTTGCTTCGAGGTTTTATGACGAGCCGATTTGTTATACCCGCTCATTTCGAATAGAACTTGCGAGCAGGAAGTAAAAGAGTATTACGATCTTTGTCTACGGTATGTTGGCACCGTATGCTCATATTATGCTATAATGCTGAAGTTTATTTTTATATCTTTCTCGTGCTATATATTTTGTAAAATGTTAGGATATAAATCAACTAACTAGTATTTGAGATGTATAGATACACCAAGAACTGAAATATATTTATACTACATACATAAAACATATTATTTCTGACGTTTGTACAACATGTTTTCTTGATGCCAAGGTAAAATAAAACGACAGAGCAGAACCACATAGCACGGCAAGTATTTGCCCCAGAAACCAAGCGCTATATGAAAAGCATAAAACACTAAACGTTTTTAAAAGCTGTGAAACTCGGGAACATTCAGATGCCTTAAATGACAAGCATTTTAACACCGTCTGAACATTTTAGTTGCAAATTCTTTCTTGGTGTAAATACAAATCATTTAACTGACATTTATGACTGAAACAAATTCTCAATTTAGAATATAGATTGCGATTGCCATTCCGGTGCGTGTTACACGAATGGAGAAACTTGTTGATGATAGCATTACAGTTGATTCATAACATGTTTTAATGATTGGAAAACGCATTGTGTGACTTTATCCAAACAACAATAACGATATTGACAACAACATATCAAAAGTCACTAAAATTTTATTGACTCATGAGTCAGAAATTTCCTCGCATTTTAAACAATTAAAGACCGTTTCCTGAAATGTATGGGTTTAGATAAATATGCTACGCAACAGATACCACAGTGTTTTCTCTTTTAGAAATATCACGTAGCAGAATTAAATTATAACTAATGTTCACAGTGGTTCACAACAAAACGAGTTATTTCTTGACATTTTTATGCGAAATTTTTACTTTAATAGTCCTTAAGAAACATCATTATTGGAAGTTTACAACATATCGCGGGTAAAATATCATGTCATGCGAGGCAAAACATTGCTGTAAACATTCTTCCTTGGATGAAGAATTCAAATAATTATTTTGAAGACAAAAAAAAAACTGAAATAAAAATAAAGATTGTTGCACCGCGGTGGAGCGAAATGATTTAAACATAACAGAAAAAGACAGAAGCAACATTTTAGTGTTTACACAATGCGGTGATGAATTAGATGAGATGTCCGTCATTTCCCCCAAAAAAGTATTTTTACATGTACATATTGATGTAAAATCCATGATTAAGACTCCGTGTTTGAATGAGAAGTTACTGAATAGAAGGAATGACTTAAAACTATAAAATGATAGCGAATTCATTTTACAGACACGGTACAACATATCATTAACCATACATCCTATGGATCCTCTAACAGAATCCAACAGCCTGGTCGCAGAATGGAATGCTGAAATAGCTTAACGTTAACACAGCAAACCCTGATTATATCAGTCGTCCCATATACAGTTACTACAAGCATATCGATATCTTTTCCGGAGGACATATCCATCTTAATTATATACCGGAGCTATATGTCTGAAGTAGCTATGTACTCACGTGTCCTCCCGACCAAAGTACAATTGTAATTCACGTCCACGAACGTGCCCGAAATATTTGATGGAGATATATTATTGACACGGACATATTGCATAATAATGGCTCTCGACACACGGATGTAATCCTTTAGACACAACTTATGATTGGATACTAGACAGTTACTTATGGATATGCAAATGTATCAAACTTAATTTTAGCATTTTATAAGCAAATAACTCATGTAGGTCCTTAAGAAATTGTTCTCTAAGTGACGATGCGACAGTTCAATTAATGGAAACCAAAGGTCCATTACGAACAAGCGTACGCTTCATTTGACTTAAATTTGACATGTTACAACCAGTACAACATCATGTAATTTGTACAAATTTACGAAAGTTATAATTGGTGTTTTAAAGCGCATATTACCATTCCGTTCTGTTACATTTGCCACCTCCAACACCACATAAAAAGCACTGTCCGCTGAGATTGCGATAGAATATATATCTCCAGTCGGTTCTGTTTGCTTTTAATGTGTTGTCTATATTTTGTCATGCACCCAGACCAATACTAGTTGTTCAAACTATATCTTGTCATTTATAAAATTATGGTTTATTTCACTGGTAAGCTTGTTGTTCGACACTGCACATCACTCGGTCTGTATTTGTTTGTAATTATAGGGTTCCGTTTTTCTGGTATCTGTATGTGTTATGTAAAATAAGCATCCAAACATATCCCTGTCGTGTAATCCTGTCATTTAGTATAACAACGTCTGGATTAGTACCTTCTTCGTTTGAATTGGATAAACTTGCAAATTATTTGTCGCAAAAGCATGAATTCCAGACAATACAAAAACGTATTGTTATCACAACACTTCAGACATCACGCTTTTGTATAACAATTGATTATCTTGTATATATTGCGTATGTATACTTAGAGACAACATAAATTAAAGCATCGTTAATGTAGTACTTAATGAGAATACTTTAAAACATATAAAATAGTGACTACTTCAACTGTAACTAGCGGCGGCAATAGTTCCTGTTGCATTGCAAGACTGCAATTATAGACAATGTAATCTCTTTAGTGCTGAAAGAAAAAATAAGCTTAAGGCATGAAGTGCCTGTTTGTATTTGAGTAACTAGTAATTTACCTAAAGAGAGCAGACTCCAACCCAACAGTCTACATCCATGTTATATGAACAGAAAGAAAAAGGGATGAATTTTGAAGTATCGGAAGCACAGTATCCACTGCTATAACAGAAAGGTGCCACTTGTATTTAAACAAAATGTCATTTGTTGAGTTTAGGCAATACATCAAGATAACCATTTAAGTCCAATTTGTTGAAAATATCCAATTTCAGTTTTAGGTTTGGTTACACGTTGGAAAGTAAACTAAAGCTGGTTTCGATTTAAACTGAGTGGCGAACAAACGGGCAGTTTGAAGAAGACTTTCAATCTCCATGGCGACAGAAAAGAGCTTTACTGTGTTCTTAATATATTTACAGGAACTCACGCTGATAAAGATAAAAAATAAATCTATTATCTCTTTGGTTATAAGGATGTCATATTTTGAAATTTGGTTGATATATTGAATATGCTGGGTATATGGTTGAAATTGCTCTTTTTACAGTAAAGAAAACATAGTTTGGAAGGTTTGACAATCTGGTTCGAGATTGTTTTGAACAAATGGCAAACTTGTTTCCGTTTCAAACCAGTTTTACTGAACAAACGGACAATTTGACAAACCAGTTGAAAAGCAAACCTGGTTTGTTGCAAACAAAAGCGCCCTAAATGAGAACTTCAAATCAAACTACATGTATTTCAAATAAAGTAAGTCACCGCGCAGAAAAATATATTGACCGGTTTGTTGAAAATCAAATACTTAGAAAAAAATTTTCGTATAAACATAAGACGCTGCCGTTTTACTGGATTGGCTTTGTTGTAACATATTATGTCAGTCATTTATTTGACTCAAAAAGATAATTAGTCAGTAGTTCAATTACATGAATTGACAAAATGGATAATTCTATGAAATCACAAAATAAATTGATTGGGTTCGTATTATTAGAATTGAGATAACCCTCTTTCATCACGCACAGTTCATTTGGTTCATTTCTTCGGAGAATCGCAATTTTTTAAAAAGAAATATCGAAAGGAAAAGCAGTTTACGCAACGTGCAGCCGTGATAGTTAGTGCTCGTTTCCTTAAGTGGTAGATGTCTGAAAAAGACAAGCTCTAAGAGATTAAGGGATATTTTTAATAGAACGCGAAGAACGAATTTATCATTTTCTTAATAAGCAGGAAATGAAAGAAGTGAATTGATTGTGTCTTCCATTTATATTCGGTACACAAGCTACTTTATAAACATAAACACTTGAATTAAACGTAGTTGGATGCATTTGCTTTGTTGCACAATCGTATAGACATCTTGAGGTATTTTGCAAAACATGCACGAACTAATACTAAATAGACTTAATCCAATTTCCACTAATTAAACAAATGACAATTTCAAATTGTTGGAATTTTAGATTGCAATTATAAATTAGTTGAAAATTAAATTTTAATTTTATTTTAATTAAATCTCTTGTTGGTGTATAACCAGGTACCAAGATATGTGAAGGATTCACAGAAAGCTGATGCAAATTGTGATTTTGTGAGTCAAGCATAACAATGTTATTTGGAAAAGATACATTTAGGCTTTCTTTATTCATCTCGTTTTAGTGATGGGCGTATTTTATAGAACTCTATGGCTAATAATTACATTCTTTTCCCATTTTTTCCAACTAAGTGTGCCAAATTATCAAAATTAAGACTACATAATGAACTTCAAATTCAAATGGACACGAATCACTTTTATAAGGCTTATAACTATATCAATACAAAACTTTCTAAGTAAGACGCACTAATATTGATAAAATAAAATATTAAATACACAAGTTGATAAATGAAATCAAGGGCAAATGTGACATTGACGTCCGAAGCCTCAGTTAAATTAATGTAACATTATTGTTTACGTTATTTCTGTATTCCAGGAATCGGGCCAAAAGTGGCACCAACCCGCTTCATGTAATTAGTTTCGAAAATTCCAGCGTGAAAGTAGTCACTTACGTTTACACTCGTACAATAAGATTTCCTGTCTCTATTCGATAGATTAAAGCCGACTTTACAGTTGAAGACAAATTGCAAAGTTTGTATCTACAAATCGATACAGGCAATTTGGGACGTTTGCGATAGAAAGCCTAGTTTTGACATTTTACTTTTTGTTCTGAATATTGTTTTGAGGAAAACTAATACATCCGAGCTTAAGAGCTGTACTGTATGAAAATACAATGATTACAAGGTGTGTGTTTTTTTTATCATTGGTCATCTGACACTGTCCCTATGTTTTTATAGCGCGCAATCTATTTTAGTGTCATATAACAAACGCCACATGATATTTTTCAGATATGAAAACATTTACATAGTTGCTTCCCTTCGTTGCTTCCATCACATCGATGTAAGCCCACTATTACTTATGAACGTGCTTAAAAAATGCAGCAACCCCAAAACTACCGTTAACTTCATAGATATATATTTTATTTCAAAATTCAGTAAGCCATAGGCCCATGTGAACATATATATACAAATGATACAATACAATTTTTATATGACAGTGACAAGTGGCAAAAATAGGCTATAGTTAACATAACTCATACTTCATCAGTCTCATAAAACTGTTGTGTGATTTACATGTATTTGATTATTGAAAAGCTATTCCTGCTCAAATGATACATATCTCTTTCTGAAGAAAATGATTTTTCAACATTCAATTTCCCCAAGCACGCATCAAGAGAAACTTCATCCATGCGATCAACAGATAACATTTACACAGTTTTCGGACATGTGAGAAAAATGACAAATCTCTTATAGTCTTTGACAAACGTCAGGTGAAGAACGCAGAGTATTTTAAGTGAACCAATGGTATAATTTAATCCCCACTCATAGCATCTTACTCGAAGACCCATTCTGTAACATGTTTTACAAGGAAAAGAGTGTCTATCTACAAAGCTTTGAGAGGTTGTCATTCAGACAATTTCATTAAATGGGAAGATTATACAATGAGGAATGAATAAAATGCTTTATATTCTAAAAAAAAACACGTAAACTTAAGTGCAAACATAAAACAAAACGTAGCACCATCTGTTCAAACAAATGAAAACACGATTTTATTAGCAAATGCATACTTATGCGCGTAAATGATGTGAAATGTTCTCAATTTACGATCTTACTTAATGTCGAACAAATAGTTAAAAGCTTAACGTGGGTGCTTGAAATTATATTCTGAAATTTTTCATCATTGAAATGTTCATCTGTCTATGACAATTAAACTTTCGCGGATCATAAAACTATATCAGCTATAATGAGTAAAACTGTAAAACAATTAAACATAACATTGATGTAAGCTGATTAGCTTAGCAGCGATGTCTAATGACTTAATAAAAGTATAAGCACATTAAGGTTATAAGCATTGTTTCCAGAGTGAAAATGGTGAAATTAGGCATGCATACCAACCAAACAAGTTTGCAAAGCAATCATACGTGACTATATTAGAAATTTCCTGGAACAAACGCCGTCCTTCATCAAAATACTATCTTCCCCCACCTAACACACAGGAACTAACAAAAAACGGAGGACGAACCACAGTCTCGAAATTTTTAAACAAGCTTCGAGAGCTTCGCCTTGTACTAACGCTAGGGAAAATATAAGACATGAAATTCCATAAAGAAATAATAGACATATAAATAATAAAAGACATTACAACCAACAGCAAGCGAATGTAACAAGCTGTGGAAACAACTGAAACAATAGCTACCATTATTTAGAGTATGCGTGTCTTCCACGAACGGGCACACGATCTAATCATATAATAATTCAACATGTGCTACTATTGAAATGTGTAAGAACACGTCACTGAGATTGCGAACTGTTGGAAAGTTTTTATAATAATTAATGGTTTGTTTGAGCATGCTCGTGAACAATATTTCAAAGCAATGTGATTTGATTGTTGCATGATGACATGCAATTATGAACCATCAATGAAATATTTATATCCAACAGAAGTTGCAGGCGTCAAAATGTAATTGTAGAATATGTTTGAAACCTGCAGTACATGAGATGTGCTGTTGTAAACGTACAAAATCAATTTATAACGATCAAGTATTCATTGAGTTTCTGTAACATATAACGCCTTTAAACCTCTTGCCATTCAATGATGGCAGACAATACCATTTCTATAGACTTTAATTACACATGATAAGCTGTCTATTATGTCAGTAAGCAAATTATTGAAAAAAAGCCCATGGGATTAAAATAGTAGAGTATTGTTCTTCAGCTAAAAAATTGTAATTTAGAAGATTATTAATGTAAATGGTTGAAAGTTTAAATAATCACAGCACTGTATAGGCTGTCATACATATTACTTGATGGTAATTTTGGAAATCATATCTTTACGCCGCACTTCTAGTTAAGATGATGCCATCTGTATCCACATTAGAATGCTTTTTATATGACAACATGTGTTAGGGAAGTCTCCAATTCAAACCAAGCAACAAACATCAAATATTTAAGGCGATTACGCTGCAGCTAGAAATGCATTTTGGGGGAATTTATTAAAGTTAAAGTCTGATGCTTGTCAATATCGCCTTGTTAACGTTTTAAAATCATGTTGTTTAATCATTTTCCATATTAACGCCATAAGAACATTACGCTACTTTACAATCAATGTGTAGAGTGCATTTGTATCCAAGAGTTTGTGTTTTAATTCTATGAATATGAATTAGTTCGACTGTGGTTTAGTTATGGTGCCAATTATAAACAATGGTACGAAAAATGTTGTAAAACCGACCTATACGAAATACAAAACTACACCGACTAGTCATTTTTGCGCACAAAAGGGACTTTATAATACAAAACAATCTAAAATTTTAAATTTAAAATGACAATAATCCGCCAATAAAGGAGGTGGTTACATAATATGAAAAATGTGTATTCACTGACCCCGTGATGACCCTATGAGATATCCCTGTGATATGTACGAACTAAGCAGAACTTACCTATGAGAGGAATATTCTCTGCCGCTTTTGGAGTTGACTCAGATAGTAACAGCAGCAAAACGAAAAACGCAACAAAAATATTCATTCCTGAAATATAGTTACTAGTATAAAATGTAAACATAATTATTATAACACAACGTTTATAAACAATCTTTAACTTTAATAACCAAATAAGATTTTTGTTAAACTTAGAAAAAAACAGTTGTTTAAAACTTAGAACATTATGTAGAATAAATACTTTCTTAATCACATCAGTATATTTATCTGTATAGAAACATAGTTTTCGATGTTATATTAGCAGAACAATGACATAATAATGTACCTAAAGGTTGATATTACTTGTAAACAACTCAAACATTTTTTTAAAAGTGAATACAGCATGCATATTTGTTATTTACAGAATAAATACACATATGTGCGTATACTGTGGTAGCTTTATATACATTCAAAGTCTATTTGAAAGATGTGTCAAATAAAATTGAGTACAACCAAATGCACAAAGAAAGGAAAGGACAATGAATCAAATCAAAATAAAGAACAATTCACAACCAAGCGTGAAGAAATATGCTCTATATAACGCACAATCAAACGTGAAGGAATCTTATATAAGGTAAAATTACAAAAATAAAAGCAGGAAAAGTACAGCATGAATGATTCCATTTTGTCAAATGCCTCTGTGATATCTCTATTCAACGAATTGCGAGTGTTTCATTCTCTCAGTTACACTAATTCAATTTGCAATTGCAAACTAATATATTGCCAGTGACTGTGTGCAATATTTTACACAATATGACGTGTGTATGCTCATAAAGGTGATATTCCGTGGTCCAGGGTGTTAGGAGCCTTGATTCATACGGCATTGTTACAAATAATGACCAGCCTCTCTCATCCAAAACCATACAAAGACAAGCATTGTTATGAAGCATTGTGTATGCTGTTTTTACATTCAGTTAACTTGAGTTTAAACAGATTGCAGATGAGACAGAGCGCATGAGAACGACGACATTTTACTTACCAAGGCTAAGTTTGGCAGGTGCTTCGGGAGGAACCCAGAATATCACTAATGTTAAACAAGTCAACAATGCACATGGCATGATTAAAATAAAAGTGTAGAAGGCCACTCGTCGTTTGACTGTCAAATGGAATTTCAAATCTAAATAAGGCACGTTTTTGCAGCATTCGTATATTTTAACGTTCCTCACACCATGATTGCTTAATACATCCCATTCGTTACTTTTTATGTAATCGTCAACCATAAAACGTGATATATTCTGGAAAAACTGTAAGTCTAAATATGTGCCATCATGTGTCCAGGATCCAAACTGCAGATAGCAGGACTGTGTGTCGAATGGGAAGTATTTCGTTTCAAATCCACATGAACTTCTCAGGATGGCTTGCGGCATCCACATGATATTCCCGTTTGAATAGACATTGACGAGTGCTTGTCTCTGCTCACGTAGTCTGTCGTCTGCGCTATAAGTCAGGCAGAAGAAAATCATTATCAGCAACTGACTTGTTTGATCTTTGAATTGCGGAAACTAGAATGCGCAAAGTTTGAAAAACTTTCAGCAACAACAAAAAAGAAACACACAACTTTGGAAAGTTCTACGTGATTTCACCAGGATCTTTTTAATGAGACTTTTAAACTTAGTTTAACAGTTGGTGTATGTATATGATGCGACAATGGCAGGAAGTGAAAGAAAAGCAAAAAGGCAAAAAGAAAAGACTGGTGCATCATAGATTAAGTGAAAAGACATTGTAGTTGGTTAATTTCAAAATTCATATTAAAAAAAGTGGTGAATTCGTGAACTGTTATGTGCTAAGCAACTAAGAAAAATTTATATAACAAGGTAAGGATAACTGTGCCTTAAAGTGTAACATGTATTCATGGTCATTAGAAGAGTAAATAGACTATATAGCAAATATATGCTAGCTCAAAATAATGGTGGTCATTTCTCTTACGCCGAATTTTTTCAATTACATAGTTATCAACCTATCACGAAAAATTGCCAATGAATTACATAATCATAAAACTTGAACGTAAATGAAAAGCTTCTTTGCTATGATTACATAGTTGCATTTATTCCTCTAGTGTGTGATTAACTTCCAAGATTTGTACCACCTAAGCTTTGGTTTGCAACTAAGACGGTATAAATCACGTTTTGTTAAGAAAACATCGCTATTAGAGTAACAACTAAATTACAAAAGTTATCTTTTATTCGATCAAATGCATAACCAAACAGCTAAGATGAGTTATTTGCGGATGTAAATTACTTATGTGATAACTTCCGACACGAAAAAAGCCATTCAATATCAGTCTGTGTTAGAGAATAGTCATGCAAAATGTGATTTACAGCTAAGCGTTTATATATGCAAACACAGCACATAGAAAATAACATGACATCCTCATCCCAAGTGAAAGGTAGAATTAAACTCACTTTTGGCGGGTTTTTATCGACGAGATCTCAATATTGATTATTTAAATGAATTTGAAGAAATTGCACAATCCACATTAACAGAACACGTGGTGACGAATGTAACACGTGACGTGAAAACACGTGAACAAAACAATAGATAACATGAAACATATATATGTGTGATCGAACACGCATATCTTAACAAAAGGCGAACGAATAGAACTATCATTTAAGGCATTGTATTCGAAGTCCCTGTGCATCCTATTGTTACTGCTTTCGATGGTTCCGTCTCTCCAAAACATTCCAATAGCTTGTCTGAGCGGTACAAGTGTTGCCTCATTTTCACAAATTTAAACTTCAGCTATTGTTCATTGCAATCTTAAAATGATTATGAAGAGCTTGCAAAAAGTAACATACATGTTCAACAAAACTCTAACAAAATAGAAAGGGAAAATGAAACTCTTATGAAGAAATAAACAAAAATGGTCAGATAAATACAGAAAACTTGAGCACAATATAAAAGGACAGTAGAAAACACATTTGCTCATTAGTTTTATCATCAGTTTTGAAGTACTTAAAAGATATGAAATTATGTTTCATTCACAAGAGTATCAATATTTCAAGATTATTGGGCCACCTAATAATAAGTCATTTGTGATATTAGTGCATAATACCATGCTAATGATGATGTACTTTTAATGAGGATTATGCTTATCATGTACGTGGTATAGTAAACATAACCATCAGACAATAACTTCATGCACTGGCTAAAGTTTTATTCAATTGATAAAGGTTATGAAAAAGTAGAGAAACAAAGACGAAATACTCGTACATGCACTTGACTAAAATGTGTTAACAATTGAATATTAAGTGAACTGTTTCATGCGAATGGGTAAAGATTTAGACCTATACAAAGACGTAAATAAGCTCTACAATCTACAAAATATGTGATACTATGCTAAATGTTTACAACCAACTTTCTTCTGAGTTGGTTTTATGTGCGATTGCTTTCTTTTTTATATATGAATTTTTAATATCCAGCCATACAAACATCATTAATATTTCGTGACATGCGTCAGTATCAGCAGGCGCGATAACTGGAACAGGAAATATCAACCACTTTTGTAAACTTACCCAACTGTAGTTTCGCCGGTGAGTCCGGAGGTACCCAGAATATGACCAAGGTTAAACAAGATAACAATGCGCATGGCAGGAGAAGTATGAAACTATAGAAAGCCGTTCTCCTCTTTAAGCCAATAAAAAACTTCAAATCTAAGAATGGCACCCCGGGACAGCATTCGTAATACTTCACATTTCGTTCTCCACGATTCTCTGTCACCTGCCACTCGTTTCCTTCAATAAAATCATCAACCATAAACTTCTGACTGCCGGAGAAGAACTTAAGATCCATTTTTTGGCCGTCATGTGTCCACGATCCAAACTTTAAGTGGCATTCGGTCTGATCAAATGGGAAATATGTTGAATTGAATGCGCATGTACTTCTAAGAATAGCTTGTGGCATCCATAGTATTATACCGTCATTGAATACATTCACAAGTGCCGGTCGTTGTTCTGATAGGCGAGAATCAGCGCTACAATCCAAAAATATGTTTATCGTTTCTGTTAGGATCTGTATATGCGATGGCTCATAATGAGGTAAAATGGAATGAAAGTATTTTTTGAAGTGTTAGCGTTCACTCACTGATAATGTTTCATATACCACCTGGAGAACCCAACCGCTGGTCATCGATGTACCTGTGCCTTTAAACACGGGAGTTTTCGATTTCAAATTCAAAATCAACGCATATGTTTCAGACATAGAAAAGTCAGGAAGTAAATGTGGAATTAAACGCATCTTCATATACAAATTTGCCTAACTATCACAGCAAAGCGCTTGACAATATGGCTTCTTTCATAGAATGGTGTTAACTATCAATAAAAAATGTGCTTCATAATTTGTGCGAGAAAAAAACGTGTCAACTATGGTTATGATAACGCCAACATAAACAGACATTGAATGTTGCATTCATGTTTATCAAGGAATGAAGGAATGCAGAAAAAACGAACGACATGGGATAGACAGCCGAACGCATAATTATACAACAAGCACTTTGTAACATTTTCATTAATCATTGTTTCTACAATGTGTGATGTTAAATGTAATTAAACACTACTTTCGATTGGCTTAGTTCAATCTATGGATAGAAATTAGTAATAAATGAATCCTAATGAAGAAGCTAGGTGTTATTCTAGACTTGAAAGCTGAACACTAACAACTACAAGGGTAATGTTCATTCGTTCGATACGCATTCGTTATATACGGGTAGGGTCTTTAAGAATTAAATCCGAATGTTGAACAGATCAAATGAATGCAAAAATGGATCTGATTCAGACAAAAGAAATCAAAGATTATCAATAAATTACAATACCATGCAAATGCATTGCAATATTTGGGGAGATGCACATAAAAATATAGTGAAAACGGTTTACATAGTGTACATTTTTCTCACCAAGCATGAGTTTAGCTGGCGACTCCGGAGGTACCCAGAAGATGACCAAAGTTAGGCAGGAAAGAAGGGTACACGGCAGGAGCAAGATAAAACTGTAGAAGGCGGTTTTCCTCTTCAATCGAATGTAAAACTTGAGGTCCAAATAAGGTGTATCCTTGCAGCATTCATAAATTTTCACATTTCGTTCTCCGCGATTACCTACAAGATCCCATTCAGTACCAGGAACAAAATCTTCTTCAAGGAATTTTTCCTTGCCATCAAAGAATCTCAGGTCCATTTTGCTCCCATCGTGCGTCCAGGAGCCAAATTTCAGATGACATTCATTCTCATCAAAAGGGAAAAATTTAGTGTCGAATGCACAGGTACTTCGAAGAATAGCTTGAGGAACCCAGAGTATTGAACCGTCATGAAACACGTTGACGAGAGCACTACGCTGCTCTTCCAAACGGGAATCAGCGCTAAACAATGTGAGGTGATCAAAAAATAGCCTTGTGTCACAGTTAGTACAACATACATGATACATTAAACACATACGATTTTATACAATTCAGTTAAAACACATTTTTATATGTAAACATACAGAAAGTAAACGATTAAGTGAGCTTTCTTCAAATATGCAATAATGCAAAGCCAGTTTGCTTGTTAATAATTCCTGTATTGAATTCGATGTGCTTTGTGTAAGCAGCGTGCGTAATATATAAACATCTATGTACATGAGAAAATTAGAGTGGATAGTTTAAGCAGAATTAGAGTGGTAGTTCATGAACAGATTTGAGAATTAGTCCTAACTAACAAAATACAGTATTAAAATCGTCATTGTCTCCTGTATCAAGATAAATATAATAATTACTAATTGTACGTTACATGGTATAACAATGCGGTTTCATCAGTTTTCCAATGGACACCGACAAATGAGATAGCTATTATGCCAATAGTGAACATGGTAATGTTTTTCATACAGGAAATAATATGATTATTCACTTAATGACACATTCAAGTACTCTGAGACATATTGAATTATCTTTCAACTAAGTCATTGATTAAATGAGTTTTAACTATTGAAAATACTGTATTATAAAGTGTGTAGAAAGATATGTGTATATTGCAATGTTTGTTCAGAGAATAAAGTCACAGAGTGGAAGTAATCTTTAACACGGCATCACAATGCTTATCATGTTAATTTGGTGTCAAATTCAATTTGTCTGAATAAATAATTCTGTCCCAGAGTACTCATACGTTCCGTCGTAAATATGTAAATATTTTACTATTAAAACTCATTCGTTATTTTATAATTCAGTCTTTAACTCCATCAGGTTACTAGTTAGAAATAATTAAATATCGTTTAAAACTTGAATCAATCGTAAGTATTTATCATTGTTAACAGTAATGTTAATTACATATCGTAGACACGCGAACCCAATACTTACAAATTATAGAGTACAATATCAGGAATCCAAACACTCTCAGGAGGAACCATTATCTTCAACAACCCGTCGAACTTTCCAGGATCCCATTTGAGAAGTGCATCTTTCCATTGCTGAAAGTATACACAAAGGGGAGCATTAAAGCACTGGTAATGTAGGTTGCTGTATAGTTTGTTTTCAAAATGACTTTGTCCGGAATGACATGCTGAAATACGAAAGCAAAATAATTACAGTGTCAAGATGTATCTACAGTAAATCTTTTTGTTGATGTCAGTTTTCCTTGATTAAATCACTGCAAGTATGAAACATGTTCCCGGCACTAACATCTTTGTCGTAAATTTACTATTATTCTGTTTAAATTGGATTTAATTGACAGTAGTTCTTTATGCATCGTCAAAACCACACTACGTCAAATTGTTGCAATCGAGATCATGCAATTCCTTAATTTGATGCACGGCGTTTCAAGCGGCATTCTCCTAATTTTTCGGTTTCCCTTCACTTTTGTCAGTTTACTGATGCAATATATCTACATTACATACACTGATCATATTATATATCGAAATGATAAACAATGTACGTTTGTATGATTAAATATTGTGCTGAAGAAAAGCAAGAGTTATTCCATTTTTATTAGAAGGTTTGGATTGATTACCCTATATTCATTGATCTACTACAGACCTTACATGTTGGACTGATATGATTTCCAGCTTTTCTTTAATGCTATGTTTTTTTTATATTTATTGTCACTTCTATTTATTCATTGTCATGATAATCTATGTAAGACTTTCATGTAATGGTGAATCATACTAGGAAAGATTGGTGGTCTAGTTCTATGAACGAAAAGTCGTGTGCTAGAATCTCGGCTCCGTCTTCTGAATTTTCAGAGATGCTTTTTCAGTGTCCTTAAACAAAATACCGAGCCAAGTACTGTTAAGAAAAAAACACAGCAAACGGGCGAGGCGTGTTCCTTACACTGGGCACTATAAAAAACAAGGAAGATTATTTGAAATAAGAGTAGGGTAACAAATATCCTGCTCTCCTGTAACTTTTCTCACTTCTATCAGGGGTGAAACTGAAACGACCATAGCCTTCGAATATGGCGACACTATTATCACTACTAAAATATTCGTATCGACAAAGATCAGTTAATCTTAAAGAGTGCCTACTGTTCACGCTTTTTGTTGATTGCTTCAAAATCTCCCTACCTCAAAATAGTATTAAGAGTGAAATGCGCCAGATCTATATTGACAAAGAATGTAGGAGTGAAAATACGGAACCGACACTTTTTAAAAATAAAATTAAAAGTTTACCTCTCAAGCAGCAATGATGATTATTCGTATAATAAACAATGATAGTACATTATGTCATAAGTTGATCTCCCCCGTACCTTCTATAAACATCATCTCTCACTCACAGGTAAATTGCCTTATTTTTGTATGAAATTATTTAAGTAATTTAAATGATGTAGCGCACCAAGGATCTACAACAATTACTGTATGCTATGATGTTGTGAAGAAAGTTTGTAGGCAAGGCCTGGAAGCGGGATATTTTTGGGACTTTTTGCATGTTTACGGATGGGACCTTTCAGAAAAATACTTTATCCCGTTTTCACGCCTAGATGAGACATTAACATCATTAACTGTTTTAAAAATTATTTTAGTTACAATTGCCATTCCGTGGTGCGCTATATTATTTTCCTTAATTGTACGAGGACACATTTCATTTTAGAAGCGGCTACATAGGTGCGCGATGACGTAGTATACTCGTTGATAAAGTACGACACCGAATATCGTAATAAGACAATTTCTATCTACACATTTCTAATTAATATAAAAAAACTTTTATTTTGGAACTTTCCGTTTAACGTGTTTATTACAATAAATTACACAATAATAATAAAATGTTAGAATATTAAACACGTTTATAAAATATATAAACATGTGAATATATATCAAAAATTGTTTTGTTATCACGTCATGTGCCTAATGATTTATTTCTTTTTTAATAACTGTTCAAAATAATATATTTTATATACTAAACACGTTATACAAGTACCTCCATAGAGACTGTATGGCATTTAGATCGAAGACAATTAGATAAAAAATATATTATGAAACACAAGGAAGGTTGTTTGGACTAAATTCAGAAACAAAACCGCGTAACGCCTTTTACACCAATAAACCAACAGATAGTACGCAATAAATCAAAAATAATTATATTACACAAAGAGCGCCACCTGGTGTAAGATATGTAATTAGATATAATTGTTACAATCCGATACGGTCAAGCTTGAACATCTGGTATAAAAGAATTTTCCATAACCATATATAAAGTATCCAATGTAAACAGTTCAACATATCCGCTTAAGCAAGTAAATGATGTATCTAAAGAGTTCACATGCCTACTGTGAAATACGAGTATATTCGGTTCTTTTCGTATAAATAATAAAACGATTTTGCATGATTGTTGTCCGTCTTTCTTCAGAGCCAAAAATACTCATAAATACTCATAAAACTCTTAAAGCCGGAAGTTTTATCTAGTGCCATCTGTGGCTATACAACAACATAAGGATTACGTAAATATAACGGATCCTATGTCATCGTTTATGACACTGTAATGACAATGGAAATATTCAAATGTTTTTCCTGTGAGACATCTATGATATTAAAACAAAGGTGCTGAAATGCATTTCAATTGCGATAGCTTTCATGACATTGTGAAGTTTCATGTCCCAGTATGACTTCAGAAAAATGACAATGTAACATTAGTACATTTGACAAAGTCCATAACTGGATTGCCAAGCTACGAATATTAGGAGACAATATGTCTGTATATTAACAGATATACATTATTAGAGTGTTAAGGCAATTCCACGAAGACTACACGCTGATGAAAAGTCCTCTGCAAGAAACGACAGATGCCAAGTGTTAAAATATAGTTAAACATTTATAGTTCAACTGCACAATTAGTGTTAAAAAGAGATGTACAATCAGAAGCGACCATAAATCAATGCCAATGTGATTATCTCTTTTACAGTCGGAACAAAAGAATTATTAATATATATTCTCACACAAAAATGATGTTAAAAGAATCGAAAATCAGTAGCATATAGTTTCCTATCTCTAAAGTATTCTAAAAGACGACATATCATTTCTATGATAAACCTATTTCTGCATACACATTCTTTCAATATCCTTCTGTAGAGGTTGAGGATACATCATCGACACCAAGTAACGCTTTTAAAGCAACAAACTCCCTAGAAAATCAAATTAAAGTAAAACTTACGACACTTCTCGGAAGGGATATCTTTATATGACAAACATAACTATCTGGTTGTGATGCATTCATTGTGCTTAAGAGTCAAGTCAAATTGATGCCCAGCTTCTGATTATAAGACTGTCTATTTTAATAAGCCCTGAAGTGTTTCGTGGAGTCACAAACAATTAATATTGAAAACAAAATATGTGCCAGAGCGAAATCTTCTTGAATTTGTTCTACATTCACCTAAGATGTTTAAACAGGTCTTGCAAGTCATCTCTTTGAACAAAATGATTGAAAGTTTGATAACATTTTTATCACTTATAAGTTTTTTTGAGTAGGAATTAACATATTACAATTAATATTTGTATCCATGCAACAAGTAATATTTGAAGAAGCGTCAATTCATCCAAAAATACACCCTTATAGAGTAATGTTCACAACATAAAGGAATGTTGCAACAATTTTAACGATAAAGTCATGTATTATATTAATTGATAAATTGAAAGCATACATTATAAGTAGCCAACTGTTCCTATCTAATAATCAGGCTATTTTGTTTTTTTATAATTATCGATGACGGATCTTAAACAATACACAAAGTGATAAATAGCTTGGTATGAATATCAATACAATTATTATTTTTATAATTATAATCATTCGATATGATTGTTAACAAGTAATAAAATATCCGTCTATTTAAAATTTATTAATCTGTTGTTTAACTGTTTAACAACCCATTCGACAGCTATGGTAATTTCAGAGCCATCCCTGAAAGAGAACGGAAGAACGGGAAATTTATGTCACTACTCTTTCCGAGTACTTTTTTCTGATACTTTATAGTGTCCGATGTTAAGCACAGATAAACGCATCGTCACCTTTTCTGTACTTTTCTAGACACAGTACTTGGCTAGGTAGTTGGGATGGGGACACTAAAAAAGCGTCCTTGACAAATTCGAAAAGCGAAGCCGAGAATCGGACCCACGACTTTTCGCTTTTGACCACCGATCACCCATACACTGTCTATTTCAAAACAGAAGAATAAATACACATGACAAAATATATATCTAATATTAGGTAAATAATGTTTTTTATTTACTGTATCTTTGAAAGATTATTGACTTAACGCCTTAATTACGATGTACACAAAGTTTTCATTACGATGATTGATAGTTAATGATAATACGTCTACTTTTTATTGAGTATTCACCAAAAAAATACATCAAATACACTTATGTACCGTAGTATGAGGTTCAAGCATTCTAGAATATGGACTAACAGTACTTAACAAGTCGTAATTAGATAAGCTTCGGGCTAACCGAGAACAGAGGAGTATAAATTGTGTTCGTATTGTATAAGCATGATATTACATATTTCGCATATTTAAGTTATTTTCGGGCGAGTAATGAATTGTGTGACTTCCTCTGGCGTTCGCAAGGAATTTCCACCGACAACTAATTTTGACAGCTCTATTTCACTTGTTACGATTACAAGGATCAAATATTCATTTTATCTAAAAGCTAAAAGCATTTTATCAAATTTTCAATTTTTGAATGAGCTTTCTTGAATTTTGAAAATTGCTTCTGAAAACGCAACCAAAGTTATTATTCTAATTCAAACATCAACATAATCGGCTTAGACGAATAGCCGAAATAATTTGCTGCAAGAATTACGCAAAGAAAGCTAACGCAATTTCACACCACAAACTGTAATAGAACATTTACCCAAAAGCAGTGCCAACACAGTAGATAAAGTTTTGTTCATTCGATTTTTTTTTCATCGACAATATTTGGCGAACAATTTGATGCGGCTATTCGGAGATTATCGCGTGTAACGAATATGCCTATCATCCATTGTACGGCAGGAAATTGCTTAGCAACACGGAACACTGGAAGCATATGAGATTAGAACGTCATTCAAATCAAACATTCATCCGGAGAAAGAAATTTATGCAAATGTTTATTGCGTTTAAGGTTAAATTAAATGTTCGATTGTGAGAGATGATTTATTTGCGGTCTTCTTGCTATCTCTGGTCCTATTCTAGGTGTAAGAGTGACTATTTGGCGATCTGGTAAATTAAAATGGATGCATTTTTGTTTGACACGACGCCTCTATTGTCAGCACGATTTTGTTCGATTATTGATGTGTTCTTCTTCTTCTTAAGGCATGCAAGATAATTGAAGTTAGTGTATTACTTTATGCTGAGTAGTAGCAAACATGTTCTTATAATTATGTATATGTTTGCTAGTAACAATAGAATTGTTGGCACAAGATCGTCATTGTCTATTCAAACGCAACTTGAAATACAATATATAAATTACATCTACGCTGAGCATTGTTGCATTTCATTGCCAAAACCTAAGGAGATGCGGAAAGCATCCATAATGTTATGTCACAGCTGTTCTAAACCTTCGTATAAAACGTGTCTTAATCTGATTCAAGTCTCAAATGGCTGTAATAAATCGACTGTCTGCTGGCTAACCGCATGTGTGAAAAGTTTGAATAAATAATGCCATGATTCGCCTAAAGGGAGCCGATAAAAGAAGCAATTAATTTTATGTTCCTTTCATGGATTCAGAAAGAAAATAAAGTTGGATTTTAATGAAACAATCAAGTTCGTAATTCACAGCAAACGATCTGCTGTTATTTGTCTTTTTATTCTAAAATCATTTTACTGTCAATGGCATCTGAATTCAAAGCATTTGTTGGAAACCTACTCAGCGGTATTTTAAACTATGAAGCAGACAAGATTTGTCACAGACAAATTTATTTACCTAGGTGATGCCCCTAGTTTTAATTTTTATTATATATCTTTTTCGGCTTCATGGTCTATTATTTATCATTAATTAGTATGATACTTCCTTTGATTGTACAATCATATCTATACATGTATGTAAATGTCACTGTTCGCCAATCTTGTATTATGCATATTTGTATCCTTGTGGGCTTTTTAGCCTTTTAGAAATAAATTGTTTCTCTCTCACTTATAATTTCTTCGACCTAGTTCATGTGCAAGTTTAATGTTTGGTCATGCTTTGCGTAAACTCTCTTCTCGTGCTGTATATTCAGATCTTTCACATATTTCTGATTCTGAAATATGACTCCGAAATCCCAACTGTATATGTATCGTGTTTACTAGGAATTATTGGTTTAATGACATAGAAATGTCATAAACTTTGTCCTGAAACCCTGAATTCAATTAGATAGCCTTTCATGTTTTCATGACAGTTTATGTAGAGAGATGTTCTTATGTACATAGACTACATTGTACGATATTCATAGCAACAAGCAGTATCAAACTGCGATGTGCAGAATCTGTTTATTTTGTCGCCTTTTCATACTTTTCAATATTATCAACACGCGAGCATAGCACCAGAGAAATAGGGATCTCTTAGCTTATCAAAATCTCACAAGAGAAAGAGAATTGGATATAAGTAAAAATATGTCAGAAATAGACAGTTTATGTTCAATGCTTTAATGCAAGTCATTATTTTCCACGTGTCTCGTCACAAAACCGATTCCCTTTTTGATTTATTTATATTTGTTTTTCCGCTGCGTACGACATGTAAGACAATTTGGCGCACACACAGCAATTTACTTACATAAGTAAACCAGACATTCGTCTCCAGAACTTGATTCTTCTCGTCGACGTCCATAATCTGGATCAAACTTAGTCCGAATTCGACCGTGATCATGTGTGAGGTGTTGGTAACTGGGCGTCCAACGGTCGTGTAGTTTTTATATCTCTCGAGCAAGCATTTGATTAAAGCCTTCTCTTTGGATACGGACTCGTACATCGACCAATCTATCGGACATTCTTGTTCAATACCTGAAAATGTACAGACAATGAATTGAATATCATGAATTACTGAATAAAAATATAACAAGAGGGCCAAGATGGCCCTATATCGCTCACATGACATTCGCTGTTCACTCATTACAACATTGTTTTGAACCGGTGATCTGGTTTTTGACACCAGATGACCCATGTTAGAACTTGTCCTACATATGAATAAGACAAACATTCTGATAAAATTTGGAGAAGACCCAATCAAAAACATGAATACTACAGCATAGGTTCCTTAAAAATATTGACCACGTGACCTAGTTTTTGACCCCAGATGACCTATGTTCGAATTTGTCTACATTTCATTAAGACAAACATTCTGACAAGGTTTGGTGAAAGTACAATAAAAATTTGACATCTACAGAGTTAATAAGGTTTTCCTCAGATTTGACCTTGTGACCTAGGTTTTGACCCTAGGTCACCCATATTTAAACTTAATATCATTAAGACGAACAATCCGACAAGGTTTGGCCAATATCCAATTAAAACCATGACATTTAGAGCTTTTACAAGATTTTTACCTAAGATTTGACCTGATGACCTAGTTTTTGACCCCGGCTGACCATGTTCAACCTTGATCCACATATCATTGAGGCAAACTTTCTGACAAGGTTTGGTGAAGATCGAATCAAAACTGTGACATCTACAGTGTTAACAAAGTTGACCTATTATTGACCCCAGATGACCCATATTTGTACTTGACTGTTATATCATTAAAACAAACAATTTGACAAAGTTTGGTGAAGATCCAATTATAACTGTGAAATCTATAGTGTTAAAATGGTTTTTCATAAGATTTTACCTAGCGACCTAGTTTTTAACCCAAGATGACCCATGTTCAAACAAATCCAAGATATTATGAAGACAAGGTTTCATGATGATCCAATCAAAACAGTGACTTCTAGAGTGTTCACAAGGTTTTCCAGCAATTTGCCTTAGTGACCTAGTTTTACTACGGAAATGACCCGTTATCAAATTTGACCTACATATTATCGAAATAAACATTTTGACAAAGTTTCATGAAGATCCAATGAAAACAGTAATTTTCAAAGTGTTCACAAGGTTTTCCCTTATTTGGCCCTGGTGACCTAGTTTTTGACCCCAAATTGCCCAATTTCAAAGTCTTCCGAGATTTTGTCGATATTAACGTTCTGACTCAATTTTGCTCAAATTGGGCAAAAAAATCCTAGTGTGTTCACAACATAAAGTTTGACGACGCACGACGCCGGACGGAGACTGATCCTAAAAGCTCACCCCTGTCACTTTGTGACATGTGAGCTAAAAACTTAAATTTGTGTTCCTGTAAGAAATAATCAAATTCATTTACATTTCAAAATACCTTAAATCAGTACATCGCAGATATGGATATGTATGAAGAAATTAAAACCTTCCATATATGCAATTTACTGAAGGTATTTTGAAAAGTGGATAATTTGATTTTTTATAGTAACAAAACTTTAAGTTTTTTGTTATTTGTTTTAATAGCAACACTTACATTATATATACAATAGGAATTTAAATTAAATTTAACAATATATCGAAATTCACTTCAATATTACCTAAGGTTAATGTCAAACGGACTTAACTACGATTGATTTTTATAATATAGAGAATGAAGAATGTATTATTAATAGTTTCTTACATTATAACTAATCTTGTAGTTCTATGCTAGTCAACTCATTTCAAACAACGTGTTCAATGACCTTGATTTAAATGCTCAATGCTCCCACTCAGCAATTCCATCAACAACTTCTTGTATCGGATCATTACGTTCTGCTGTTGCTTAAATCAATTCTAATAGTCAATTTGAATTCTGTTTCATTTTCGTCTATTGTAAAGTCACGCAGCAATGCCGCTATCCGTAATTTTCAATTCAATATCACGGAACAACAATGAAATTGAATTGATTCAATTTACTTGGGACTTTAGAAAGTCTTGACATTTATGGCGATCCCTATTTTGAAAGAATTACATATTGCTTTGTTTGGTTATGATAATAAATGTTTAAGATTTTGTATATTTATCGTATTTACGTGTTAATTATGGTATTTAGACTGTTTTGTGTTCGGTTAGGTGACAAGGTACAAATAATGAACATGTTCTGACAAAAATGTTAAAAGTGTACCCAAGTTCAAAGCTGAACAGCATATTTTGGAACTCGTAATAATTCATACAAGTAGCATTTAAATTTTTTTTATGTGACAACGAGTAAGTCATGTCCGCGGATTTTCGCTATTTTTGCATTGTTCCGTGTTTCTGTAAATGTAGTTGTTGCAAGCTCGAGTCGTGTCTTGTCGTGTCATATCTCATGTTTGTTCGTTTGTGCGTCCGTTCGTCCGTTCGCTTGTTTGTTGTTTTATGTTCTGCGAGGTATGGAGGATTTGTACGTATAGTGTTTCCTGGGAACTTGTCTTGCTTCTTACAAGTATTACACAAAATGTCTTCAATAAATAGATAAATATTTTCATCAGATGCACGCAACCTGATTTCTCTTATGTTCTCCGGTTTACCTAAACATATCAAGTTTGATTATCAATAAAACAATGGTGGTGTGTACATGTAGCGTCCCAGCTCATTTTAACAATCCCGTCTTAGTAAGGCAATGATATTGATTTTGTCTGGAGATAAATATTTTCACAAGTAAATCTTTACATGCTGATAGCTCTGATAATATTCTTAATACTCTAGTGGCCCCACGACGGTATATGATACGCACAGGTTGCTTCATACTGATTGTAATATACGCTATAATACACATGTTACTGATTGTTATATACGCTATAATACACACATGCCACTGATTGTAATATACGGTGTATGATACACACATGTTACTGATTGTAATATACGCAATATGATACACAGGTTACTGATTGCAATATACGGTGTATAATACACGCATGTTACTGATTGTAATATACGCCATATGATACACAGGTTACTGATTGCAATATACGGTGTATAATACACACATGTTACTGATTGTAATATACGCCATATGATACACAGGTTACTGATTGCAATGTACGGTGTATAATACACACATGTTACTGATTGTAATATACGCCATATGATACACATGTTACTGATTGTAATATACGCCATATGATACATAGGTTACTGATTGCAATATACGGTGTATAATACACACATGCCACCGATTGTAATATACGGTGTATAATACACACATGTTACTGATTGTTATATACGCCATATGATACACAGGTTACTGATTGCAATATACGGTGTATAATACACACATGTTACTGATTGTAATATACGACATATGATACACAGGTTACTGATTGCAATATACGGTGTATAATACACACAGGTTACTGATTGCAATATATGGTGTATAATACACACATGCCACTGATTGTAATACACGCTGTAAAATGCACACATGTTACTTCATACTGACAGTTCCTCTATATTTTATTAATCGACTATACCACGTTCAGCCATTATGATCTCTTAAATCGCTTGGACGAATGGACCAGCACTAAACATGTCGGGTTACGGAAAGAGCAAAAACATATCGTGTCTACGATTCAACGTTAAATATCGACCTTATTCGACCGTGCCTTAGTTTTTTTTATAAAGTCCTCCGTTCGTTAGATACCAGACTTTAAAGAAATTCCGTACCCAGAACCCTGCTGTTTATTACGTAATACGCCATAGATAAAAAATGAAAACAAGTATCAAAATTCTGAGGTTCCCTAGATTAACATTTACGCTATAAAATACCGAAACCCGCTTTGAAATCCGTCATCAAATAAGACGGCAATGTTAATTCGGAAATGACACCTACTGTGTTTTTTTAGCTGAGTGTTTAACAATTAAAGTGTCGGATCATTATCGTCTCATGAAATCAACGAATTTGACGCGCCCCATTCAATTTTGATAGCCAATCAAAATCGCTTATGTTTACGGTTCAATAATTGAAACCACGCCCAGGTTTGATGTCTAGTAAGAGATTTTATAACAATTTTTTGTCAATTATGAATTAATAGTATCGTATCGTACCAATACAATGTACATTACGTTAGAGATGTTTAACGCTGATAAGGAAAAGTCGATAAAGGGGTGCAGTATTTATCACAATAAAACACCATTCTTGAGCGTTCGGTTAGAATTGTTTTTGCTTGGTATTAAAGTATGATATTAAATCTCTGTAAATAACGTAAACTATCTTTTTTTCGTTATTTTAGCGATTTTTACCAAGCCATATACCTTAATTAGATGTGCTATTTTTTTCGTTTTTGTTTTATCATAATATGGCTAATTCTATGTCACGCTATTCAATATTGAGAATTTCGGAAAAGGCTAATTGTCATACTGAATAGAAAATACGTGTACTGTCAGCACTAGAGCAACAGTTGAGATATGTACTTTGAGACATGTTCGCACAACAATTGTACCAGTGGATTTATTAGAGTAAGGACTTCACCTAAAGCACTAAAGATTATCTTTAACCAGATTTAGCTGCGTGCAGAATGCACATGAAATATATCTAATATGAATAAAATCATATAAAGAATTAAGCAGGTTATGTTGGAAAAGGAAATCAAAACATGATTTGAAGCTATTGTGAACGAAAAATTGTCCCCAAATTTACGTATAAATATCTGTAGCAGACCTTAGTAAAAGAAATCATGAAATAGATATATGCAATAATTAACAAACATAATACAATTAACGGCGGTGAAGCGCGACTTACAATTGCGATTCACATAGTAGACTAAATTTATCTTCCTGATTTCTGTAAGATGAAATTATAAACGGGAGACAGCGAAATACAACTGTCGACTCGGAATTCTTAATCCAATTTTATCTTTAAAGTACTACACTATGATTGCAAAAAAAACCATTTCGTCTTGTCATCAATTTTCAATGTAAACAAGCTGAAGAACTCAATTTCCCTTTTTGTTTTGCTTTTCGGTTGAAATAAAGGTAATCAGGTTTGGACATGCAAACATTGGATCATTTTGTTTATGCAGTCATAACAGATTGATCGATACAGAACTTTTCAAAGTCTTATTGAAAACAGAATTCATTAGCTTCAATAAAAGAGTGGTTTGATCGGATGACTTTGTTACTGGCACTGGTCTTGGACTATGAATGTACATTTTACATCTTTAACTTTGAGACACAGACAAACTCTCAAACAACAGAAGTGGAATACAGTTTTCTGTCATCTACATATACTCATCATATAAAAAATAGATAAATCAGTTTCAATGTTTCTCGTAATGTCTCAAGTCAGTAATTATCCTTGTGGTACAAACTATTTGTCAGACTCCATATTTTGATATATGGTTGCATGCTTGTCAATGTTCCAGTTAAATTAGTCTCTGAGTTAAATTCTTTAAGTTCGACTACATAAATGATCATCCCTTATTGTACTTGGCATCGAATAAAATGGCATGAATTTTAAGTACTCGCATGGGAAATAATATGGTTGGGGTGATGGTATGAAAATATTGATTTCTTGATACCGTTTCTTGGATGACTATATTCGCGTGAAAATTGACATGAAAACGTGTTGAATTATTTCTTAACTTGTCAGTCTATCTTTATGACGTTCTAATGTTGTGTGACAGAAAGCGGTTGTCAAGGGAGAGATATGTGTTTAAAGGAAGATTCAAGTACTCCCATTCCGTAGACAGTTAAACATTGGAAACAGTATTTCCTCTCGCGAATTTTCTTCATTTATTCATAGATTTGACTCTTAAACTGTCTTGATATATATCGATTTACAACTTATGTTCATTTTTTGTAACATGTTTTGCTGGAATAAGCAGTGTGATAAGTTATTGCAGACGCACACAAATAAATAATGAATATTTGTGTAATTCTGCTGCCGTATAATTCGGTAAGCAAGAATCGGGAAACTGACTGCATCTTTTGTTACAAGTTAGAAACATTTAATATTTCTTTCATATGCTAAGATCATGCAAAGTTTAAATACATTATATCATACAGATTTCATTCTGCTTATATGTCTATGTGAAGACTACTTTTGCTGATCATGGGGAAACATAAATCAAAGTACTTAAAGTTCATAGAACGGGAACTAGTTTAACAATTGCGTGGCGGATGTTAAAAGGCGAAGTATTGTGGTCCGTATTAAAAGTCATGCGCGCCGAGCGAGTGAAGGCTATGGAAATCTGATTACCCCACCCTACAAAGAAATTCCACTTTTGACTTATTTGTAGTTCCGAACAACAGCAGTGCCTTCAGGGCTTTGATTCATCAAGAGCAACAGCTCTTGCATTTTTTTAAAATTGTGTCATACATGTATATAAACTGAAGTATCTAAGGATCTAAGGTAACTATCAAAGATAAAATGATAAATTGGGCTATATTATTTTAGTAATATTACCATTCTTGTGTAGTCTTAAGCAGATATATCAGAAAAATACAGCATTAGGCTCGGAATACATTAACTTAT
Organism: Lutraria lutraria; assembly: GCA_964023205.1. Taxonomy (NCBI): domain Eukaryota; kingdom Metazoa; phylum Mollusca; class Bivalvia; order Venerida; family Mactridae; genus Lutraria; species Lutraria lutraria. The sequence continues at coordinate 10,109,135 of OZ026836.1, read as the reverse complement.
CAATAGTAATTGTTAAATCATTTATTAGAATGGTATCACGTGTAGTATTTTTTGTTATTAAACGTAGAGTAATATTTAGAGGATAGCTCTATCACAAGAGACGACCACATAGAACATTATTACACTAAAAAACGAAACAATAATCAGCAAGACACAAGATGCATTTCTATGTTAAACTAAAAATAAGTTGATATCGAAACTAACTGCTGGTTTCCAATAAATGGTTATTCTCTGCAAACCTCAAACCCTAAAAAGATATGACAAGATATTTCATAGAGATTTCTGAAAGTTGATTGATCAGCAGAAGCTGCAATAATTACAAAAACAATTGAGAAGTCTACATACTTGAATTTTGTAAAAGAACTTAATTTTACCATTTCAATCGCGTGACGTTGGAAACGGTATATTGATTCATTTCCCTGTGTCGATACTTTTAGAACAAATAAATTATAAGGATAAGGCAATATCAGTGCCTTTTAAATAAAATGCTAAAATAAAGCAAAATTCGCGGATTTTGTCCACAGATCCCGAATGATCTTATTAAAAGTTTAATTTCGAGATGACGTAGAGTGTATCGATAAATTAAACCAGGACAATGAACATCCAAAACCAGAACATTTCCCTAAATGTCTGATTGATATCGAAGTTACAGAACTTGCCAATATACAATAATTTATTTAGTACATATTGTTATTATTCAGACACCGTCTTGAACAGAAGCGCACTAATTTCGACGAGGTCATGAACACAGTCAACATAACGAAGGTTATATATCTGATAGATGGACGGTTTCTTTTAATCAAAGTTAATAATCGTGTCTGTTCCAGAGACATTTAATTACGAGTGTTTCATCTGGTCCATAATAACTCACACAATACAAGGATGTTGTCAGCAATTTCATGACTTGTGTTACAAACATATTTATGAATGTGTACGAAGTATATGCGATTTAATCTAAGGGGAGGGGGGCGTTTCAAATATTAACTATTCGACTGAATTCTTCGAAGTATTTGCAAAGTATTGCGTATGAGACTAACTACAATACCAGATCAAAACACTAACTTGTAATATTTAGGTCATTTTTTGAATTTGTAAAGCGTAATGATAGTGCAGAGTTATTGTAAGTATAAGTGTTTGGACAGCTCGCAGGATAAAGGGACATCGATGTCGTTTCAGAATTGGGTATTTTAGCTTGATTGATCCTTTAGATCTCTATCGCATTGAGTTCATGTCCTATCCGTTACTAATCATGCCCCTAAGGGTATGTTTGGAAAGATCCTGTCTTGATTTTAAATAAATGTTCAATTTTACCACAGTCTGGAAGTCATATGATCTTTGATCAAGCATTAATCACCTTAGAAACATCAGACACATCTTCAACATGTTCGTCTATGTCTTTGGCATTAATCGTGGCATCAGTAAAGTAAGTTTAATATCCAGTGGTCATTTGTTACGATGCAGACTGGTGATCGTTGTACCGCTATTCAAGTATCGCCTGACAAAGATGAAAACGAATACTGTGGAATCGTTAATTTATGTTGGGGATTTAATTTCGTGGATTTCGTGGGTCGGCTCATCCACTAAGTCAAATCCCCACAAATTTAAATGCAGAGATAAGTGTTTTTTTTTTCAAAAATCAAAATCCACGAATTTATGTCCCCATGAAATAGCCATTTTAGTAAAAACCCCAACGAAAATAAATGAAAATACAATTATACACATATGTATCATGAACTTTCCAGGATGACTTTAAATTTGTTTCACAAAAGCCATTTACAGGCAGCTTGCACATAACACACTAGGGAGAATAACATATTTGTCGATGATCTCTTTCAAGTTATAATTATTATATTTGTAAAATATAAATAAATTTTCATGTTCGGTTAAACGTCACTTGTAGTTAAATTAATTAACGAGGACTGTAATCCAAACGCTGAGTTTTAAACATAAATGATATTGTCAATACAGTTTAATCTCATTTTAGAAATGTATCACATGAAACATTTCCTCAGAGAGTCCTAAAGATCGTTTATTTACAGATACAGAGTCTCTCAATCAAAATTCTGATGGAAACGGTCCAATTCCATGTGTCTGTGGGTGAAGACAAGCTGTGAAAAAAAACAATAAAAAGATGGTCCGTAGAACTTATGATACGCATGTACTTTAGGCAAAGACTCATTTGTGTTGTCAGTGCAGTTATTTCGAATATTCCATAGAATAAGAACTATGGGTCATGATTGATACTTTTCACATACTTGACATGATAATTGAAGATGTGTCCTAGACTTTTTAGTGCATGCAGACATAACGCATTACTGAAGGGAGTCAGGGAATAAACACTTTTCTACAATACGCGATATATGCACATCATCATAGAAAACGTCTATTAATTCGCGATATATTCAATGGCAAACAGATCACAAATTCGATCTATCAAACAAATTACATTCTGGAATCATACAAAATAAATAATAAAAAGTCAAAATGTAACTCATAGAAGCCTTTTGGTGTATTATTTCACAACATGTTCGTCGTTGTAAAAGGTAAGCATTTAAGAAGAACATTTCAGAAAAAAGTTTAAAGTACATATACTTAATTGAAATAAAAATACAATTATATCATTAACAGACAGAATAATTCGTAATTTATAGTCATTGGAATCAAGAATGTAAACTGTATTTCTAAAAGCTAATTTTACCGTCAGACTCACTACACAGTGTATAGGTTTCCCACTAGAATTCATGCCTCAAGAAGTAAATATAATTGAACTTGTCATTATAGTTAGCTTTATGGGCTTAATTATGAACCTCTGTCATCTTTCTTCTGCGCTTTATCCAACGGAACATTCGGTTGTTCTTAGTAAATAGCTAAACTGACAGTAAACTGAGATCATCTGCCGGACATGGCCGTCAACAGCGAGGTTGTTTAATAGCTTGTCTTTAAGATATGTATGGAGCATTATTAACGCTATACTCTCCATTGAAAGGAACAACCAACACGTGTCTGAACTTATTAGGGTAGCCTGATTGTAGAGCTTGCATGACTGCGTCAAATTTGAAACATTTGGTAAGAAATGGAGTTAGTTATAAAAATAGAAACAAAAATAACAAATTTACGTATACTTGTAACTTGTTTATCTACTGTTCTTTTTTTGCTACCGGCCCAATCAGAATGGATGCAATATAATAAATCATACATTTAATGACAGTATATATGTGTTGCCTTATTGTAGATGACGAACACCCTGATATCCCAGATTGTCCATCATTAACAAAATTATATATGTATATGGGTCAGACTACAGAAAGTATCAACCATTAACAGAGACTCACACAAACTCAACAACTTGAACTACCGTTCTTATTACTAAGTAAGTTTTTTTTAAATATTTTAACCATCGACTGGAACGGGGATGATAAACACCCACAGATGAAGAGGAAAAACAAATTCCACATTATAAGTTAGGAAGATCGTCCATCACGTAATATTGAAGTTCACTTTGGACTGCCGCTATTTTGTAACTATATTGCTCGACCCGTCGATTCGATAATTGGCATCTTATCAAAATTAGATTAAATCACGCGCAGATCTTTGCCTTCGAAAGTTTTAATAACGTTAAGATCAACAGAAGGTCGCCCGGAAATGAGAAAGTATTCGTTGAATTTCTTTGCCCTGAAATATGTCGGAATTTTTCTAATGGATAAGTTTGTGTGTTAATGCTACTACCAGCTAAAACATGTTAGGCGCAAATTCAATTTAAATGAATTTCTGCAATTTAACCTACTCACAACATTTGTCATAGCTAAAAACAGCTGGACATCTGCATAAAACAACAGTGCGCATCTGAATTGTTTTACTTTTTTATCTAACACAGACGTACTTACGATTTTGACTGTATTATAAGGGGCTAGCCTAAAATTTCATTCATGTCAATCAGCAAGCAGTGTTTATATTAAATTTAATTAAAACTGCATTTGGAAACATTTAGTTCCAGAAAATTAAGCGACGTGCCAATGAAAGATCTCCTTATAGACGACTTTTTCTAAGACCTAATTTGTTTTTGAATTAGTCACACTGATTAATTCTTAAACGTAACTTTCGCCCATTTTATATGCCAACACAATTTGGCTTAGGTGTTGAATGTGAGCGATGTATTAGATTTCTCGGCGTTTCTTGACGTTCTGAAGCGAACAGCTTTAATTGACGAACTATAATTAAATTCTGTTTAGCATAATCCATTGAAAAATTGTCAATTTATCTTCTGTGTCGTTAGATAAAAGCACACATCTTCCAAGTAAGAATCTTGTCGAAATGCCTCAATCTATAATCCTAAAATGTGTAAATAAATTGGAATTATACTGACAAGAGAAGTGAACAAGTAACTTAACTTGAATAGCGAGACATTTAAATGACTAACATTGTCAACATATCTTAAGTTCAGGAGTCATTTCCTTTAAATTATTCAAGCATTATGTCAACAGGAACAAAGATACAGGCTCATGTAGACAGATATTCTATTTTTCTTCAATGTTTCGTCAAGCTGTATTTTATTGACTACAAGGCTAGTCCGCATATAAATAGCAGAGATGTAGCTTAAGGCAAAACCGAACACGATTAAGACCATCAATTACTGTACATAACAAATGTTTCCATCCCTTTCTCAAATTATGTTTAATAATTGTACTGATTATGTAAAAATACTAAATCATATACACAAACACTGTAGATAAATTACTTTACATAACATTCGTAATACTAACAATGGTCAAAGGTATGAATGGCATTATATATATATATATATATACATACAATGTAGACAAACGTTAGTCTTATTCTAACATTTGTCCAAAGTTATGAATATCAATGCCTATTTTGGAGGGAGAACAAATGATATACTACTATTACAGTGCAACTTACCAACAGACGTACTACGTCAAGGAGATAATTTGCTAATTTGTATACGTTCAACATTTCATGTTCATGTTATGTTGGCATCAAGAAAACCTATAAATTATTCAAAACTGGCTATTTCATTTGACATTGTAAGTACCGTTAGACTAGGAAATCACGCGAGATCTGTCAAGATTAGCGCATTTCCTGACTTTACACGCAGATGTATTTGGTGCTATTTATTATATTGTGACTTTTCAATGGCTTATTTAGACTAAATAGAAGCAAGCCTTGTACTTGTTTAAAGTAACTTATTAAAAATGTTTTCATTTTTACTGTTACCCCATGGCGTTGAACCTGCTGGTACAAAATAGCTATCTTCTACCTCACCGCTCTTCAAAAGAAAACAATACTATGATAAAGTCTTGTCAAATGGAAAGTTCCTGAACACCGTTAAATTTGTTACATATTGTGTATACTTTAACAAGCAGTAAAACATGAGAGGCTGGTTTATTTATGGTCGTAAAACTGATACCGTATTCCAGCGAATTGCAGGATATCACAGAACATCACTTACTGTCCGTGCCAAAGTGTAGGTAAGTTTATCACACTAATGTAAAGAAGAAAGTGAATTTTAAAACTAACCTATCACGCAATACATACATAAGTGCAAATTAACGTGAACTGAGTGACATAGAATGTTCCCTTATATTGCGATGACTTAATCAAGTTTCGTGCTGACAGTATACATGTAGTTATACGACTGTAAGCAGCAATATTAGCATCAGTTCTAATACTATGAATGTGTTTAAAGTACGAGTTATAAAAACGTGGAAAAGGGAAACAACGCGTTCAGCAAACTTATCGACCGCAATGGACCTGTAACAACTTATAAATGCTGTATAAAATTGGTGCACGTTTTGTGTTTCTAAAAACCAAGTTCCTAGAGTTCCTATCATGATTAAATGAGAATTTAACTGCACCGTGAAAATGATACCGAATCAGTCCAAATGAACGAAAAATATCTTATCCCAGAGTATGAGATTCTTTTTATGTTTAAAACAAAGAGGTAATGTTGGACACCAACTTTGATGCATTGTAAATATACGTTCCATGTACGTGAGCGATACAATCTCATACTGAGATTTAACTGAACAAAACGTTTCGTCTGTCATTCCTACAAACACCATATACAGAATGCTATCAGCTCAATGATTCCATGTACAATTTAAAACATCTTTTTACTATTGTTGTTTAAATAAATAAAACATGCGAGGTAAACAATGTTCTGTATCTCCCTGTGTGTTCCTTTCTTTATTCTGGTAATTACTAAGTAATTTAGTAGATAATTTATCTGATGGAAAGTAGTTGGTTGCGTAGGCGTTTCCTGTTTTCCTGGCATTTAAAGATACATACAATGTTTTTTTTTTGATACACATGTCTGAGGTTTGTTAATAATCATTTTATCCAAGCTACCATAAGAATGGTTTCATTTTGGTATAATTCGGGGGGAGACATCGTGTGTTTCTTCTCCAGTGTAGTAAACCATGAATGGAAATTGAGACCCAATGGCTTAATATGATTCCTTTGAAAGATACACACACTTTCCACAACCAAAGCAGAGCAACATTACATGATGAAGCAAATATCAAATCCATTGAAATACTTGTCATTTGTTGATACTTAAGTAACTAATATAGACATATTTTACCTTACATTAAATAGACTGGTGTTAGTATATTCATGCTGGTTCCTTAATTATATGATGTATCACAGAAGATGTATTCTTATTTATGAACACCTCACACAAACTTGTCATTAATGCGCAGCAAGTTGTCGCCTTTAATTATACATAGGGGATACTTCAATTGTGTATTTTATTGTTTCATATGTAAAAAAAGGGACTTCTCTTTTAATTGTATTTGCTTTTACAGTATGAACTACTTTGGACAATCAAGCCTGGGGCCTATTTAGTTTTATAAGTTATAAAGCAGAGCAGTCAAGAGCATTAATCATGCACAATGAAATATAATAGACATAAACCAGACAGGGTGTTTGAGATTAAAGTATATTTAACTTGCAGCACATCATCGTTCAGACGTACACATGAAAAGAATATTAGATGAGTAAGCTGAATTACGAACAGCTCAAACGGCATCTCTGTCAACATGTGTGTCTTTGATTAGATTCGTGCATTCCAGCACTAATAAAACACACTTCATGCTGCGTAGTACTGGTAAACATAAATATAATGCATAGAATGCACATACGTTTTTATTCTGTATAAATAGCGACACAATAGATAAAATGATTACGCATGACATAGATCGCATCTTTGTATCATGAATTTCTATGAGTGGTAAAACGTTATTCAGTATTTAATACATGAATTATAGAAGGAAAGACAAGCCAGACCATTCAATCAAATATCAAAGTTTCTAAATTCATGTTACACACGGCAACAACTGTTTTCGTTTGTTCTTTCATATTGTTTACTCTTCAAGTAAAAACACAAAGTTTTCAATATGTTTTACAGGCCGTCTGTCCACAAACTTCACTTTTTCCGATTTCCCTAAGGTTCCGTTGATTGAATTTGTTGATATAATATCTGCTCCATATCAATAAATACACGATTTTGTTGTTCATTATACGTGAATAAGGGACGGCGATGTTGGAACATTAGTCTGTCACGACGGAAGAGTTTCAAATAAAACTGCAGCTGTAGCAATTGAAGATGCAATTGATAGCACCATGCCGGACATTACAGTATCTTACATGGACAATGGATAGCACCACACCGGACATTACAGTATCTTACATGGACAATGGATAGCACCACGCCGGACATTACAGTATCTTACATGGACAATGGATAGCACCACGCCGGACATTACAGTATCTTACATGGACAATGGATAGCACCACGCCGGACATTACAGTATCTTACATGGACAATGGATAGCACCACACCGGACATTACAGTATCTTACATGGACAATGGATAGCACCACGCCGGACATTACAGTATCTTACATGGACAATGGATAGCACCTCGCCGGACATTACAGTATCTTACATGGACAATGGGTAGCACCACACCGGACATTACAGTATCTTACATGGACAATGGATAGCACCACACCGGACATTACAGTATCTTACATGGACAATGGGTAGCACCACACCGGGCATTACAGTATCTTACATTGACAATGGATAGCACCACGCCGGACATTACAGTATCTTACATGGACAATGGATAGCACCACACCGGACATTACAGTATCTTACATGGACAATGGATAGCACCACGCCGGACATTACAGTATCTTACATGGACAATGGATAGCACCACGCCGGACATTACAGTATCTTACATGGACAATGGATAGCACCACGCCGGACATTACAGTATCTTACATGGACAATGGATAGCACCACACCGGACATTACAGTATCTTACATGGACAATGGATAGCACCACGCCGGACATTACAGTATCTTACATGGACAATGGGTAGCACCACGCCGGACATTACAGTATCTTACATGGACAATGGATAGCACCTCGCCGGACATTACAGTATCTTACATGGACAATGGGTAGCACCACACCGGACATTACAGTATCTTACATGGACAATGGATAGCACCACACCGGACATTACAGTATCTTACATGGACAATGGGTAGCACCACACCGGGCATTACAGTATCTTACATGGACAATGGATAGCACCACGCCGGACATTACAGTATCTTACATGGACAATGGATAGCACCACACCGGACATTACAGTATCTTACATGGACAATGGATAGCACCACGCCGGACATTACAGTATCTTACATGGACAATGGACAGCACCACGCCGGTCATTACAGTATCTTACAGGGACAATGGGTAGCACCACGCCGGACATTACAGTATTTAACATGGACTAGTAACTGATTCTATCCAAAACAAACAAATAACACCTAAGAAAGCAATTCTTATAAAACATGACGACGGTATAAAAGAATGAATAGTGCAGTGGTATACACCAAACGACAGACGAATGTTTCTTCAATACATATATTAAGACAAGATCGGTAAACAATTATTTTTCCAAGAGTTGTTACGTTTTGTTGTTCCCTTTATGACATCACAATTGTTTTCATACGATGGATGATTTATTGTAGACTTGATACTAGTATATACACATAATAATATACACATGTATATAACATACATGGATATGATATTTTCACGTGAACGGAAAACTTTATCGTAATATATCAAATGTGTTTACGTATGGATGGTTGCACGTTCCATACCTTTTTGCAATAGATGTAGGCCTATGGTAGAAACAAAAAATCGTCCCACATCTTTGAATTTAATGTACAAAAGGTGATAAATGAAACTCTCAAAGGAGAACTCTGAACACAGTGTAATAAAATAAACAAGGCTGGAAATTAAAACCAGAGCAATAAGGGAATTTGAAAAGAAATGAAATGCATGTCATACGTTTTATTAAATCGTGTTAAATAACATATACTCAGGACGGAAACTGAAATGATGAGTCAATTATTTGTCGCCTTGTGGTCTCTGCAAGGTTACGAGATAGCAATGTTGCTTGTTGTAGGAGTTTCTGGTTGGGGGATTTGAGGGGAGTTGTATTTTAAGGAAAGTGAGGTGTTTCGTATGTGTTGTTTTTTCTAGAAATTCATATCTCCTGTACAACCATCATAAAAATAAAAAAGCGAACTTATTAACATCCGATCACATTTCTTGTTTTAACAAAAGTCTTTTTTCAGTGCTCGTATTGCGTGCAAAATAAAATGATTCCTGATGTACATTTGTATGCAAACATATTGCACCATGAGCGCAAAAATAACGTCCTATACGCTAATAAATATTTCAAGGTATCAACTTTCCTCTACGTTACTAGTATTTACTGCGTGTAGACAGAATAGATATAAAACGGCAGAGACAAAACAGTGGATTATATGTAACAGATTGCAATAAACGGTTCTATGTTTAATTATGTATCGTTTGCTTGGCCACTTTGATCTCAAGATTGACAATACAGAATGCATAAAAAAATAACGGTTTTGATGAATAATAACTATTGCTTTCCCCATGACAGTGAAAGGTACTAGAAAATTACGAACCAAGTCTTGAGGAACGAGAATTAGACCATAACTATTTGGAGACATATCTAAAGTAGAACTTACCCGTTAAAAAGGATTCCTATCAGTAACAAAGAATGCAAATGACAAGTAATTAGCTACATGATAAATTCCAAAGAAGCATATTCTCTTAGGAGATATCTAGCCTTTAGGCTTAACTTGCAAACGGCATAGCTGATGCTTAGATGAATTTGGACTTAGCAACAAAGAACCTTAAACGCTTTGGTAATCTGTGTATCTGCGTTGGCTGTCACTGATTAGAGCTTTGCTAAGAAAAGTAAATTAATTTGTGTGTTACTGACATTTAGGAAATCCGATGAAATCAGTTACTCGAAGATTCCTCCCTGATTACAACAATGAAATGACAAGACGGCTCCAAGAGCTAAAGTATGCAATAATGACACTTCAACCATACATACTGTGTCGTCTAGCTAGTATATTCAAACTGCGCATGCGTAAGAATTCAAGCAATTTGGTAAGGTGATAAAATAGTCAGAAAACGAACTTTATTTTTTGCATACCATCAGGTCTTTTAACTGACAAGTTTCCACATAGAAACAACATTGTTGCCTCAAGTGCGATATTGCAGACAAATGAGGTGGATTAAGTTGCTCTGTAAATGTTATTATATGTGAGAATTCTGTAGCAGGAACGTCAAGGAAATTGTACATAGCAACTTTTATAACCATCGGCAAATAAGTAAGAATTATGTTAGTTCTTTAAACTTTACCGTTTAAATTCCCAAGTGCTTTAGTATATATTTGAATTTTCTAGAGTTTGCGTTGCCGTAAAGACTAGATCACATATTTTTAATCGTATTCTCAGCCAGAAAATACTTAAATAACATTCAAAGAGTATAATCATCTTCGTCAATAATATGAAACATTTTATTTTAAAGAATACGTTTTGTCGCGTACAAATCATAAACGAAGATAAATAACGTGGCGGAAAATCGTAGCCAAAATATGAACAAGACGAATAGCTAAAACAAACAAATCAATCAACGACCAATGATCAATTTATACGACATTCTTATACATCATTATTAACAACTTACTCCATCCTAATGTGTGTATAACTATAGATGAACTATGCGCCTAAGGTCACCCCAAAACCATTCCAGCATTAACAAACGCTGTTTATAAGGCGCAAATTCTCTCACGAGATATGGCATTAATATAATAAAACTTATGATGAAAAATGAGCCTCGGGCAATAACTTCGGTTATTTGGAAAGCGATTTATAAATCCAAGCTTTCGAATCAATGGAGAGCTCTAGCCAACAATCCAAATTTTGATTTCACGGCTTACAAGTGAAACTAAACATGGTATTCGTCTCTGGGTCGGCCAAATGTCTAAATAATTTATCATCAAAGAAAAATAGCATCTTGGAACAATTGATCGTCCCCCGTAATTGAAAGTCAAAGATTGCTATAAAATCTCCGCAACTCGCCTTTTTCTGTAATGGTTTCTCTATTTCGGACAAATGATCCTACAATTTATTAACCTTTTACTGATATTTGGTCTAGATACAGACAAAAGTGAGACCAAGAGACCAGTTTTCTGAGATCAATATTCCACTCTTTTGTGTTTATTGGCTACTTATCAAAGGACAGCATATTGCAATATCAAATCTTGTCAATATTAACTTATCCTTTAAATTTATTGCGTAAGTATGATTATCCCTCATAAGAAGCTCTTCGGTGGACAGGTCAATAAAAAACTTACTCAGTAACTGGATATTATATTATCAAGATTTGGTGCGAGCAACAGATCGTTTGTTTGTTTGTTTGTTTCATCGGGTTTTACGCCATTTTCAACATTATTTCAGTCAAATAGGGGCGGCCAGTTATCCTAACCAGCTTTTTCTGGCTTAACCAGTACTAGCCACATTCTATCCGTAAGCTTCTGCCGAGCTATCCCACATAATTTAGAGGTGGAGGACAATTTAACATAGGATGTAATATCTCCGGTCAAATTTTGTCAGGGACAGAGTTTGAACTCATATCTTTTTGATCATCAGACAAACGCTCAAACCACTGAGCTATCCGGGCGGGCGTGAGCAACAGAACACAGAAATGAATCCAATAGATTTAGATAAACTTTCGTCTTTCAAAGAACAGCGTTTTGAGAACGACAATAATTTTATTATTATTACCATTTCAAAGTACTACAACCTCGAGCTTTATAGGCAGTTAAGATAGTCATCATATAACAGACCGCATTATCGAATATCAACAGCATGATAATTTATTATGTTAACCATTTCAAACAATTAAATTACATCCAAGAATCGAAACACAAAAAAAGCCCTTCACAATAGCAATATTTACATGCCTGTGTAAATTATATCGGTCCTTGGTGGTCAATTTTGACCTATGTGCATTATTTCAAGCACATTATCGTCTCGTATAAATGATTAATTACACTACTGGTTGAGGGGGGACCCAAGTCTTTCTGAGGTTACAATATCGACATCGACTACAACAAACTGATAAAGCAAGCCCTCAATGACCATATGCCTTTGCCAATTATGAAAATACTGACAATGCTACACATCCATTGGTACATTTTTATCACTTTTGACAATTTGCTGGCAAATTGATAATACAAAATGGCACGAAACAACACTGAACACTATGACAATAACTAGACTAAGTGTTTATAGTACTACTCACATTATAAGAATGTGTTTATTTTCTTGTTAAAGTAATTATATCGATTCCGACGTTTCTTGGGAGCTCTGTGTTATGTTGGAACGAATAAATGGTGAACAACTTATCGAAATTGAATGTTACTCTATTCTTAATGTCAGTAGATTTTACGCCTTGTCTGAATTGCAGAAAATGAATTGATAGTTATACAGTAAGCCTGCTAAAACTGCTTAATTTGGAGATTAAATGCTCACCATTATTCAAGACACTAAGACGACTTTATACTAATTGTGTATAATTAACAATAAATGTCGATTTCAGTTAAATCAGTTAAGCGCTGCGTTAATACGTAAAACAAAATGTAATTGCTAAAAGTAATGGGAAAGTACAGAAAACATTTTGGAGACAGAAAATGAAATTCTAGCGAATGAAAGAATTAATGATGGCATCAACATTCAGACAGATGAAACAGTCAATCAGTCTATGAAATATAACAAGCATTAATCCGCACGTTGCCTTCTTCTTGTCATTATGTTCAAGAATTCCTTACGCTAAACAAATATTAAGGATTATATTTATGGAGTTGACAGATTAATGTTCGTATGGCGAAACCAATTACCTGATTGTACTTCATATGTTATTTTTTAATAATTTTTGCATAATTTGATATAAATCGAGATTCATTTGATTGTCAGACGGCTAAGTTGAATAAATATGAAAAGGAAATAAACTAACTTCAAGAGGATGTCAGGGTCCGTATTCACAAAGCATCTTAAGATTTTCTTTAACTTAAGTCAAACTTTTTATTTAAGTGTATTTTTTTTCATGGTAAAAGTTTGTAAACCAGTCATCAAAAGTGTGAAAATGAATTATCCTTTTCATAATTGGCATCTTTAGAAAAAAAGATAAAATCATATTATTGTGACTTCCTCCTTTATATTAGTATACAAAGAGTTAAGGAAAAAGTCGAATTTAAGGAAAACTATAACTTAAGTTTAAAACTTACTTAAGATGCTTTGTGAATACGGACCTTGGTACGAATAGGTCAAACAAACGATGTCTCCTTTACGTATTAGGTAAAGGAATGGAAGGAAATTCAAATGCTGACGTTTTTTGTTGCCATGCAGACGAGCGGGAAACTTAAGGCGCGAGAAGATTAAAGCCAAATTGTATCAAGTACGTGCTTATATGTAGCCTAAATATAGTGTTTTCGATTGAATTGACAATAACACAGTTCAAGTGAGGTTTACTGCCAAATAAACTATTTTAAGGGTAATATAATATTCAAACTCGTTTCCTTCTCTTAAATTGATACAAACTAAGAAAAAAACGCTACTTATTACCCAATCATTGGAGGGGGTAATATAATAAACTTTGCAGTCAATACAACTTTAAGATTTCATTACTCTCCAGTAATTAGAAAACTAGTTCGTTTGTTCCCATCACTTGTGTTAGATGGATTATTAGGTTAAGTCGGTATCTCCAGACTCACGTTTATCCTGGCACCTATATAAATGGATTCCGTAATGTAGTTGACCTTTACACTACTAGTGCGATAAATTACCTAGCAAGCAAAGTAGTAACATGGCATTAATCTTATTAGAACATATAAAAGTCATAGAAATGAGTCTTATTTTGGACCAATGTGTTGTGTTATTGGAAAATAAGTACGTGAACACTGCCGATCTTATACGTGACTGGGCGAGGGCATTGGTTTCAGAAAGAAAATACTTACATTGTGCTGTCGGAGATAAATTTAAAGTACTATTATTTAGGTCATATTACTAGGCTCCATCAAGATGTTAAATGGTTTATTTGTCTTTTCAATGTTCATTAGGTGGATTATATCTACATGCGCGAATTATCTTAAGGCTTATAAGTGTTCAGTTTACCGATGGCAAGACAATATAAGTGCTGTAGAATCCACTAAAGCACACAATTCAAGACCGGGCCTTTATTTTCTTTTCAGTACAATCTGAATTGCTTTAGGAGCTTGAATAAAGTTGATGCATCTCCTGAACAGATGAAACAAAATGCATTAAATATTGATACTGGCTTGCAACTGGCTGTGAAATCCAAATTGCAAATAATAGTCCCTAGGTACCAATTTGGTAGAAAAAACTACTTGCTGAAACGCAGAATGAAAGAAGTAGATATATCATCCAGGCGAGAAGAACGTGATGCTGGTTTACTTGGTCCTCTGCACGGTGAGTCATTATCAGTGATATAAGAAAATTGACAGAGACTTTTCTAGCATTGAAGATTTTACCACACACTTTTTGGCATTCTTTGATTACAAAGGCTAATCAATCGAGAAATTAAATACATCGAATTTAAAAACAAAAATTAATGAACAACCTTTTTAGCTACTTGCTAGTGCAAAGTCAAAAAAGAGACTTTCATAGCAATTCTTGATATATCAGCAGATATCAAGGAACGAAATTGCAATAAGCAAAAAAAAAACGTAAATATCAATTAATGTATAAAGATATTCTTTCTGTACTCTATTTTATGTTTGCAATCATAAAAATAGGGACCAGCACGTGATAGAATAAAAGACTGGTAGGCATCATGTTCGAACTGAATAAATATCTAATTCCAATCAACTAGTTAATGACATCCCTGATGCAATATGTGTTATTTTCTAGTTCGTCTCATCTGTATAATTATTTCGCCACTTTTAATTAAAATAAATCTTAACTTTGTGGAAATCTTACGACAAAAACAGACTGCACAATGAATACAATAT
Source organism: Lutraria lutraria (assembly GCA_964023205.1). Lineage (NCBI taxonomy): Eukaryota > Metazoa > Mollusca > Bivalvia > Venerida > Mactridae > Lutraria > Lutraria lutraria. The sequence goes on along the minus strand of OZ026836.1, from coordinate 10,093,671 downwards.
CTCTCAAGGAATACCAGAGCTTTTATTGAATTCGAAGAAGAATTTTCGGATCAATGCATTCGGCTCATCAAGATAACCGTATTGCCTTGCTGGATAAATCTTTCTAATGGATAATACATAGACGCTAACAGTATGCCCCAACTTGTTGATTTGGTAAATAGCAATCGATTATATATTACCATCAGAATTACCGTAAAATTGCCTGTATTTTACATTGTGTCCTTAATACTTTTCATTGTAAGCATGATTTCTTAAATCCATTTTCTACATCCGTTTCAATGAATAAATTAATTTACTTTTATTTGTTACCGAAAAGATACGTAATTGTGTGCAAATAAAAGTCTTTTAATTTGGTAGCCTTTTCAGTGAAATGTTTGGCTAACTCGATTCGGTTTTAGATTCTGACACTGATTGGTATTTGTAATTCATAATTAAAGTTCCGATTTTCCTCTTTTTGCGAAATTGTTTAGCTTAGAAACGGATATAAACACCGATACATTTTAGACACTGTGTTTGTTCCCGTTTTTATCATTATTCATATCGTACCGTTGCTAGAAACTCTTCTTGAATGTGATATTATGACCAGCTATACTATATTGTGCCAAGGTACATCTACAACTGAACTACCCTTCCCATTAGAACTGTTTGCGTAATATTTTATCTTAGAACGCAAATCGCGCAGCGTTTCATACAAATGTGCAATAATGAAAAAAAGATAACAAATGATGTTATAATGAAATAACAACATAATTAAGAACATTTATAAAACCTTGATGTAAACAAAGGCGAGGAACATTTGCAGAGAAGCGCATTTCTCAATTTCTTTATTAAAATTCTCCGATTGAGTTAATTTCGCTGGTAATCATCTTACGTGATGAGTAAGGGATTCTATATGTATCATTCACAAAATATTAATTGCTACTGTTTCCACCATTAAAAACATTTCCTGACCATTGCAATATTATTGTTATTGAGTAGAAATTCAGTGCTTTTTGTTACATTGGTCATTATGCATTTGTACTTTCCAAATCGTATCTTGAACGCAGTTATTTTTGCATCTTTATTGACATTCTCATTATTCCGGACCAGTCTTTTAAAACGTTTTTTATAATAAAAATCATATCTATAAACGTTATGTTAGGGCCAGAGCAGAGTTTCAATTAATCATGTTACAACCATACGCACATTAATGTAAGGGCATGTATTTAGGGGCGTACTGAATGGTCTATATTTCGAATAGACATAGGACAGCCGTTTCTAAGGAAATCCCACCTTTCTACATACTCTATCAATCTAAATGGAAATCTCAGATACATGGTTTGGATGCTTCATAAAATAAGAAAGCCACCCTAAGAAGCATTAGAGGAGCAAATAAACTGCACCTTATAAACACAAGGGTTAATCGATTCGAGAAACCTAAATTTCCCAAACATTTTATATGACCATTTTTTGCATTCAGAGTTCAAAACACACCCAGATCGAAATCACAGTACAGATTACTCCAGTTTCTTGATTTCACTAACGATGTTAAAATAACAAACCTAAATTAAGAGCATACAGCTGTATATTACATCTTAGTGGCAGTACATGTTGTCATCTGCGTTAAAATCTCAGAGTAATTGTTACCAGCTCTACGCAGACAAATAGACTTACTGATTGACATGTGATTAATTCTGAGATAGAATTCCAAGAAGATAAAGTCTACATCTGCTATTAATCTGTAGTAGATATTCATATATACTGTGGTCTCGGTTTTAGAAGTGTAAATTAGACGCCAATTTCTTATTTTTAATGAGAAATTTTATCCTAAACATTAGATATATTTGATAGTATCTCTCTTATTTCTGTTGCGGTTTTACATCAGACAAAGGTCATACATTGTGATGATTTTATTATAAACATAAGGTCTAAAGAAACATTTAAATAATCAAATGTACGGAGGGTGCCTTTACAGATGACTGATTTGTACATTAGGAATAAAAAAAAAAAATGTTGTTTGCACGCATAAGGTGGAGTTTTGAGCAAATATTACTAAACATGAGCCTGGATTTATGAGATATTTTTTTGTATACTTAATAAAATTGTCAAGTCGCCATGAAATGTGATGCCAATATGAAATCAGTGTTATAAGAGTCGTCCAGATGCTTCAATCGAACACCTCATAGTCTAAGAACTGCCTCAATATGACCAGCACATGAAGGCAGCCACTTCATCAATCGTCGATTAGAAATAACGATAGCGATATCTGAATATACGGAAATCAACATCACTGACAGTTTATTTGTCGTAATGAGACATTCAATTACCGACTGACAACAAGATAAAAAATTGACTACGACTGGTTGATCGATATAGTGTTTTTTCACCCTCGTTATGGGTCTATAAATGTTTGGATAGAGGGAGAGATCAGGTGATATTGACTGCATTATGAAATTATGATTGATATTGCAATATACACAACCTGCAGCTGTATATAAAACCGTACTAATGGTAAGATAAATATGCCATTTAAATCAAGTTAGCATATAATAGAAAGAAAAGCAAATATATCATTTATATCTAATCTTTATGAATGCGGAATGTTTGTACTCTGGTAGTAAATGTTAATTACTAAATAAATAAATAAACTGAAAAAATTGAAACACTAATTGATGATTCTTTATATATCTTACGAAAATATACATTTGATCAATAGTAAATCAAAAATATTTTGTTCCTGATAAAATTAACAAATTGCACTGTTTGAGTTTTTGGTTTATTTTGCATTGGTAAAGCAAGTCGAATTATACTATGCAGTATTGAAGTTTTCGACAAATGTATAACAGAAGTTACCTAAATAAGAAAAAACGCCCTTATATTAATACAACGATCAGTCCAGCCAAACGGATAGCAAGTTGTGACGCTAATTGGAGAAAGTTCGAAACGTTGGTGATACGAAAAAATAACAACCAGAACTTAGTGACATAAGCGCACTGAATATGTTGTAATTGTGCTAAGCTGTGAATAATTGGTGCAGTAATGACACCTTTCATTGTTTGATAAACAAGTTTGAATAGTTTAAGAGAATACTGTAAATGCTACAATAAACACAGGGAAGTACGTCAATTGTTGGCTTTTATGTAAATGACGTTGGGAGATGTATATTACACGCTAGAGAGAGTTGCACTAGGTTTTTTGTCTGTCAAGATGGTAATTCTAAATTTAGTACCGTTATAATGCCGGCAATGTCTTTTGCATAAGCCCTATGTTTAAATGTAACACTAGAATGGATAAATAATTTTATCCTGAGATCTTTGCATGCAAATATCTGTCTATCTCGTTACCTTTACCAATTTTAAATGTTTGTGTTGGATGTTTTGATGGCACATCTGTCAAGATCTCTTAACATTTTATGAACGTTTAATGTGTATAATTAATCAGCCTGAGAAACATCGGTTTTCCTAGTAATAAGAATCTATCATCGTACAATTGAGACAAAATTGTGAATGGTTATACCAAGTATCGTGTGAATGTACTTTAGTTTTAACGTATGACTTATTATCAGAATCTCCCCTAATGAATCCAAATCACCCCTGTTAAGTAGTGATCCATACTTCATGAACCATTCATGAATCATACAAGAAAAGTTTTTAAAAAAGTATAATGTATTCCATTCGAAAGGGGCAACACTACAACTATTGTCACCATGGACCTTTTGAACCAAGGAAACCTGCAACTCTAAAAAATGCCTCGCATTAATCAAATATTTACAAATGTACTTGAAAATGGATACTAGTGTGTAACTTAAACTTTGAGAACGGTCATTTTATAATACATGATTAAAACATTGTCGCGTAAGTTTATTTGATATTCACGAGGAGAAATTCAGCCAGATTTTATTATATATATCTGTACTGCTTAGTTCCCATGGTAATGTTTGCAAAATACTCAAACTGACAATTAATCCACAGATGTCATAAGAAAATATTTGTGCACCCCCGATGAAAGTAAAACAGTCGATAATCTGTTCAATGACTTGTAATTCAGTCATATCAATATGGTTTGTTTTGGACTGAGAGTAGTTCATTCTGTCTGGAAACTCGAGGGACATTGGTGCGGTGTCGTACCATCATAAGAGGGCCTTCCGTGGTCGAGTGGTTATTGTGTTTGACTTGAAATCGATTTCCATTCGGGACCAGACAAGTTTTAACATGCGAGAATGTTACTCATCATGTGCAAGGTCAAAGGCTCAGTGTATGCATTGGGTCTTCAGCTGCCGTTAAGCTGAATAGTCGCTATTAAAATGACACAGGTTATTTGTTCGACATTAAATCTTATCCCCTGTACAAAAATTAAGTGTCGTACGTAACAATAGTTTTGGTACACAATGGGACACTAACACAACTGAAACAAGTATTAAGTAAATTATTAAAACTGATGTAAGATGTAGGTATTATGTATAGTTTTAATAGAGTTTCTGTGTGCTTGCGTCATTTTCTCCACGATTAAATGTTCTTATTCAAATAATACGTACAAATATCTATCGAAATATTGGCTATAACGACGTCGATAAAGGACATTCCGGAAAATAGCTGATAAAAATATGATTAATCCGTCCTCTGACCTGTTTTAAGTTCTAATTGTATTATATTTTGCGAATGTTGAAATTAATAAACGACCGTCAGATGATAAGAACTAGATCTTCATTTCTAATACAAGCACGACTGATTGAATGTCTAGAGTTGCCAGGTCTAAGATTGAAAAAAAAACGCCTATAAAGACAATAAGACAATTGCTGATGGATGACTGTATAATCTAGTCTTTCCAACCAATGTCTCAAATTCATGTTTTTATTTAGACAGAAATGAGTCAATGTTGCCGCTGCAAAGTAATAAGAAGACCGAGCTAGCTACGTCTGTATCTTTAAATTGACCTAAAGTGATGCAGGGAAATAAACTTATCTTACAAAGAATATCGTCTAGATAATGTGACTGATGTTTCACTGATGGGGAATTTAAAGATCAATTTTTAACAATAAGTGAATTTGCCTGTTCGCTTTGCAGCAATAGTTATACTTTTAAGACAGACTGGGTTTCACAGAAAAGTGGATACATGAATTGTCTTTCTGTCACGGAATGTGTTATAGATCTAAAGACAGAAAATGTCTTTAAAACACATGAACACTCATCAAGCAAAAAGTAGCAATACAGTTTACAAAAAGTGCCAGTCAAAAGGTCGATCTTATGATTGTATAATAATGTCGACGGTATTTCTTATATACAACTCAATGTCGAAGTATATAACTATATATAGAAAGGACGACAATCATCGATGATTCACCAAAACACACAGTTTAGGGCCAGTAAGCCCCTTTGTCAATAATACGTTTATATATATCATATACGTGATACATACATATAACAATAGACACATGCTTATAACTGACGTTTAAAATGCCATTCATCCTCATCATCTTTGTCTGTGAGAGGGTTGCTGATCAGTTCCTCCCAAATCTGATTTGGGGTGATAATTGTTTTTAAACCTCATCTTAGCAGTCGCACTTTTGTGCTTGTTTTCTTCTTGTCAGAGTCTTATTTGCATTATTCTTATGGCAGTTCTTAGACGGGAGTCAAGATCAGCAACCCCTTCACAGCTTTTAAACACGGTTTTAATGAGGTATTGTTAAACTCGTTTAAATTCCTATGTTTACTTATATGTCTTTTCATGTTTCCCTTCAACTATAATTTGTGATGATTGTCTGATATGCATATGATGTAGTTAAATAATGTTGTGCTTTTATTTATTACCATGTGTCTTTCTTTACTACAGGTTTTGTTATAGGTTGAAATATACCAATATTATCATCTAAACATAGCTAATGTTATTCTGTTATATGTCAACCGACTGTAAATAAAAATTTGTATCTTGTATCATAAAAATGAAATGTTGAATTTTAATTGGAGCAAGTTCATTAAAATACGTACATGTATGTTTATTTATTATATATTCTGATTATCAACAACACTTCATACTTCATAAACACAGAAAGCTGCCTTATTCTATTTCAGAATTTCAAATTTTGATGCTGGACGATAATTCTACTTAAAGCATCATCAAAGACTTTTTTAAAAAGTAAGAATTGATCCACGTTCTTCTTGCATTTACTCTGTAACAAAGATATATCCGTTACCTTTCATGTTAGATTGATCTTTTTCATAATAACACTGTAGAAAAGATAAAAGAGAACTTCATTTAAATAGCAGAACACTTTTACGCTATACATTTTATGTGTTATTCACTTATCAAACCCTTATTGAAACAGTCGAATGTAAAATTTAAACAAACCGAACTGAAAATGTATTTGTTTCCTGTTTCCATTACTACTGTGTCGGACGTCAATTGTTCTTCTACTTAAAGTGTCAAATTTAGTTTGAAGCTTTGTGTAATTCTTAAGCATGATCTGTTTGACGTGGACTAGAAAAGCAGACTCTTAACTTTGTATTGTTGGTTCATTCCACATTTGATCACGTTTTATTTAAAATGATACGTTTTATTTAACTATTAGTCAATATCAGAATCGACTTTTTTTAAGTTTAAACGACAAAGTAAAACGTTTTAGCTAATGGACTATAATCGGAACTTTTTCAAGTTGTGTAATTTAGTTTTATAAAACATGTTCAAGTACATTCGATTTAAAGACTCGTTTGAATTTAAATTCGTTTGAATAAATGACAGCATAGTATACAAAAATGCTCTCAAACAGATATTTTTGAACATTTTTTTTCTTGTAAATATTATTGTCTCCTGGTATATTTCAATGCATGTATTTGACAAGTAACATTTTTATACGGAAATTAAACATGCTGACCTCTGAAATAGAAGTTTAGAAATTAGATTTGTATTGACAATACCCACAGTAACGGGCGGTATACTTAACCATGGAATTACTGCAAGCAATATAACTAATATATAAATTGCTTGTCATGTGTACCTTTACTTTTTGGCAATTTTGACAGAACTAAAAAGTACATATTTTAAGTTAGGAATCAAAGAACATTCACAGAAATTGAAAAAAAATGTGATAAATTTCTATATGTACTTCGTGATTAAAAAAGAAAATTTTGGAATGTTTTTATTGCAAGTAAGTCAGTTTCACTGACAAGAGATCTTTCAAGGTAAAATAAGACCTGTACTTCAATTTACATACAAAAAGCTAATGGGACTTTAAGCAAACCGCAGTTTGGATACAAAAGAAGCATAAAGGGAAATACTGTTTTTGCTAAAATCAATCATCAGAATCATTTGACTACTCACTCATTGTTTTATACCAATCCCAAAAGACATTTGTAAATTTATCAAAGGAGTGAATTCAACATTTTTATCAATATTGAGACTAATCATATCTTGAAAAGCATACGTGGGTTTGAAGTCCTATGGAAAAGAATCGCTCTTTTAAAATAAAAACATATGTCGCTGTAGGAACGATATGATACGGGATGCACAATGCAATTACTTTATTTATTTACTTTTTAGACCACCGGAATACATTATTTATCTCAAAAGTATAGTGAAACGTTCAGAAATTAACACTACAAAATGATTAACTAGTAAACAAGTTACATTAAAGTATTCATTTGAATTCACTGTGACGACAAGGAGACATTTTGTCAATTTCACCTTTCGTCAAAAATACTCAAGTGATATACGCAAGATGCATAAATATATACGATTCAATTATGAAAATCAAATTAAATTACTTTATTTATTAGTGTAAGCTATAAGGGTCCAGCCTGCCATCCTACATAGATCAGGTAATTTCTAACACATCGGGGAGCTATATTACGACTAAATATAACGGTACAGTATTGGTGATTTCGTTCATACAACACTAGATAGCAGTAAAACGAGCAGACGTAAACCTGTTAAAAGGAAGACATCGGCAATTCTGTAACACGGTTTGGTTGACACTCTGAATAAATAAGACATTACATGTTAACACAATGCCAACAATCAACGTTCACAACTTTAGTAATAAATATTGCAAGGCCAGTAGAGTGATGTGTAAAGAAATGAGGGGTTTTATCGAGTCATCAAACACGAACATGATTAACGTGTGGAAGCACGGTGACATAATGACAGGAAGTACTCTGGGAACGTAGGCGCTTACAAGTGGTGTATAAAATCCAATTTTCTATATATATGCCTCACGTAGATTGTACAAGATGAGACACTCATCAAAATATTATGACTTAACTCTTTAAAACAGACGGAAGTTATTGTATTGTAACAAACAAAGACAGGCGCATTTGTTATTTATTTTACCAGATAATGACAGGTTCGTGTGTCAATCTTCATCATCAAAAACATCAAAGTCATGTTTTCATCTGATAGCATTATTTACTACTCATTCTTGTGAAGCGGAAAGATAAATTAATTAGAAGAAATAAAATAAAGTGAGTGCGGTAAATTTATGTCTTATCCTGGGTGAAAGAAGACGTATATATGTTCATTATCTAACTGATAGTTGAATTAAAAGATGTGTTGTTACAGGAGCCGACACCGTAAACATTGAATACCATTATTTATTCAATAGCCGATCAAACACAATTGTACCCGTATCTGTCACACGACATTGAATAAAGTTTGCAATTTTACGGAAACGACCGCAGTATATGATCGCAAAGCAGTCATTAATAAATTATGCTATCATTGAAATATCAAAATGTTGATTTCGAATGACTTGTTTCAATCTTCGTAAAATGCTTCAAGTTCTTTTATAGCGAGTTCGATAAATACATTAAGGGAAATTCTTCATCTTCCTATTAGATCTTGGTGTTCTGTAATTGTATTATAATTGTGACGAGCACTTGACACAAACCGCACAACTTGGCCAAGGTTTTAACCAAACACTAGTTTTAACCACACACTAGTTTTAACCACACACTAGTTTTAACCACACTAGTTTTAACCACACACTAGTTTTAACCAAACACTAGTTTTAACCACACACTAGTTTTAACCACACACTAGTTTTAACCAAACACTAGTTTTAACCATACACTAGTTTTAACCACACACACTAGTTTTAACCACACACTAGTTTTAACCAATCAATTCATTTCGACTGATTGTAATTTGTATGCATGAAGACAACATACAGAAAGTTAATCGGTTAAACATGCCAAGAAGAGCGTAAATATGATAGAACAAAACAGTGACCGACATGTAAAGTATGGTCAATAAAAAACGAAGTAATTGGTTTCGTCTGTTGTGATTTTGTTCAGACTGAAGACTGATTACGATGTTTGTAGACACATCTCATTGTACAGTCGTCTTTTTAGTCGTAACGTTAAGACTGACAAAGAGACAATCACTCATTTATGATGCTCGTCATCTACTGCATGACAAGTCGATGATACTTCAGTTCAACACTTCTTGCTCTTAGTTGAAAATAACTATTCTTGAATAATCCCATAATGGCCAAGACCGACCAAGCTCGTTTATTCACGTCATATGCGTTTCAGCCAATATTAAAAACCATATTTCTCGTACTTGAAAAGAGGAAACAATATGCCACAGTGAGTTTTTTCTATCCTGATAATCAGTACGTTTTAAACACGTTTTATTCACGATCGGTCTGAGGTTGACTCGTTACTTTACATTAACTACAACAACACACATAATTAGTTCACGATTGTTTACGTTATTAACTATATATACTTTATTTGACAAAACACGTGTTTGCACTTTTCCAACTAAACGTCAAATATATTTGTATACGTTTCAATACGATTTTAAAGCACTTTATACGTTACACATTACGATTGCCAATGCTTTGTGTCAATAACAGAACGAGAAGTTAGCGAGAGGCCGATGGGACTGTGGCATGATATAACGGAGATATGATTTTATCCTGTTCCTTTTTATTTTTTTTACGAGAAAGTATGACGCCGTGTGAAGATAGTCGCCATTATTAAACCAAGTATATCATAATACAGGATGACAATAAAGGACCAAAGAAGGAAATTACTTGCATAAAGAGCAGATATGTGGACTCATGACAAACCGGTAAAATTAACTATAGTCTTTATTTCCGGGTCAACCACGGAGGAGGAAGAAATATAGAAACTCATATGGCGGTTTTATTAGCTTGTAGAATCATGTCTTAATGTTAAATGTCAGCTGTAATTATCTGATTCTAATCATACTAAAAATCCATGAGTTCTGGACATGGTGAACCAAGGTCTATGCTCTCCTGTGATGGAGGAAATAAAAGTTTCTATGTACATAACTTACTATTCGATGTGTTTTAAAATAATCTTATATTCAAACAACAAAATCAACAATTCAGAAAGAAGACTCCTAATTTAAGAAGATGTACAGCACAACAGACTTTGTTAATTTTCAATCAAGAATATCTAACGTCTTAGGCATAAAAATAGCGTCTAATTTATCTGGGAAATAATACTTATTGAATACAAGTCGTGTTCGTCTGCATTAAAACATACAGAATGCCATTCCTTTAGGGTAAACAATGTGAAGAAATATAATGTTTTGTATTTCTTGGCTGGTGACAAACACTGTATGGCTTGTGTTAACGGAGAATGTACAGTGTAACCTCTCTCCAAATCATCACCCTTTGTATGTTGTTGTTGAGAGGTTGTTGCTCTAGAGAGGTTCAATTTATAGCTAAATTGTACAATGGGAAAATATCATGATGTTGTGAAGGGAAGTTGTTGCTCAAGAGAGAGCAGCTCTGGATAGATTGTACTATATATATAAACATCTGCATAGATTATATATCAATCGCGTAGTCATATTTCAAAACGACAAACCAATTTAAATGAGTGTACATCCCACTTTTTTAATCCAGTCAGTCACAAGGACTTTTTTAATTTTTGACTTTATTCTTAGTTTCGAAGAAAGTACACACTACTCATGTGGAGCGCTAAGACGGGTAGAACTCATATTTAGGTGTTCTTTGCAATAAGAAAGCTACAATCGCTACCAATCTATTTAGCTTTCTTATTTACGAAGAACACCCAAATATGCACTCTTACCTACACTTGATTGTATATATCAGTGTCTATATTTCATAAAAAAGTTAAGCTATCTTGATCAATAACAGCATATACTAGTAATTTGTTGACAAACAATGAATACATAATTGGAGTGATTTTGTTGTTGTTGGTGGTGCTGACGATATTGTTGTTATTGTTGTTATGTTGTCTACTGAACCATTTTTTTGGACCATTGTTTCGAATGAAATCAAAATTTCGACTTAACAGTTTTGGCTCGACGCCTGTAAAGTATCCAAATCTTCCTTATTATACGTCTTCAGACAATTTCTATCAGAAACAAATTATTTGTTACAATGTTTCAACAATGTATCAATATTTTCTGCGGTGTTCACTGTCTCCCATTACATGGACATAAAATGGCGCCTCGCATGTCTAGGGCAGGCAGAAATGTTATTATAACAAGAAATAATCATATATTATACGGAAGGACATGTTTTTACTACTGGCGTTTTTACATTTTTGTGTTCGCTATAAAGTTGTGTATAAACTGTCCGAATATATTGGTAGCTATGAGCGCAATATAATTTCTTAGGATATCGTTCTTGTATTTAATTTAAGTCAGAAATGATGCATTTGTTGTTTTAGTATTGAATTTATAAAGACTAGTTTTATGATAACTTATTAATCAGTCAAGCTGGAAAGTCAGAAGAGAAAAACAACATTTTTGTAATAAAACAGTATGATATAGCACTACAATGTATAACTATATATGATTGTAAATACAGTGCAGTCTCTCCAAAGCAGCATTCACTTGAGCAACAGCCTCCCTTCAACAACAGCACGATTATTTTCCAATTGCATGTTATAACTTTAAATTTAACCTCTCTATAGCGACAACCTCTCAACAACAATAACATTGTACTCCTTCCAAAGGGTATTGCTTTGGAGAGGTTGCTCTGTATGCCAAAACAAGGCCGTTTTTTCTCACTGGGGTTTAACATCGCACTGTGATGGTCATAAGACCAGTTTTCTTGCTTCAAGGATGGAGGAACACTCTAGTTGTTTATCAGAGCAGAATAACAGACCAATTCTGTAAGCTAGCTGGACACTGGACAGATACATCACATGTAAGAGACCATAACTGCTCGACCAATGAGAGGCTCCAGAAATATTCAGACGATAGAAATTAGAACAATATTGAGTGATTCACTTGATACATACCATGAGGGCAACGTTATTAATAAATATAGTATTATGTTTGTTTACTGAAGCAGATATATTTTGTGCAGCATGTCAAATGTAAGTTAACGTTTCAAACGTGACATTGTATTCGCCTTTTTTTGTTGCGCGCGTCTCGTTTAGCATCTACATACCTTTTGGTTGTTGCTAATTTCTTTCCATCAAATAATGTAGAACAATACACGCATATTTCGATCATGACGAAACATTTGAATTTAATTAATGAAATCAAATGGAAGGTGGATCGGCGGTCTACTGGCAACGCGCTGAAATTCTGATCGAAATGTCGTGGTTTCGAATGGGCCCTTAAACAACAGATACTCTTAGATGAAATAATTTGAATAAGCTATAATCTAAATTACAAATGTAGTTTAACTGAATGATCAAAACATTAAATTATAACCCATATCAAACCCCGAAAAACTCTACTCAATAATCTCGATGGGGGTCTTAAAGTCACCCAGTGTAAATAATCTAGTGAATGAAAATTGTTGGAATAAATCTATAAACAAATAAAAGGGGTTTTAGTCCTTTTTTAAATAAACTGATGCTGTGATGGGTAACATCTAATGTGTCAGCATCTAAATACACCAAACATGAACCACAAAACAGCCTCAGACAAATGAAGTTTTTAATGTTTGAGTAATCTATCTCGGTCAAAATTTGAATGTACATACATATGAGTAATTATGTCAGAGTATAACGTACGCATGGATTTGGAACACGTCACGTAAACATCGCTATGAGAATACTGATCACTCTTGTCATACGTTCGACCTTGATATCATTAATCATCATGTAATAAAAAATAAATGAAGAGAAAATAGAATAATACATGAATAGTATGTGTCAATTTATCACACAGAACATATATATAACGTGTGATATCTTGATGAATAAATGATTAGAAAAAAATTGTTTCACATGAATGGCTGTTTACGGAGACACACCGACCAAGAGTTAACCATCTTGTCTCCGGGTTGGTGTTAGTTTTCACAGCAGGCCATCAAGTTACACTAAACAAGATAACTTGGCGTGTAACTAGACTAACCCTAGCACGTATAGGAAATGTTATGACGGCCCAATGTAATATATTTTTTATTTATCATCGCACAATTAAATACAGTTATAACCTTTAACTGGGAAAATACAGTTAACCATTAACAGGAAATTAAGCCAAAGGTGCTACGTTCAAGATTGTTTTTGTAATTTTCAAAACAATTTATAAAATAAACGCTAAAATATAATAGAACATTATGTTATGCAAATACTTGAAACGGCCATAGAGACCGTAATGACATTATATTGGAAGGAGATACACTATAACGTCGCTAAAATCCTTTCAATTATAAATCGAATTGCTGAGTCACGCACTTCATGTCGTCTTGTTGTTGTTGTTTATTGTTGTTATTGCAAATTGCATTTTAATGAAGGCTAACAAATTCTGATGTCACATCACTTTCATGGAGAAAATTCTAATCACACGAATTGCAGACAGGACCTGTGGTTTGTGATGTTAGTTTTTTTTTTTGTTGTTAAAGTTTCAATACCAGATTTAAACATGTTAACATGATTCTAAATGGGACCCGCGTAGACATATAGTCTGCAACTTAAAGTTCGAATTGTAAGGGTCTTGCAACGTTTAGGATAACTTAAATGTGAAGGGTATCTTTTTCATATTTACATGACGGTATCGTGGAGTCTGCTGACTGTACCGTATATATATACAATATATCTTAACTCTTCAGGTAACGCGCTTGACTACTGAACGAAAGGCTTCATCTCCGCCTTTTGAATTTCTCAGGGACGCTTTTCAGTGTCTTAATACCGAGCCAAGTACGGTGTTAAGAAAATCACAAAAAGGGGCGGCCCTGAAATTACTTTGACATTAGCTGCCGAATGGGCCGTTAAACAAGAGAAAAATAAATGTTAAAAATAGTAATTTAGTATCAATTAGACCCAAGAAGACCGGACGGCACCAACCCCTGGTTGTATAACTTGAGATCTATCTCCGAGCTCAAAGCTCATACCTTGTCTTTTATTGTTTCTAAATTAATTATGATCAGACATTAATTTTATAATTTATACATTAGTCGGACAGAATAATTATTCTGAACATGCATTTTAAACAGCTCAATCAATTCAACCGTAATACTTGAAGAATAGCATTGAGATTTGTACTCACGAAATCACTTGTTCGTTTCAAGTGAATTTGTGGTCCAATGTTCATTACTTCACGCAGAATATATGATCGTATTGTGTTTTAAAAGATGTATATACATTAACTACAACACAGCAGTTTTAGAACTGTTGGCATTAAATGTGTTTCATTATGATATTCTTCCTTTTTATTTCATTATACAGGTAGTTCCCATAAAGAGTTGGAATTACATATGAATATTTCATGAATGCATTCAAAGAGATTCTCAATAAATCTCATTACACAGCGGGATTATTTCATTTGTTCTAACATCACAGAGTTTATTACAATGTAATTTCAGGCATGTTACACGTTCACAAAGCCATCTAATTCTTTCTTTAGAAAATGACAAGATCATTGCTTAGCGTAGGATCGTCATTTTACAAAAGCACTCTTCCATTTATAACTATCAACCAATATAAGAAGCCTATAATTTTCTCCCCCCTTCAAAGCTAATCTTGTAAAAGTCAATTATCGCAAAGTGTAAGATTGTTCCATAACTCGAGGCTTGTACGGTGTCGAACTTACTTATTTTGTAGAAAAGTTTAATGCATCTTAACAGGCTACGCTTATTGAATTATTTGGATTTGCGAATGCAATTACGGGACTAATTTCTACCTTTTACTGTAAGTCGGGATCTAATTTTCATAACGAAGTTGCTGCTATGTTTCATTACGGGTTCAAGCACGTGTGAGTGTTGATTTTAGTCAGACTATATATAAACGTCTATATATAAATACAAACAGGAAGTAGGACCGGGTTGTACCCTTCTTTGGTGTTAAAACTAGTTTAATGTTACATTTATGATAATATTAGATAGTCGTAGTAAAAGTAGTCCTTCTCGCTGTCAATATAGAATACCGAAAGTATTATCAAAATACAAACACACAGTGGAAACAGGAAAGCAGCACCGGAATTCGATTTGGAACAAGTGTTTTACTAAATGTTACAAGATATGCATGTTGCTTATGGTTGCAGTTAGATGGCATTTGTTTTTGTACACCTTGTAAACGGGCCAATGTTGAAGAGGAATATTTTACATGCGTAGAGGACGTTGACACCACTTGTAATTCAGAAACAGTAAAATAAAGGTCGGTTTAGTGTAAAACTTAAGAAAGTTTAGGACAAAAAATACATGACGATATTAAAGCTCCTTGTACTCATCAACTCTGGGTCATTATAAACACAAGATTAATCTCATATTGTTTCCAGTCCATGTCCTCGTATTTCTAAATCACGGCATCAATAAAAACCCTTCTTAAGAAGTTAGACCAAATTTATGGACAAAATTAATTGGTTATGGAGTACGTGGTAAAATGTTAAATATTGTTAAGAATATGTATAAATCAATTAAATCCAGAGTAAAATTAAATAATATCCTTAGTAATGATTTTACATGCCTATTAGGTGTAAGGCAAGGCGAATGTTTATCGCCATTATTGTTTTCACTGTTTTTAAATGATATTGAAGAAACTATGATTTTAAAGGGACTGTCGGGTATTGAAATGTATATGTATAAACTTTTTGTATTGTTATATGCAGATGGTATTATATTTTAAGTATACATATATCTATCAGACATACGATCTATTTCTTGTATAATTCGCAATATATGTGTGCAACTTTTGAAATCTAAATAACACTTTAGTGTAGATTTTAATACAATTTATCTCCGTATACATCAGTGCTTATGTGTTTTCCCAATTATTTGAATACAAAATCTAAGAAATATCTTGAATTCATACTACTCAAGTGCCGTATATATATATCTTAACAATAATACAACTCATTATAAAAGTCGATATTCAAGAAAATGTGTCTGTTCTGTCTAATAAACAAAAAGAGTTCATGCTTTACGATATAAATGGTGATAATCACAATGAATGGCATTCTGTAACAGACCGGTCTGAGAGGAATTCCAAATGACGGCATCGCGAACCATTTATACTTGTTCGGTATAGAATATTAAAACAATCTGCATGGTAGCATATCTGTAGTGGTGTCTTCATCCTGATTATATTGTAGAGCCCATTTATCAACGTATTGTTGTACCACAATGAAATCAAAACTTCTGTGTACCGTAAGAACAACACGTCATGAAAACTGAACAGATTATGATCTATACCAGTCGGTCCATTTATTGCATGACGCGATGGCATGAATTAGAATAGACTATTTGGATAATTTAATCCAGTCGACAATCCAGTAGAGTGTCTGCAATACTAAAGCTAAAGTCCGCTGTTCCCAAAGGAGTGGGATATATACAAACTGTTGAACATCCATCAATCAAAAGTTAATGAAATAAACCATTCATCTTACAGATTGACTCACCTTTTATACGGACATGACTTTTTAATGAATATATTGAACGCGCCCTATCACTTAGTTCTGAGATGCTCGGATAAATACATAATGTATAGCGTAATTAGTTCAGTTTCCTCCCTTAATCTGAATAATGAGCATAATTCATGGACGTGTGGTTACTTCCGTATCTCAGCGTTGCATTAAAATTGGCGAATTCTTCCATAATCCTTTGTGTCATTTAGTCTTGGTATAAATAATTTAATTGATTGTATAGAATAACTGTTGCAATTAATCAATGGATGAATCGATAATTAACGTACTAATTTAATTAATTCTATATTATTTTGTAATAAGACATCGAGTTGTTTATTGTAACAATCAGTGCTTCTTATTTTGCTAATTAATTGAATTAGTTCCATTTTACACACAAGAATGTACGTATACCTCGTATTTGTTTATGTTTTCTTATAGTCTTTAGAAGTTTACCAAATTTGTATACACACAAACGTACAAATTATCTTTATGACCAAACAAATCATTAGATGGCATAAGCACGAATCAGTTTAAATAGTCATCTGCCATTTCAAATTGTTCTTAGACATAAATTATTCGAAGGATACAGAAAAATATAAATATGAAATAAAATTATTGTATTCATGCACTTAACTAATCCATTGGATTCTTATTGAGAGTCTATATGTTGCGTCCCAGAATTTATCTGCCTTGGAAGAGTTGATTAATTAAAGAAACAAAAGTTTCAGACAAAATTAAGACATGCCTTTATGCACTGTAACAACAACTTCAGAGAAACATTCGACTGAAGCATTGAGATAGTTTTCTACGTTCATATAAAAACATTTTAATTTTGTCGAAGCATTGTAAACTGGAACATAAACATCAGGCTATAATGACTGGGTCCCCCTTTTGATGTTTGATTAAATGAGTTTTGTTTTATACCAAGAATCTTTTAATCAAATCATTCGGGAAAGTATTTTGCCAGTACGCTAAATAACATGAAAGCAATCGAACGTGATTTCAATGAACATTTATACGAAAGTAACGACATTTTCTTCACACAAACTGCCCTGATTTGACCCATGGATTGCTATTTCCCTATTATTTACATTCATCTGAATGTTATCAAATGTATACAATTACTTATGAACAGAACACATTGAACTGGTCAGTTGTCATGCAAAAGTCACATTTATCTTGTATACAGACAATATATTTATAAATACAATACCGAGACAATTTCTCTACAAAATAACATTTGTAACCATTTCATATTCTGGATGTGGCTGTGCATGGTTCTACTAACAAATATATTTTTTTAGAACTGATGTCAATCTGTAACCTTTGTCGTTTTCAAAATTGCGAGGCCGCGGATTATTGCAGTCTCGCAATTTGATCCTATCAAATAAATGTAAGCGAAAAGGAGAGAAATATAGCGGTAAGGTTATACGGAATACAAAATATATTTAATTTCTTGTTGGTGTTATCAATGTCTTAATAGAAGAAGCATATCGGCGCCTAGACAGTTAGATGTTTTTTTCTAGAGAATATAATGTTTATTGTAAGAAGTAACACGACATAGGAATACATATTTCGGACCAGTTTCAAGGCATATGACAGATATGTACGAGTATAGTTTGTGTGTTTACAGTGTTCAGTCAGAAAGGTAGGCGCGTTATTACGTATTGTTTACAGTGTTCAGTCAGAAAGGTAGGCGCGTCATTACGTATTGTTTACAGTGTTCAGTCAGAAAGGTAGGCGCGTTATTACGTATTATTTACAGATGTCAAATATAAAACATACTGTTAAGATTCTTGGACACTTTCGTAGTGATTGACCTGTATGCTTGTGGTTATTTTTTAATTAGCCACAAGGAAATGGAGCATAGTATATATAGGTCAAAAGCTACTAAAAATTTGAAATTTTAGATTTTCCTGAATGTTTTATTTAACACAACATACACTATTATCTGCGTTGTATTCTAATAATGATAAATTGTGTACGAATCGGAATGCGTAGACAAACTCCATTGATCAAGTACATTCTGTTATATATAATATACAATCTGGGAATTATAAAATTGTGATAATTCTCAAAAGACTCTTTTAGGAGAAAAGATATCAGCACATATTATGTGGAATTGCCGTTAACAACACATTACTTGGGCATTGCCTTTTGTGTATAGCTCGACCATGTTTTTTTGAGCCGTGACAAAATTATTCAGAATAATCCATTAAGTCAAATAGGGGATATGGATATTCGATACAACTCTGACTGAAACATATTGATAAGATAAAGTTAACATGCTCAAGTACTGTATGTACCCAGTTGATTTAGTGCATTCTTCCGCCAAGGCTAAAAAACATGGTCGAGCTATATTTTCACCAGCCTGAATGTTGATCACTCAACATTTAGAAGGGGTCACATTTAATTATATGTAACCTCGAATCCATGCCAGTTGTTGAAGATGACATTCAAATATTTTAAGAAATAGTTTATCACATAATCCGAGCAAAGCAAACATTAAAATCCGATGTACGACATCATTAAACAAAACAGAACAGAACAGAATAATTATCGAGACTTGAGCATAACAGCTCATCGTCATTACATATTTTAAAACTTTGAAACTTTAAAAAAGTACAATCAAAATATACTAGTAATGAAAGTTTTACTTTATTTAGCGTAACAGCATTTCGGACTGTTTAATTTGTCAGACATGTTTATATGAGGTAGCATTTGAACCCAGACTAGGTCATAATAGACATAATTCAGACACTTAATACACGAGTATACCACTATATATATGTGTTTAGTCACATTAAGAAAAACATTACAGTTATGTCGACAAGTCAAGCAATATGTTTTCTCACGTTATAGTCTATAATGCTCACACAGGCTGACCATTGGGCATGGTTAGAATTGTCAAGACTAATCATGTCATCATCTGACATTTTATTTCTATTCTACAATTTTCTACTATTAAGTAACTCCCAGAGGAGCCCATCTCATTGATTAATAGACTTCTGAGGGAAAAATGACAAAAATCTTCCAGAACTGTATCGTAGTAATTTTTCCTGTTATAATGTCTGCACTAATACAAGTGTATTTAACTAGTGATTAGTAATGTTAACAAAAGGTCGACAATGTAATACTCTAGATGCGAAAACTATCTATCCATATATAGTTCGTGTGGTAATTCTCGGTTCAAAGGTACCGTAACCAACTAAATAATCTCTTATTGTTATCATACAGCATAGCTCGGCGGGGATAGCTCCTTTTTTGGAAACTGAGCGATAGTTAAGCATTTCATAGCCGCCACTCGCTCGGCGCGCATCATTTTTTTGCGAACATAAGCAGTATTTTTATCTACATCTACAATGCAACTGTTAAATTAGTTCCCGTTTCATGATGCAGTCACAAGCCCACGTTAGTTCAATTTCCATGAGTACTGTCAGTACTTTATTTCAGTTGGTTTAACTCAGTTTTAACGATATTTCAGTTTATACGGCGGCGATGTTTTTTCCTATGTAGCTTCTTTCAAGGACAACATTTCCGTGTTTATTCCGCATGATTCATTCAGCAATATTTTGTATCATCATTTAAAACAGAGGAACTGAAAGTTCAATTCAGCGATTATTTTCTGTTTAAAATTTGATGTTTTGAACTGAAGTAATAAATATTCTAATAAGACTATTTTTTAAAAGATCGGAATGTGTTTGCTCGTTTGTTGTGTAAAAAATATTCAAGAATTCTTATTTTTTAAGGCTTCAACCTCCTCGTCGCAATCATATATCTACGTTCTGTTCCATTTACTGCAAGAGGACATAAGACATTTGACGTATCTTTAATTATTGATATCTATACACACCAGGACAATGAGAACTGTAGTTCAAGGCAAAATGCGCAGTACAAAGTTTGAATCCAATACATTTAAATGCAAGTACATAATTTGAATTTTCTAAATCTGAATAAGTCCCAGACCGCAAATAGATAATAACTCAAGTGAATGAAACAACGTAAGTTACACATCTAAACAAAACTGAAATAAACTAGAAATTAACATTTATAAAAAAACCATTAATTGCAAAAAATACCATTTTATGATAACATACGAAATGTTGTTGCTATAAAGATATTTTCAATAATTCATTATCTATACAAATCATTCAGTTCAAGTTCATTAAACAAAAATACAACATAATTGCTTTTTTTCCAAGAGGGTCACATTGTAAAAAAAGTATTGTTTCATTTTCATCATTGTTAATGTTTCATTGTCTTTATGTGTAAGTTGTAACCTTCTGTAAATAATAATAATTATACTGATTACTTGAACATGTATTATAGTTCTTGTGCTTTGATTCAGATATGATAACTTTAATGTAATATCACTAGAAGTACAATAACTGTCATGTTTCTGAATTCGTACGAGTTAATATAAAAATATTTCCCATTGCACAGAAAATTATCAAAATCGACTTTCTGTTTTTAGAAAATGATGCCTTGATTTCAGGCGTTAACTCGCTACATACATGGATGAATATTATAAAATAACGATATACCCGTACAAAGTCAATCTTCATCTCGCTAAAGGGGAACTAGTTGTTACGTGACAGTATCAAATATTGTGCAGATAACTTTCCCCTAATTAGATTAACTTCCGCATTTCTTGACAATAGGTTCACATTGGTTTTTAGAAAGTCATGTATAACCTACAACGTTCCTATAACATTTTGTTGGGAGTTCATGATTTATTCATACTGATCGGACGCGTTCCGATAAGTGGTTGAGTTAACGTCTAGTAGATTTAATTAGCAAGCAGTAAACATAGACAAAAGTCTCATTTCAGATAACTAAGTTCATGCGAATGTTTTCATGTAGAATGAAACAAATGTGTTGAGAAATGTCTAACAATAGTTAACTGAAGAGGAATCGTTTCTAGTGTAAATATAAACAGGTATACAATACTAATAGTGAATTGCATTGATTTAGAATTTGAAATTATCTCAATGCTTGGACACATTGTAACACAAGTGTTTACCATATTATATACACACTTGTCTTACATAATTTCAAACAAGGGCAAATAATTATTAAACTTATTTTTTCATCTCGTGTGAACCCTTTCGAAAAAGCGGACTTTATCATGCACAAACACAACACAGATATATCGTTGTTGTTAGCGTTTTTTGCCTTAAACCCTGAGGTTATGAAGCACCTGATGATGTATAGTATACATTACGAAAACGTACAATACCACAGATGATAAACATTTGATAAAAACGTATAAGTCATTTCAAGCAACTAATTTTGCAACACGCGACACTTAATACTGGCGTACTTGGTACAACTTATATATGTTATTAATCAAAGAAATAAATCACTTTCCATGCAATGCTTCTACATACCGTAACAACCATGGCCGGGTTTGCAGTATCTTAAAGAATACAAACGCCGAAATTTTAAACGTCGGCAAGAAATTAATCACTTTCTATTGAAGCGACTTGTCATAAAACAGGGGGTTATCTGACATCAAAAGTTGACAGAGTGATATGGAGAAACATATAAATATATCAGATATCGTCCAGTGGGAAATTAACACTAAACTGACGAACCGAATAGGGTACACTTTAAATATAGTGCGCACTTTTCTGAAAATTTACGCACTTTGCTTACATAAATTTAATTCTTCAGTTATGGGTAAACATAGCATGCTCCTTGTTTTTATGGAAATTGCTCCGAAATGAAATGCATGTAAATTGCCCTTCCAAGAAAATAAATTAAATATTTTACTTAAGACAGAACAATATTTCACCATTTATTCAATCTAGGAACAAAATTCCCAAGAGTTTATTATAGAAACAACAAAACGATTCTATTTTCGTTATCGTTCTCTCTCATGTTTCGGGTTAAATGCAACTTCTTTATTTAATTGGTTTTCACTTCAACAAAACGCATTTTGACAACAAAAAAAGCGAGTCATTAAAGTTTGTGGTGAACAAATATAAACTGCTCACTCTCTCTCTCTCATATTATCCTTGTTTAATTTCCCCCTGATTAAGTACAGTAACATTTTCAAGTATTTTGTTTTTGAGTTATAAGCACAGCAAATCGACATTCAATCATTTTACGGTCCAGTTTCACCAATTCAAATACTTGAAAATGTTCAGTTTCAAGTAAATATCGGAGCCGCTCGTATAATTGACATGTGCTTTAAATCATTTGTAATAAATAGATACCTCGCCGGCACAATTATCGGAAAATCCTATCTTAAAAAACAACAGAAAATAGATGTGTAACGGAAAGTATTACAAAGACAACGAACGAATTCGGTCGTTTGTTTTATTTCTTTGCGCATTTTGTTGATTGGCTTTTAGATAGATAATACCTAATAAACAAAGTTTGATTTTAATAGAACAAGTATAAAAGACGCATTGTATTTAATGTATAAATGAAAACCTAAAGATTTTCTCTCGTGTACATAATTATACAGTCATAAATGTAAAGTAAAAGTATGACTTCAATTTCAACAAAAATCAATCATGTTGAACACGAGTTTATATTCCACGAAGCCCCGAGAGGGAAAACTTCAGTTTGTCTTAGAATTTTGAATTTTGTACAATCTCTACGATCATAAAGCACGCAAGGTTACATTACAGGGACCATTCCTCGGTGATTACATAATATCGATGTACACCCTGACAAAATACAATTTATTTTTGCAACTACTTTTAGAATGTTCTCATGTCTCTAGTATCTAATGTAGCGGGGGCATATCTAAGGGGATTGCTTTGTCCGTCCGTCCGTCCGTCCGAACGAGATGAAGCAGATTTTACCGTTTCGTCAAACATACCATCGGGGACAAATATGCATTTATTTAACGCAGCGTCTAGCTCTTCCAGCAATGGCATACTTGTCCACATACTACTTCATATATTCACCAAAGTATTGCCCTAACAAGTGTTCGAACTAGACTAATTACAATATATCATCAATGACCCATTCAAGGGATGTATGCATTACTAATTTAAATATATATAAAAATCATAATTGTGAAAACTCGACCGTTATAAACTCCAAAATGAACGAAGACGCACACAATTATTCAAAGGTTGGTGTGACAAGATAAATACACAAAAGTATATTTACAAGAGATGTGTATACGTATAATAGACGGACACTTCCGAGACCACATTAATATAGAGATATTTCATCATTAACTGAAAGTAAAGAGTCATTATCCGTAAAATGAAAAACTCAGAAACTTCCTAAATAACATCTAAATATCCAAGTTTTTAATGGCAATTCAGACATTTTGATAGATTTCGTCCTTTGTGAGAGCACACGACTGGCTTGTTGACTGATACGATAAATTAAGAGAATCTAAAGACTCTATTACGGAAATTATTGAAACATGTAATGTAATAAAGTTACATGTTATGTTCTTCACAGGGAAATATGAGGAAGCTTATATAGATAACGTTAGATTGATAGGATGACAAGCAACCGAAAATGAACAGAAACCTGTCAACAATGCAAAAATTGATGATAATAATAAGTGACGAATCCTTGGGAATTTATTACACGCTTGAAAACCTAGTTTTCTGGTAGAGACGGTATTAAATTTTGTTGAAGTTAAGCCGTGAGGTTGAGTCTAAATTTAACAAATAAACAATGCCAAAGTTAAAAGCATTTATGTCGCATACATTTGTGTAGCATAAACAACATAGTGCTTAAGGTCCATTAGCTTTTGTAATTAAGTAAAACAGAAAAATAGATAAAATGATAGTAAAATATAAGAACTATATCTTATTACAATATTTACGTAATGCTCTTTTTTATCCACATCTCTTAAAGTTGTCAGATTTGTTTTGCAATATCATTGAAAAAGTACTGTGCCACATTTCTGTATGTACTTCGTGATTAAAACAGAAGATTTCGAAATGTTTTTATTGCAAATAAAAGTCAGTTTCACTGGTAAGACATCTTTCTAGATAAAATAAGACCTACTTTAATTTTAAAACCTCAAAAGTTTATGGGGCTTTAAAATGGGGATTAATGAGTCCTTGGAAATCATAAGGAACAACGAAGCAACAAATATTCTCATGACGAGACATAGAAATTTACAGAAGCCCTTTATAAAGTCGACGATGGTTGGGCTATCAAAGTCCAGGATACAGCATGGACAATTGCAAGTACCGTTTCTTTGGAAAATGGACTAAATTAAGTATTAATTTCAGGGCAAGTTTTTAAAGACGAAATAGACGGTAATTAAACTACTAATTAAGTTAAGTGTACTGTTTGCACGTGCCTGAATGCATTGTTTGTTCTATTCTGTTCTACTATTTCATTTACAAAGATGTACTAATTTATTTACGTTCTTTTTTATTTCACTTTACTCTCGGATATCATTTGTTCGATTTTGTCAAGTTAAAGGAAATTTTAAAACGTCCATTTCAGTTAGTTTAGCCTTCATAAAATATGTTTAATTCTATGGAATTTTAATCTATACTTTAAAAATCTATCCGATTTTGACTAAAACTTTTTTAAGATTAGCATAATTGTATTCTTACTTGCTATTTAATACGAAATGAATATCCATTTGATGCTACTGTATTTAAATAAATCCGAATATGAAACACTATTGCGCGTGTATTGTTACTAAAATTTATTTCCACCAATAAAACGTAATTTAGATATAAATACACAAAGTATTAAGAGTAAAATAAACAAATGTTAAATTTAATTATAGAATGGATAAGCTTACCATGTATAAGAACAAATAGTCCCGTAAAAAGAAGATAACACAAATCGATTGCTTTTCGATGCGACATTTTTCTGTGATTCCAGCTATGTACAGGCGTTGAAAATAATCCTTGTCCAACAGTTTGACAAGTTAAATACTTTCTGATGATTACCAGCTATCGATTCAAGTTGAAGAGACGTCCCCACCACACGACGACGGAGAGCGCAACACCATGGCTAGCCAGTGCGGTACACACACTGTATGATCACTGCTCCATCCAAACAAACGTTACAGCGAACACCCAGACCACGTGACTTCTATCCGAAATAAGCAGCGAAGATGCGATATTGGCTGGAGGGTGTGAAAATAAAAGTTGATTATTTTGTGTCGAATTATTGACAAAAGATACTAAAAACTTGTGGAAACTAATTTAGTTCTGTAAAGTAAGAATAACATAAACGTGTTGTTTTAACATTTACTATACTTGGTAGTTACAAATCCACAATGAATGCGCCGATCATGAACGAGTAACTGTATGTGACTTAAAATACAATGTAATCAATAGACACATTCGAGCCACTTAGTTAAGCAAATTCAAAACTTAAATTGCTATAAAGCATAACCATTTTAATCAATGTATGATTATGTACTTAGCAAAAAGTACTTGAATGAAAGTCCAATAAGTGTCAATATTCCATTCCAAACCGTGCTTCTCTAAGTATGAAAATCACACACATATATCCTTAAATGGTGCAGCCGTGACGTGCAGTATTTAAACAATAAATCGCGATTGTGCATTCGCCCTTTTGGAACGGTAAAATCCTATAGAATACTGTCTAACTTTCGCCTCCCTGAACAATGTACAATATTGTCCGACAGTATAATCACTCAATAGTGTCCAATTACATTAAAAGAAGAACGTTCATTGTCGTTCCCGTAAAACTAGAATCAATAACAAGCGGCCTAATTTAGTACCAACTTAGACATGTCCCTAACAAGTAAGCTCTCAACTTTACGGCAGCAATCTATATCTATTAAATATTTGTTGATTTTTGAAAATTTAATTTACCTATTCTGATCTTCGATCTTTCATGGCTTCATACAATGATATTACGTTTCCCTGACATATATATATACATTTGTATATCGAATCGTGTCTGAGGTTGTAGTCGATCTAAGATCATTCAGTTTACATTAAATAGACAAAATCGACATTTCTGAATGTTGACACTACCATTATATATTAAACATTTTCTCAAAATGAACCACTAGACATGTATTTCTATTCAAAGACTTTGTGAATAATTCATTCGTCGATATACCGAGAGACGTGATATTTTGTACTTTGCATATGAGGAAATATTAAAGTAAAATTTATTTCATTTATTCGCCACTCCCTCATTCATTTATTTCCAGTAAAGTGACACAAATTTCCGAACTTTTTACACGCTGCGGAAAAAAAAGAAAATTGTACCATGTTAATCAAATCCACGAAGTCACAAAAATACTATCTATGAAACACGACAATACATAATAAAAGTCCCATAAGATTAAAAATATAAAACAAAGTTCAACATAACAAAAGCTGCTATTATAGGTCATAGTATAATTTAATACTCGTTTACCAAGGGAACAACTTGTAATGTAACAAACGTTTAGATAGACCCTCTCCCAAGATACAATATACAACAATATGACAAATTACCTGGCAATACTATCACGAATAAGTTGATAACTGTATGCATATATCGTAATTTGGACTTACTCAAAAGTGCCATAAAATAGTCTGTGGTCAAATAAATGACCATTTTCCTCTAAATATCAAACCGTTACTTACAATTTGTTTCTTTAGATTACGTAAACAAGACCATTACATTTAGCAAGTATACAATTTTGGGTCGAAGTTACCTACATAGAATTCTCCTACATATTACAGTAACAGATAGGTCAAATGACAATGAACGAAGCTCATGTGGCCCTGCATGACGGTCACTTGGATATGGAAACAAAACAGAACACAACAAGGGAGAGAACTGGTATGTTACGAGTATGTTCCGAATATATGAAGAATTATCCAAATAGCAAGTAATTCATATTGGTAAAGACACGATATGTTATGTTAAAGACGTCGAAGTGTTGAAGTTCTATTTGTTTTCATACAAGCACATTAATTTATAAACTATGGTATTTGGGTTGAAGGCATTTTTCTTTCGACACATACACATGTTGTTAAAATTCACTCAGCCAGAAATAAATACATGAGTAAGACTTAAATACCTACTTAAATTACATCAATATATTCGCGTCATTGATATAATTGATATTATAAATAGATAAATACCATTCAATGTGATTTCTGTTATAGTGTTTACATTCAATTATTGTGCTAATATTTAGATTTCAAATTGACTTAACCGAAAGTGTACAGTCAACATGATACCAGAATGGAAACTATGATCATGATTGAGATTATCTACATTACTAGAATTAAAGAAGTACCTTTTGGAAATGATTAATTATTAAAAGAGATAAGCCTACATACGATCTTTTAAATTTGATGTCATTTCTGGCTTTGTCAGTTATCATACGGGTTAAATACAGAGCAGTTTTAAAGTAGAGACACAAGTCACGTAAGCCACGTGTTGTTAATGAAACAATTAATTTCTCAATTGTGACTAAAGAAAGCTTCCTATACAGAGTTGTTTCTGGAAACGACGAAAGCCGATCAATATCCTTATACCCCAGAGTACTGCCTGGATAGAATTCACGGCAGAAACAGAACTCACGAATGAAAAACAAAACTATAACACTCGGTGGAGTTGCGTGTTCTCACCATGCGTGGTTTGGGTTACTAGTGGCTAAGCCCCAGATCTAAAGGAATTACGTTATTATCGACAGTAGAGTATAGTTGAAGATTAAAGTTCAATTTATTGTAAGTGTAAACAACTACTGAGTATCCGTAAATTGATACAATGGTAAATATACTTTACCAATTGTATCCTAACCCATTGTATTGTAAAATATTCAAACCTGTCTAAGCTACGGCCATTGTCAAACAACACCCTAACAAATTTCTACAAACATACTAGTATTCAATCCAGTGTTTAGTGTATGTTTTGGAAATTAATGCTTATTTCTTCAATTGCTTTGATACGTGTACATAGTTAAGATTTATTTAAAAGTTCATTTATTCCGTCGTCAAATATAAATAATATAAATATAAATACAAAACAATGTATAAACATTAGGAAAGACCCTTTTTACAATTACAAATGTTTGTCGTTGTAATTAGCAGTCAAATAAAACGCAGGACACTTGAACTTACGTAGTTTAGTTTCAGACCGGTCAAACATTTCAGTACTAACTCGTTTCGTAACATTAAAATGTGTGTTTAGAAAGATGTGTGTGTAAGATCGCAGTCAGGGTATGACCGGGGCGGGTTCATGTAAGGTCAGAATAGAGTACAAATCCTTATTTGGGTTGTCAGGTGTCCCAGTAACTAAACAGAACACTCTATTTAATAGAGCGGAAGTTTTGGGCTATACAAACTGCGTCCAATCACAAGAAAGTTCATCCTTAATTTTAATTGTAAACGTTTTCAGAGCAATTGTAAAATCACGTTTAGAGCAGTCTATAAATGTATAGCTAGTTCAAACCCTAACAGACATGGCTCTCTTCCAGCCGATCTAAAAGTACAAACAAAATAATATAATGTCGATTAATATATTTAGGCTGCCATTGTCCAACAAGCAGCAGAAAATAAATTCAAACCATTCCAAACACTAAGTTTGTCATCAAGTCCTTGCAGTTATTGTTGCTTGTGTTCATAAAGTGGTGTGTGCCAAGCATTGAGCATATCCATGAAACCATCTTTTTTAAAAAAGAAACATAACTTGACATATACAGTTACATTTGCATTGAAAGGATTAAAATGCTACCTCGTGATACAATGTTAGTAGCCTCATCGCCCACTTGCAACACTGCCTGATTGACAGTTTTGCGTCTAAAACTGAAAACTTCTCATATGTCACCCTTATGTATAATGTATGATGTAATAGAATGTAAAGATACCGTTAAACGCTGAACAGGATTAGTAAATATAATCTATAGTCGAGACTTAAGTCTATTTGCACATGTAGTCTAAAATATCTAAATTTGAGAACAAAACGACGCTTCAAAAAGTTTTATGTCCATATTAACAAAATATATGTCAAACTTCTGCTTTTAATAGTAGAACTGATCATCAATTAATACTCTTGTTGGAACAGGGAACCTTTTTGATCATGATTTTGTTATCAGAATTAGATAGTTTATGGAACCACACTTGGTGTCTGTTTACAACCATTAAATCTTCAAAGAGTGAAGTTTCTACGTGTTCAGATTACTTGTTATGGTGAATGAGTCAGTCTTTGTTGTTTTCACATTGTGTAGGTTCCCAAACGTATGCGTTTAAATCTGTTCCATAATGTCATATGCTGAGACAACAACAAGTGAACATGGGGTCATTGTAATTAATTCCACTATCAACTATTAAACCTTTCCATTTCAATAAAGTGGAGAACTTCAGAATTTAAATTTAGTGTATACTATGTTAAATTTCTACATTCATCGTTTGAAGTATTATAAGGTCATTATCATTTCTTACGACTTACGACCATAATTATGATTTAAAACATTATTTTCGATATTTAAGAACTTTTACTAAAAGTTAGCCTTAATTATACAAATCGTCTCTTGTCGTTGATAAACAAAGTTTTTTTCTTATCTAGATATTTCATAATAAGAAATGTACATCCTACAACAATATCTTGTGAATTTACAATACACGAGTCTGTATGCTGGAAGCACACGTGTACTGTTCTTCATACAACACCCTCGTCATGTTCCTTTACCCAATATCATCAAACTCATGCGCAATCAAAAACAACCAAACTACGATAGAGAAAATTATACATTAATTAAATTGTCATGAGTGTGATCCCTTAATATATATCTTATCTGATGTGATGAAGCAATCGAAATAGCTTTACATACACGAATATGTACTCTTTTTATTCAAATTACAGCCAACAAGTCAACTAAAACACACAATGAATTTATAAAGTATTATACACTACACAAAATCCAACGCAGTAATTGATATCCCTGGAGATGAAACAGTTTCAGAGTTTAGTGAAAGAACGGATGCTCTTTGTCCAGTCACCATTATACATTTAATCCTTTTGATACATGGTACCTAGGGAGCATTCGCTAGTACATCACAATCAGCCATTTATCAATCTAATATTCAATTAATGTCGCCTTGATCTCCGATTGACTGTCCTAAGAACATTATTGTATTCTTTTCGTCTTCATTCGTAAAAACTTAAAATACAAATATACTCCAGTATTTCATAATAATTCATTTAACAAAATTTATGTTCGCGATTCAATTATAGACAATAAACAAATTTTGGCAGCCTATTGTAAGCAAAGTATAGTTTTTAGTTAATTTCATCAATTCAAACACAAAGTTGTGGCTGACTTGCATTTTGACAAAGAGTAATGTTTGGTTTATCAAATATGCGTCAAAATTCATCAGTTTCTGTGGAATCCAAATAGTGTTCATGTTTGATTTAATAGCCAATTAGAGATTATTCAAGAACGATTGTTGTCGTAGTTTTGACAAATAAAATTTGTATCTAAAATATGATCGGTTCAGTATCTTAAGTCAATATAAAAAGCTTCATTGTTTGCCTCGAGCAATTTGTTTCTATAAAATCATTCATATATTTTGTGCACGTGTACATTTACAAACCATAGGCACTCGATCCCGTGATTTTTATACGTTTACAGACGTTCTTTTGCAATTTCACCCATCAAACAATGCAAATCTGTCGAAAGAAAAATCTTCAATTTTCCCCTTATTGTGTGTATAAAATACACCAAGGTAGTAAACTCGCCATCTTTTCGTTTGACGGTAGTGACGAAAACAAGCGTGGGTCCCGGCTTTCCTTCTAATCTGCACGTGCTTTCCGGGAACCTTGCTTTCGTTGTAGTGTGTCCCAACTTTAAACGTTTTGGCAGCTTTTAGAAGGAAAGCCGGGACCCACGCTTATTTTCGTCACTACCGTCAAACGAAAAGATGGCGAGTTTACTACCTTGGTGTATTTTATACACACAATAAGGGAAAAATTGAAGATTTTTCTTTCGACAGATTTGCATTGTTTGATGGGTGAAATTGCAAAAGAACGTCTGTAAACGTATAAAAATCACGGAATCGAGTGCCTATGTTACAAACCTACAACCTAATGCAGTTCATATCCAGACAACAAGAAAAAATATAGTAAAATGTAAATTGACAGAAATTGGTCACTTACCTGGACTATAAAGTTCATTTTGGAATTAAATCGAACTAAACTTTCAAGAAAACAATAGTCACGAATGTTTACGGTTACCACCAGACCGATCTTAGTTTTGGCACCGATCCTACAGATTTTACGCCAAATCCAAAGTACGAAAGTATTCGATGATGCTTCGTCCCTCGTATTATCACGAGAGCTTTGTTTTAAAAAAGCGTTCCAACCAACCTGCCCGAAATTTCTTTGGTCAGTCAGAAGTACTTTTTTCTAGATTAGAAAATGGCTTGTATAATGACGTTTTGTACTGGTGATACATCATTTTGCATACAATAAATTACAAATAAATAATTCAGTCATTCATTCATGAGATCAAATCATTAACATTGCAACATTAGAAATGAGTGGATGAGCGGTTAGACAGTTTTATTACGCGTCAATGCCATCTATCATTCCTATATATTGCACAGATATATTAATCTATAAGTGACCAGTTACCAAGGTAGTGCACACATAAAATGCATTAATCTATTACAAATATTAGGACGCACGTGCAACAATAATTTCATAAATCTTGAGGAGACGAAGTTCAACAAGCCAGACAAACGCAGGTGTAGGATATAATCGAGGTTAAAACCACTACAAGTATTGCATTTAATGCGGAATTTATCCTTACAATCCGTTTTTAACCGTCCGGGTACTCACGCAAACCCCCAAAAATGTCACACGTTACAATTTAATAATAGTAGTAACCTTCATGGGCTCTAAGCTTAACATAAGTTACCTTGGATTCGAACCAAATGAGGAATATTGTTGTTAATGCCAACAACAAAGAAAACAGTTACACATTTCAAGTACACGTTTTGCTTGTCATTGCTTCTTGGTGAAATATCGATTTGGGCGACTTTATGGGACTACAATAGGCCCCGGTTCTAAAAAAATATTCTTTTTCTAGCGTTGTTTCCAAATATGCAACATCATCTATGTGTGATATCAAACGCTCCCACCTTGTCCTTGGTGTAACATTTAATTTTAGGTACAATGGTCATATTGCTTCACACCGTGCCCATAAAGGACTTTCTATGACAGATACAATTATTTTATTGACAAATGAACTTACAATGACCGTATAAACTATGCTGTTCAACATGTCGTCTGGTCAAAGCAGTCAGTGCATCGTTTCTTCAAAATATTTGAGGTTGAAAAGACAGGTAATTAATTAATTATAAAAAATCTAACATATAAAGTTCAATAAGCAAGAAAATAATGTAGACCTTTGACAATTGACCAAGAAAACATTTCATTTCGTGAAACTTTCCTATTTGTATAAACGTAGATAAAAAAGAACATAAAATATACTAGTATGCATCGCAATAAAGCATATAGATGCAGAAAAATGAACTCGCTACTTGAACCATTAACTGATTAATGATTCAATCTAACACCTAAGACTGAATGAAAACATGATTTAAAATATGGCTTAAAGCAAAATTACATGTGGAAATTACGAAATTGTTTGTACACGAGACCAAAATTAGCTAAAAGCCAGCAGAACCCATTAACACAAAGTATGTTCATTAACACAGATATGGGTACACTCCAAAATTGGTGTTCCAAACAGTAGGTTTATTACCAAAACCACTGAAGTTTGTGTCAAAATCGCCAACAAAGTCATCAAATCCTTAATTGAAATCGCGGTTACTTTCAATGAACTGTAGTTAAAAAGAAGAAAACCATTTGAAGATAGTCTAAATGAAACTTTTGCGCAGCAGAATTTAAATGTCACAATTAAACTCTTCATAATTTGTACGGCGGGACTTTGCTTGATGGCAATATAAAGTTTTTGCGGGAGCCACAGTTTAGAATAATCTTGTCTGAACTAAAACTGATACACAGAGTGTCGGCATCAGTTTCATCATACGTACATTTGCATGTTCAAGTAAATACGTTGAATAGATTGGCATGAAAATAAAACGACTTTTATATCTAAATAACATAAACTAACAGTATTTCTGAGCCTAAACAAGATGCCATATTTTATTTATAAATATAAATTGTTGTGTTCCAGTTACTTTTTAAAGGTATTATTAAAAGTTTACTAAAGTAATTGTGAGTCATAACAGAATAAATATACGTGCGATTTGATTTTATGATTAAAAAGATTTACAACGAGTTTTTGTCTATAAAATAAAGTCAATAATGGAACATGCATTATTTTAAAAAATTTACTACGCTATAAGTAAGTTATTGTGGCTGACATATATGGCTAGGATAGAATACATAGATATTTGTCATTAAAACATGTATTTCAATGTCATTTATAGTCTATTAGTGTATTTTATATAACATAATATTGGAATTTCAAATGCTAACACTTTGTTTAGATTTTTATGAATGTCCTTATTTGCTAGATATCTATATTGTCATCAGAGTGTCATAAATACAATAATGCTTAAATTTTATAACTCTTGTTCAAATTTGTTCTTGTATATTTATATTTTTACATAGAATTCTGGAAACAAACACCTCCGGTAAGTTACAATGATATTGTAGCATCTATTATATCTTAAGCATTATCATGGGGATTGTACTAAACATTGTGTTACACCAGTTTGGTAAATTAAGTTACAAGAACATGCCACAAGCAAAATGTCTTTCTTTTGACACACTACTACAGTCGTGAAACAACCAACATGACTTACATAGACCTTCATTAACCATAACAGATTACACAAACCCTAACACAGAACACAGCCTACTAATGTATCAGACCGTCTTCCAGCACTAGCCACACGATGACCAACAAAAACATCACAAAAAAACTACTTTTGAGCCGCTAGTTTTCAACCAATTACTTCACAAGAACCTCCTTATATAACTCCTTATATACAGGTAGAGAAAGCTAACAAGACATTAGTAATGAGTAATCAGATGCACGAGTACGTGCTACACGACTTTTAATTTTACCCATTACTGTAATAATTTGTTTGTGATCACCATAAACATTTAGCGAATAGCTTTTGCTAAACACAGTCGTCTCGCTGCTTCTTGCTGAAATAATTATAATTTACAAACTACGATAACTTCATTATTTTTATGGATTATATAAAATAAAAATGTTTCTTCAAATTATATTTAATATACAAACACATCGCATTCGTGAGGCAAAATGTTGCAAAACATATAACACAGTATCCTTGCAATGTAAATACGATCTAATCCAATGATGATATGGTAGCGATAGGAAAGTATAGATGCCATTTGCCCAATCATACTATTAATCTTTTTGTCCACTTTAGTAACTTGGGCGCATCAATCAGTTTAGCATATACCATGATTTATCAACAGAAAGTCGTATTGCAGAGGCCCTGGAAATGGACAGGACGTAGGCAGTTGCTTAAATGATTTCTTCAGTCGGTAAATAGAAAATCTATCTTTATTAAAATTCTAAACTAATATTAATAGTAAATCCAATACAAACAAATGCAAGGAAAGAATACGATTTAATTATTTAGCATTGGCTAGCCTTAATCCATAAAAATCAAAATAAAATAATTCAGAATCTGTCCTAATGAAAGATCGTTTTCTT
Organism: Lutraria lutraria; assembly: GCA_964023205.1. NCBI lineage: Eukaryota > Metazoa > Mollusca > Bivalvia > Venerida > Mactridae > Lutraria > Lutraria lutraria. The sequence continues at coordinate 10,058,240 of OZ026836.1, read as the reverse complement.
GGACTGGCAAAATATCATCATCTGTTTTTGTTTAAACAACCATTATGCTACTAACCAAATATTTCATAATTCTTATAGTTTGTTACTGACCTTAATATTTACGTCATATGATTTATTAACAAAACCACTTTGTGCGAAGTCTAAAAGACAATAAACCATTGAAAGTTATGTCTGCATATCAGTTGCAAAGAATATGCTAAACTGCATTACGACTGAATTAGTCCATCTTTGGTTCAATGAGATAATCGATGGTATAACATTATGAGAGTTTGTGGGTCAATTAATGGTCCATTCAGGACATATTGTGCTTCCAAAATTACCAACAAATGCCATCTACTGTCGTACATTAGACCATGCCATTTGGATCTATTCTAGAATAATTAAAAATATTGTATTGCATTCAAACAAAGTTACATGTTTAACAGCACATACAAAGTACATAAATGTATGATGACAAAAACATAGATAAACATTGTTTGCTCGAGGAGCACAATCATGATATGTGAAATCATAGAATGTAATTTGAAAAAGGTATATATATATATACACACACATGCAGTATTTAAACATTGAAAAGCGATAAATATTTTTTATTACACTGTATTACTACAAAAAAATATCAAACTGTAATCATGATTGATTTAAAATTACAATGAACTGTAATTTGAATGTTCAAACTGCTATCAACGTACAGTTGACTAAGCTGAATATACACAATCTTAAAACGAAAATAATTACAGACTCTGATGTCAATTATAATTGTTTGTCACATAAATGTTTAGACTGATTGAAACTTAAAATGATGTTCTGTGATTTAGTGATGTCATAGATGTCATTGATGAGATAGCTAAATATTTTATAATTTCAAATAAACTGTTACTCTTATCAAACAGACTATTCATTATTTCCGTGTTATTGTTTATTACATAATGACTACAAATCAACATAACATATGATCAAATTTAACTGACTAAGCCATGTATGACGATATGAATTGTTAGTACTACAAAAGAGTAATTATAGTCTGTATTTTACAGCAGAAGACACACTTCTTATTTTTTTAACTTTAACCAGGGTAATCTGAAACACGTCGTATAAAACTGGTTATATCTAATTATGAATACTTTGATGTAACATATTATACTTTTCCTGGCAACAAAAAATTTATTTTCACTTGAATAAGTCAGATATTTCATGCATCATATGTTACCTTTAATAAACATAACTTTTAGACGTTCTTGTTTGGCAGTATTCATAAAAATTACAATTTTCTAAAATTCCTCAGATATTTCTAGCATCTTATGTTAAAATGCACACGACACTCATTCAAAACATGAATACCAGGGTCGAGATCTGAGATAAACATTAAAGTAACCTTTTCTTATCAACTCTGTTCTGTCATTAGACCATAATCATATTCATGCAAACCTATTATGCAAAGCTATAAAATACAGTTTTACGTTGCTTAAGATATGATGTAAAAAGCCATACAATATATCATTCATGTTACTTGACTTACAAAAATGTCATAATTCAATTTTAACATTACAAAGACTAAGTTCCATTGTTGCTTTTTGAGATCCAGCGCTTTAAGGTATTGATTATATCCTCTATAATGTACTGTCGGAGATACAAGGAAACTATAATACGTGATAAAATCTATTATGTCAATTACTTGCAACGAATGTCGCCTTTAGTGTAAAAGTTACTTTGCGTACAAACACTTTCCGTGGGACACATTCAACATTTCAAAGGGTCCAGCGTGCTATGATGTAAATGGTGTTGAAACCATAATAAAAATAATGTATTACCCCAAACATACTATCGGGCCATGTGTGTTTCTAGTTACATTTTTGTGTATATTCCCCTTTGGCCATGTTCAACACAATGGTCAAAGGCGAAGTTGGCGTGTGGTTAAACTTGTTAAATATTTATCTACAGCTGCAAATTTGTCAGTTCCATTTAACATGTTTTAGTTTCCGCGTGATACACAACATTAACCACATCCCATGATGATTCAGAGGGGTGAACACTTTTGAAGCGTACAAACCAACTAAAAAACAGCTCTTGCTAATGCAATATTCCAGCTATGTAAAACGACATTGCGGCTTTACCAAGTTACTACATTCTCTCAATTTTCTAAATAAAAGACATTGATATACTACCACAGTTCTATCTATTGCGTAACTTAGAATGTTTTGTTTTTTAGGAACATAGTTCCTACAGCTATACTCGACTTTTTGTAGTTACAAAACAGTGACGCCTATCGTCCTCGTTGAAAACAGCATAAATATACACTGCAGACTTTGCAGTTTTGATAAAAGTTTGAGATACATTTCAGGATTCTGTTGAATTTAAACTGCAAAACTAATAAGTAAAATAATTAAGTATTCATCCACACAAAATGTTCATTCATAATCTGTCCAGGTAATAAGATTTACTACATATTGGAAATAGTTCCATTCACAAAAGCAGTGCTGGAATACTATATTGTCTCTCAGAGTAGAGATATTCGATCGTTCGTTCGTTCGTCCGCTATTCATTCACGCATTAGTTAATTTCATAAACTTATATCCATTTATTTAAGTATTTATTCATTCATTTTGATATGTATTAGTTTTTTGCTGGTTTCCAGAAGGCCGCATTGAAAATAAGTCAAATGCTTTGTATATTTTACTTTATGTGTACACCATCAATATAATTATACAGATAATATTATTATTATATCACATAAAGACACATTGTTAGAAGTACAGTATACAGTACAACATAGTACACAGTTTATACAGTTCACTGAATACAGATCGAAGCACTGAAGGCACTGAATTTGTATGGGTTTTCAAAATGTGCAGTAGCTAGTAATTTCTCACTGTATATCATGACTGTTGAGAATTTGTTCATGAATTGGTGATGATGCACCTCACCATACAAAGAAATTCACCTTTTGACTGCTTTGGAGTTCCGAACAACAGCAGAAGCTTCAGAGCTTTGATTTAAGGAAGGTTTTATCTAACACATTTAAACTTCGTTCCTAACAGTACTCTCAGTACTTTGATACTACTATGCAGTCTTGACATGTTTTCTAGTAATGATCCAATCCCGGAATAGTATATGTCATTATATAGCTTTTGAACACATTGTACTCTCCTTTTATTTCATAAGCTTTAGATGTACGTGTAGTTGTCAGACAATGTTAGACCACAGTTGACTCCAACTGATCAATCACAGCACAAACAAGAGGGCCAAGATGGCCCTATATCGCTCACATGACAATCACTGTTCACTAATTAAAACATTGTTTTGAACCGGTGACCTAGTTTTTGACCCCAGATGACCCATGTTAGAACTTGTCCTACATATAAATAAGACAAACATTCTGACAAAATTTGGTGAAGATCCAACCAAAACCATGAAAACTACAGCATAGACAAGGTTTTCCTAAGATTTGACGTCGTGACCTAGTTTTTGACCCCAGATGACCTATGTTCGAATTTGTCTTACATATCATTGAGACAAATATTCTGACTAGGTTTGGTGAAGATACGATCAAAATTTGACTTCTACAGTGTTAATAAGGTTTTCCTAAGATTTGACCTTGTGACCTGGTATTTGGACCGTAGGTGACCCATATTTAAACTTGTCCTTAATATCATTAAAACGAACAATCAGACAAGGTTTGACCAAGATCTAATTAAAAGCATGCAATTTAGAGCTTTTACAAGATTTTTACCCAATATTTAACCTGGTGACCCAGTTTTTGACCCCGGCTGACCCATTTTTAGCCATGAACCACATATCATTGAGGCAAACATTCTGGCAAGGTTTGACGAAGATCCAATCAATACTGTGACATCTACAGTGTTAACAAAGTTTTCCTAAGAGTTGACCTGGTGACCCAGTTATCAATCCCAGATGACCCATATTTGTGTTCGATGGTTATATCATTAACCTAAACAATTGGACAAAGTGTGGTTAAGATCCAATAATAACTGTAAAATCTACAGTGTTAACATGGTTTTTCATATGATTTGACCTAGCGACCTAGTTTTTGACCTAAGATGACCCATGTTCAAACTCGTCCAAGATATTATAAAGACAAACATTCTGACAAGGTTTCATGATCTTCAAATTAAAACAGTGACTTCTAGAGTGTTCACAATGTTTTCCAGCAATTTGCCCTAGTGACCTAGTTTTTGAACGGAAATGACCCATTATCAAACTTGACCTACATATTATTGAAATAAACATTCTGATAAAGTATCATGAAAATCCAATCAAAACAGTGATTTCAAAAGTGTTCACAAGGTTTACCCTTATACGGCCCTGGTGACCCAGTCTTTTACCAAAAATGGCCCAATATCGAACTCGTCCGAGATTTTGTCAATATTAACATTCTGACCCAGTTTTGCTAAAATTGAGCTACAAATGTGGCCCTAGTGTGTTAACAAGGTAAAGTTAGACGAGGCACGACGCCGGACGGAGACAGATCAGAAAAGCTCACCCTTGTGGGCTAAAAGGGATTTGCAAAAACACGTAGACCACAGTAAGCCGTTGTAAAAACATTTAGTATATACAATAGATTACCTGTGGTCTAAGTCAGATAGATCACTCGTAACTGTTCACGGCTCGCTACGCTCGCCTCTAAAATTCATAGACAACAGTTACTCGTGATCTATCCTTTATTTAATTGTTAAAAGTTTTACGTTGGAATATTTGAGTAGAAAGAACTTTTAAAAAAGTGATTGTATACGTTATTTTGAATTCGAAGTATATGGATTTCACTTGGAGAACCGAAAAATACCCATTTTAAAACACCTTATTCATTATTGAATAGGTATTTCCTAACTTGGGTGCGCACCCTAGATAGAACTATTTTAAGACCCCAGCCAAATATTAAACCTCGCTTTCAAAACTAAGTAAATGCACGAAAACTACAAGTTATGGTGGTGTTGAATAAACATAAATAAGGTAAATATATTTTGATACTTAAGATGGGTCGCGGGATTCCTTCCGAAAAGTGTTCCGTTTCTAGAAGTCAACGCACAAGAAAATCTTTTTGCATTAACATCCTTCAAAGTATTGGCTAAAGCAACAAGAGGGCCAAGATGGCCCTATATCGCTCACATGGCAATCACTGTTCACTAATTAAAACATTGTTTTGAACCGGTGACCTAGTTTTTGACCCAAGATGACCCATGTTAGAACTTGTCCTACATATAAATAAGACAAACATTCTGACAAAATTTGGTGAAGATCCAACCAAAACCATGAAAACTACAGCATAGACAAGGTTTTCCTAAGATTTGACCTCGTGACCTAGTTTTTGACCCCAGATGACCTATGTTCGAATTTGTCTTACATATCATTGAGACAAACATTCTGACTAGGTTTGGTGAAGATACGATCAAAATTTGACTTCTACAGTGTTAATAAGGTTTTCCTAAGATTTGACCTTGTGACCTGGTTTTTGGCCCTAGGTGACCCATATTTGAACTTGTCCTTAATATCATTAAGACAAACGATTTGACAAAGTTTGGTGAAGATCCAATAATAACTGTAAAATCTACAGTGTTAACATGGTTTTATATAAGATTTGACCTAGCGACCTAGTTTTTGACACAAGATGACCCATGTTCCAACTCGTCCAAGATATTATGAAGACAAACATTCTGACAAGGTTTCATGATCATCCAATCAAAACAGTGACTTCTAGAGTGTTCACAATGTTTTCCAGCAATTTGCCCTAGTGACCTAGTTTTTAACCGGAAATGACCCATTATCATCCTTGACCTACATATTATTAAAATAAACATTCTGACAAAGTTTCATGAAGATCCAGTCAAAACAGTGATTTCTAAAGTGTTCACAAGGTTTTCCCTTATTTGGCCCTGGTGACCTAGTTTTTTACCTAAAATGGCCCAATATCGAACTCGTCCGAGATTTTGCTGATATTAACGTTCTGACCCAGTTTTGCTAAAATTGAGCTAAAAATGTGGCCCCTAGTGTGGTCACAACATAAAGTTTGACGACGCACGACGCACACCGCACGACGCCGGACACCGGACGGAGAGTGATCCTAACAGCTCACTTTGTCACTTTGTGACATGTGAGCTAAAAATTAAGTCATGTAATAAAATTAAGTATTATCCTAATGAAGGGTGATTGACATCAATAGGTTTAAAATTAAAAGGTGATGGCAAACATTTTACAGTTTCAAAAAGAGTGTTCATGTCTTGAACGCTAAAATGTTTTCTACGAATTGGCTGAAGGTCAATGCAGTCAACAAGAACATGTCTGATAGAATGTAGTGCATCCATGGAATAACATTCTGGCATATCATGAGAAGCCAAGAGTGAGTTATACAAGAATGACAACTTCTGCATCTAGATAATATTACCTCTTCTTGACGATTGTCAGAGAGCTGTACTGGTCAGAGTAGGAATGTAAGTCATTGGTTTTATGTATTGTTATTGTTGCATGATATTAAATTGTGAACAACATAGTCATTATTGACCATAATGCATTGACTCAGGTTATACCAGTGATTCCATCCATGCTACAACAGTAAAGTGTTCAGCTGTGTACAATGCAACCTTCCTACAACAGCCACCAATTGGAAGGACAAGAATGGCAGTTGTCAGGAGGTGACTGTTGCTGAGAGAGTGGAAATGGAGTAAAACTTCAATCTGGGTTGCTAGTATACAGGCTGTAACAGGAAGGTGGCTGTAGTTCAGAGGTGACCGTTCATGGAGGTAACACTGTACATATCCAGTCAGTGAGATACCATACTGACACCACCAGAACGAAAAAGACCATACACTGTTGTGCCATTAAAGCATTTTGACTTTGTGGATATCAAACCCTCAACTAAGTTAATGATGCCAGAACATTCTTTGGACCCAAAGTAGTAAAACTTTCTGTGGACAAAAGTTTAATGCCAACAGTACAGAAAGACAGATCCTTCAAGTATGAGTTTGATGTAAAAAGTAGGCATGTAAAGAAAGGAACCTAATAATCATGTGCTACCAATACCTCCAACTTAAAAAAAAAATGGGCTTTCCCTATGTGAAAATGGTACATATTGTTTTATCCTAATATCATAATTAAACAAATCATCACATTGTAACAAATAGAAATAACTGCTGGGATGAGAATAATGTTTTGTGAAAATACTCATAGAGAATAAAGTTCAGAAAAATCAACGACCTTAGTTTTTTAAAGTTATTTGGTATATCTTAAGTTTTACTAAGGGTACTTAAACGCTCACTTAATGAAGTGTTTGGGAAACACCGATGCCCTAAACGGGCAAATGGATAGTTGACCTTTGACCTATTGATAGACCTTATCAACAGGGGTCATCTATCTATATTTGACCAACCTTCAAACCAAGTAAAGACCTAAGAGGCCAAAACAGTCGAATTGGCCAGACAAGGTTTGATTACCAACGAGCAAAAAGACGGACATGAGCAAACCAGCAATATATACCCCCATTTCTTTGAAGTGGGGGCAAAACTAGAAGTTTAAATAAGAACACTACAATTACAAAAATATGACAAAAATATAAATGCAAATCATTTCAAGACATTTTACCTAATAGAAATAACGGCTAGGATAAGAATAAAGTTTTGTAGAAATACTAGTAGAGAATAAAGCTCAGAAAAATCAACTACCTAAGTTTTTTAAAGTTTTTTCATATATCTCAAGTTAAAATAAGGGTACTAAAAACGCTCACTTAATGAAGTGTTTTGGAAACACCAATGCCCTAAACAGGCAAATGGATAGTTGTCCTTTGACCTATTGATAGACCTTATCAACAGGGGTCATCTATCTATATTTGACCAACCTTCAAACCAAGTGAAGGCCTAAGAGGCCAAAACAGTCAAATTGGCCAGACAAGGTTTGATTACCAACGAGCAAAAAAGACGGACATGAGCAAACCAGCAATATATACCCACATTTCTTTGAAATGGGGGCATAACCAGAACTTTGAAAAAGAACCCTACAATTACAAAAATATGACAAAAATATAAATACAAATTATTTCAATTCAAGACATTTTTACCTAATAGAAATAACTACTTGTATAAGAAGAAAGTTTTGTAGAAATATTTAGGCAGTTGATTTTTCCTTAGCTTTATAAAATCTACAAATTAAGTTAAAATAGGGGTACTAAAAATGCTATCTTAATGAGTTGTTTGTCATTAAGAAACAAAAATTTAGAAAAATTCAAATTCACCTGCTAAAAAATGAACATATAAATGGAAAAAAATTAATTCAGGAGGTATTGTTTGAAGTTTTACAGTAAATGTAACCCTGACAACCATGTAAAGGCTTGTGTCATCTGCAAATAGATTCACATTTGCACTGATGTTGGAAACAATGTCAAGGATAAATATCAAGAAAATGAGGGGGCCCAAAATTGACTCCTGTGGAGTCGCAGCTTTAATATCATTCCATTTTGATTGAGCATCAGGCAGAACAACAGTTTTCCATTTGTCACTTAGATGAGAACCAATTAAAATGACTGCAAGAAATCCCAAAATGTTTCAGTGTGAAGAGGAAAGCATGATGCGAGATACAGTCAAAAGAAAGCCTTGCTTATGTTGCAGAATACAACTCTGGAATCGACAGCCTTAGTGAAGAAGTAGTATAGATAAATCAGTTGGTTAACTGTTGAGTCACCAGGTACAAAGTCTGATTTAAAGCAGAGTGAGAAGATCATTGTCGCTATTGTGTTTAAGTATGCCTGTGGACTACCATTTCAATGACTTTCCCATTGGTACAGATTAGAGATATAGATTGACAATTGCCAACATGAGAATGGCTTCCGGGAGTGGTAAAAGCATCTTTCCATGAGCTAGAAAAAACAGAAGAGGACAGAGACTGGTAAAAGATCCTCTATTTTAGAGGTTGTAGTTGTAATGTGGTCCAACACAGGACGGATGTCATTCACATCATTTTGCAGAGTTTGAGCACCTTATTACTCATCAAGAAGGGTTTGATACCGACAAATGTTATTCAGAAGGGTTGCTTTGGTGATTTCATCTGCCACAGGGTTATCTTACAGTTAAGCAAGGATGAACTCGATTTGGAGGAGATGAAAGATTTGAGACAAGTTCACCATGATTTCCATGACGATGGAGAGGAAAGGAGTTTCTGTGCTAACATATTATTGTGATCTCGTTTGGCCTTTCTTATTACGTCAACAGTTTGGTTTCAAAGGCGTAAAAATTAGTTGGACAGTCAACCTTTCCTTAGCTTAATTTTTGATAAACTTAAGAAAAATAAACCATCTAAGTATTTTAAGATATTTGATATATCTTAGATAAAATAATGGTACTAAAAATGCTCACTTAATTAGGTGTCTGTGAAACACCAATGCCCCTTAAAGGGCAAATGGATAGTTGACCTTTGACCTATTGATATACCTTATCAACAGGGGTCATCTATCTATATTTGACCAACCTTCAAACCAAGTGAAGACCTAAGAGGCCAAAACAGTCGAATTGACCAGACAAGGTTTGATTACCAACGAGCAAAAAAGACGGACATGAGCAAACCAGCAATATATACCCACATTTCTTTGAAGTGGGGCATAACTAGAAATTTAAAAATGAACCCTATAATTACAAAAATATGACAAAAATATAAATGCAACTCATTTCAAGACATTTCACCTAATAGAAATAACGGCTAGGATAAGAATAAAGTTTTGTAGAAATACTAGTAGAGAATAAAGCTCAGAAAAATCAACTACCTAAGTTTTTTCATATATCGCAAGTTAAAATAAGGGTACTAAAAACGCTCACTTAATGAAGTGTTTTGGAAACACCAATGCCCTAAACAGGCAAATGGATAGTTGTCCTTTGACCTATTGATAGACCTTATCAACAGGGGTCATCTATCTATATTTGACCAACCTTCAAACCAAGTGAAGACCTAAGAGGCCAAAACAGTCGAATTGGCCAGACAAGGTTTGATTACCAACGAGCAAAAAAGACGGACATGAGCAAACCAGCAATATATACCCACATTTCTTTGAAATGGGGGCATAACCAGAACTTTGAAAAAGAACCCTACAATTACAAAAATATGACAAAAATATAAATACAAATTATTTCAATTCAAGACATTTTACCTAATAGAAATAACTACTTGTATCAGAAGAAAGTTTTGTAGAAATATTTAGGCAGTTGATTTTTCCTTAGCTTTATAAAAACTACAAATTAAGTTAAAATAGGGGTACATTTGTACTAAAATGCTATCTTAATGAGGTGTTTGTGATTGAGAAACAAAAATTTAGAAAAATCCAAATTCACCTCCTAAAAAATGAACCTATAAATGGAAAAAAAAAATTCAGGAGGTATTGTTTGTAGTTTTACAGTAAATGTAACCCTGACAACCATGTAAAGGCTTGTGTCATCTGCAAATAGATGCACATTTGCACTGATGTTGGAAACAATGTCACAGACAAATATCAAGAAAATGAGGGGGCCCAAAATTGACTCCTGTGGAGTCGCAGCTTTAATATCATTCCATTTTGATTGAGCATCAGGCAGAACAACAGTTTGCCATCTGTCACTTAGATAAGATGAGAACCAATTAAATAGACTGCAAGAAATCCCAAAATGTTTGAGTGTGAAGAGGAAAGCATGATGCGAGATACGTCAAAAGAAAGCCTTGCTTATGTTGCAGAATACAACTCTAGAATCGACAGCCTTAGTGAAGAAGTTGTATAGATAAGTCAGTTGGTTAACTGTTGAGTCACCAGGTACAAAGCCTGATTTAAAGCAGAGTGAGAAGATCATGGTCGCTATTGTGTTTAAGTATGCTTTTAAGGACTTTCCCAATGGTACAGATTAGAGATATAGATTGACAATTGCCAACATGAGAATGGCTTCAAGGAGTGATAAAAGCATCTTTCCATGTGCTAGAAAAAACAGAAGAGGACAGAGACTGGTAAAAGATCCTCTATTTTAGAGGTTGTAATTGTAATGTGGTCCAACACAGGACGGATGTCATTCACATCATTTTGCAGAGTTTGAGCACCTTATTATTCATCAAGAAGGGTTTGATACCAACAAATGTTATTCAGAAGGTTTGCTTTGGTGATTTCATCTGCCACAGGGTTATCACTATCTTGCAGTGAAGCAAGGATTAACTCGATTTGGAGGAAATGAAAGATTTGAGACAAGTTCACCATGATTTCCATGACGATGGAGAGGAAAGGAGTTTCTGTGCTAACATATTATTGTGATCTCGTTTGGCCTTTCTTATTACATTCAAAGGCGTAAAAATTAGTTGGACAGTCAATCTTTCCTTAGCTTTATTTTTTGATAAACTTAAGAAAAATAAACTACCTAAGTTTTTTAAGTTATTTGATGTATCTTAGATAAAATAATGGTACTAAAAACGCTCACTTAATTAGGTGTCTGTGAAACACCAATGCCCCTTAAAGGGCAAATGGATGGCTGACTTTTGACCTATTGATAGACCTTATCAACAGGGGTCATCTATCTATATTTGACCAACCTTCAAACCAAGTGAAGACCTAAGAGGCCAAAACAGTCGAATTGGCCAGACAAGGTTTGATTACCAACGAGCAAAAAAGACGGACATGAGCAAACCAGCAATATATACCCATATTTCTTTGAAGTGGGGCATAACTAGAAATTTAAAAATGAACCCTATAATTACAAAAATATGACAAAAATATAAATGCAAATCATTTCAAGACATTTCACCTAATAGAAATAACGGCTAGGATAAGAATAAAGTTTTGTAAAAATACTAGTAGAGAATAAAGCTCAGAAAAATCAACTACCTAAGTTTTTTTAAGGTTTTTTCATATACTCAAGTTAAAATAAGGGTACTAAAAACGCTCACTTAATGAAGTGTTTTGGAAACACCAATGCCCTAAACAGGCAAATGGATAGTTGACCTTTGACCTATTGATAGACCTTATCAACAGGGGTCATCTATCTATATTTGACCAACCTTCAAACCAAGTGAAGACCTAAGAGGTCAAAACAGTCGAATTGGCCAGACAAGGTTTGATTACCAACGAGCAAAAAAGACGGACATGAGCAAACCAGCAATATATACCCACATTTCTTTGAAATGGGGGCATAACCAGAACTTTGAAAAAGAACCCTACAATTACAAAAATATGACAAAAATATAAATACAAATTATTTCAATTCAAGACATTTTACCTAATAGAAATAACTACTTGTATCAGAAGAAAGTTTTGTAGAAATATTTAGGCAGTTGATTTTTCCTTAGCTTTATAAAAACTACAAATTAAGTTAAAATAGGGGTACATTTGTACTAAAATCCTATCTTAATGAGGTGTTTGTGATTGAGAAACAAAAATTAAGAAAAATCCAAATTCACCTCCTAAAAAATGAACCTATAAATGGAATAAAAATATTTCAGGAGCTATTGTTTGTAGTTTTACAGTAAGTGTAACCCTGACAATCATGTAAAGGCTTGTGTCATCTGCAAATAGATGCACATTTGCACTGATGTTGGAAACAATGTCACAGATAAATATCAAGAAAATGAGGGGGCCCAAAATTGACTCCTGTGGAGTCGCAGCTTTAATATCATTCCATTTTGATTGAGCATCAGGCAGAACAACAGTTTGCCATCTGTCACTTAGATAAGATGAGAACCAATTAAATAGACTGCAAGAAATCCCAAAATATTTGAGTGTGAAGAGGAAAGCATGATCCGAGATACGTCAAAAGAAAGCCTTGCTTATGTTGCAGAATACAACTCTGGAATCGACAGGCTTAGTGAAGAAGTTGTATAGATAAGTCAGTTGGTTAACTGTTGAGTCACCAGGTACCAAGCCTGATTTAAAGCAGAGTGAGAAGATCACGGTCGCTATTGAGTTTAAGTATGCCTGTGGACTACCCTTTCAAGGACTTTCCCAATGGTACAGATAAGAGATATAGATTGACAATTGCCAACATGAGAATGGCTTCCGGGAGTGGTAAAAGCATCTTTCCATGAGCTAGAAAAAACAGAAGAGGACAGAGACTGTTAAAAGATCCTCTATTTTAGCGGTTGTAGTTGTAATGTGGTCCAACACAGGACGGGTGTCATTCACATCATTTAGCAGAGTTTGAGCACCTTATTATTCATCAAGAAGGGTTTGATACCAACAAATGTTATTCAGAAGGTTTGCTTTGGTGATTTCATCTGCCACAGGGTTATCACTATCTTGCAGTGAAGCAAGGATGAACTCGATTTGGAGGAGATGAAAGATTTCAGACAAGTTCACCATGATTTCCATGACGATAGAGAGGAAAGGAGTTTTTGTGCTAACATATTATTGTGACCTAGTTTGGCCTTTCTTATTACATTCAAAGGCGTAAAAAATAGTTGGACAGTCAATCTTTCCTTAGCTTAATTTTTTGATAAACTTAAGAAAAATAAACTACCTAAGTTTTTTAAGTTATTTGATGTATCTTAGATAAAATAATGGTACTAAAAACGCTCACTTAATTAGGTGTCTGTGAAACACCAATGCCCCTTAAAGGGCAAATGGATGGCTGACTTTTGACCTATTGATAGACCTTATCAACAGGGGTCATCTATCTATATTTGACCAACCTTCAAACCAAGTGAAGACCTAAGAGGCCAAAACAGTCGAATTGGCCAGACAAGGTTTGATTACCAACGAGCAAAAAAGACGGACATGAGCAAACCAGCAATATATACCCATATTTCTTTGAAGTGGGGCATAACTAGAAATTTAAAAATGAACCCTATAATTACAAAAATATGACAAAAATATAAATGCAAATCATTTCAAGACATTTCACCTAATAGAAATAACGGCTAGGATAAGAATAAAGTTTTGTAAAAATACTAGTAGAGAATAAAGCTCAGAAAAATCAACTACCTAAGTTTTTTTAAGTTTTTTTCATATATCTCAAGTTAAAATAAGGGTACTAAAAACGCTCACTTAATGAAGTGTTTTGGAAACACCAATGCCCTAAACAGGCAAATGGATAGTTGACCTTTGACCTATTGATAGACCTTATCAACAGGGGTCATCTATCTATATTTGACCAACCTTCAAACCAAGTGAAGACCTAAGAGGTCAAAACAGTCGAATTGGCCAGACAAGGTTTGATTACCAACGAGCAAAAAAGACGGACATGAGCAAACCAGCAATATATACCCACATTTCTTTGAAATGGGGGCATAACCAGAACTTTGAAAAAGAACCCTACAATTACAAAAATATGACAAAAATATAAATACAAATTATTTCAATTCAAGACATTTTACCTAATAGAAATAACTACTTGTATCAGAAGAAAGTTTTGTAGAAATATTTAGGCAGTTGATTTTTCCTTAGCTTTATAAAAACTACAAATTAAGTTAAAATAGGGGTACATTTGTACTAAAATCCTATCTTAATGAGGTGTTTGTGATTGAGAAACAAAAATTAAGAAAAATCCAAATTCACCTCCTAAAAAATGAACCTATAAATGGAATAAAAATATTTCAGGAGCTATTGTTTGTAGTTTTACAGTAAGTGTAACCCTGACAACCATGTAAAGGCTTGTGTCATCTGCAAATAGATGCACATTTGCACTGATGTTGGAAACAATGTCACAGATAAATATCAAGAAAATGAGGGGGCCCAAAATTGACTCCTGTGGAGTCGCAGCTTTAATATCATTCCATTTTGATTGAGCATCAGGCAGAACAACAGTTTGCCATCTGTCACTTAGATAAGATGAGAACCAATTAAATAGACTGCAAGAAATCCCAAAATGTTTGAGTGTGAAGAGGAAAGCATGATCCGAGATACGTCAAAAGAAAGCCTTGCTTATGTTGCAGAATACAACTCTGGAATCGACAGGCTTAGTGAAGAAGTTGTATAGATAAGTCAGTTGGTTAACTGTTGAGTCACCAGGTACCAAGCCTGATTTAAAGCAGAGTGAGAAGATCACGGTCGCTATTGAGTTTAAGTATGCCTGTGGACTACCCTTTCAAGGACTTTCCCAATGGTACAGATAAGAGATATAGATTGACAATTGCCAACATGAGAATGGCTTCCGGGAGTGGTAAAAGCATCTTTCCATGAGCTAGAAAAAACAGAAGAGGACAGAGACTGTTAAAAGATCCTCTATTTTAGCGGTTGTAGTTGTAATGTGGTCCAACACAGGACGGGTGTCATTCACATCATTTTGCAGAGTTTGAGCACCTTATTATTCATCAAGAAGGGTTTGATACCAACACATGTTATTCAGAAGGTTTGCTTTGGTGATTTCATCTGCCACAGGGTTATAACTATCTTGCAGTGAAGCAAGGATGAACTCGATTTGGAGGAGATGAAAGATTTCAGACAAGTTCACCATGATTTCCATGACGATAGAGAGGAAAGGAGTTTTTGTGCTAACATATTATTGTGACCTAGTTTGGCCTTTCTTATTACATTCAAAGGCGTAAAAAATAGTTGGACAGTCAATCTTTCCTTAGCTTAATTTTTTGATAAACTTAAGAAAAATAAACTACATAAGTTTTTTAAGTTATTTGATGTATCTTAGATAAAATAATGGTACTAAAAACGCTCACTTAATTAGGTGTCTGTGAAACACCAATGCCCCTTAAAGGGCAAATGGATAGTTGACATTTGACCTATTGATAGACCTTATCAACAGGGGTCATCTATCTATATTTGACCAACCTTCAAACCAAGTGAAGACCTAAGAGGCCAAAACAGTCGAATTGGCCAGACAAGGTTTGATTACCAACGAGCAAAAAAGACGGACATGAGCAAACCAGCAATATATACCCGCATTTCTTTGAAGTGGGGCATAACTAGAAATTTAAAAATGAACCCTATAATTACAAAAATATGACAAAAATATAAATGCAAATCATTTCAAGACATTTCACCTAATAGAAATAACGGCTAGGATAAGAATAAAGTTTTGTAAAAATACTAGTAGAGAATAAAGCTCAGAAAAATCAACTACCTAAGTTTTTTTAAATTTTTTTCATATATCTCAAGTTAAAATAAGGGTACTAAAAACGCTCACTTAATGAAGTGTTTTGGAAACACCAATGCCCTAAACAGGCAAATGGATAGTTGACCTTTGACCTATTGATATACCTTATCAACAGGGGTCATCTATCTATATTTGACCAACCTTCAAACCAAGTGAAGACCTAAGAGGCCAAAACAGTCGAATTGGCCAGACAAGGTTTGATTACCAACGAGCAAAAAAGACGGACATGAGCAAACCAGCAATATATACCCACATTTCTTTGAAATGGGGGCATAACCAGAACTTTGAAAAAGAACCCTACAATTACAAAAATATGACAAAAATATAAATACAAATTATTTCAATTCAAGACATTTTACCTAATAGAAATAACTACTTGTATAAGAAGAAAGTTTTGTAGAAATATTTAGGCAGTTGATTTTTCCTTAGCTTTATAAAAACTACAAATTAAGTTAAAATAGGGGTACATTTGTACTAAAATGCTATCTTAATGAGGTGTTTGTGATTGAGAAACAAAAATTAAGAAAAATCCAAATTCACCTCCTAAAAAATGAACCTATAAATGGAATAAAAATATTTCAGGAGGTATTGTTTGTAGTTTTACAGTAAGTGTAACCCTGACAACCATGTAAAGGCTTGTGTCATCTGCAAATAGATGCACATTTGCACTGATGTTGGAAACAATGTCACAGATAAATATCAAGAAAATGAGGGGGCCCAAAATTGACTCCTGTGGAGTCGCAGCTTTAATATCATTCCATTTTGATTGAGCATCAGGCAGAACAACAGTTTGCCATCTGTCACTTAGATAAGATGAGAACCAATTAAATAGACTGCAAGAAATCCCAAAATGTTTGAGTGTGAAGAGGAAAGCATGATGCGAGATACGTCAAAAGAAAGCCTTGCTTATGTTGCAGAATACAACTCTGGAATCGACAGCCTTAGTGAAGAAGTTGTATAGATAAGTCAGTTGGTTAACTGTTGAGTCACCAGGTACAAAGCCTGATTTAAAACAGAGTGAGAAGATCATGGTCGCTATTGTGTCTAAGTATGCCTGTGGACTACCCTTTCAAGGACTTTCCCAATGGTACAGATAAGAGATATAGATTGACAATTGCCAACATGAGAATGGCTTCCGGGAGTGGTAAAAGCATCTTTCCATGAGCTAGAAAAAACAGAAGAGGACAGAGACTGGTAAAAGATCCTCTATTTTAGAGGTTGTAGTTGTAATGTGGTCCAACACAGGACGGATGTCATTCACATCATTTTGCAGAGTTTGAGCACCTTATTATTCATCAAGAAGGGTTTGATACCAACAAATGTTATTCAGAAGGTTTGCTTTGGTGATTTCATCTGCCACAGGGTTATCACTACCTTGCAATGAAGCAAGGATGAACTCGATTTGGAGGAGATGAAAGATTTCAGACAAGTTCACCATGATTTCCATGACGATGGAGAGGAAAGGAGTTTTTGTGCTAACATATTATTGTGATCTAGTTTGGCCTTTCTTATTACATTCAAAGGCGTAAAAATTAGTTGGACAGTCAATCTTTCCTTAGCTTTATTTTTTGATAAACTTAAGAAAAATAAACTACCTAAGTTTTTTAAGTTATTTGATGTATCTTAGATAAAATAATGGTACTAAAAACGCTCACTTAATTAAGTGTCTGTGAAACACCAATGCCCCTTAAAGGGCAAATGAATAGTTGACCTTTGACCTATTGATAGACCTTATCAACAGGGGTCATCTATCTATATTTGACCAACCTTCAAACCAAGTGAAGACCTAAGAGGCCAAAACAGTCGAATTGGCCAGACAAGGTTTGATTACCAACGAGCAAAAAAGACGGACATGAGCAAACCAGCAATATATACCCACATTTCTTTGAAGTGGGGCATAACTAGAAATTTAAAAATGAACCCTATAATTACAAAAATATGACAAAAATATAAATGCAAATCATTTCAAGACATTTCACCTAATAGAAATAACGGCTAGGATAAGAATAAAGTTTTGTAAAAATACTAGTAGAGAATAAAGCTCAGAAAAATCAACTACCTAAGTTTTTTTTAATTTTTTTCATATATCTCAAGTTAAAATAAGGGTACTAAAAACGCTCACTTAATGAAGTGTTTTGGAAACACCAATGCCCTAAACAGGCAAATGGATAGTTGACCTTTGACCTTATCAACAGGGGTCATCTATCTATATTTGACCAACCTTCAAACCAAGTGAAGACCTAAGAGGCCAAAACAGTCGAATTGGCCAGACAAGGTTTGATTACCAACGAGCAAAAAAGACGGACATGAGCAAACCAGCAATATATACCCACATTTCTTTGAAATGGGGGCATAACCAGAACTTTGAAAAAGAACCCTACAATTACAAAAATATGACAAAAATATAAATACAAATTATTTCAATTCAAGACATTTTACCTAATAGAAATAACTACTTGTATAAGAAGAAAGTTTTGTAGAAATATTTAGGCAGTTGCTTTTTCCTTAGCTTTATAAAAACTACAAATTAAGTTAAAATAGGGGTACATTTGTACTAAAATGCTATCTTAATGAGGTGTTTGTGATTGAGAAACAAAAATTTAGAAAAATCCAAATTCACCTCCTAAAAAATGAACCTATAAATGGAAAAAAAATATTTCAGGAGCTATTGTTTGTAGTTTTACAGTAAATGTAACCCTGACAACCATGTAAAGGCTTGTGTCATCTGCAAATAGACGCACATTTGCACTGATGTTTGAAACACTGTCACAGATAAATATCAAGAAAATGAGGGGGCCCAAAATTGACTCCTGTGGAGTCGCAGCTTTAATATCATTCCATTTGATTGAGTATCAGGCAGAACAACAGTTTGCCATCTGTCACTTAGATAAGATGAGAACCAATTAAATAGACTGCAAGAAATCCCAAAATGTTTGAGTGTGAAGAGGAAAGCATGATCCGAGATACGTCAAAAGAAAGCCTTGCTTATGTTGCAGAATACAACTCTGGAATCGACAGCCTTAGTGAAGAAGTTGTATAGATAAGTCAGTTGGTTAACTGTTGAGTCACCAGGTACAAAGCCTGATTTAAAGCAGAGTGAGAAGATCATGGTCGCTATTGTGTTTAAGTATGCCTGTGGACTACCCTTTCAAGGACTTTCCCAATGGTACAGATAAGAGATATAGATTGACAATTGCCAACATGAGAATGGCTTCCGGGAGTGGTAAAAGCATCTTTCCATGAGCTAGAAAAAACAGAAGAGGACAGAGACTGGTAAAAGATCCTCTATTTTAGAGGTTGTAGTTGTAATGTGGTCCAACACAGGACGGATGTCATTCACATCATTTTGCAGAGTTTGAGCACCTTATTATTCATCAAGAAGGGTTTGATACCAACAAATGTTATTCAGAATGTTTGCTTTGGTGATTTCATCTGCCACAGGGTTATCACTACCTTGCAATGAAGCAAGGATGAACTCGATTTGGAGGAGATGAAAGATTTCAGACAAGTTCACCATGATTTCCATGACGATGGAGAGGAAAGGAGTCTTTGTGCTAACATATTATTCTAATCTAGTTTGGCCTTTCTTATTACATTCAAAGGCGTAAAAATTAGTTGGACAGTCAATCTTTCCTTAGCTTTATTTTTTGATAAACTTAAGAAAAATAAACTACCTAAGTTTTTTAAGTTATTTGATGTATCTTAGATAAAATAATGGTACTAAAAACGCTCACTTAATTAGGTGTCTGTGAAACACCAATGCCCCTTAAAGGGCAAAGGGATAGTTGACCTTTGACCTATTGATAGACCTTATCAACAGGGGTCATCTATCTATATTTGACCAACCTTCAAACCAAGTGAAGACCTAAGAGGCCAAAACAGTCGAATTGGCCAGACAAGGTTTGATTACCAACGAGCAAAAAAGACGGACATGAGCAAACCAGCAATATATACCCACATTTCTTTGAAGTGGGGCATAACTAGAAATTTAAAAATGAACCCTATTATTACAAAAATATGACAAAAATATAAATGCAAATCATTTCAAGACATTTCACCTAATAGAAATAACGGCTAGGATAAGAATAAAGTTTTGTAAAAATACTAGTAGAGAATAAAGCTCAGAAAAATCAACTACCTAAGTTTTTTTAAGTTTTTTTCATATATCTCAAGTTAAAATAAGGGTACTAAAAACGCTCACTTAATGAAGTGTTTTGGAAACACCAATGCCCTAAACAGGCAAATGGATAGTTGACCTTTGACCTATTGATAGACCTTATCAACAGGGGTCATCTATCTATATTTGACCAACCTTCAAACCAAGTGAAGACCTAAGAGGCCAAAACAGTCGAATTGGCCAGACAAGGTTTGATTACCAACGAGCAAAAAAGACGGACATGAGCAAACCAGCAATATATACCCACATTTCTTTGAAATGGGGGCATAACCAGAACTTTGAAAAAGAACCCTACAATTACAAAAATATGACAAAAATATAAATACAAATTATTTCAATTCAAGACATTTTACCTAATAGAAATAACTACTTGTATAAGAAGAAAGTTTTGTAGAAATATTTAGGCAGTTGATTTTTCCTTAGCTTTATAAAAACTACAAATTAAGTTAAAATAGGGGTACATTTGTACTAAAATGCTATCTTAATGAGGTGTTTGTGATTGAGAAACAAAAATTAAGAAAAATCCAAATTCACCTCCTAAAAAATGAACCTATAAATGGAATAAAAATATTTCAGGAGGTATTGTTTGTAGTTTTACAGTAAGTGTAACCCTGACAACCATGTAAAGGCTTGTGTCATCTGCAAATAGATGCACATTTGCACTGATGTTGGAAACAATGTCACAGATAAATATCAAGAAAATGAGGGGGCCCAAAATTGACTCCTGTGGAGTCGCAGCTTTAATATCATTCCATTTTGATTGAGCATCAGGCAGAACAACAGTTTGCCATCTGTCACTTAGATAAGATGAGAACCAATTAAATAGACTGCAAGAAATCCCAAAATGTTTGAGTGTGAAGAGGAAAGCATGATGCGAGATACGTCAAAAGAAAGCCTTGCTTATGTTGCAGAATACAACTCTGGAATCGACAGCCTTAGTGAAGAAGTTGTATAGATAAGTCAGTTGGTTAACTGTTGAGTCACCAGGTACAAAGCCTGATTTAAAACAGAGTGAGAAGATCATGGTCGCTATTGTGTCTAAGTATGCCTGTGGACTACCCTTTCAAGGACTTTCCCAATGGTACAGATAAGAGATATAGATTGACAATTGCCAACATGAGAATGGCTTCCGGGAGTGGTAAAAGCATCTTTCCATGAGCTAGAAAAAACAGAAGAGGACAGAGACTGGTAAAAGATCCTCTATTTTAGAGGTTGTAGTTGTAATGTGGTCCAACACAGGACGGATGTCATTCACATCATTTTGCAGAGTTTGAGCACCTTATTATTCATCAAGAAGGGTTTGATACCAACAAATGTTATTCAGAAGGTTTGCTTTGGTGATTTCATCTGCCACAGGGTTATCACTACCTTGCAATGAAGCAAGGATGAACTCGATTTGGAGGAGATGAAAGATTTCAGACAAGTTCACCATGATTTCCATGACGATGGAGAGGAAAGGAGTTTTTGTGCTAACATATTATTGTGATCTAGTTTGGCCTTTCTTATTACATTCAAAGGCGTAAAAATTAGTTGGACAGTCAATCTTTCCTTAGCTTTATTTTTTGATAAACTTAAGAAAAATAAACTACCTAAGTTTTTTAAGTTATTTGATGTATCTTAGATAAAATAATGGTACTAAAAACGCTCACTTAATTAAGTGTCTGTGAAACACCAATGCCCCTTAAAGGGCAAATGGATAGTTGACCTTTGACCTATTGATAGACCTTATCAACAGGGGTCATCTATCTATATTTGACCAACCTTCAAACCAAGTGAAGACCTAAGAGGCCAAAACAGTCGAATTGGCCAGACAAGGTTTGATTACCAACGAGCAAAAAAGACGGACATGAGCAAACCAGCAATATATACCCACATTTCTTTGAAGTGGGGCATAACTAGAAATTTAAAAATGAACCCTATAATTACAAAAATATGACAAAAATATAAATGCAAATCATTTCAAGACATTTCACCTAATAGAAATAACGGCTAGGATAAGAATAAAGTTTTGTAAAAATACTAGTAGAGAATAAAGCTCAGAAAAATCAACTACGTAAGTTTTTTTTAATTTTTTTCATATATCTCAAGTTAAAATAAGGGTACTAAAAACGCTCACTTAATGAAGTGTTTTGGAAACACCAATGCCCTAAACAGGCAAATGGATAGTTGACCTTTGACCTTATCAACAGGGGTCATCTATCTATATTTGACCAACCTTCAAACCAAGTGAAGACCTAAGAGGCCAAAACAGTCGAATTGGCCAGACAAGGTTTGATTACCAACGAGCAAAAAAGACGGACATGAGCAAACCAGCAATATATACCCACATTTCTTTGAAATGGGGGCATAACCAGAACTTTGAAAAAGAACCCTACAATTACAAAAATATGACAAAAATATAAATACAAATTATTTCAATTCAAGACATTTTACCTAATAGAAATAACTACTTGTATAAGAAGAAAGTTTTGTAGAAATATTTAGGCAGTTGCTTTTTCCTTAGCTTTATAAAAACTACAAATTAAGTTAAAATAGGGGTACATTTGTACTAAAATGCTATCTTAATGAGGTGTTTGTGATTGAGAAACAAAAATTTAGAAAAATCCAAATTCACCTCCTAAAAAATGAACCTATAAATGGAAAAAAAATATTTCAGGAGGTATTGTTTGTAGTTTTACAGTAAATGTAACCCTGACAACCATGTAAAGGCTTGTGTCATCTGCAAATAGACGCACATTTGCACTGATGTTTGAAACACTGTCACAGATAAATATCAAGAAAATGAGGGGGCCCAAAATTGACTCCTGTGGAGTCGCAGCTTTAATATCATTCCATTTGATTGAGTATCAGGCAGAACAACAGTTTGCCATCTGTCACTTAGATAAGATGAGAACCAATTAAATAGACTGCAAGAAATCCCAAAATGTTTGAGTGTGAAGAGGAAAGCATGATCCGAGATACGTCAAAAGAAAGCCTTGCTTATGTTGCAGAATACAACTCTGGAATCGACAGCCT
Organism: Lutraria lutraria; assembly: GCA_964023205.1. Classification (NCBI taxonomy): domain Eukaryota; kingdom Metazoa; phylum Mollusca; class Bivalvia; order Venerida; family Mactridae; genus Lutraria; species Lutraria lutraria. Next base: position 10,035,008 of record OZ026836.1, on the reverse strand, counting down.
TAGTGAAGAAGTTGTATAGATAAGTCAGTTGGTTAACTGTTGAGTCACCAGGTACAAAGCCTGATTTAAAGCAGAGTGAGAAGATCATGGTCGCTATTGTGTTTAAGTATGCCTGTGGACTACCCTTTCAAGGACTTTCCCAATGGTACAGATAAGAGATATAGATTGACAATTGCCAACATGAGAATGGCTTCCGGGAGTGGTAAAAGCATCTTTCCATGAGCTAGAAAAAACAGAAGAGGACAGAGACTGGTAAAAGATCCTCTATTTTAGAGGTTGTAGTTGTAATGTGGTCCAACACAGGACGGATGTCATTCACATCATTTTGCAGAGTTTGAGCACCTTATTATTCATCAAGAAGGGTTTGATACCAACAAATGTTATTCAGAAGGTTTGCTTTGGTGATTTCATCTGCCACAGGGTTATCACTACCTTGCAATGAAGCAAGGATGAACTCGATTTGGAGGAGATGAAAGATTTCAGACAAGTTCACCATGATTTCCATGACGATGGAGAGGAAAGGAGTCTTTGTGCTAACATATTATTGTAATCTAGTTTGGCCTTTCTTATTACATTCAAAGGCGTAAAAATTAGTTGGACAGTCAATCTTTCCTTAGCTTTATTTTTTGATAAACTTAAGAAAAATAAACTACCTAAGTTTTTTAAGTTATGTGATGTATCTTAGATAAAATAATGGTACTAAAAACGCTCACTTAATTAGGTGTCTGTGAAACACCAATGCCCCTTAAAGGGCAAAGGGATAGTTGACCTTTGACCTATTGATAGACCTTATCAACAGGGGTCATCTATCTATATTTGACCAACCTTCAAACCAAGTGAAGACCTAAGAGGCCAAAACAGTCGAATTGGCCAGACAAGGTTTGATTACCAACGAGCAAAAAAGACGGACATGAGCAAACCAGCAATATATACCCACATTTCTTTGAAGTGGGGCATAACTAGAAATTTAAAAATGAACCCTATAATTACAAAAATATGACAAAAATATAAATGCAAATCATTTCAAGACATTTCACCTAATAGAAATAACGGCTAGGATAAGAATAAAGTTTTGTAAAAATACTAGTAGAGAATAAAGCTCAGAAAAATCAACTACCTAAGTTTTTTTAAGTTTTTTTCATATATCTCAAGTTAAAATAAGGGTACTAAAAACGCTCACTTAATGAAGTGTTTTGGAAACACCAATGCCCTAAACAGGCAAATGGATAGTTGACCTTTGACCTATTGATAGACCTTATCAACAGGGGTCATCTATCTATATTTGACCAACCTTCAAACCAAGTGAAGACCTAAGAGGCCAAAACAGTCGAATTGGCCAGACAAGGTTTGATTACCAACGAGCAAAAAAGACGGACATGAGCAAACCAGCAATATATACCCACATTTCTTTGAAATGGGGGCATAACCAGAACTTTGAAAAAGAACCCTACAATTACAAAAATATGACAAAAATATAAATACAAATTATTTCAATTCAAGACATTTTACCTAATAGAAATAACTACTTGTATAAGAAGAAAGTTTTGTAGAAATATTTAGGCAGTTGATTTTTCCTTAGCTTTATAAAAACTACAAATTAAGTTAAAATAGGGGTACATTTGTACTAAAATGCTATCTTAATGAGGTGTTTGTGATTGAGAAACAAAAATTAAGAAAAATCCAAATTCACCTCCTAAAAAATGAACCTATAAATGGAATAAAAATATTTCAGGAGGTATTGTTTGTAGTTTTACAGTAAGTGTAACCCTGACAACCATGTAAAGGCTTGTGTCATCTGCAAATAGATGCACATTTGCACTGATGTTGGAAACAATGTCACAGATAAATATCAAGAAAATGAGGGGGCCCAAAATTGACTCCTGTGGAGTCGCAGCTTTAATATCATTCCATTTTGATTGAGCATCAGGCAGAACAACAGTTTGCCATCTGTCACTTAGATAAGATGAGAACCAATTAAATAGACTGCAAGAAATCCCAAAATGTTTGATTGTGAAGAGGAAAGCATGATGCGAGATACGTCAAAAGAAAGCCTTGCTTATGTTGCAGAATACAACTCTGGAATCGACAGCCTTAGTGAAGAAGTTGTATAGATAAGTCAGTTGGTTAACTGTTGAGTCACCAGGTACAAAGCCTGATTTAAAGCAGAGTGAAAAGATCATGGTCGCTATTGTGTTTAAGTATGCCTGTGGACTACCATTTCAAGGACTTTCCCAATGGTACAGATAAGAGATATAGATTGACAATTGCCAACATGAGAATGGCTTCCGGGAGTGGTAAAAGCATCTTTCCATGAGCTAGAAAAAACAGAAGAGGACAGAGACTGGTAAAAGATCCTCTATTTTAGAGGTTGTAGTTGTAATGTGGTCCAACACAGGACGGATGTCATTCACATCATTTTGCAGAGTTTGAGCACCTTATTATTCATCAAGAAGGGTTTGATACCAACAAATGTTATTCAGAAGGTTTGCTTTGGTGATTTCATCTGCCACAGGGTTATCACTATCTTGCAGTGAAGCAAGGATGAACTCGATTTGGAGGAGATGAAAGATTTCAGACAAGTTCACCATGATTTTCATGACGATGGAGAGGAAAGGAGTTTTTGTGCTAACATATTATTGTGATCTAGTTTGGCCTTTCTTATTACATTCAAAGGCGTAAAAATTAGTTGGACAGTCAATCTTTCCTTAGCTTTATTTTTTGATAAACTTAAGAAAAATAAACTACCTAAGTTTTTTAAGTTATTTGATGTATCTTAGATAAAATAATGGTACTAAAAACGCTCACTTAATTAGGTGTCTGTGAAACACCAATGCCCCTTAAAGGGCAAATGGATAGTTGACCTTTGACCTATTGATAGACCTTATCAACAGGGGTCATCTATCTATATTTGACCAACCTTCAAACCAAGTGAAGACCTAAGAGGCCAAAACAGTCGAATTGGCCAGACAAGGTTTGATTACCAACGAGCAAAAAAGACGGACATGAGCAAACCAGCAATATATACCCACATTTCTTTGAAGTGGGACATAACTAGAAATTTAAAAATGAACCCTATAATTACAAAAATATGACAAAAATATAAATGCAAATCATTTCAAGACATTTCACCTAATAGAAATAACGGCTAGGATAAGAATAAAGTTTTGTAAAAATACTAGTAGAGAATAAAGCTCAGAAAAATCAACTACCTAAGTTTTTTTAAGTTTTTTTCATATATCTCAAGTTAAAATAAGGGTACTAAAAACGCTCACTTAATGAAGTGTTTTGGAAACACCAATGCCCTAAACAGGCAAATGGATAGTTGACCTTTGACCTATTGATAGACCTTATCAACAGGGGTCATCTATCTATATTTGACCAACCTTCAAACCAAGTGAAGACCTAAGAGGCCAAAACAGTCGAATTGGCCAGACAAGGTTTGATTACCAACGAGCAAAAAAGACGGACATGAGCAAACCAGCAATATATACCCACATTTCTTTGAAATGGGGGCATAACCAGAACTTTGAAAAAGAACCCTACAATTACAAAAATATGACAAAAATATAAATACAAATTATTTCAATTCAAGACATTTTACCTAATAGAAATAACTACTTGTATAAGAAGAAAGTTTTGTAGAAATATTTAGGCAGTTGCTTTTTCCTTAGCTTTATAAAAACTACAAATTAAGTTAAAATAGGGGTACATTTGTACTAAAATGCTATCTTAATGAGGTGTTTGTGATTGAGAAACAAAAATTAAGAAAAATCCAAATTCACCTCCTAAAAAATGAACCTATAAATGGAATAAAAATATTTCAGGAGGTATTGTTTGTAGTTTTACAGTAAGTGTAACCCTGACAACCATGTAAAGGCTTGTGTCATCTGCAAATAGATGCACATTTGCACTGATGTTGGAAACAATGTCACAGATAAATATCAAGAAAATGAGGGGGCCCAAAATTGACTCCTGTGGAGTCGCAGCTTTAATATCATTCCATTTTGATTGAGCATCAGGCAGAACAACAGTTTGCCATCTGTCACTTAGATAAGATGAGAACCAATTAAATAGACTGCAAGAAATCCCAAAATGTTTGAGTGTGAAGAGGAAAGCATGATGCGAGATACGTCAAAAGAAAGCCTTGCTTATGTTGCAGAATACAACTCTGGAATCGACAGCCTTAGTGAAGAAGTTGTATAGATAAGTCAGTTGGTTAACTGTTGAGTCACCAGGTACAAAGCCTGATTTAAAGCAGAGTGAGAAGATCATGGTCGCTATTGTGTTTAAGTATGCCTGTGGACTACCCTTTCAAGGACTTTCCCAATAGTACAGATAAGAGATATAGATTGACAATTGCCAACATGAGAATGGCTTCCGGGAGTGGTAAAAGCATCTTTCCATGAGCTAGAAAAAACAGAAGAGGACAGAGACTGGTAAAAGATCCTCTATTTTAGAGGTTGTAGTTGTAATGTGGTCCAACACAGGACGGATGTCATTCACATCATTTTGCAGAGTTTGAGCACCTTATTATTCATCAAGAAGGGTTTGATACCAACAAATGTTATTCAGAAGGTTTGCTTTGGTGATTTCATCTGCCACAGGGTTATCACTACCTTGCAATGAAGCAAGGATGAACTCGATTTGGAGGAGATGAAAGATTTCAGACAAGTTCACCATGATTTCCATGACGATGGAGAGGAAAGGAGTCTTTGTGCTAACATATTATTGTAATCTAGTTTGGCCTTTCTTATTACATTCAAAGGCGTAAAAATTAGTTGGACAGTCAATCTTTCCTTAGCTTTATTTTTTGATAAACTTAAGAAAAATAAACTACCTAAGTTTTTTAAGTTATTTGATGTATCTTAGATAAAATAATGGTACTAAAAACGCTCACTTAATTAGGTGTCTGTGAAACACCAATGCCCCTTAAAGGGCAAATGGATAGTTGACCTTTGACCTATTGATAGACCTTATCAACAGGGGTCATCTATCTATATTTGACCAACCTTCAAACCAAGTGAAGACCTAAGAGGCCAAAACAGTCGAATTGGCCAGACAAGGTTTGATTACCAACGAGCAAAAAAGACGGACATGAGCAAACCAGCAATATATACCCACATTTCTTTGAAGTGGGGCATAACTAGAAATTTAAAAATGAACCCTATAATTACAAAAATATGACAAAAATATAAATGCAAATCATTTCAAGACATTTCACCTAATAGAAATAACGGCTAGGATAAGAATAAAGTTTTGTAAAAATACTAGTAGAGAATAAAGCTCAGAAAAATCAACTACCTAAGTTTTTTTAAGTTTTTTTCATATATCTCAAGTTAAAATAAGGGTACTAAAAACGCTCACTTAATGAAGTGTTTTGGAAACACCAATGCCCTAAACAGGCAAATGGATAGTTGACCTTTGACCTATTGATAGACCTTATCAACAGGGGTCATCTATCTATATTTGACCAACCTTCAAACCAAGTGAAGACCTAAGAGGCCAAAACAGTCGAATTGGCCAGACAAGGTTTGATTACCAACGAGCAAAAAAGACGGACATGAGCAAACCAGCAATATATACCCACATTTCTTTGAAATGGGGGCATAACCAGAACTTTGAAAAAGAACCCTACAATTACAAAAATATGACAAAAATATAAATACAAATTATTTCAATTCAAGACATTTTACCTAATAGAAATAACTACTTGTATAAGAAGAAAGTTTTGTAGAAATATTTAGGCAGTTGATTTTTCCTTAGCTTTATAAAAACTACAAATTAAGTTAAAATAGGGGTACATTTGTACTAAAATGCTATCTTAATGAGGTGTTTGTGATTGAGAAACAAAAATTAAGAAAAATCCAAATTCACCTCCTAAAAAATGAACCTATAAATGGAATAAAAATATTTCAGGAGGTATTGTTTGTAGTTTTACAGTAAGTGTAACCCTGACAACCATGTAAAGGCTTGTGTCATCTGCAAATAGATGCACATTTGCACTGATGTTGGAAACAATGTCACAGATAAATATCAAGAAAATGAGGGGGCCCAAAATTGACTCCTGTGGAGTCGCAGCTTTAATATCATTCCATTTTGATTGAGCATCAGGCAGAACAACAGTTTGCCATCTGTCACTTAGATAAGATGAGAACCAATTAAATAGACTGCAAGAAATCCCAAAATGTTTGATTGTGAAGAGGAAAGCATGATGCGAGATACGTCAAAAGAAAGCCTTGCTTATGTTGCAGAATACAACTCTGGAATCGACAGCCTTAGTGAAGAAGTTGTATAGATAAGTCAGTTGGTTAACTGTTGAGTCACCAGGTACAAAGCCTGATTTAAAGCAGAGTGAGAAGATCATGGTCGCTATTGTGTTTAAGTATGCCTGTGGACTACCATTTCAAGGACTTTCCCAATGGTACAGATAAGAGATATAGATTGACAATTGCCAACATGAGAATGGCTTCCGGGAGTGGTAAAAGCATCTTTCCATGAGCTAGAAAAAACAGAAGAGGACAGAGACTGGTAAAAGATCCTCTATTTTAGAGGTTGTAGTTGTAATGTGGTCCAACACAGGACGGATGTCATTCACATCATTTTGCAGAGTTTGAGCACCTTATTATTCATCAAGAAGGGTTTGATACCAACAAATGTTATTCAGAAGGTTTGCTTTGGTGATTTCATCTGCCACAGGGTTATCACTACCTTGCAATGAAGCAAGGATGAACTCGATTTGGAGGAGATGAAAGATTTCAGACAAGTTCACCATGATTTCCATGACGATGGAGAGGAAAGGAGTCTTTGTGCTAACATATTATTGTAATCTAGTTTGGCCTTTCTTATTACATTCAAAGGCGTAAAAATTAGTTGGACAGTCAATCTTTCCTTAGCTTTATTTTTTCATAAACTTAAGAAAAATAAACTACCTAAGTTTTTTAAGTTATTTGATGTATCTTAGATAAAATAATGGTACTAAAAACGCTCACTTAATTAGGTGTCTGTGAAACACCAATGCCCCTTAAAGGGCAAATGGATAGTTGACCTTTGACCTATTGATAGACCTTATCAACAGGGGTCATCTATCTATATTTGACCAACCTTCAAACCAAGTGAAGACCTAAGAGGCCAAAACAGTCGAATTGGCCAGACAAGGTTTGATTACCAACGAGCAAAAAAGACGGACATGAGCAAACCAGCAATATATACCCACATTTCTTTGAAGTGGGGCATAACTAGAAATTTAAAAATGAACCCTATAATTACAAAAATATGACAAAAATATAAATGCAAATCATTTCAAGACATTTCACCTAATAGAAATAACGGCTAGGATAAGAATAAAGTTTTGTAAAAATACTAGTAGAGAATAAAGCTCAGAAAAATCAACTACCTAAGTTTTTTTAAGTTTTTTTCATATATCTCAAGTTAAAATAAGGGTACTAAAAACGCTCACTTAATGAAGTGTTTTGGAAACACCAATGCCCTAAACAGGCAAATGGATAGTTAACCTTTGACCTATTGATAGACCTTATCAACAGGGGTCATCTATCTATATTTGACCAACCTTCAAACCAAGTGAAGACCTAAGAGGCCAAAACAGTCGAATTGGCCAGACAAGGTTTGATTACCAACGAGCAAAAAAGACGGACATGAGCAAACCAGCAATATATACCCACATTTCTTTGAAATGGGGGCATAACCAGAACTTTGAAAAAGAACCCTACAATTACAAAAATATGACAAAAATATAAATACAAATTATTTCAATTCAAGACATTTTACCTAATAGAAATAACTACTTGTATAAGAAGAAAGTTTTGTAGAAATATTTAGGCAGTTGATTTTTCCTTAGCTTTATAAAAACTACAAATTAAGTTAAAATAGGGGTACATTTGTACTAAAATGCTATCTTAATGAGGTGTTTGTGATTGAGAAACAAAAATTAAGAAAAATCCAAATTCACCTCCTAAAAAATGAACCTATAAATGGAATAAAAATATTTCAGGAGGTATTGTTTGTAGTTTTACAGTAAGTGTAACCCTGACAACCATGTAAAGGCTTGTGTCATCTGCAAATAGATGCACATTTGCACTGATGTTGGAAACAATGTCACAGATAAATATCAAGAAAATGAGGGGGCCCAAAATTGACTCCTGTGGAGTCGCAGCTTTAATATCATTCCATTTTGATTGAGCATCAGGCAGAACAACAGTTTGCCATCTGTCACTTAGATAAGATGAGAACCAATTAAATAGACTGCAAGAAATCCCAAAATGTTTGATTGTGAAGAGGAAAGCATGATGCGAGATACGTCAAAAGAAAGCCTTGCTTATGTTGCAGAATACAACTCTGGAATCGACAGCCTTAGTGAAGAAGTTGTATAGATAAGTCAGTTGGTTAACTGTTGAGTCACCAGGTACAAAGCCTGATTTAAAGCAGAGTGAGAAGATCATGGTCGCTATTGTGTTTAAGTATGCCTGTGGACTACCATTTCAAGGACTTTCCCAATGGTACAGATAAGAGATATAGATTGACAATTGCCAACATGAGAATGGCTTCCGGGAGTGGTAAAAGCATCTTTCCATGAGCTAGAAAAAACAGAAGAGGACAGAGACTGGTAAAAGATCCTCTATTTTAGAGGTTGTAGTTGTAATGTGGTCCAACACAGGACGGATGTCATTCACATCATTTTGCAGAGTTTGAGCACCTTATTATTCATCAAGAAGGGTTTGATACCAACAAATGTTATTCAGAAGGTTTGCTTTGGTGATTTCATCTGCCACAGGGTTATCACTATCTTGCAGTGAAGCAAGGATGAACTCGATTTGGAGGAGATGAAAGATTTCAGACAAGTTCACCATGATTTTCATGACGATGGAGAGGAAAGGAGTTTTTGTGCTAACATATTATTGTGATCTAGTTTGGCCTTTCTTATTACATTCAAAGGCGTAAAAATTAGTTGGACAGTCAATCTTTCCTTAGCTTTATTTTTTGATAAACTTAAGAAAAATAAACTACCTAAGTTTTTTAAGTTATTTGATGTATCTTAGATAAAATAATGGTACTAAAAACGCTCACTTAATTAGGTGTCTGTGAAACACCAATGCCCCTTAAAGGGCAAATGGATAGTTGACCTTTGACCTATTGATAGACCTTATCAACAGGGGTCATCTATCTATATTTGACCAACCTTCAAACCAAGTGAAGACCTAAGAGGCCAAAACAGTCGAATTGGCCAGACAAGGTTTGATTACCAACGAGCAAAAAAGACGGACATGAGCAAACCAGCAATATATACCCACATTTCTTTGAAGTGGGACATAACTAGAAATTTAAAAATGAACCCTATAATTACAAAAATATGACAAAAATATAAATGCAAATCATTTCAAGACATTTCACCTAATAGAAATAACGGCTAGGATAAGAATAAAGTTTTGTAAAAATACTAGTAGAGAATAAAGCTCAGAAAAATCAACTACCTAAGTTTTTTTAAGTTTTTTTCATATATCTCAAGTTAAAATAAGGGTACTAAAAACGCTCACTTAATGAAGTGTTTTGGAAACACCAATGCCCTAAACAGGCAAATGGATAGTTGACCTTTGACCTATTGATAGACCTTATCAACAGGGGTCATCTATCTATATTTGACCAACCTTCAAACCAAGTGAAGACCTAAGAGGCCAAAACAGTCGAATTGGCCAGACAAGGTTTGATTACCAACGAGCAAAAAAGACGGACATGAGCAAACCAGCAATATATACCCACATTTCTTTGAAATGGGGGCATAACCAGAACTTTGAAAAAGAACCCTACAATTACAAAAATATGACAAAAATATAAATACAAATTATTTCAATTCAAGACATTTTACCTAATAGAAATAACTACTTGTATAAGAAGAAAGTTTTGTAGAAATATTTAGGCAGTTGATTTTTCCTTAGCTTTATAAAAACTACAAATTAAGTTAAAATAGGGGTACATTTGTACTAAAATGCTATCTTAATGAGGTGTTTGTGATTGAGAAACAAAAATTAAGAAAAATCCAAATTCACCTCCTAAAAAATGAACCTATAAATGGAATAAAAATATTTCAGGAGGTATTGTTTGTAGTTTTACAGTAAGTGTAACCCTGACAACCATGTAAAGGCTTGTGTCATCTGCAAATAGATGCACATTTGCACTGATGTTGGAAACAATGTCACAGATAAATATCAAGAAAATGAGGGGGCCCAAAATTGACTCCTGTGGAGTCGCAGCTTTAATATCATTCCATTTTGATTGAGCATCAGGCAGAACAACAGTTTGCCATCTGTCACTTAGATAAGATGAGAACCAATTAAATAGACTGCAAGAAATCCCAAAATGTTTGATTGTGAAGAGGAAAGCATGATGCGAGATACGTCAAAAGAAAGCCTTGCTTATGTTGCAGAATACAACTCTGGAATCGACAGCCTTAGTGAAGAAGTTGTATAGATAAGTCAGTTGGTTAACTGTTGAGTCACCAGGTACAAAGCCTGATTTAAAGCAGAGTGAGAAGATCATGGTCGCTATTGTGTTTAAGTATGCCTGTGGACTACCATTTCAAGGACTTTCCCAATGGTACAGATAAGAGATATAGATTGACAATTGCCAACATGAGAATGGCTTCCGGGAGTGGTAAAAGCATCTTTCCATGAGCTAGAAAAAACAGAAGAGGACAGAGACTGGTAAAAGATCCTCTATTTTAGAGGTTGTAGTTGTAATGTGGTCCAACACAGGACGGATGTCATTCACATCATTTTGCAGAGTTTGAGCACCTTATTATTCATCAAGAAGGGTTTGATACCAACAAATGTTATTCAGAAGGTTTGCTTTGGTGATTTCATCTGCCACAGGGTTATCACTACCTTGCAATGAAGCAAGGATGAACTCGATTTGGAGGAGATGAAAGATTTCAGACAAGTTCACCATGATTTCCATGACGATGGAGAGGAAAGGAGTCTTTGTGCTAACATATTATTGTAATCTAGTTTGGCCTTTCTTATTACATTCAAAGGCGTAAAAATTAGTTGGACAGTCAATCTTTCCTTAGCTTTATTTTTTCATAAACTTAAGAAAAATAAACTACCTAAGTTTTTTAAGTTATTTGATGTATCTTAGATAAAATAATGGTACTAAAAACGCTCACTTAATTAGGTGTCTGTGAAACACCAATGCCCCTTAAAGGGCAAATGGATAGTTGACCTTTGACCTATTGATAGACCTTATCAACAGGGGTCATCTATCTATATTTGACCAACCTTCAAACCAAGTGAAGACCTAAGAGGCCAAAACAGTCGAATTGGCCAGACAAGGTTTGATTACCAACGAGCAAAAAAGACGGACATGAGCAAACCAGCAATATATACCCACATTTCTTTGAAGTGGGGCATAACTAGAAATTTAAAAATGAACCCTATAATTACAAAAATATGACAAAAATATAAATGCAAATCATTTCAAGACATTTCACCTAATAGAAATAACGGCTAGGATAAGAATAAAGTTTTGTAAAAATACTAGTAGAGAATAAAGCTCAGAAAAATCAACTACCTAAGTTTTTTTAAGTTTTTTTCATATATCTCAAGTTAAAATAAGGGTACTAAAAACGCTCACTTAATGAAGTGTTTTGGAAACACCAATGCCCTAAACAGGCAAATGGATAGTTAACCTTTGACCTATTGATAGACCTTATCAACAGGGGTCATCTATCTATATTTGACCAACCTTCAAACCAAGTGAAGACCTAAGAGGCCAAAACAGTCGAATTGGCCAGACAAGGTTTGATTACCAACGAGCAAAAAAGACGGACATGAGCAAACCAGCAATATATACCCACATTTCTTTGAAATGGGGGCATAACCAGAACTTTGAAAAAGAACCCTACAATTACAAAAATATGACAAAAATATAAATACAAATTATTTCAATTCAAGACATTTTACCTAATAGAAATAACTACTTGTATAAGAAGAAAGTTTTGTAGAAATATTTAGGCAGTTGATTTTTCCTTAGCTTTATAAAAACTACAAATTAAGTTAAAATAGGGGTACATTTGTACTAAAATGCTATCTTAATGAGGTGTTTGTGATTGAGAAACAAAAATTAAGAAAAATCCAAATTCACCTCCTAAAAAATGAACCTATAAATGGAATAAAAATATTTCAGGAGGTATTGTTTGTAGTTTTACAGTAAGTGTAACCCTGACAACCATGTAAAGGCTTGTGTCATCTGCAAATAGATGCACATTTGCACTGATGTTGGAAACAATGTCACAGATAAATATCAAGAAAATGAGGGGGCCCAAAATTGACTCCTGTGGAGTCGCAGCTTTAATATCATTCCATTTTGATTGAGCATCAGGCAGAACAACAGTTTGCCATCTGTCACTTAGATAAGATGAGAACCAATTAAATAGACTGCAAGAAATCCCAAAATGTTTGATTGTGAAGAGGAAAGCATGATGCGAGATACGTCAAAAGAAAGCCTTGCTTATGTTGCAGAATACAACTCTGGAATCGACAGCCTTAGTGAAGAAGTTGTATAGATAAGTCAGTTGGTTAACTGTTGAGTCACCAGGTACAAAGCCTGATTTAAAGCAGAGTGAGAAGATCATGGTCGCTATTGTGTTTAAGTATGCCTGTGGACTACCATTTCAAGGACTTTCCCAATGGTACAGATAAGAGATATAGATTGACAATTGCCAACATGAGAATGGCTTCCGGGAGTGGTAAAAGCATCTTTCCATGAGCTAGAAAAAACAGAAGAGGACAGAGACTGGTAAAAGATCCTCTATTTTAGAGGTTGTAGTTGTAATGTGGTCCAACACAGGACGGATGTCATTCACATCATTTTGCAGAGTTTGAGCACCTTATTATTCATCAAGAAGGGTTTGATACCAACAAATGTTATTCAGAAGGTTTGCTTTGGTGATTTCATCTGCCACAGGGTTATCACTACCTTGCAATGAAGCAAGGATGAACTCGATTTGGAGGAGATGAAAGATTTCAGACAAGTTCACCATGATTTCCATGACGATGGAGAGGAAAGGAGTCTTTGTGCTAACATATTATTGTAATCTAGTTTGGCCTTTCTTATTACATTCAAAGGCGTAAAAATTAGTTGGACAGTCAATCTTTCCTTAGCTTTATTTTTTGATAAACTTAAGAAAAATAAACTACCTAAGTTTTTTAAGTTATTTGATGTATCTTAGATAAAATAATGGTACTAAAAACGCTCACTTAATTAGGTGTCTGTGAAACACCAATGCCCCTTAAAGGGCAAATGGATAGTTGACCTTTGACCTATTGATAGACCTTATCAACAGGGGTCATCTATCTATATTTGACCAACCTTCAAACCAAGTGAAGACCTAAGAGGCCAAAACAGTCGAATTGGCCAGACAAGGTTTGATTACCAACGAGCAAAAAAGACGGACATGAGCAAACCAGCAATATATACCCACATTTCTTTGAAGTGGGACATAACTAGAAATTTAAAAATGAACCCTATAATTACAAAAATATGACAAAAATATAAATGCAAATCATTTCAAGACATTTCACCTAATAGAAATAACGGCTAGGATAAGAATAAAGTTTTGTAAAAATACTAGTAGAGAATAAAGCTCAGAAAAATCAACTACCTAAGTTTTTTTAAGTTTTTTTCATATATCTCAAGTTAAAATAAGGGTACTAAAAACGCTCACTTAATGAAGTGTTTTGGAAACACCAATGCCCTAAACAGGCAAATGGATAGTTGACCTTTGACCTATTGATAGACCTTATCAACAGGGGTCATCTATCTATATTTGACCAACCTTCAAACCAAGTGAAGACCTAAGAGGCCAAAACAGTCGAATTGGCCAGACAAGGTTTGATTACCAACGAGCAAAAAAGACGGACATGAGCAAACCAGCAATATATACCCACATTTCTTTGAAATGGGGGCATAACCAGAACTTTGAAAAAGAACCCTACAATTACAAAAATATGACAAAAATATAAATACAAATTATTTCAATTCAAGACATTTTACCTAATAGAAATAACTACTTGTATAAGAAGAAAGTTTTGTAGAAATATTTAGGCAGTTGCTTTTTCCTTAGCTTTATAAAAACTACAAATTAAGTTAAAATAGGGGTACATTTGTACTAAAATGCTATCTTAATGAGGTGTTTGTGATTGAGAAACAAAAATTAAGAAAAATCCAAATTCACCTCCTAAAAAATGAACCTATAAATGGAATAAAAATATTTCAGGAGGTATTGTTTGTAGTTTTACAGTAAGTGTAACCCTGACAACCATGTAAAGGCTTGTGTCATCTGCAAATAGATGCACATTTGCACTGATGTTGGAAACAATGTCACAGATAAATATCAAGAAAATGAGGGGGCCCAAAATTGACTCCTGTGGAGTCGCAGCTTTAATATCATTCCATTTTGATTGAGCATCAGGCAGAACAACAGTTTGCCATCTGTCACTTAGATAAGATGAGAACCAATTAAATAGACTGCAAGAAATCCCAAAATGTTTGATTGTGAAGAGGAAAGCATGATGCGAGATACGTCAAAAGAAAGCCTTGCTTATGTTGCAGAATACAACTCTGGAATCGACAGCCTTAGTGAAGAAGTTGTATAGATAAGTCAGTTGGTTAACTGTTGAGTCACCAGGTACAAAGCCTGATTTAAAGCAGAGTGAGAAGATCATGGTCGCTATTGTGTTTAAGTATGCCTGTGGACTACCATTTCAAGGACTTTCCCAATGGTACAGATAAGAGATATAGATTGACAATTGCCAACATGAGAATGGCTTCCGGGAGTGGTAAAAGCATCTTTCCATGAGCTAGAAAAAACAGAAGAGGACAGAGACTGGTAAAAGATCCTCTATTTTAGAGGTTGTAGTTGTAATGTGGTCCAACACAGGACGGATGTCATTCACATCATTTTGCAGAGTTTGAGCACCTTATTATTCATCAAGAAGGGTTTGATACCAACAAATGTTATTCAGAAGGTTTGCTTTGGTGATTTCATCTGCCACAGGGTTATCACTATCTTGCAGTGAAGCAAGGATGAACTCGATTTGGAGGAGATGAAAGATTTCAGACAAGTTCACCATGATTTTCATGACGATGGAGAGGAAAGGAGTTTTTGTGCTAACATATTATTGTGATCTAGTTTGGCCTTTCTTATTACATTCAAAGGCGTAAAAATTAGTTGGACAGTCAATCTTTCCTTAGCTTTATTTTTTGATAAACTTAAGAAAAATAAACTACCTAAGTTTTTTAAGTTATTTGATGTATCTTAGATAAAATAATGGTACTAAAAACGCTCACTTAATTAGGTGTCTGTGAAACACCAATGCCCCTTAAAGGGCAAATGGATAGTTGACCTTTGACCTATTGATAGACCTTATCAACAGGGGTCATCTATCTATATTTGACCAACCTTCAAACCAAGTGAAGACCTAAGAGGCCAAAACAGTCGAATTGGCCAGACAAGGTTTGATTACCAACGAGCAAAAAAGACGGACATGAGCAAACCAGCAATACATACCCACATTTCTTTGAAGTGGGACATAACTAGAAATTTAAAAATGAACCCTATAATTACAAAAATATGACAAAAATATAAATGCAAATCATTTCAAGACATTTCACCTAATAGAAATAACGGCTAGGATAAGAATAAAGTTTTGTAAAAATACTAGTAGAGAATAAAGCTCAGAAAAATCAACTACCTAAGTTTTTTTAAGTTTTTTTCATATATCTCAAGTTAAAATAAGGGTACTAAAAACGCTCACTTAATGAAGTGTTTTGGAAACACCAATGCCCTAAACAGGCAAATGGATAGTTGACCTTTGACCTATTGATAGACCTTATCAACAGGGGTCATCTATCTATATTTGACCAACCTTCAAACCAAGTGAAGACCTAAGAGGCCAAAACAGTCGAATTGGCCAGACAAGGTTTGATTACCAACGAGCAAAAAAGACGGACATGAGCAAACCAGCAATATATACCCACATTTCTTTGAAATGGGGGCATAACCAGAACTTTGAAAAAGAACCCTACAATTACAAAAATATGACAAAAATATAAATACAAATTATTTCAATTCAAGACATTTTACCTAATAGAAATAACTACTTGTATAAGAAGAAAGTTTTGTAGAAATATTTAGGCAGTTGCTTTTTCCTTAGCTTTATAAAAACTACAAATTAAGTTAAAATAGGGGTACATTTGTACTAAAATGCTATCTTAATGAGGTGTTTGTGATTGAGAAACAAAAATTTAGAAAAATCCAAATTCACCTCCTAAAAATGAACCTATAAATGGAAAAAAAATATTTCAGGAGGTATTGTTTGTAGTTTTACAGTAAATGTAACCCTGACAACCATGTAAAGGCTTGTGTCATCTGCAAATAGATGCACATTTGCACTGATGTTTGAAACACTGTCACAGATAAATATCAAGAAAATGAGGGGGCCCAAACTTGACTCCTGTGGAGTCGCAGCTTTAATATCATTCCATTTTGATTGAGCATCAGGCAGAACAACAGTTTGCCATCTGTCACTTAGATAAGATGAGAACCAATTAAATAGACTGCAAGAAATCCCAAAATGTTTGAGTGTGAAGAGGAAAGCATGATGCGAGATACGTCAAAAGAAAGCCTTGCTTATGTTGCAGAATACAACTCTGGAATCGACAGCCTTAGTGAAGAAGTTGTATAGATAAGTCAGTTGGTTAACTGTTGAGTCACCAGGTACAAAGCCTGATTTAAAGCAGAGTGAGAAGATCATGGTCGCTATTGTGTTTAAGTATGCCTGTGGACTACCATTTCAAGGACTTTCCCAATGGTACAGATAAGAGATATAGATTGACAATTGCCAACATGAGAATGGCTTCCAGGAGTGGTAAAAGCATCTTTCCATGAGCTAGAAAAAACAGAAGAGGACAGAGACTGGTAAAAAATCCTCTATTTTAGAAGTTGCAATTGTAATGTGGTCCAACACAGGAAGGATGTCATTCACATCATTTTGCAGAGTTCGAGCACCTAATTATTCATCAAGATGGGTTTGATACTGACAAATGTTATTCTGAGGGTTTGCTTTGTGATTTCATCTTCCACAGGGTTATCACCATCTTGCAGCGAAGCAAGGATGGACTCGATTTGGAGGAGATGAAAGATCTGAGACAAGCTCACCATGATTTCCATGACGATGGAGAGGAAAGGAGTTTTTGTGCTAACATATTATTGTGATTTAGTTTAGCCTTTTTTATTTCATCAACAGAATTATTTTCAAATGTGTTGAAATTAAGAAGATTTTTTATCAAGCTAACATCATTTTTATTAAGATTACAACTCAACAAATTCAATGTTGGCTTGTAATCATACTCAATTTTCAAGTTAAACTCTCAAATGTTCTACCAACCATCACTTTAATTCAGAGTTAGATATCTGTTATGGTTTTCATGACAAGTCTAAGTCTATGGGTTTTTTTAAGCAAAAGTGAAGCGAGAGCTTCTATAGTGATACACCCAGTTTTGTATTAAAAAAAACTTGACACCTCTACACAATACATCTGTGCTGAAAATAGTACCACTGGTTGTATAAGTCTACCAATTGCTGTTATCATACAAGTTGGATATATTGCAGGATTATGTTCATTTTGAATTATTACATTATCATGGCATTTCAAACTGTACAATTATTGAGTTTAATAATTCAGTATTCATCGGCACAAAAGTTTCATTCATAAGGATGATCCGCACCAATGTTTCATTCTTAAAGCCAATAAATAGTGTGCATCGCCACTTTACACAAGGGAATCGCTAAAAGACACTAACAAATGGAGGACACCAGTTAATCGTAACTCTGCCTACTGGACAGGCATAAAGTACAGAATGAACTAGCTTGATCTCACGAAATAAATTTATTTCTGAGATTGGTTTGCATCAAAACAATTTCAACATAAATGAATTGTCATTAATACAGAAACACAGGACCCCTGGCATTGCTTAAGAGTTAACCCTAATGAAGGAGACACTCACTTTATTATTATATATAATTACAAAGTATTAAGAGTCAGATGTGTTTTAAAGTGAACAGGAAGTGGAGGTATGAGTTTACTTTCAACTTTGACAGAATTGGGAGCATAATAAGTGGACTACTACCAAAACCTCTTTATTACACTGAGCCAAAACTGACTCTTTTGATGTTATTAGTCCAAACAATAAGTACATTTGAGTTTGTAACATTGAGGCCTAGAGTAGGTAGAGATTTTTGGTATTATCTAACGCAAATCTACCAAATATTATCAATAACATTTTAACTTTCGCTTCTGACAGTACTCCCAGTGCTTTGATTGTATTTGCTGCTGTGTAGCAGACGATTACAGTGTTAACATATTTCAGAAACAGTTCACATCGGACGTGAAAAACCTGAGAACTTTCACTTCCAGTTCAACCACTACAAAAAATAGTTTTCAGCTCATTTAAACTCTACAGTCCATGAGAATCAAACCTTGAATTTTTTTACAGGTATATTCATAAACACTACTCAATTAGCAAATACTGATTATCTGTAATTGGAACTTTCACTTCTGTAATGGCTGACGGTCACGTAATAAAACAATGGCATAGGCCTAATTAATAGAAATAGAATCGTCCATAGTGTAACTTTTTTGTATGTAATATACGTGTAGTATTAATAGTTCTACAAACTAGCTTTATTCTACACAATTTCTTAAAATCACAAGTACATAAATATTTCAATCAGTAGTATATGAATAGTGAAGTTGACATAATGAGAATCAACTGTAGTAGGAAGTGTACAGAAAGTGTATTGTATACATGTAGTTAAATTTTCCTTTATAATTATTTCAAGCAAGACCCTGCATTCAATAAACACATATACCCCAATTGGCACACTTGATGCAACAGATTTCAATGGGATTTTGTCATCTTAAATTGGTTAATGCTATAGGGCTGATTTAGAACTTGAGCACTTATCTTTTGTTCAGTGGCTGCCACAGGATGCTTAGTCTTCATCTTTGTTTACTGAAAAATATAAATTGCTTACATAAATATTTGTATACCTGTTTTATGGAATAATAAAAGTAAACTAGACAGAAGCATGGTAAGGTGGAGCAATATATGCCCAAAGGTATAATTGATACTGTAAAAACATTATTTTGGGGTACTTTCGTGCATATGACCTTTGACCCCCTAAGTGTGACCATGAAGTTAGCCTTCCAAAACATGGAAGCTGCACTTCTTCTCAATGTGGTGAACATTTGAGTTAAGTTTCTTCAAAACCCTTTGCAGGCTTAAAGAGTTACAGAGCGGAAACAATTCATATGACCTTCGATCCGTAAGTGTGACCTTGACCTTGAAGTTAGCCTTCCCAGACATGTGCTGTGCATGTCGTTTTTATCTGGTAATCATTTGAGTAATGTTTCTTCGAAAACCTTCAAGGGGATAAAGAGTAATAGAGCAGACATGACATTGCTGATGGATGGACGGACAGACAGACGCATGCCAGCAACTTAACATAATGCAACACTTCAGACGTATAAAAATAAATACTGAGGTATTCCACATTAAACTCAAAATTAAGTTGAAATGCAAAAACAACAAACATACACATATTGCACAAGAACACACAAAGTAATAAATGTTTACATTTAAGCTTAAATCAAATCAGGAGAATTACAGACCTAAATTGTGTAGCTATAGTCGATTTAAAGTTGCATGCTAATGAGGGATTAGTCTCATTTCAATATTTAGGTGTAACAGGTAAACATGGTAACCGTTATAGATAAGATAGAGAAAACATAAATGCAAATGCCTCAATAGCGTAAAGGTTAGTGCTGATGATATTGAGATATACATCATTCTAACCATTGGTTCGAATCTAGTTCATATCATTTTGTAACTATATTTTGTAACTATGTTTTTTTCTTTTGATTATTTCTAATCCTTTTATTTTGTATTGTTTATTTTTTTCATTATTGTATTATATCATTTCAAAACAATTCAAACATGTATACATTCAACACGCATCATCACATTCACTCGCCGTGTCTGTCTCCTCATCGCTATAAGTGAATTATATCAGTAAACAGTCCATCTCCTTCTCTACTGCATACTACATGTCTATGTAATAATACACAAGTCATTATTGTGTATATGAAACAAGATATTAAATTTGATTTTCAAAATTTGAAGGGTAATTCTTGCAGTTTCGAATACGATATAATTATGTTAATAAAAAAAAGCATTTTGGCAGTTTTGAATTTAACTTCTGACCACTACTAATAAAAGAAATCATAGCCTTTATCTCTGAGCCACGGCGCGTTACGATAGTGCTCTATTTATGTATTACAATATAAAGTCATTTCAACCGGTAAATAACCTGATCTACCTCGGAAAAATGTAAATCTTAACAACGGTTCTCATTTAACTTTAAATCGACTGAACAAATAAATTTGAACAGAAACAGGTTTTTATTTATTTATTTCATCAGATTAAACACCATTTTCAACATTATTTCAGTTATATCGTGGAAGGCTGCAGTTATCCCAAACTATCTTCCCTGGACTTCATTTAATTAGGCCTTAATCAATAATAACCTCATTCTATCTGCAAGCTACTGCCAAGCTATGTACCCCACATAATTCAGAGGTGGAGGAAGATTTAACATAGGATGTATTACTAATATCTTCAGTCAAATTTGTCACGGACAGTGTGCACCTCACCCTGGGTCAAACTCACAACAATGAAACTTGTACAGTATGCTATACAAAATTCTAAACTAAAAGAATATTATAACTGCCATCATTTGGTAAACCTTTATTGCAAGATAGGAGCAGACTAAAGCTCAAACAGAATCATCAAAAACTACTTACAACAAATCCAATATCCTTAAAACACATTAAAATAAATAGACAAAGTACAACTTTCAATATTTGTTACCCTGACTACACCAAAAACTAGGGAAACCTGAGTGAATCTGATTGGTCAGGACCCTTTGTTGACCAATCAATGACAATTAAGCTTATTAAATGTTTACAATATTCACCAATAAGAGTCTATGTTACAATTCGAGGGCTCAGCGCAACACTGTCGTAACTTGTTCTTATTTCAACATGAGTTACGACATTGTTGTGTTGACCCTCGAATTGTGATTCAAATGCAATAATCTTCAACAGCAAGTGTGACTTTATCAATAGAAATATACCTGCTAAACACAAGGTGAACTATGAACTTACACCTTCCAGGTTAATACTTTAATTGCCCTTGTAAGCTATCCACACTTATCTTCTCAAGCAAAAGAAGAAAAAGATCATTTTTATGAAGTTATCACTTAATTAAATAATACATGACCCATATGCACCTTAATCTACATAAAATTAAGAACAAATTGACACCATATATGAATATATTTCACCTCACAGAATCCAATTGATAAATAAAAGTGTTAACTCATTTTAATTCTGAACATATAAAGTTACAAGTCTGTGTTTCCTGAAGATAGATACAATGCAACCTTTCCAAAACAACACCCTTTAGGAGTAGCAAAATTATGTTGCCGATGAGAGGTTGTTGCTCTAAAGAGGTTAAATAAAGTCTTAAATCGTTCAGTGGGTAAAACTCATACTGTTGTGGAAGGGGGGTTGTTGCTCAAGATAGGGCCACTATGGAGAGGTTGTGCTGTACAATTAAATAATTATTTACAAAATCCTATAAACCATGAAGCATTAAAAACATCATGAACAGCTGTACAAATTATATATTACCTAATTAATTATCAATTAACAAAAAAAACAAAGCAACCACATTAAATCATTAATTATTGATTTGATTATTGTACATATTATTTACAATTGTATGTTTATATGTTTTGTGTTATTTGTGTCATGGTCGTATACATGTCTTATACATGTGTAAAATGTAAAATTGTAAATGGCCAAAGGCATACTTAGATGGCGATTTGCCAATAAATTGTATTGCATTAAAATTGAGTCATACCTAAGATAACAATCATTATTGCAAACATGTACCTGATTCTTGCATTTTATATACTGTGCAACCTCTCCAAAGCAACACCCTTCGGGAGTAGCAAAATTGTGTTGTTGTTAAGAGGTTGTTGCTTTTGAGAGGTTAAATCATTAGTTAAATTGTGCAGTGGAAAAAATCATTCTGTTGTTCAAGGGAGGTTGCTTAAGAGAGAGCTATCTGCTCTAGGGAGGTTGCGCTGTATGATATAATAAATTATTAAGGTACCCAAGTTAATTAATTGCTACCTGGGATCAATATAGCATGATAGGGAAACCTCTAATGAATGGATGACTGAGCTAAAGTCATATTTCTTCTTTCCTTCTGATGATCTTTGTTTACAGGTTTGACTATATACATGTACAATAACTTTATTTAAATGATGTAGGCCACCGGCCCATTGTACAGAATTACATACATACAACTTTAGTTTTGTGCATCAAATAGTAAAAAAAGAAAGAAAGAAGTATGCATGCATTTGAACAGAAGATAATATATATTGTAGTTTATGCTGCAGTGAGAATTTAGAATCTATTTTTTATTATCACTGAAACTTTGAGGATGGTGGTATTTGCTGACTTTCTTTAGAATAAAAATTTCCCAATCAATTAAGTGGTGTTTTTTTCACACAAATGTCGAGTCACCATAAACTGGAACATATTTCTCCAAATATGTCAGTGGATATATAAAATAAATATCTCAAAAAACACACATAAAGTCAAACCTGTGAACAAAGGCCAGCCATGCTAATAACATAATGTGACCTTTATTGACAGGTGGTCTTTTTTGGAAGTCTTTTTCTTCTAAATATCAATTACAGTTTTTAAAAGGCTGGCCTTTACTCACAGGGTGGCCTGTATTCAAAGGTGACCACTAACACAGGGTTGACTGTATATCATATGAAGGACATTGGAAAGATAAAGCCATGAACATTAGATCCATTTATGAAATGCATATAGCCTACCCGGTTAGGTCAGTGCTTAGAGCACTGGTCTACTGATCAAGCGGTTGTGAGTTCAAACCCTAGACCAGACTCACACTGTCTGTGACAAATTTGACTGAAGATATTATACATTACATGTTTAATTGCCCCCACCTCTGAAATATGTGGGGAAGTTTGGTAGTAGCTTGTGGATAGAACATAATTACAGAAGTCCAGGAAAGCTGGTTAGGATAACTACATGCCATGATATGTTGAAAATGGGGTTAAATCTGAAGAAATATGAAATGCAAATTTTTCATCCATATCTTACAAGAAATATCTTTAGAAAAGATAATTGGCGCAGATACAGTACAAAATGCCAGATAGCTGTATAGTTTTCAGACACAGGCAAAGTCAAGCATGGCGACACTGTGGCAGAATTGACTTTTAAGTTACTTTCCAACATCTATGATTGATTATTATTACAATAAGTCCATTTTTATTCTTCTTAAATACATTTAATCTAAAGGTATTTTCCTTCTACACATGTTTATTCAAGCACTGATGATCATTAAATAATATTTTTCAACTATCTAGTCATTGGGGTGTCCAAGGGCTCTTTATTCACTTAATATACTTAAAATCACATTGTTTAACCACCAGTTTATGTGTTATGCTGTACATGTTTAAGGATACCCCTGTGTCATTTAAAAAGAGTGTATCGGTCATGAAATTCTCATGATTTCTCTCCCATAAGGCTGAGTTTCCAGCACTCAGTGCTTGCTTCACTGACTTTTGCAAGGTACACAAAATGTAGATGAACTTTGCCACCTCTTTTGTAAATTTAAGGGATACTATTATTATATTTTGACCAGGGCTCTAAATTCATAGACTAAATTATTATCTTCTTTCCTTCTAAATTCATGGTCTTTAGGATTGTTGAGTATTTGATTCATCTTATTTATTGTTCACCTTGTTTATTATAATCCATAAAACTTGTTTCAGTTATAAATAGTAAATCAAAGGGATTAGCAAATCCAGCATCATTTAAAATTGCAACTCATCATAATTAAAATTCTTTATTCTTACGATTAAACACAATTAACACTTGAACACGAACATTCTTTATGTTAAAACATGTGTACGAGCGAATGGAAATTTAACAAAACAATTTGATAGTTTAAATGGAGTTAAACAAGGTGAACCATTTGTCACCATTATTATTTTATTTTTTATAAATGATATGTATCATGCTTTATATGATGGAACTATTGACTCATTTAATATAGACGAATTATGATTGTTTTTACTTCTATTTGCTGATGATACTGTGCTGATGTCTTATACTAAAGAAGGGTTGCAAATATTATTAGATAACTTACACACTTACTGTAGCAAATGGGGTATAAAAGTAAACACTGATAAAACTGTTGTTATGGTTTGTAAAAAGAGTAATAGGCCAGAAAACATAGAATTTTATTATGATCATCATAAGCTTGACTCTAAAGTCACTAAATTTACATATCTTGGGGTAACACTATCATCCAACAGTAGTAATTCATTGATCATGACACATACCTGTCAAATCTGTCAAACTTTATAAACATACCTGAGCGTGTACCCCATGATAAAATAATTGATAACCCAGGTAAACGCCTGATTGAACTGTGTCGGTCTACTTTGTACATCATTGGCAATTCACGCCTACATATTGACCACAGTATTGGCGAATACACCTTTCATTCATCATTAGGTTCATCAGTTGTTGACTATCTCTTGTTACATACAGATGATTGTGACTATATTTCTGAATTTAATATAATTCCTCCAAACAAGTTCTCTGACCATAGTGGAATTCATTTTAGCATTCCAGTTAAAAATCAACAAATGTATTCTCGTACAGAAGTTACCGAGGAAACATTCCTAAAATTTGATGAAACGAAAGTGTTACAGTTTCATGAAAGCGTATCCCCAAAACGAGATGACATATCTAATCTTACTAAAACAAGAGGGCCAAGATGGCCCTATATCGCTCACATGACAATCACTGTTCACTCATTAAAACATTGTTTTGAACCGGTGACCTAGTTTTTGACCCCAGATGACCCATGTTAGAACTTGTCCTACATATAAATAAGACAAACATTCTGACAAAATTTGGTGAAGATCCAATCAAAACCATGAAAACTACAGCATAGACAAGGTTTTCCTAAGATTTGACCTCGTGACCTAGTTTTTGACCCCAGACAACCTATGTTCGAATTTGTCTTACATATCATTAAGACAAACATTCTGACTAGGTTTGGTGAAGATACAATCACAATTTGACATCTACAGTGTTAATAAAGTTTTCCTAAGATTTGACCTTGTGACCTGGTTTCTGACCCTAGGTGACCCATATTTAAACTTGTCCTTAATATCATTAAGACAAACAATCTGACAAGGTTTGGCCAAGATCCAATTAAAACCATGACATTTAGAGCTTTTACAAGACTTTTACCTAAGATTTGACCTGGTGACCCAGTTTTTGACCCGGCTGACCCATGTTCAACCTTGACCCACATATCATTCAGGCAAACATTCTGACAAGGTTTGGTGAAGATCCAATTAAAACTGTGACATCTACAGTGTTAACAAAGTGTTCCTAAGATTTGACCTGGTGACCTAGTGATTGACCCCAGATGACCCATATTTATACTTGACCGTTATATCATTAAAACAAACGATTTGACAAAGTTTGGTGAAGATCCAATAATAACTGTGAAATATACAGTGTTAACATGGTTTTTCATAAGATTTGACCTAGCGACCTAGTTTTTGACCCAAGATGACCCATGTTCGAACTCGTCCAAGATATTATGAAGACAAACATTCTGACAAGGTTTCATGATCATCCAATCAAAACAGTGACTTCTAGAGTGTTCACAAGGTTTTCCAGCAATTTGCCCTAGTGACCTAGTTTTTCACCGGAAGTGACCCATTATCAAACTTGACCTACATATTATTAAAATAAACATTCTGACAAAGTTTCATGAAGATCCAGTCAAAACAGTGATTTCTAAAGTGTTCACAAGGTTTTCCCTTATTTGGCCCTGGTGACCTAGTTTTTTACCCAAAATGGCCCAATATCGAACTCGTCCGAGATTTTATTGATATTAACGTTCTGACCCAGTTTTGCAAAAATTGAGCTAAAATTGTGGCCCCTAGTGTGGTCACAACATAAAGTTTGACGACGCACGACGCACACCGCACGACGCCGGACGCCGCACGGAGAGTGATCCTAATAGCTCACTTTGTCACTTTGTGACATGTGAGCTAAAAATGATGTATTCAAATGATATTTCCATTGAAACCGCTTAAAAAACGGCCACCTAGTGGAGCGATATGTTGTATTTGTTTTTTTTCGCGTTATTTCTTGTACTGCTCCGATAATTTTGTATATTAAGCTATGAAATTTACTGTGCACAATGCTGAATCATTTACAAATCCGTAAAAAGAGTTATAGCTTCATTTTGCCGTCATTAAATCTTAAAAGGTTTTGATCGAACTCGATCTGTAGTGGTGGCAATTTTTCGGGAGGACACCCGTGACCCACCTTAACTAAAACCTCATATTGATAAAAAAGATTAATGAAAACACGTTTTTCTTACTGTGCACGGCCTGTCTGACATGTTTCGTTGTTTACATAATTACAAATACAAGTCAAAATAGGAAGTACACATTTCTAAAAATAGACCGAGGATACCCTTTAGGTTTCAATACAACAACGAGTAATAAAGGTTTCCTTCCATAATTAATAGCAATCTGCCGAAATACTTCAGCATGTGCTAGATATTGTCCAAATCAACTTTTCCGTCAGTTCTTTTCTTCACATGCATAATTTGAGAAAGGAAAGCAACTGACCCCCTTTAATGCGGCCTTCTAAATACATGTACACGTACCTTTGTTCGCATTCGTCCGAGACGCACGATTTACTCCTTGTGTTTTTAGAGTACACGAGAACTACAATTTATTGGCATGTAATAAAATTCAAACTGTGCTTCGTTATCTGACGTTTTGAAAATGAGATGCAATAAAACATGCCGAAGAAAAAATCTTCAAAAAGTTTGTGATTTGTTGTCGGCAGGAGAAGAGCTTTTTGACATTTCACCACTTTTGGATCTCAGTAAGGACACAACTTATTTTGACCTCTATGTATGAAATCAAATAACGGTTTGCGAATCAGTATACAATTATATAATAATTATATAGTGACATTCTTAATATACCATAGTGCTCTAACTACAAACATTTTCAATTCAAGAAAATTTCGTAAAAATCAGCACTTTCCGTAACAAAAATAATTGCAGACATCAAAACGAAAGGAACACGGTTTAGTGTCAATGCAACTGGTAAACTTCTATTGGGAATATAAAATTCCTTGGCTCTCGTCTGAATGTAAAAAATATATATATAAACAATATATATATATTGTTCAAACTAAACCCGGACTCTTCAGACATCAAAGATCGTAATAAACAAGTTTTATCGCCCAACATCAATCCTGTTACTAGACATTGTTGATTGGTTAATACCAGAAACAAGAAGCACTTCATTTACAAACTTCATAAAAGAAATTTATTAATGTACAGGAATTTTACTATGAATACGGAGTCAATCCCACATTTACGATAACTCGATACAGAATTGACAACAGCGTTAGAGGAAATACATAAAATTGGGATAATGTGTCATAAGTATTGATTACTATAACTGGGGAATAAATATTTTATTCAAACTATGCATAGTTGTTCTAACAAGTAAAAATAGAGTTCATTAATTAACCCGTAATTTGAACGGGTAAATATATATGTTACTCAAAGTTTGCTAAGCTTGTACGTATGTTTTGCTGTATGCCAGTTATTACATTAATTGTAGTTTTATTTCTTTTTACATACCTGATTAGGTTAGTGATTTATAAAACATTATAGACATATGATGTAACATTTGTAATGTGTTTTGGGAGTATATGGAATTTGAATGGGATTATGTTAATGATGGGTATGTTGATAATTGTTTAAAAAATCTATTTTTGCCAAAAAAACAACTATCGATGGAACCGATTTGGGTTTACGAGTATGTGACCCGTTGTTTACGAGTATGTGACCCGTTGTTTATGAGTATCTGACCCGTTGATTACGGGTATGTGACCTGTTGTTTACGAGTATTTGACCCGCTGCTGTCGATAGCAGACTGACACCGTCGTTGCATGCCCCGATCAGCTTTTTTATCACCGCTCGTGGAATGGCGTTCCACTCTTCCACAAGGAAGGCACCAAGTTCCTGGGTGCTTCTTGGTTGGACCAGGCGGGATGAAATGCGGACCTGTAACCCAGTCCACATGTGCTCGATGGGATTAGGTCATGGGATTGGTCTGGCTAGTCCAAACGAGTAATATCCTCTATTTGCAAGTACTAGGGACATTATCGTCCATCAAAATGAACCCAGCTCCTCCAACTGCACAAGCATATAGCCTTACTTAGGTATACAGAATCTCATCTCGATACCGCTGGGCAATCAGTGTAAACAGGTTAACCATAGTGTTGGAACCTTGTCCAGACTCTAGTGATAACTGTATGGTGCCTTGCCAACCTCACGATGAAGAGCCCCCTTGCTCACCAAACCAACCACCCGCCACGTCTGCAACCGATAAATGCCTTCTAACATTCCCATTTGCCATAATACAGTCATAATCGTTCAGAAAGAATAGACTAAGTTTCCTACGCATGTCGGGTACATGAATAGAACAGAACTTCATTTAAGACGTGTACATAGTATATAGTCATACAATATAAATACACGTATAATACACACAAACATCAAGGACAGCAATAATAAAAAGAAGAAGAAAATTTTTAATCATTTTGGATACATGACAATGAAATAGCCATGAATTCATATTACATGTATATAAACCACTCGTTTACTCAACAAACAGGACATAAATATATATAATTTAGACTTGGAAAACTTGGTGCTTAGCAAACTTTGTATATGTGAGTATATACGTGTAAATTGGATTCCCATGAAGTTTCACATGTAAAATAAAACTATCACAACTATTGTAACATGTTTGTAAAATAAATTAACATGATCACAAATAGTCACGGCAAGTTCCGTCATTGTTCGACTTTATGCTAAATAGTGTTAACGATTAAAGTTTCTTACGTACATATTTTTTTATCAGGAATTATTTCAACTTTTGCTATAATGACACACAGATGAGGGTGTTTCAATTATGTTATTTTTGAACACTAAATTCCATCGACAGAATAAAGATATTGCATAAAAGCCTCCAATTCATAACGTTCCCCGATTTACGCTCCATGCGCAAAAGTGTGATTTGGTATTACATCTTGTAGTTTGGTACAGCTAGCTTACCCATGAACAATTATAAGGAGAAATAACAGCCGTACATTACATGATACACCGTCGACGAACGGCGTTAAAGCTAATACAAACAAACTAACTACTAGTAACTTAAATGTATGACAAAGGGGCATTACATTTACAGAATAAAACATCAGGTCAGTCTTGAAAAACATATCTTTAACATGGTACTAGTTTATCTGAACAATTCCAGCATCCGCGATGTTTACACTGCAACATCCTACTGGCACCTTTGTTACCACTGCTTCTGTCTTATGTTCAAGTTCCTACCATATACATGCTTCATTCTCAGACAAAATTATGCATATTCCAATTTATATGGAAGTATATAAAATCGCTTGGCAGATGATTAATAAATCATTTATCAGTTTTACCACATTTGATAATGGTGTTTTTTTTGTTCGGTACGAACTTAAGATCAATTCTCAACAATCGATCGGGAAATTTTTCCTACATACCAAAGCGCTTCAACTAACTTTCCGCCTACAACAATAGTTCCACATAATTCAATGGCATAAATGCAAATTCAAATATTATGTGCATTCAAGTCAAAATCAGCTGGCTAAGCAAAATCAGTTTAAAGCATTTCGAAAAATACAAAATGCAGTAAAAAATAATAACTCTCGTATTGGTCTTGAATTTAGAAAGAATATGACTGAGTAGATTAATCATTTCTTTTGAGAAATGGTTCGTACATTTGCCTTCCAGTCGAGTTTTGCAATGTCTCCTGCGTTCATGCACGTAAACAATTAGTTCATGTGGTTCAAATCTCGATCTGTATTCCTGTAATTATCACCGTTGTCTGACTTTCAACTACAAGACGATTTCAAATCTAGCTGTATATGGGACCACAAGCGACGAGGCTTACTGGACTATTTTCGTAGGCAAATTGGAACCATTTGATGGATACTGCATACGTGAGGGAGGCTTGTGTCTTGTATGCAACAATACTACGTCATGGTATTTTAGCAGTTCAGAAACATTGTTTTATCAAGGGAATTAAAATGGATTAAGGTCATCGTACTAACATGAACATTCTGGTAATAAAATCAAGACAAGATGATTACATTCACTACAGATGATAATATTACTGAAGGCATCATTCTTCTGCTTAAAGTTGGAATTTGATTTTCTAAGATAACGATACGTTGATGCTTGGAGCTCTACTTTTGTCCTGGTGGCACGAGAGCAGATTATAGCCTTGCTAATCTTGTTTGGAGCATGTCGGAGTGTTTTCTATCTATTTATGTACGTAATACACGTGTAAATCAAATAAAAGAATCAAATACGCTTGAAATGAAGGTGGTGTAGACGAGAAGTTATGAAAAAAACAAAAAGTTTAATTCTCTTACAGTTCTCTGATTGCATCAGGATGATTACATAGATTCTATTTTGGGGACAAAATGTTATAAAAATGATTGTACCATATAATTGTCTTCTTAAAACATGATGACCCAGTAGAATCGAATGAGGAATTGCGAGCAACTTGAAGGCATTGTTTTGAACAGTACAAATAAATAAGGCAGAACGTATGTTTTCTGTGAAGCAGCTTTCAGGGATAGTTCGTATATTAACAGTACTGCTGATGTCTTCTTCCTCAGGACCGCCGAAAATAAGCAATACTACACAAACAGACTCATTTCATGCATCAGTTTAATTGAATCAGCCGCGGCATCATGTTAATTAAGACTAAAAAATGTTACCCTTTAGGATTCGCGTCCATCAATAAAACTAAGAGAATATACTATAGTTGCATGATGAATGTGTCGATAATTAATTGAGTGGATTCCTCTCTTACAGTGACTGCAGCTAAATAAGTAAAATCCATTTTGCAGATAAAACAGTGAACAGATAATTGATTGTCTGATTGATGTACGCAATATTATGTTTCTTTTATTTACAATGATATAAGCTTCAGGTAAATGAAAAGAATGCATGGTATACATAGTAGTACTTTTATTTCCTAATACAATTATACATGCACAAAGTACACAAGTAACAATTGTGACGAGGAAGATATAGAACAACATTTTATCAAGCCTATATATCAACATAAATGGAACTAATTGAGCTAATTCACTATAGTTTATCATTATAAACTTTACAATGCTTCAAATCTCACACAAAACGCGCACATGTTTGGTCGAAATGTGCTCTATTAGGCATGGCGCATATACATAAAATTACCAATGAATATTTAATGATGAAGAACACTAACTTAAGTTTTAAATAAAATTTTCATCACGTAAATCAAGTCAAAATTCAACCATTTCGAAATCGTTTCAGTTATTGTCGTCGATTTATGTTGTGAAATTACATGATAATCACTATTTTCTAACGCCGAGTTCCATGTCTGCGATTTTCTAGAATGATTGGATTACTTTAATTAGAGTATTTACTGTTAAAAGAGTACACATAGTGATTAAAGCTTTAATTGAATTCCTGCTAACTTCCACCGAATTGCCTCCGGTATAATTGCATTTTAGCGCATGTGAGTGGATACGATTTTGAAACGTGCACAACTTTATTGGAAGTGGTCCGAAATAAAACGAATCCCTTTTATAATAGTAAAACGAGTTGCTTTTAAAGTGATAATGTTTGTTTCATTATCTTTATGGTTCCAGCTTTCATTTTATTGCAGAATGACGATTTTCAAAATGATCAAATGTACTGTTGCTACAGCAATAATCTATATAACAGAAAATAAAACGGAATATCCGAAACTCCAAAGGTATTAACTGTATAGACATAAATCAACCAAAGAAACAAGAACCTTGTGCAATACAAAGCAACATAACCTGCAGACAAGACACACATGTCCCTTAAAGGCCAAATCACACAATAACACCATGAATCAATAAACAGTAGTTTTCATAGATATGTGTATACAGAGATATAGATAACAGAGTTGGCAATTTAAGGTATCTGGCTTGGATGTCAGGTCAAATCAAGTTTCACCAATTCATAGATTTAAAAACTAATTCATAATTATATACTAAAATAAACCCACTATATAAAGTGCATTGCAAGTAATTTTAAACAAATATTACATTTAATTGGTCTTCTATAATCCAATATCATGGGCGTAATAAAATTATCAATCAAAATTTATATTTGAAAAACTCAGCAGCTATAGCTTAAAGAATACACTTTCAGAAAATGTAAAATTTATGCATGTGTTATTAGTAGGTAAGAAGTTTTACTTGCTACAAAATCAGCAATTTTTGGGGAAAGTAAGAGTCATGCGTGATATTACATATAGGTAATAACTGATGTTGCTTATCTCTCTGGTGTATATTATAATTGGTTTAACAATTCTTCATGAACACACCAATCCATACCAACACGGCATACAAGTGGTGATGGTTGAGAGGTTTGACTAGGTTTGACGTATATTTCTTAGGTCCATCGGGACTTTCATAATGTAGTATCGTTCCTTATCTAAATCAAGCTAGATTCAAATCACATGCCACCGTGATCCGTACAGCGTTCATCGCGGATATTGTGAGATCGATAATTATTTAAGAAAGGAGAAGCATTTCATTTTTAATTCCACATATCAACGTCATGCAATCAGTTACAAAAAAAAAGATTTTTTATTTTCTTCGCATTACCATCTACAATTGTTCTTCACATGATGGGTTGACAGAAAGATAGAAGATCGTTGTAAAAACTGAGATTTACGATGAATGTGCGTAACCTACACATTATGCCATCATGCTTTTTAGACTTTCGTCAATCTACCAACATGGTTGTGTAATGTGTATGTTAGTTACCATACAATATATGTCGGATCTCTCTCCACTATCTGTGTTCGTGTATAGTGTTGCATAAACGTTTATAATCGACATAATCGGAAAGTACATCCTTTAAAATCAGAAGGAAATATTTTTTTTCCGCCGCGACGATACGAAAACACGAAGACACGACTTCGAAAATAAGACATGGCGTGAATCAGCCACCATAGTCAAATTAGTCGTGGAGGTCGCCGTATTTGCTAACAAGTCTTACATCCCGGAAATAGTAGTTCCAAATTTGTCGTACAAGGTACAGTCGAATTTAGACGGAGTAGGCCTAGGTGTGTCGTGTGACGCACATTTAAATATCATGGTCACTAGATCGTGTCCGTGTGTCTTTAACTAGTGGATCAAAAAGTATTGAATCATTTCAGTCGGGAACTGCCACTTTCCTTTATAATAATAAGTGTAAATGACTATTTCTCGTCAAGATTTGTATTCACTCTAAAATTAGTATTATTACCAGGACCTCTAATTCTACTTGTATGATTTATATTATAACGTTCGCAAACATTTTTGTCCATTCGCGCATATTCAAACATTATAAATGTGCCATCGGGGATCTATAAACATATGAACACAGTTTCCCCTCTGAGCTATATCTTCGGAGATATCTTTTTAACTTATGACAATTTTTTGTGTTTCTCTGCAATCAAACCTATATAATATCAATTATCATCACTGTTTTAGAAGTAATATAAGCAATAGCAGGAAAAAAACAGAATCGCAGAACATACATGTATACATTACAAGTACTGATTAGAAGCCAATTATTGGATTAACTTTCCATCATCACCTGACATATAAATCTGCAAAGTGCATTTATTCACTACAAACCATTGCATGATCCTAACCTATTCGATTAATTGTTGGCAAAACCACATCATGCAAATAGATTCTATAAATGAATGTGCTTTCTGTCTGATAGGAATCATTTGACACGAAAACACAATTTCCTGTAACATCGAATAGTTGACTTTGTATTACTTTGGTTACAATGTCGTTGTAGAATTAAATAGTGTTAAAATGAGTATAACATTACAAACAATACAAAACTGTGTAGTTTCTCAAAGCCACTGTTAAAGTCGAAATTAGCGGACGGTTCAGTTCATTAATCGCTCAGTATGAATTTTGGAAGTAGCCTAATGTATTTAATGACTGTACGACAGGTTACATCTTAAGAAGAATCAAGTGGTCCTTTCCATGTAGTTTTGATTGACATTTCATTAACAACAAGTATTCAACATTTCTAAAATTCATCTAAGTACTATAAAGTTTACTGATTCTCATACAAAGGCGGTTAACAATAAACAAAGTCATCAGTTGCAAAATACTTTTCAAAATATACCTACAAATGTACGCATTTATAAATTATGTTTATCGCCAATTACACTCATCAGGCGTGTGCATTCGGTAATAAGATTGCGTTAAATTGAAATCAGTTGATACAGTATAAAACAGTTGTTAATGTTAACACGAAGGGTGTGAATTAGGAGCATTCTGAATGTTGTTTACAATTTAACACTTAGATGAATATCATATCCCAATGAGTGAATGATGACGGACATTTTAAAAAGCATTTCACACAAACTTGGAGAATTTATATTGTATCATGTTTCGATTTTTGGCAATATGTGTTCATTATATTGGTCATAAAGCACATTAATTTTCAATTGTTCTCACATAGTAAAATAAGATAGGATCTAGGAAATATAGCTGATACCAAGTCAATACATGTAATATGAACACACAGAGCATTATTTCCTTAATGTATTAGATGTATAATATGAAGTGTTGATGATTGCATCTTAAATATTGTCATTCTTTTGTATATCCATTAAGACACTCATGGGTGAATTTTTAAAAACTTTCACCATCAGTTAAGAGAGTTACAACCATTTTTGTTCCTCTACCCTCAACGTAGAATAGTACCTTAAACTCTAACAAAGGCACCTGTATGAAAATTGATCTACCTCTATAACAGATGACACAGTAAATGCAAAAATGTGTAAAAGTCTAAGGGTAACCAATACTTAGTCGATCAAAAATGTAGAACTACTATGTTGCAGAAAAAGGGAAAAATGTAACCCCGCACCTTTAAGATTTAGTCAAGATTTTTGCTTATTACCAAAAAGTAACAAATAGACAAGTATCACTAAGATAAAAACTAAAGCGGGGCAACAACTGAAAGTTTCTCAAAATAAACTACTATGTGCGTATAATGTCCATAGCAAATTTTAAAAGTTTTACCATCCGGTTTTGAAAACATGTGTGTCAGAAATCCATGGTTACTTGATTTTTGCTAATTAACGATGTATAAATTCCTATAATCTGAACAAAATATTTTGGAACAAATATTTTCCTTCATAATACAATGTACTGGGTAAATCCATGTTTAAAGTACAAAACATCACCTAAAAACTAAAAACAAAAAGAAAAATATGGTCTCACAAGTTCAAAACGATCTTGGGTACAAAACAATATGTACTGGTGTGTTCACAAGTAGAATGAGTTAAATGATATCACCAAAATACGGTATCTCATTTAATCTTTATTCAATTAAAGTCACATGAATGGCTTCCTAACAATATTAAACAGCTGCGCAGTAATAACCAAACTGATTTATTACAGACTGACCAATCGCCAGCAAATTCATAACTTCAGAGTTCCCCATTCTTATTTATCATGCAAAAAGTACAATTACAATGTAAATGGTCACAGAGATACGTTAAGGCACTCCAACATTCCTTTTCATCGTCGACTGTACGATGTTGCTAAAGATCGCGTTGATATTAATCATTATGCTCGTGTACATGGAGTCGGAAAAGAACAGATTTTTTTCAAAGATCCATTTCCGAAATATTGAAAATCATCTGAACAGCGACTGAGTTGTGATAAAGTTGCAAGACACAATGATCTAGTGCCGCATTAATAAAGTATTAGCACGTGACAATAATTTTTTATTACCACGCAAACCCCCTTAAAGAGCTTGAATTGAATAGAAAGAGAACGACGTAGAGTGACCCAGAATTACACCTAAACATGGTATGAGGAAGAAGAAAATGTCAAATGTAAAAAGAGAGATTTATGAATCGAGAAAAACAACGTTCTAGAGTTAGTTCCGATTGAAAGTTATGATGTAAAAATATGTTGTCATAAATATCGGGTAAAGATTAAGAGACATTAACTTTGTTGCACTGAAAGTAGTGAACTTGGTAAACTGTTAAAATAGTTTTGGTCTGAAAAAAAATCAAATACTCATAGAAACATTAGATTCGTAGAATGACTGATTGTAAACCTATTTGTGCCCCTCGTGGATTCGATTTCATTCGACCAAATTACTTTCAAAAAAGAGAAATAGTTCATTATTTACCTTGTTGCCGGGTAAATAATGCCAAATACAGGCTAATTGTATTACATGATCAAAATGCGCATTCACAGAGAATATATATAGAAAGAGACGAACCGTAAAATCACATTACTCTATAATAGATAGGACCGCGGTAAAATAATTCAATTAAATAATGACAAAAGTACAATTTATAACCATTTGCGTTTATCATTCTCTTTGGTTATTGGAGAAACAAGTACATTTGTTAATAATTACATGCTGCAAAATAAAAAAGCATCAAGAATTTGTATTGTTTTAAATTCAATGTCCCAGTAATTGTATTTAGAAGATTTATGAGCTCTCTATACAGGGATAAGAAAACATTCTCCTGACAAAATACGAGAAGACGAATGAATTAAAAACGGACATAGCTAAAACGTTTGTTCCAATAATACGAACACGTGGTTGAAATGTGCCGTGTACTTGACACAACTCCTAACAAAGTAGGAATAGATGCTGATGTATTAACTTAGATTATCAGTCTAGATAATTATTGACTCAAGTATTGTATAGAAACCAGTATTTATAGGTTCAATGACATTTTATAAGAATCTTCTTTATTAATAAGATGATTTAACTGCAATGTAAGCTGACATGCTCTATTATATGCCGTTAGTGTTTGTTCAGTCGTGCATTCTAGCAAAACTAGTCTAGAACTTTGGAAAGAAATTACAAAGTGCACCTCATCCTTAACGATTTATAAACACATATATAATATATTAATTGTTCATCCAATGTTCTGGAACCTCATGTATTGTCTCTACGCAAACTGTTAGAGTGATGACGTCATTATTTTTGTTCATTTTTTTAAATTTGTTCTTTAAAAAATAAAAAGTAAACAACATAGCAATTTTAGTTGATATTTTTCACGAAACGAAGTGAATGCCTTGGTTTCGAATATTCTCTTCACTGCATTTTGTGCAAAAAAAAATCTATACACGGGTCATGCGACCTATTGTGAAGGTGTTAAAATGTCTGAACACGTTAATAAACTTTCCATGGTTATTTGCCAATTGAAGTCTGGCATCTCGTCTTGTTTACCGACAGAGTAACGTATTAATATGTATGTGTTCACGATTTATTGACATGTACTCAAGTGAATAACGCATTATTTACATTTCACAGACTGGTAATAATGTTCAATTATGGGAATTTTAAATAAGATAACTTTCAATATATTGATGAAGCAGTCGGTATTATTGGCAAAACATGACTTTCAAGGGGATGAAATAGTACACGTAGTGTCAATTGTTTTATATAGTCTCAACATGAGTGGTGTCATACATTGTGCAGGCAAGAAAAATAAAAAGCATTTGACACTTGAATGTAATGTGAAAATATCTCTGGTCAATTTTGTCAAAATAAAGTATGTAGTATAAAACAAGAAAAGTACAGGTATGTACATCATTATCTACACTAACTTAATGTAAATGATAACCAAACTTCTAGGGAAACTACAGAGCTGTCACAGAGGTGACTAATACCCCCACCGCAGCTTTGACACTAATAATGCAATAGTACACTATATGGCTAAGTTCAATGGGACATAACACTGCAATGAGTGAATCTTGCGTGTGTCTTGCACATCTACACTTGATGGTGACAACATATTTCAAGTTTCATTGCAATCGCTAAAATCAAAATCCCACAATAGATAACTAAAACACAAGCTAATTTATGGCCATTTTTTGAGAATTGATATTCAAGTGTGACCATGACCTTAGAGATATTGACGTAATTCTATCACACGACACACCGTCCCATGATGGTGAACAAATGTACCAAGTGATTTTAAAATCTCACTATGAATGACATAGTTATGGCACGTATAAGCTAATTTATGGCCATTTTTTACCTTTGAACTCCAAGTGTGACCTTGACCTTGAAGATATTGATTTAATTCCTTCGCATGACACACCGTGCCATGATGGTGAACAAATGTACCAAGTGATTTTAAAATCTCACAATGAATGACCGAACAAGCTAATATATGGACATTTTTTACCTTTGAACTCCAAGTGTGACCTTGACCTTGAAGATATTAACATAAATCTTTCGCATGACACACCGTCCCATGATGATGAACAAATGTAACAAGTAATTCAAAAATCCTTCATTCCATAGAGAGAAGATACAGCATAGACAAACTTCGGGACAGGCTGACGGACCGACCGACCGACAAACTGATTCCTATATAGCCCCCTACCAATGGTAGTGGGGGTATAACAATTGTAAAGCTCCGAATAAGACAATGGTTAAGCGAGCGTTGTTCGAACTTGTAAATCTACAGCTTTGGTGTCTCACATGGGATTATTTCTCTCATACTTGATGGTAAATAAAATATTCTCGTTTACACAACAAACAATGTTACGGTTTGCACTGTTCTTCAACACAATTAAAAAATTGACGGCGATTTGCAACAGAAATACGATTACTTTAATTGATTTACCTAACTCTTAAATTAACCTAAGCGTCAATAAGAAAACTCATCAAGTTTTTTTACACTCAAGTGTTAAGTTGAGAAAATATTCTATGGTCGCTAAGGCTTTAAATAGATTTGTTTTGGCTTAATTACGGCATCATTTAAAGACACTATGTAATCCGGCATTAGTAGGACCGTTATGATAAGCAAATTAATTATACACAAGAAAAAAACACTTTAAATATAATAATTAAATAATTAAGCTTAAAGAAATCATGGTGTTAACATTCCACATGTATAGGACAAGCCCATAGGTGGAACCCGACTGAAGTTAACTAACCTACATGTATATTCTCCATTCGGTAACACATTAAATGATCTGTTTGAATGTATAATGTTTGTACCAGTTCAAGGTCCACAATAAATAGCATACATGCATTGATATAGTGCACATCGATTACATTAAAATGCTCCCTGCTAATTATTTTATCAGCATCTGATAACTCGTCACAGTTATTGCAGGTACGTAATTCAATCAGTTTAAATCATTAAATCTATCATGGATATAAGGTTTATCATCATTTTTGTGGTGAATGCAAATTTTACGAGTAAAGGTTTTGGAAATAAAATTAGAAAATGCTTACGCTAGTTAAATCGAAAATATTTTTTATTCGCATCTGTCAACATGAACAATTTGATTACATAGAATTTGTTTGTTTTGCTTTACATTTTCATCAGTGAAGGTTTTGTTGGACTTGTTTTTGTGAAGTATACAAATTAATCAAATAACTGCTAACGCACGGTCCTGTGTAGACACATATAGTTTTTTTATTTCTTGAAAGCAAAGAAGGTCTTAAAAACGAAAGTAAGGGTATATGTATATGTTAACTCGATATCAAAATATGCAGATACATAAATCGTAAGGATACTCATCACCAAACATTAGGCGTTTGTCACGCACTTCTACCATTGTGGTTTCTTGATAGGGGTGTTTATCATGTACATTTTTTGTTGTATTAATAAACTTAGATGTATGACAGTAACAAACTTCATGTTAAAACTTATCATTTCAATACTTTAATTCTGTACGAGAACAAGACGCTGCGTTCTATAAACGCATATGCTCCCGAAGGCATGATTGTAAAGAAATAGCCCATTTGAACAAAGGCCATGGGTCAAAGTGTGGTTGAATGATATGGGTGGATTGTGAATGGTCATAGGCAACAACTGTATAAGTATTCAAGTGATCTAGACAGTGGTGTTGGTGCTAAATGAAAAGGTACAATCTACTTAACCTTGTACAGAATCATTCTAAGTCCAAATTAAGTCAAGGTCAAATTGAGGTTGGTTGATATGGGTGGATTGAGTGATGGTCATAGGCAACAACTGTACAGGTATTAAAGTGTTCTAGTAAGACGGACGGACAAGACAATCGCTATATGCTTCCCGCATGGCATAAAAATATGATTCATAGGTGTAGGTCTTGTTTTTTTTAAAACTAATTAGATGAGTTAATTGGACTTACTGTGTCATTTTTGTGCACGTGCACTGACGTATCTAAGTAACAGAAGCATTCGTGGTATGACTCATAACCTATCTGCGTTCTTTGTTTTGTGAATTCAGATGTAGTTTAAATGACTGAATTGAGAATAAGAGGAGGACGAGATGTTTTATTCCATCAACCATCCATGTGCCTGTTGTCTGGTTTGGATTATTACGGCACTCTACAGACACATTGGGGATTACCAATTACGAGCGTGTCGAGTTTTTAGGTATATACTTAATTTAATATCGATTAAGGACTGATAGAATTCCTTCCAGTCTTTAGAGTGCGTGTATCGTTTCCATGCATAGATTTCCATTACGCTTCATTTCTTTGATTCGCGCGTCTGGTCATTTCATCTTCGATGTTTATTCCATTTATAGATACAATATATCAGCTTTACATAAAAACTTATTTTTATTACAAATATAGTCAAGTGCATTTTGGTAATAATTATGAGTCTACGGGATGGGGTCAGAGGCATAAAAGTCGTGATAAATGAGTCAAGTGTACGAATAAAATAATGGACGAATCAGACTCCCGATTTCGAAATAGTGGTAGAAAACAAAAGAAAACACTTAACTAGCATATACATATACAGTGAGTGAAGTAATTGAAACATTAGACAGTACACATCTTTCTTAATCGCATACCACGACCGGGTAACTCAACAGCGAATTTCATATTTTTACAATGATTATCATAAACAGGACCTACTCTGAAGCATTGTAAGAGCAGAATAGAATTGGTGAGGCTCAGGAAAAAGGATATAAATTATTTTAGGGTCCCTTGCAGGCTTACTATGCCAACCTTAAAGGTACCCAATGTCTGAGTAGTTATGGTGCTCTGGGGAAGCTAACTGGTCAGCGGTACACATCTGTTCTGTAGAATCACATGGTAACTACCCAAGGATGTGTCTAGTTGTACGTTGTTATTCAAAGATATTGCAACTGTGTCAATCGTGACCATGTATATAACAACAAGCCTAAGAGTAATTGCGCCTTAAGTGGAAAATTTCCCATCCATGGGCGGCCAATACCCATGAGACCAGTGCAGTTGGTGGCCATTTAGTCTCACAAGACAAATCTGGTGCTCTTCGCTGTACAACCTTCAACTGGTTAGTTTTCTCGACTGTTG
This sequence comes from Lutraria lutraria, assembly GCA_964023205.1. Lineage (NCBI taxonomy): Eukaryota > Metazoa > Mollusca > Bivalvia > Venerida > Mactridae > Lutraria > Lutraria lutraria. The sequence goes on along the minus strand of OZ026836.1, from coordinate 9,993,285 downwards.
GTGTGTGGAGCCCTTGCATACGTTACGATTGATCTTACCAGAGATGTGTAGCACCTATTTGACATTACGGGAACATCTGTCAAGATTCCTCCGCTTTAAAGTCGAGAGTGTTCTTCGTCTTCTTGTTTTTATCGTCTACATGCCATTGGGTGTTCTAAGTCAGATTGTTGGACAATGTGATGGCAAGATATTACCCTAACATACCAAGGTTCAGGTTTTTGCCATAGATGATAAACAATGCTTGGCTAACCTCACATTTAGTCGGATTAAATGACACTTGCTTATATTTTTTCTATTCTTGCACCTGGTTCGAATTCAGGGTGACATGAATTAAACTTTCCTACGCCGATGGAGCATAGAAAATGCGATCATCAAGTTGAAACGTGCTTGCTTTTCCTACAGGTATTTTTCGTTTTATGATGTTGAAGTTTTTTCTATATTTAACCCCATGATTTGTAAATAACACAAAACATAGGCTAATAATAATTGTGTAAAATGTGCAGGAAAACAAAGTATCCGATGATGGTCTCGAACCAGCGATCTGCTGCTTGCAAATCAGATTCTCTACCAACTAAGCTAATCGGGCTGGTAAATAATACAAATAATTTATTTACACAATAACGCTTTAATTTCACCATACAGTTTGTATCATATTTAAATATAGACCCAATCATTAAACATGTGCATGTACTCGTACCTGCGAATTAACACTATTCACCAACAGTTAAATAGTAGCAACCACATATGTTAGCAAGGGCTCGTTCGAAATCCCCCCACCCCCTCCCCGAACTGAAGTTACACATTATTAATTTTGCACTTATTCGTTTTCACGACAAGTACGTTGATGATATAATTCATTGACAACACGAGGGACGAGCATGTATTATCACATTGAAGATAAAAATTTAGGCTTACTTGATAATTATATGGAGCACAATAACTCTGAATAAATCCCTGATGTCTCATTTATTACTTCACACAGAGAATGGAGTGTTTACACAACACATGTCACGTGCACCACAATGTGTGAACAAAAAGAGACCAACGAACCATGTAACAAGGTGTGAACATTTATTATACATGATTATAGGGACAATCTATTGATGTTCAAAACATTTATAAATAATCTTGCTGCGTTAAAACTTTGTCATGAAATAGGTGTATGCTCACTAAATACATTGTACAAATATTGCATGAAAATATATATGAACAGATATATCTGTAGTGATAAATATCATGTATATACATATTAATTCATTCAGTAATGAAATATATTTACATGTCATGACAGAATGGATGATTATACAAAGTGTAGTATGTGTATATGTTCTGTGGTCCCGTATGCTCTAAAACTTCTATGTTAAACACAGTATATGCATGCGAGCTTGTATTGTCATAGTGACCAAAATCGAGAGAAAATGAATGTTTTCTGATTAACAATTATGAAAACAAATGTGTCTCCTGTTTTATATCTACTACACAAGTCCGATCAAGATACATTTCCGTGTAGCGGTATATGTCTCAACTCGCGAGTCCAAAAATATTACAGCCACTTATTGTTATTACCATATGTCTTGAAAAATTGTCAAGATTTCATCGGTTCTTGCAGGCAGTGTAATCTTTTTAAAAGTCTTATTTCTAGACAGCATCACGTTAGGTTTGTCTGGAGTCATATTGACCAACTGGTTGGCTCAATTCTCTGAGGATCTCAAACATCCTGAAGTAAACACATCGCATTTAGTAAGTAATATATTAAATCACTTAATACACATATCTGATGTCCTCTGGGCCTTCCAAGAAGTTACCGACCTAACATTGACGAGACTAATGCGAAATTTCACAAACATATCTGTGACAATGTTTTTGTAACATGATGGCGTGTGAACGAAGACTTGTTGCAACAGCTTAGCACAAGGCGACTGTAAATAATTTGGAACATATTAAAGAAGTAATGAGTACATATATCAACTTTCTGGTATTCTGACAGCCGAGACAAGCATTATATTAATTAGTACCTAGTATCGTCTACACAAATTTTCAGAGATATGAATGGTATTTCATTTCTCCCTCTCAGAAAATTGTGGAAGATAATACATGTATGTCGTTCTTATGAAACATTTGTACTTTTACAGAATCAGATATTGATGCTTAAATTTTGTCGCATGATGAAGTCAAATGCCACTGTGTTTAAGTTATAACCGCATGCGGTGCAACATGACCATAGTATTAAAGCAATACATTTGGTGATCATATTGACCTGATATAAACCTGTACTTTTTTCTAAATGAACAACATGTTTGTCAATAAGATGAATAAATGTTGAAGCATACTGATTCTATACCAAGGAATAAAAAGTTTGTTTCTGGATATACCTGTCCGACACTAATTATTCCAAGCGACCCGAGATATTTCTTTAGGTCCGATGAATGGTATATCCACCTTCACACTTTTTTCACCTTTCCGCATTTTTCAAGAGCCAAACAAGAGTGACAGGTCACAAAATACGCCCGTCAAAATTCATTTTTCAAAACGTCAAGCGGCATAACTCAGAAGTACCTGTGCCGATTGGACTGGTAATCTAACTTAACCGAGATCTCATGGCCATAAACATTTCCATCGTGTTTGGTGAGGATCCGAATAAAACTGTTTGAATTAGAGAGCGGACACCGTTGTGGACGCCGCCCACACGCCTGCCATGGGTGTTCCCATAATACGACCTGTTTTTTTTTCAAACGGACGTATAAAAAGGCCAACCTACCTACCATTTTTATGAGCATGTAGCCAGAAGAATACAATTTTGTTTATAGACTAAGATACCTAGAAATATGTGCGTAATAGATTTTGGACAATTTTTATGATCTATTTTCAAATTATGCAACATAATGTGATATTTATCATTTATTATTGAGAATATAACTACATCAATCAATTCGACTACAGACATCTAGGTGTTAGCAGTTCTCAATGGACACTTGCCCAAATGTTCTTGCATTGATCTTGCGATTTAAGAAAATATATCATTCAAAAGATCTTAAGGCTAACAGTGAGCAGTCTGCATATATTTTTACATGATCTAACTCTGCAAAGGGTGCATACAAGTCATGTAAGAGTAGATACATATACATAGATCCTTCCATTATTCAATATAATCTCTTCATGGAACATAGTTCAGATTATAATTAGTTCTAAACAAACAAGAGGACCATGATGGCCCTATATCGCTCACCTGAACATTGTAACACTAAGGGATAATTAAATCAAGGAAAGTTATATGACATGGTAAAGAGTTATCTACCCCGACTGTTCCTTAGTTGTTGAAATCAACTGACCCCCAGGACCGGGCCAATATTGACCATGGGGCCATGATTTGAACAAACAAGAAAATGCAACATCCAAAATATCTTAGCCCAAGGCCTCATGGTTTATGACAAGAAGATTTTTTAATTTTTTCTTATACAAGTCTACATACCGTAAATCAAGTGACCCCTGGGGCGGGGCCAATATTGACCCAAGGGCAATAATTTGTACAAACGCGGTAGAGGTCCAATAATTATTGATTAGTAATTCACAAAGTGGGAATACTCTAAACACTTACTGCTTAAGCGCAACTATAAGGTACATTTTCCAATCACAAGTTAGATAACTCAGTAGCTGAAACATAACTACAGCTTATTGCAATACAACTACAGTGATAACAAACACACAGCTAGAAGTTTACCAATTTATTAACACATTAAGCAAAGCCAAAAATGTTATCACAAGGTATATTATCATCAAACATAAAAACTACACACATTATGAATTATATATAAACATTGCATGTGTAGATAATATTCAAAATCCCATTCTGTCAAAGTACATGTACCATCTTAGTGGTACAGAAAAATGTAACTATAGATACACCAAAGTATGCCTAGCATCAAAGGGACTGAACTCCAGATGGAACTTGTTTCATCAGACATTAAGTATAATAAGATCTTACATAAAGGATTGTGAATGACTTTCATGCGATATTGAGGTTACATCTATAGTTTTCAGATATTTTGAGAAAAACTGTACTTATGTTGCAAGTTTATCTATTGTCTAACTGCCCATTTCAGAGCCGCACCTGAGAGAGGTTAGAGAAGATACAGGAGATCCAGGCATATGTATATCCCAACTTTTATTTCTATCAGTTTTCCTGGTTCTTTATTGTACCCCATGTAGAGTACCAATACACCTGTTTCCTGTTCTAATCACAGTACTAGGCTTGGTAGTGGGGATGGGGGGCACTGAAAAACATCCTTAAAATGTTCAAAGCCAGAGCTGAGATTCCGATTGGGAGTCTGGCATGTTACCACAACACCACCGATCCACTCCTTACATTGTAAGTACAGCAGTAGAATCATGATAATACATTCAGCTGTATTTTATTGTAATACTCCAAATATAAACAATTATGACAGATATCAAATTGTATTCCCTTTTTTATTATTATTTATATTATTATTATGATTGTCTTTAGCTAATCTGGAGTTCAGCCCATTTAATATTAATAGGTACAAACATAAAATATTTCATGACACAAGAAAACATGCAAATATATGATTAGAAATCTTAAAGTTTTCTAAGTAATTAGTCCACATCAGAAGTTAAGTAAACAAATCAATATTTTTAGTAAGATGATTTTGTTATAAAACATGCTCATTAAAAGACTATTTTACTTCCGAAAAGAAGATTAACATGACTATTAGATCACAGATTTCCAGAAAGGTAAACAAAGACCCACATTTGATTTCCTAATACCAAAAATGTACCAAATATTTACCAAATTAAGAAAGTTCACCAAATCATAAAACATACTGGAGACCCCATGTCAAGACTGGAATAAAAATATGCCAGATATAACATTTAAAACACATATCTAGTTAATATAGGGTCTTCAAAGAAATGACGAGACAAAAATCAAAATGAGCATTTACAGGTCAATTATTACATACATCAATATGACGCAACATTACAAGATTTTATAAACCTGCAATAACTGAACTGAATCTATTTTACAATTACATTGTAGAAACAAGAACATGAACTAGAAATCGGTGTTTTCTGTCATTAACATTGTATTAAGTAGATAATCTGGTACTCTGGTTTATTCAAACAATGGAGATCATTTAACGAGAACACAGACTGATACAAGTACATACAAAATCATTTTAGTTAAAGTTTTATGATTATTGATAATCATATATTAGTTACATACATGATTATAATGACAGTACAAGAAAAATTCACACGTCCATGTGTAACTATGTGTTATATATGTATGGTCAAAGAGAGATAACTATACTACTAGTATATTAATGTAACTATCAAAAGTAAGGAGTGGAGAAATATTCAAATAATTTGTGCAAAAATCACTTAATTTTTAATAAAATATTAATATCAAGATCATTAGAACTGTAATTTCAAAGAATTTGAATGTTAACTTGATAGTATGTAAATAGACACAAAAATATGCTGCCAAACAAAATGTCGAATACACAGAAAATTAGGATTTATATCTACAATACATGTACTTTTAATTGCATATAGATCAAAGTAGGAAGTATATCATCACTCCACTGAATTATATTCCTTATATACATGCGCTGTCCAAAAAACTTCAAGGTACTGAATGTATAAATGCAGTTCATATCACCGTAAAAATTCTGACAATTCCTAATTACTGACCATATACATATAATATGGTACGTATAATACAGTAATAAAACAAAACATAACAATTAATAGTCTCCAATATTCAACATAAACTTTAAGATGCATGAACTAATGATGAAAAATGAAAATAATATAGTAAGAAGGATCTGCCAAAATTACCCATTTTTACATATATACCGATAGTCACATGATACAATGGATTTCTTAAATCAGATCACTTATCATTCCAGAAATATAAAGAAACTGTTCATCAGTAAAATACTGTATGTATGACATTTGAAGAATTACTCTTCAGTTTTATTACTTCAACGGAAATAAGTTTGTTAAAATACAAATGGTGAAATATCACACAAGGTTCTGAAAAAACCTTCAATGGGTTATATGTAAAGTTCTTAAATTTGAAAACTAATGTTTTTCCATGTCGGTATTGAATTAAAAGTATAAGCTTTAAAATTGTGAGATATTTTGATTAACTCCATAATTGCACAGATACCTATTTGACGCATGCAGAAAATCATTACTGCTTATCAAAATGTAAAAAAATTTACTCTTTTATGAATAAAACTGAGATACAAAGAGAATCATAAATACAAGATATGTATTCATCATTAAATAAACAAGGAGCCTTACATGAATGTATTTATCACAGACAAAACCATCAAATGTTACAGCAATAAAGAAAACAGATTTATACAGCTTTGTTTCTCTCTCTACAGAGGACTCTCTTTTTGTACAAACTTTAATTTTCCATCCTGTAAACTAATACAGACAATCAGGGGTTTTCTTTGTTTTGGGGACGGCGCCCCAGCCCTTAATATGGGGATGAAATAGCAGGTTGAAGCCTCTTCTGAGGTAAAAAATCTTGCTTGAAACCAATTCAGGGAATTAAATTTCAAGGAGTAAATCAGAAATTTTGGGAAAATTGCATGATTTCAAATAAATTTTCAGAGAGGAAGGTGCCCTTTTTAGGTTACGACTATTATAATAAAGAAAACCCTTGGACAATGTTCAATATTTGAATCCATCCTCACATCACTTTGAGTCCTCACTTTATCTTGAGATTGACAATAGTTGCATATAATTAAATCATCTGGGTAATCACTTGGTTTTACATTAATACACCATAGGGGACTACAAAGATATTACAAACATTTGAAACAAATAACAATGCATACTCTGCTAAGCAAGTATAGCTCAGGGAATACAATCATACAGTAATAATATTTACATGTTAACATCCTACACTTAATATACAAATAAAACACTTAACAAGTACTACGAAATCCTACTTCAGTGCATGTATTAGTAGGCAATCTTATTTTGAAACAAATTTCTCATGGTTATATTTACATATCGAGGGCTCAGCCCAACACTGTCGTAACTTGTTCTTATTTCAATATGAGTTACAATACTGTTGCGCTGAACCCTCAATATGCTAGTCTGATACACCATACACAACTAAAACCCTGTTTAAACAGGACTTTAAAGTAGGTTGACAAGATACGAGGTTTCAAGTAAGACAGTGACTAGGTTTTAATGACATTGTATAAAGGAAACAGAAATTGTAAGATAATATCAAACAATTATAATATTTTGAGTGATATAGAAATGTATTTATGATATTAAGACATATTGAAAATCTAACAAAAATCAATGTGAAGAACTGTCTACAAACTGACTGTACCTACATCTTGAAAATAGTCATGCTGACCAGAAAACGGTAAACTTTGAATGGAATGCTTTAAATGGTACATAGAATTTCACATTTAGACAATAACATGAATTAAATTTTGTTCAGTAGAAAAATAATGAAAATGAAAAGAGATGGAATAAAAATATGATCTGACATAACAGTAACTGTATCTACCAACTGAACAATTTTAGACAACCACAACATTCATGAGATGTAATCCAAGAAATATAACCTTAAAGTAGGAAGGAAACACTAAATTTCCTACACAATATACATGTATATCCCCACAATATGTACAAAAACTTCCCTCTATTATTTACATAGTTCTGATTAATCGATGGTTAAACAAAGAAAATAGATTACTAAGAAACAAAATATGAAGATCATTATACAATGAAGATAAATCATAATTAACTTAAGTTTTAACCAAGATGTAAAACAAAATGTATGGCACACTCTAACACTACTTGCAACAATTAATTGACAGCTTAATGTAGTCATCATTTTTCTGTTAGTAGACTAATCAGATAAAATACTATCTAACTAACTGACTTCTATAATTATAATGCTCAAGTTGTTGATATGCCACAATTTAACCATATCAGTACAGTCAATTACAAATAACTGTGACATAGACATATTAATATCTATCACATGTGTGATAGACAAAAATATAAAAAATATCCAGCATGTACATATCATGCACTTTGCACAGAGCTCTCAATGAACAATACACTTATTTGAAACAACAGTCAAGTGTAACGTCTATATCTTTTCAGTTAACATGACATTGTTCTTTGCATTACTTACCACTACAATCAAATACTAGTAATAAATACACTTTTCATGCAACAGAATATAGTCTGCAAAGTCTTCTCTTTTTGTGTTAACCCTGGTGCTGGTGTACCATGGCATGGTATTTCTAAATTTTAAAATATACTAATATTTTATATTTTTCAGTACGCATCACTTATTGCCAAAACCAAAATCAATCTAACAGTGAGTCAAACATGAATGTACAAGACTTCGAAACAGAGGCAATACAACAGACTGTGCAATATTATAATCATCATGTCTGCAGAACTGATGGGAGCTTTATTCTCCTACACTCAAAGTTAACAGCATACATTTCAGAAGAAAATAACAGAAAATGTGTCATTTATAGTTTGTAATGAATAAAACAATCTAATATTAACAATTAACAATACACTCCTCCAAAATTTTTTCAAATAAAATACAAAATGATAAATGATGGTAAAAATGAAGGCTGCTGACGTCATACAAATAACTTAAATAAAACAGGGCAAGTATAAATTCACAATTCAAACAGTAAGACAAACTTACATGATGATTAATAATAAGATTGATAATAACAACAAAATCAATGCAAAGAAAGAAAAAATGAGTCATAATATAAAACAAAAATACTAACCTTCTTCCTGAATATACTGATATTATACTGTTATTTAAAGGCCCATTAGCTTTTTAGATGTTAGAATTAAAGTAGACCCTGTCTTATTATACCTAGAAAGATGTCTTATCAGTGAAACTGACTTTTACTTGCAATAAATACATTCCGAAATTTTCTTTTTTAATCACAAAGTTTGTAATTATAGAAATGTGGTACAGTATTTTTTCAATGATATTGCCAAAAAATAAGAAAAAGCATCTGACAACATTTTACAAGATGTAGCTAAAGAAAGGCATTATGTAAATATTGTTTTAGAGGCAATAAAATATATTTCCTTTACTTTCCTATCATTTCATCTATTGTTCTGTATTACTAAATTCAAAAAGCTAAGGCCTTTAAATCCTAACGTTAACAAAAATGCAATGCCAACCAAATGACAAAACAACATAATGTAACATATCAGGATAATACTTTTTTTGGAAAACTAAAAAATGCAACAGAAGCATTTGAATATTTATATGCAATATAGCTTAACAGTCACAGCGCAGTTTCTCCTCACAAACATGTATATACACAGATCAGGCAATGTTGCATTCAGTTTGTGGAGTGGATTTCTAGAAGACATAGTTTTTACTGTATGCTGATTTTTCTAATGATGGCATCACATCCTCAGTCTTCAGCCTTTTGTATTCTTTAGTTGCTGGTCTCCGTCCTCCGCCAGGTCCTTTTCCCTCAATCACCAGAGCAATGATCTACAAAATATACACAAATCTAAAGTCATGGATTTAGAATACTTACATTGAGCAGTTTTCTGTTAGTCTTGTAATGTATACTCAGCAGATATAAAACATGTCCAATCAATGCTTATAACTGGTTTGACTAATTTCAACTTATAAATATGTTTATGACTGTTTTGATGGGTTTGGATAATTCTGTATTTAAGCTATTACTATTATTCAGAGGACAGAAACCAAACATGTAAAACATTAATGCCTATGTGTCAATCCAAATATTACAGATAATGAGTATGGTAACACAAAACAAACAAAACAAATAATATTGTCCCATACAAGTTGATAACTTTCTTAGTATTGTAGACATAAAAATCTAACAACTTAAATACATCAATATTCCTATAATCATATCATTACTTATATACAAATTATTTATTGTGAAATAGTTGATAATAAACAAAGATAAAACTATTCTATGAACATAGTCCTCTGAACTTTACTGAGAAGAAATGGGATATATCTAAATACCTTCATTAAATACATGTTTTAATGCGTAAATACAATAAATAAATAATAATTTATACAACAATCTTTTATTAAATTAAAGTCAACAAGTGTAATCATCTCATAGAATAATGTAGTTGATTCAGAACACAAACATTACTTTGAAACAACAACATAATCTAAATTTTCTAATTGTATGACATCTTTTTTCACTGGGGTTCAATGTTGCACCCACAGCCTGAGTTATTTGGTGACTAGCTGGATGACTTCCGCACATGCAGAATTTTGTCCCGGTTTGGGCTCAAACTCACAGCAGGGAGTGGTTAGTGTGTTTACAAGTCAGAGACAATAACCACTCAACCATGGACACCCATCCCATTGACTGAAGCTTTAATACAACAAGAAAAGGTTGAGAAACATGGATGCCCACTAAAGGCCAACTGGACAGTGAGACCTTGACCTTCTGACCTCAAAATCATTAGGGGTAACCTTTATGTGATGACCAACCTCCCAACAAAATCTGAGGAGCTTAGGCCAAATAGTTCTGTAGTTACTGCTTGGACAGACTGACCAAAATGTGCAAAGTAATATACCTCCTTTTTTAGGAAAGGGGGCATAAAAATTGTGGTCATTAGAGAAACCGTACTAACAAGATTATCACATTATACCTTTTGTTTATTATGGAAGACAATATATCCAGCCACACAAACAACAATAAACACAAGGAAGTAAGCCATAAAGTGTCCTCCTGTAACCTCTTCATCTTCATAGGAATCACCAGACACTGTTTCTATTAAACACATACAAATATAAACATACAGTAATCAGACAGGGAGCATCCACTTTGAAAAAGTTTAAAACATTTTTAACTTTCAACATTTCACAAAATAAGAACACATTGTAGACTAGACAAGACTTGTATCTATAACTGTATATTACCAGGAATAGTTAGCATAAGCCAGACCTTACTTTTATTTTAATTGTGTAACATGAATAAACCATACATACAGGTACTTGATTTATAATTCAATGTGCAACATGATCTTACCTGATTGTTTATTGACAGGTATATCATCCACTTTTTCTTTAGGTTGAAACTTCTCATCAGCTGTGAAACATAAGTTGTTATGTTACATTACATCACTTAAGTGTACTTTATATAAGACCCCGCCCCCCCCCCCCCCAAATGTTCCCAACCATGCATAGAATGAAATATCACCCCCCCCCCCCACCCTAGCCTGAAATCTTGGATCTGTCTCTGAACTGTGGGATTTTATTCAACAAATCTCTCCTCCGAAAAACTGAATATTCATTCAGAAACAAGAAATGTGGCAATGCCACATAACCAGGTTTTCCAAGGCTTTAATACCACAGTACTCTAGAATTCTGCGCTAAGGCTTCATCAGTTTTAAGGCTTTTCAGTGCTGCTATCAAGTTAACATTAACCTTTACCTTATTGGCATAGAATGCAATACCAAGCTTGGTTTCCATGTAAGCTACCTACACACAAATTTTCATCGCAATATTAAGTTATTCACTGAAAACTGATTTTCTATTTTTTGTAACAGTGACCATGACCCAACTGACTCCAAATGCAATTCCAAGCAAAGCTTTCATGCAAGGATGCAAAATACTCAGATGAGTCAAGATTAGTTATTCCAAACTTCAGCTATTGACCAGAAACTGATTTTCTATTTTTAGTAACAGCAACCTTGACCTGACTGACCCCAAATATATTCCAAGCTAGATTTTCATTCAAGGATTCTAAATACAAAGTTTAGACAACATTGGTCATTCCGAACTTAAGTTATTGACCGGTCACTGATTTTCTATTTTTAGTAACAGTGACCTTGACCCCACAGATCCCAAATACAATCCTAAGCTAGGTTTTCATTCAAGGATGCTAAATACCAATTTAAGTCAACATTGGTCATTCCAAAACTTAAGTTATTGACTGGACACTGATTTTCTATTTTTAGTAACAGTGACCTTCACCCCACAGATCCCAAATACATTCTCAAGGTAGGTTTTCGTTCAAGGATCCTACATACCAAGTTTAGTCAAGATTGGTAAATCTGAACTTAAGTTATAGTCCTGACACTGCCTGCTTGATGCCTGCCCCCGCCTGTCAAAACCCGAACTTTACTATCTGGGACAAAAGTCAAGGTCAATCATTTGGTGGACATGTGTTCAACTACATTTTAAAATGAAAAATAATAATAAGGATAAATTTTGGAGGGTAGACACACACACACTATGATTAATAAATATATTTAACTTACAAGCTTGAGCAGGTTTAATTGGTGAATCCTCCTTGGGAAAACCAAGATCATTGTCAAGACCAACTTCTTCTGTATGGACAAAATAAAACACATCATACACTACATATTTTGTACTGAACACAAAAATAACACCATATGTTACATTATTTTTTCACTTGTACATTTCCAACTTAAGAGTCAGCTGGTATACAGTATTATTTGATTTATTGATCAGAGATAATTACAAGCAAGAAGCAACTTCAGCAGGACAAAGCATGAATGTACATGTAAGCAATAGAAATGAATGATTGGTCTGAATACAGTGATGATAAAAAGGATGTTTCATACACCTAACAAATACACAGAATGTTTTGATGTACATATCACACAGTACAGTAAGTAATACAGAATCACACTGTTGAGCAAAAATTATTCTGAATCAGTTCAAAATTTGTATAACAAGTTTTGATTAAATACTATCAAGGACACATATACATACATGGATTCGCAACTGCTAAAAATAGATCAAACGATATCGTTCGGCGATCCCACAATGCATTGCTATATACACGGCAATGTCCGACAGCTGTATTTGGGTGTTTACGAATTTGATTATACTAATAAAACTCTGGCAATTGGGCACGGGAAATTGGTAAAGGATGTAACAAATTCCTTAAAGATATTGAGATACATAATTTATAATCCACAAAGTCTAAGTATAAGCATCGAAAAAGGCATCAGTCGAACATTTTAAATTCCAAGATGGCGGACATCTATTATAATCCTTTCGTCTCCGAGATTAAACATTCGGAATACCACGGATATTTTAGCTGTTATTATCATTCGGATATCACAGATTTTTTTCGTATTTTCGCTTTTGTAAACAATAGCTTGTATTACCATTGATTCACGTCTTATTATCGCGGGATTTGATTACTTTAAACTGTTAATACGGAAGTTGCGAATCCATGTATGTATATAAGTCCTTGATACTATCATGATTTTTGTTTATTAAGTAGTAATACTAGTATGTAAAAGCACAGACACTCATGCATATGCTTTATCTTGGATATTCCTAGATTAACATGAATACTCATGGTTTGTCATGTGCACAAGCTAGTACTACTAAGAATATTTCTTGGAGTAAGTTGATGGTACAGCACAATACACATGATGTACATTTTGAACAATAATTATCCTGGTTATTTCAACAAGACAAGAATGATATGTTAGACACTATGACACAAGTAGGAAGCTTATAAGGAGGAACTCATAAAGATAAAACATCAGTTTTAGAACATTAATATTACCAAAAGAAACATTATCAGTTGCATTTATTATCAATAAGAACCATCTAATGTAGAAACAAACTGATACTCTGGTAAGTTTTTCTAATTAGATATTGAATTGTTAAAATTTACTGATGTACCTGAAAATGAACTTGTAGATGAGGCTGTGGATAAACTCGTGTACGAAGCAGTGGATCCATGTGCTATATAAGGAGAAAATTATGTTACATTTAAACATAAATAAACAATATTACCATGGGGATTAACTCTGTGTCAGGATAAACAGTGATCAACACATGATAAATATAAGACTACTGTTCATTAACTTTTCATTTCTCACACCTGCTAACTATATGTTTGAAAACAAGAGGGCCACATTGGCCCTTTATCACTCACCTAAGCACAAAGGCCAATAATCAATGACCAGGTAATATAGTTTCCATCTCGTAAAACTCATTTTTACGTAGATTTTGAGATCAAAACCAACAATGAAGGTATAATACTGTTAAACAAGCTAAAACGTAGCAAATTTTCTAATCCAAGGGCCCATAACTGAACTTGTCCAGAAACATAAGGACATACACATTCATTGTAAATATGATTAGGATCGGTGAATAAATGAAGGCGCTAGAGTGTAAACAAGCTAAAATATAGCAAATTTGCTAAGTCAAGGGCCCATAACTCTTGAAGATGTGGTCCAATTCCACCCATAATCGAACTTGTCCAAGATCTTTTGGTTATACTCATTTACTGAAAATATTATTAGGATCGGTGTATAAATGAAGGCACTAGTTGGTAAACAAGCTAAAATATAGCAAATTTTCAAAATCAAGGGCCCATAACTCTTGACATTTGGGTCCAATTTCGCCCATAATTGAACTTGTCCAAGATCTTTTGGTTATACCCATTTACTGAACATATTATTAGGATCGGTGAATAAATGAAGGTGCTAGACTGTAAACAAACTCAAATATAGCAAATTTTCTAAGTCAAGGGCCCATAACTCTTGAAGTTCTGGTCCGATATTGCCCATAATTGAACATGTCCAAGATCTTTTAGTTATACACATTTACTGAAAATATTATTAGGATTGGTGAATAAATGAAGGTGCTAGAGTGTAAACAAGCTAAATATAGCAAATTTTGTAATTCAAGGGCCCATAAGGGCCGAGACATTGTGGCCATATACATTGTGAGCAAGTTTAATCATGATTCGTTAAGAGCTGCGGTTGCTACAGTGTAAACAAACTGAATGTGGACATACGACGGACAACAGACATTCAAAGATCCTAAAAGCTCACCTGATGAATCAGGTGAGCTAAAAAAATGTAAAATTCAAGATAAAGGTTCAACCTGATAATGTAAAAATTATCCATAATTTGTAGTTAAATTCAATTAACCTAAGAATAAGGACTAGTTTTGCCCAAAAAAGTGTATTGCTATTTTAACACTTGTTAGCTATTTCCATTATATACTGGTTCTCACGTCTAGTTTGCAGCAACCACCAAAATGGCATTCCCCACAGAAATAGCATTATTTTTTCAGAAATTAAATTTGACCTGGTGACTTAGTTTTTTAGATGATTCGGTCTTGTCTAAAATATCATTAACACAAACATTCAGACTAGTTTTGTGAAGATGCAGAAAAGAAGTGTTCATATGCCTTGATAAGATTATCCTGATGACCTTATTATTGACCCAAGAGGACCCATTATCATACTGGTCCAATATTTCATTAAGACAAAGATTCTGACAAGATTCAATCAAAACCTCAAGAGTGTTCACAAGGTTCTCATTTAATTTGACTTTTTGACTTAATTTTTGTTCCAAAATGACCCATGTTCAAACTTTTCCAATATTATGTCAATACAAACATTCTGACCTGATTTTGTGAAAATCCAACTAAAAATGTGGCCTCTATTGCGTTCGCAAAGCAAAAATTGATGAAGAACAAAGACCGATCACAAAAGCTAAAAACAGCAGCTGAATGTTTTAACAAAATTATCTCTAAATCTGATAATTCTTTATCATTAATGCTGCTAGAGTGTGAAAAGAAACATGTTCATCAAAGAACAACAAATGTTCATATTCAGACAATAGCTAGCTTAAAGACATTGAACCAGGAATGCGAGGCATGTGACTAAGACCCAGCAGTCCTGTATATTCCACAGTAGGGGGCCAATAAAACAGACAGTGTCATTGATAGACATCAATTGTCTAGGCATATATGCATCAATTTTAGATCAAGAGACTTCCTACACTTAACTTTCAGTCATCTTTACCCTGTTCATAAGAGGTATAATACAAATTTAGTAAAATATTACAGGGCCTTTTTTTCCAAAAATTCGGAAGGGGCCTTAGCCCTTCATTTTGGTAAATTCAATTGCAATTTTTGGCCAAATTGGAAAAGGTTAGACAACCGAGCTAGAATAAATTATGTCCTACTGTGAGAAAAAAACTCTTTTTATCAATTGTAAGTTTTAAATTAGAATCAATCAAGTAACATTTCTATAAATGAAGGCACTAGTTGGTAAACAAGCTAAAATATAGCAAATTTTCAAAATCAAGGGCCCATAACTCTTGACATTTGGGTCCAATTTCGCCCATAATTGAACTTGTCCAAGATCTTTTAGTTATACACATTTACTGAAAATATTATTAGGATTGGTGAATAAATGAAGGTGCTAGAGTGTAAACAAGCTAAATATAGCAAATTTTGTAATTCAAGGGCCCATAAGGGCCGAGACATTGTGGCCATATACATTGTGAGCAAGTTTAATCATGATTCGTTAAGAGATGCGGTTGCTACAGTGTAAACAAACTGAATGTGGACATACGACGGACTACAGACATTCAACGATCCTAAAAGCTCACCTGATGAATCAGGTGAGCTAAAAAAATGTAAAATTCAAGATAAAGGTTCAACCTGATAAAGTAAAAATTATCCATAATTTGTAGTTAAATTCAATTAACCTAAGAATAAGGACTAGTTTTGCCCAAAAAAGTGTATTGCTATTTTAACACTTGTTAGCTATTTCCATTATATACTGGTTCTCACGTCTAGTTTGCAGCAACCACCAAAATGGCATTCCCCACAGAAATAGCATTATTTTTTCAGAAATTAAATTTGACCTGGTGACTTAGTTTTTTAGATGATTCAGTCTTGTCTAAAATATCATTAACACAAACATTCAGACTAGTTTTGTGAAGATGCAGTAAAAGAAGTGTTCATAAGCCTTGATAAGATTATCCTGATGACCTTATTATTGACCAAAGAGGACCCATTATCATACTGGTCCAATATTTCATTAAGACAAAGATTCTGACAAGATTCAATCAAAACCTCAAGAGTGTTCACAAGGTTCTCATTTAATTTGACCTTTTGACTTAATTTTTGTTCCAAAATGACCCATGTTCAAACTTTTCCAAGATTATGTCAATACAAACATTCTGACCTGATTTTGTGAAAATCCAACTAAAAATGTGGCCTCTATTGCGTTCTCAAAGCAAAAATTGATGAAGAACAAAGACTGATCACAAAAGCTAAAAACAGCAGCTGAATGTTTTAACAAAATTATCTCTAAATCTGATAATTCTTTATCATTTTAAGTTATCAATTAATGCTGCTAGAGTGTGAAAAGAAACATGTTCATCAAAGAACAACATATGTTCATATTCAGACAATACATGTAGCTAGCTTAACACAGTCATCAATTGTCTAGGCATATATGCATCAATTTTAGATCAAGAGACTTCCTACACTTAACTTTCAGTCATCTTTACCCTGTTCATAAGAGGTATAATACAAATTTAGTAAAATATTACAGGGCCTTTTTTTCCAAAAATTCGGAAGGGGCCTTAGCCCTTCATTTTGGTAAATTCAATCGCAATTTTTGGCCAAATTGGAAAAGGTTAGACAACCGAGCTAGAATAAATTATGTCCTACTGTGAGAAAAAAACTCTTTTTATCAATTGTAAGTTTTAAATTAGAATCAATCAAGTAACATTTCTATAAATGATGCTAAATTATATATTAAAGTTTTATTCGCAGAAAATGAGAAATAGAATTAGCAGGAATCATATATTTTATCAAATTAGAATTTTCAGCTGCATCGTAAAATTGGAAAAAAAACAGCCTTTTTGCAATTGGGAAGTCACCGAATTTTGGCCTCTGTTATAGAAGGAAAAAGGCCCTGATTAAATATACAAATCATGAAATGAGGATGAATGAAGTGGCATCATGAGAAGCACAGTGTATGAAGAGTGCATGGTTCATAGATGGTTATAGACATATTTACAATTTCACATTTTACTTTAAATAAGAATAGTGTATCATATAAAACATATTATTTAGTATGTTAATTCGGTTTTGTTTTTATTTTTCATTCATTTGAAAGTTTTTTCATTTTCAAATACTAGTAATTGTTTATTACTTTGCTCTGAAAGTGGAGGATGGGGGACTTCCATGGTCAAGCGGTTATGGTCTCAGACCTGTAATCACTAGCCCCTCACCACTGTGATTTGAACCCCACCCGCAAAATTCAATATGCAAAGCTACCATACAGAAAGTTGGTGGTGAGTGGTTCTACCCAGGAGCATGCCTGGGGTGTTCCTCAACCATTAAGCTGGAAAGTTGCCAAACAACCCTCACAGTTGGTGTGACTATAAACCCCAGTGGAAAAAATGGCCCTGCAAGCATTTGTGGTTGTCAATGTAAATACACAAATATCTGTTAACCCTTTTTATGACATGAATATGATTAATTTATAAATAAAATAATCCATCAGAGAAACTGAAATTAAGATGTAAATTAAGATGTTAATTAGGATGTAAAATGAACACTAAGAATGTGTCCAATTTTTGGTATGATTTTGTAAAAAAGAGCAAGTTATTTTAATCAATATACATTTTGATCTAATCAGTAGCGAGTTGACGGACTGTACATTATGAACTAATGTTCATCCATATTTCAATGGCACAGCTGTGGGTGGCAGCTGGAATGGTTATGTCTATCTCTGGTACATTTCAAAATAGATTACTCATACAAACAGTTTTAAACAACACTCTTTTCTGCCAATGAGAGGATATAAACTTTGAATATTAAGTATTTGCACATTTAATTTTGAAATCACTGTGTACATAAATATGACTATGACCACTCTTAAGCAAAGAATTGAGCTATCTGATATTTAACAGGGCCATCCTTAAAAAAATATTTGTTTGGGGTAACCCTACCCAGTGAATTTTCAGAGGGTAAGTAGGTACATGTAGGAAATGATTTTACAGCTTATTTTCAACACTGAACCCAAAATACCTTGATCAAAATGCTATTTATAAATTGGAAAAAATTAGCTAAGAGACAAAAAATGTTGGGTAGGGTTACCCCAAAACAAAAAATGTTGGGTAGGGTTACCCCAAAACAAAAAATGTTGGGTAGGGTTACCCCAAAACAAAATATGTTGGGTAGGGTTACCCCAAAACAAAAAATGTTGGGTAGGGTTACCCCAAAACAAAAAATGTTGGGTAGGGTTACCCCAAAACAAAAAATGTTGGGTAGGGTTACCCCAAAACAAAAAATGTTGGGTAGGGTTACCCCAAAACAAGATATTTTTTAAGGATGGCCTCATCAACACCAGTATTAAAGAAATTGGGCAAACAATATTTTGATTCCAACACTAAGACACAGATATGCTTACAAATTTGATAAAACCATTATTTGTTTTCATAATGAGTTGTTTGGTATATACATTTTATTTTTTTTAAATTTAAGTTAGTATGATAAACAGTTAAAAACAATAAGAAATTTATATACGAGTATCTAAATAAAATCAACTTTAGAATTTAACTATCATGACAAACTGTTTTAAATGTACACAAGAGTACCACATATGTTAGTACCACATATTTTTGTATTGTTTTCAATTGTTTTAAATGTAGAATAAAAATAAATTTCCATTTATAAAATGATAAACAAAATCATATTTATCAATTATGGCAATGCTTACCTTTTGACTCTTCTTTCACTACTTCCGGTGTTTTTTTGTTCACTGGTTGCTCTGTAACAGTGTCAGTGCTCCCAGTTTCTTCCTTTGGAGTTTCAACTTCTTGCTGATCTTTTTCTGTCTCTGTGCCTGTAGTATCTTTATCTGTTACCTCTTCCGGATTCAGTTCACCAGGTTTTGTTTCACTTTCAGGGATTTCAATACCTTCATTCTTTGTTTCTTCCATTGGTGTTTCTTTGTTACTAGACACTGGATTAAGCCCATCAACTCCATCAGCATTTCCTGATTTATCTGTACTTGTTACATTAGTGCCTTCTTTTCCATTTGTCTTCTCTCCTTTAACATTAGGAATCACATCAGTGACCGAATCTGTTTTTCCAGGATTAGTTTCAGACTCTCCATTATCATCATCTTTTTTATCATTATTTAGTTCATCATCATTTTTACTTGTACCTGTGATTGCAGTATCATTATTAGGATTTGTATTTGGTAATTCAGGTTCAGGTTCAACTTCAATTTTGTTTGGAATTTCAGTTGTTTTATTGAATTCTTTTTTGTCTTCAATATGTTTTGCATCAGCCAAGACACTACCTTCACCCTCTTTAGTACCAGGTTCAACTACTGTTTTGTCTGGATCAGTATTCTGACTTCGAACAACAGACTGAGTATCAAATTGCTTTTCTGAATTAACCAAGTCAACATCTTCACTTTCATTATCTAAAAGATCAGTCAATTTAAACATGTCATTATCAAACAAGAACATTTAAAAAACTAACAATATTCTGGCTGCAAACTTAGTTATCTGGAAAATTCAATGCATATGATTTTCTTTTGAACTGTTACCATCGTTAGGATATGATTTTGACAAGCACACTTACTTCCAAACAGCCTGTATACAAAACACTGAAATATTGCTTATTTAAAAAGGATATCATTGAATAATAGGTGAACTAGACCACTTATTACATTTTGTATAATATCGTGCATTTCAGTGACTATCTTTTCAAACATATTGACATAGATTTTCTACTATATAGTATTATTATTCAAACTGCACACAACAGACTCATGGGAAATGAATACTGGGTGATCACAAAAGTTGATCTTGAACAAATGTGCAAAGGTGACTTAAAAATACATAATAATCTTACTTGATTTTTTAGCTAAAAACTGTAATCCAAGGACGACTGTCTGACAAATATGGGAGGCTTTTTCATTACAGGTTTTCCTGCATATGTCCTGATCTTTAAAAACTTGTACACCTGGTAGTGATGACTTGGCAAAATATGAAATCTCTTCACATGGATCCCAAGGGGAGGCGGTTACATTTTGCAAATAATCTAGTGTAGACATTGAAAAATTTTTGCCAGTCTTCACAAACTCAACTGCAATTTCTCCCAACATTGAACATACTGTTACTGTATCATTTGCAACATGTTCTTTTGGTTTCAAACATTCTCCCAAACTAACATGGAAAGATTCTTGTATTGGATAAGGGAACAAAAACTTGTATATTCCTTTGTGTACAAATATGTCTAAATTTCTATATCCAGTTCCATTTTCACGAACCTCTGAAAGAAACAATTGCCATCTTACATTAGATCATATACGGCTTGAGATCAGCAAGATTTATAAAATATATAACAACAAAGAATAGTTACATCTAATGATCTATGACTTAATTAGTTCAAACAATGGTGCAACGATTTACAACAATTGGCAGACATACTTGTACTTGCTAGTAATTAACTTATTAAGATTTAATGTGACAATAACGGCAACTCTTAGTATCAGTATTAACGTAAATGTTACAGGTTTCATTCTAGTTATATGCTAATATTATTGTGTTAAATGCACTAATCCAAACAGATCTAAATTCAATGAATACTGTTTTTTTTTTACATATGTATCATTTGTACTAAAAGTAAAATGAAAAAAATACATTATACAATGTCTAAAAAACTATTTATTTTAACATCAATGTTGTGTTTCAGTTCAGTAAGACTTATTTTCATCGTGTATTTTATACAATACAGTATAACCTCCGTAGAGCGACATCCGGCAGAGACAGAAATAACTGCCGCTCTGCAGAGGTTCGTTAGTTTTAGACTGTCATTCATAGACTGTTATACTGTAGTAAGTTTTGTTACACTTTATCAGTCTTTGAATTTAGCCCCGGACCTTGGACCAAGTCCACAAAAATGGCCATTGGTCAGGTAAATTTGAAAAGGTCAAGGTCAGTGATCCAACTCAACTGTCTAGTAAATTTTCAGTGAAAAAAATTCAGAACAAAGAATAAAATATTCTAATCACTCTCGAATTGTTATTT
This sequence comes from Lutraria lutraria, assembly GCA_964023205.1. Taxonomy (NCBI): domain Eukaryota; kingdom Metazoa; phylum Mollusca; class Bivalvia; order Venerida; family Mactridae; genus Lutraria; species Lutraria lutraria. The sequence continues at coordinate 9,971,364 of OZ026836.1, read as the reverse complement.
TATTATATGTTCTTTTTTTGGTCCACTAAATGTTCATTTGGTCCAGTAAAGTTTGCATTTTCACTATTCCAAATGTCCAATGCTCAAAAAAGTTTTTCGTGACGACTGCTTTATTATACATGACTTTTTGTTCATTGTAAATTTTGTACAATTGTACTTACCGTTAAGTCTCCTTTATACATTCTGTATACCACTTTGTATTTTACAATAAATGAGCTATGGCAAAATTGAAGCCTAAATGCTATTGGGAAGGGTCTGTTTACCAGACCCAAACAAAGAAGGAAAAAAAATCACTTACTATACAGAAATATCAATTTTAAACTTGTATACAGACTACAGTTGAGTCACCAATAGCAAATCATTCCCGATAACAAATTAAAACTAGAGCTTTGTCAAAGCAAGAATTTACTTCGTAAAAGAAATCACTTTTAGAGATAATTTTTTAATAGTATTCTTGTATTTCATACATATTTTGATGATGCTCAATCTGATTCTGAAAATAGTGCAAGTTTTTATGTATATAAATTATATAATATACTGGATTTGTGTCTAGGTCTTTTCTACCAAGGTCTTCCATTACCTTTGTGTCCAGATTGAGAATTGACTTTATTATACTGTAGCAGTACTGTATAATGTATATATAGAATAATATATATACAGGTGGCACCAAATAACGGTGTTGCTAAATTTAGAATGGAAATAGAACAAAGAAAAAAAATCACTGACGTGAACCAAATATTTTCTTTTATTAGTACACATCTCTTTTACAAATGCCAACAGTCAAATGTTCAAAATCTGTACTAATCTAGTGCCCACAATCAATAAATACAATGCAGTCGGCCGCCATGTTTCTTTCCTCGAATGATCTTAATAACAATGCACAAGTAGAAACCTCTTAAGGTCACATGGCGTCATAATGTAGGAGTGATATTATTATGCTGGGTTAAACTCCAAACAATAATTTCAACACAGAACTATTTTATAGCGGAAGTGACATAAAAAACGAGCACCTGCATTCAAAAATGCAGACGGCAGTGAAAGAAATCTCGTTTTTCAAAGAAAAGCTACGTTTTTTATTGAATCATTCATATTTCATGTATTTTTTAATACAAAACAAATTTTAATGCATACTTATCCTCAAAATGACGTTTTACTCTGTTGACAATGGTAAGTTATGCATGATGAGTGTATATTACGGATATTATAAGATGCACCGTTATTTGGATAACACCGGTAAACGGGGTACTGACTATACATTAATTTATACAGTACTGCTACGGTACTACAATAAAACTCGGAAAACCCAAAGGTAGCATACTAGCAAACTGTATTTCGAAATTTTTACACATAGGCCTGTATTCTTCATAATTTTGGAAAAACTTACCTTGTTGACAAACAATACATGGGTGCTCATAACTAGGACGGAAGTTCCTCACAACATTTATGCTGAAGGATAAATTACACTCGTTGTGAGTTAAACGAGCGTGTTCATTATTGGCAAGCGGCAACTCATGTTATAAATTAAACTACCTGGTTTTACATAGAAATGTGACAATAAGCAGTAGTACCTTGAACAAAATAGTTCTTCAAAGTGATTTCCATAGAAACAAACACATCACAAAAAAGAAACAAATCACTTCCACAAACATCATGACAATCCTGATCATTCATTAGCCGTCTCTCAACCATGTATTGACAATTTCGGTCAAGTCGGACAGGTTTGGCTGCTTCATCATTGACCGCCAAAGTTCCATTTTTAATATCAGATATAAAAACACCAAGTGGAAAACGTGGTTTTTCAGGAAAATAACAGTCACTTTCGATTGAAAGCCTGTAACAAATCGTTTTCAGTGAGTCTGATAAATTGTCAACAGAACAAGCATTTGAAATTATTTGTTTTTCAGGTACTGGAGGAAATCCACACATTTCAGGAGTTGCCTCATCAGCATTTATTGATGCTGAATGCACACAGTCATACAAAAATACAGAAATTAGAAATACGCGTAAGTAATCCATGTTGACGTGTTCGTTCGCAACGACCAACTTGTTCAGCGTGAAAATTAGTAATCGTTAAAATTACTAGAAACTCTAAAACCCGTACTGGTCCGTCACATGGGAATACGGTTCCTAGTCTGGTACCCGTCTCCAATCTTACAGTATTACGGTATACTGTGAGATTGGAGACGGGTACCAGACTAATACGGTTCCACCTCTATTCAAACGTGTAAAATAGATTTTTAAGCATCACCGGGATAGAAAATATTGAATAAAAAAAGTATTTCCAAAATATCACTTAGCACCACAGTGTAATACGAAATTAAATGTGTTTACAGACGATCTATAACCCATTGATCAGGGAGTAACTTGTGAAAGTCGGTTGAATATGTCAGAGACGTATAATACGATTATGATACTGATACTGAGTATGTATATAATTTCAGACTATAAACCTATTCTTTACCTTTTTACGTTTACAATGGGTACCGTACGGGACCATAGGCAATTGGTTACAAACTTTGTTGCATCTGATCTTTCAATCACTGTTCAATGATAAAGCAAAGGCAAGGACTTATATATACATACATGGATTCGCAACTTCAAATCAAATCCCGCGATAATAAGACGTGAATATGTATGTATATAAGTCCTTGGCAAAGGGTATTAACTATAAGCAGCACCCTTAAGTGCACGTAAACTTGTGAAATACTGTTAAGGAACAATATTTAATGCTAGATGTGCACCGTTTAGCTCAGTGGATAGAGTATCGATCTACTGATCATGAGGTTACAAGTTTGTACCCCGGGCGAAGCTCACACTGTCCTTGACAAATTTGACTGAAGATATTACATCAATTATATCCTATGTTAAATTGTCCTCCGCCTTTGCATAATGTAGGGTAGCTTGGTACAAGCTTGCAGATAGAATGTGGTTATAGTACTGGTTAAGGCCTAAATAAATTCCATGGAAGCTAGTTAGGATAACTTCCCACCACAATATAACTAAATATTTTGAAAATGGCGTTAAATCCGATAACATAATTCTGATTACATACTTACAAGGACCTGTATACGTATATAAATCCATGATGCTTATCAAAAATAAGGGTGGGGAGGGGAGTTCTTCTAATTATTCTGGAAAGTATGCAGAAAGATAGACAGTGAATGAAATGTTCCTCAGACATAATAAAAGTCTAGGGTTTTGGCAAGGACTTATACACATACATGGATGTATATAAGTCCTTGGGTTTTGGGGGAAAATTAGGATAGGTTGAGTAACCATGCAGAAACTATGTTTGTTAATACCTTACACTAATGGAAAATGTGAATCTTAACCAGAAATAGACTCCAGGAGAAAACTTCAGCTGGGAGACTGAAATCAACTTTTATAACCTCTTTATAATAAAACTTTACAAACTAAGGAATCTTTGTTCAAAGTTTATTAACATATTTGTCTGACATTTGAAATCTTATCACATATACAAACAATCTGTTAGTATTCATACATAATTAAACCATCTCACCTTATGATACTATACAATAAACAGTGATTAATCAACTAATCTAAAAGCGAGTATTCAAAAATAATATACTTGTAAATGAAAATACAGATTGATTAATTAAAAATTAAACATTAACAGGATGAAACAGAATATGTAAAACGAACACAGATTTAAAAACATCAAAATTGTTTAAACAAAGAGAAAATCTAACTATACAACTTCATGTACATCATATACATGTATTTGTAAACTTACCATTTAACTAATATATCTGACACATAACAATTGATTGATCATATTGAAGGTGCATTATCCACACCAAAAAATTAAACAACCCAATAAGAAGTTAATTTGTTTCAGTACAACATATAAAATATAGCTACAAAAATATGTTTTTTTGGGGTTACTAACTTACTACATGTATATTCATTCATTCATTTGGGTTTAATGCCATTATTCAACATTTTTTTAGATATATACATGTACAGCAGCCAATTCACTTAACCAGTTTTCCTGGACTGTATTCCAACCAGTACTAACTTCACATTCCAAAAGGAGCAGGCAACTTCTCCACACATGGAAGAAAATCATCATAATTTGTCAAATATTCATGGCGGGTATGTCCTGCTATGACCAGGAATCAAACCCATAACGCCAGGTTACAAATCAAGGGCACTAACCACTGGGCCACAGCCTTGTGTTACTGAACTTTAATTATTCAACACAATGTGTGTTTTTGTGTGTAACTTTTATAAACAGGATCTGCATTGTTTACCAGTAGCTGCAAAAGTATTATACAAAAAAAAAATCTAAATGCTGCAGAATATTTTATATAATAAATGGGGAAAATCCACACATCCGCTGGCTAAAACACTGCAACTAAAACTATTATAGTGAGTATTGCACTGAAAGTGACTAAGACCAGAGAAAATACACAACTTAGTAAACAAGTACAAAATACATATCATAAAATTACATCAATACTGACACATATACCTTACACATACTAAAATGTCTAGTTGCCTGTATTCTTAAATGGCACTTATACATATGCTTTCTGAAGAACAGAAAGTTTATCAAAGGTGGAAAATCATCTAATGTCATTAATTATAATATACTCTAAATAAACAAAAATATGAATATTAATCATTAGCATATAATAATTATACAATGATGTAAACATTATCAGGCAATAAACATCCCATTAAGACAAAACAAATACTCAACCAATACAATTCAACCATAAACAAAACGTTTATACAAACAGTACAACCTCTACCTGTAATCAAACAGTGAGTTATGTTAGGGTATAATTCTATCAAATAAAATTTGTCATCATACGCCGACATGTTACAAAAATAGTATAACATTTAAAGCATAACATTAACTAAAATCAATAAAATATTTCATACAATGCACAGGAATGTAATTTAATCATGAACAGTTGGTTTGAAGCAATCATTTAGTAATGAATACAATTTTAATGTTGAATACTTCTTGTATCAATAATTTCAAATTTATCAAAAGTTCACAATTTAGCATAAACAAACAATAATTATCAAAATAAAAACATAATTGAATTATTTACAATGGAACGATTTCATTAATATGGCTAAAATACATTCCTTTTTTTTTTTTTAGTTATGGTAAAAAAAAAATTTGGGAAAAAAACATTATTTTTATTAGGCTTCACATTTCAAATTGCTGTAAATTTCTTTCTAAAACAATGTACAAAATCAACAAATATCTGTTAATGTATAGTTTAGGTGTATGAGTAAAATCTTGATTTCAGTATAAAATACAGGCCTGCCTGGGTTATTATCACCCTTTGAATGAACAAGCTACAATGTGAATACTGTATTTTCATTTATTTTCGTTGGGCTCAATTTTCATGGTTTTTACTAAAATGGCTATTTCGTGGGGACATAAATTAATGGATTTTGATTTTTGAAATTCATGAGCTGATCTACGAAATCCACGAAATTAAATCCCCAACGAAAATTAATGATTCCACAGTAACTACTACAAATCAATTGAAACAATAAAGAAATTACACCACCAAATAAAGGCATAAGTGCATAATAGCCCCATCAATTGATGAAATTTGTTCATAATTTTACAATACAGTCAAACCTGTGAATAAAGACCACCCTTGAGAAAGAAATGATGTGGCCTTTCTAGACAGGAAGCCTTTATGAGGAGGTCATTTTGTTCTTAATTAATGAGTTTTAAAGAATGAACTTTATTCACATGGTGGCCTTTATTCGGAGTAGACCAAAATAAAGTTTTGACTGTACATCCTGAAACCATTCATTGATACATGTAATATCAGTGGAAATTAGATATGATAATAAAACATCTAGAAAATGTCAATACATCGACTTCAATGATCCAATGATTTTTTTGTCATTTTAATGTGATATGACTGTAGAGATATATGTAGTAATTCTGTGACCTTTCAGCTTGTATAATGAACAAAAAAAACAAAAAAACGAAAAATGGTCCAAAAAAATGCTGCTAAAAATGGTTAATGTAAATAAGATTTAACCATTTAATACAAAATTTAGAACATTAAGATTGAAGAAAAGTGTAGCAGAATTATGAATAATACTGAACCTAATTATCAATAATTTCCAAAGAAAAACAGTTTCAATGTTAAAAAGGAATCATTAATTTACATAATCATTACTGTGTAAACTATTATAACAAAATACATGTACAACCAATTATTAATTTCACCTTTTTTAAATTGCACAACTGGAAAATCAGTCATCAAACTTGATGAATACATATTTTAAAAGAGATAAGTCAAATATGAAAAGTTCAACAAAATGATACATGACCTTCAAACCAAGTTATCACAGACATTAAAATAACATTGTTAATAGTTATCAGACATTCAACTAGCTGTAATACGTCACAGATTTTTCATTCACACAAATCCTCATCATCGTCAGTTTGCGGATCTACTGCAGATAACAACTCTCTATGCACATCATCGGCATCATCATCATCAGCGTTGATATCTACAATAGTCCTCTGAAAAATATCATCAAGAACAATAATTGTATTTTCAACAAATTCAACAAACAAAGTATTTCAAATAGGTTAATAAAATCTTCATTTTCTAGTGTTTGCTTTTATTTTTCTTCTATACAGTATTGGGAATTCTAAGGGGTATTTAAAAAACTGAAAGGCTTATTTACAATAAATTCTACAATCTGTGTCTATAGATGAAATAATTCACTGCCTTAAAGACCCATTAGTCCTGCATAATCATGCATGTAGTCAAAATAAATAGATTTTCCATTGCATAACTTGAAATAACAGTTTGGTAGTAGACTACGGATACCGTACCCTGTTTATTGTACTAACTCATTGTTACAAGAATTGAACAATGCAACTAAAGAACCAATCAAATTGTGTAACACTGACTGTATCAACCAATATCAGTTTATCAAAAGGGTAAAATATAGAGAACGCATGCTTATAATGAACATGTAGCAGATTACGGAGAACTTGAGCATGAAATAATGGAAATTGGAATAAAAACGGAACTAGAACAATAGATATACAGGTAAACCTGTGTTAGTGGCCACCTTTGAATGAAAGCCACCCTGTGAATGAAATCCACCCCGTGAATGAAAGCCACCCTCTGAATGAAAGCCACCCTGTGAATAAAGCTGATTCTTTTAAAGAAGTTATTGATTATCTAGAATAATGTGGCCTCCTCATAGAGGCCACTTCTGAATTCAGGCCACATTATGTCTTTCCTGAAGGGGGTCTTTGTTCACAGGTTTGAGTGTATACATGAAAAGGAAAGCAGACAAGTATGGACTCTATACAGTAAACATATACATACATAAACAGCATCAAAGGTACACAAACATAAAGAAAGGAATTCATGTACATTATCCTTAGCTCATTGTCCAGACTATAATTCAATGTTATATAGAAAATTTATTACACACAAAATGTGAATCTACATTGACCAAATACTCTATAAACTTAAAATAATCAGTATAAATTGAATAGAACAAAGTTTAATGAACTGATATTTAGTTTATGTGTATAATTGGATAATGTCAATGTGGAGACATATACTAGTAGTTTCATTATATCACAGACCAAGAAAACTGTCTTCATCAGAGAGATATACATGCTTACTAATACTCATGAGATCATAACTGACTTTGATAGGAAATGACAAGCAAACACTTCAAGTATATGCAGTCTGAGGAGATATGGCTGATGAGTATACTGTTTACTTGTAACAGGTATTTTCTCAACAGAAACAGAGAACCAGGCTACATTAACCAACTCTGCATCATTTCGAATAGGTCATACATAAACTTGAGCTGTCACAGAGGTGACTAATACCCCCACCGCCGCATTGACACTAAGAATGTGATAGTACACTATACAGATAAGTTGAAGGGGACATAACTCTGAAATGAGTGAATCACTGGGCATGAAAATTGTGTCTTGCACATGTACACATCATATTTCATATTAACATGTTTCAAGTTTCATTGCAATTGCTTAAAGAATGTGAAAGCAGTTCGCTCCACAAACTTTTGATATTTTATGCAGACGGACCAACTGACAGACGGACAGACGGACCGACCAACCAACGACAGAGTGACTCTAATATACCTCCTCTCACACTTCGTTTGCGGGGGTATAAATATACATTAAACATGTTCCAAGGCATAGATGAAGCAGACATAAAGCAGATATTCAGGGTCTTCATTCATACTGCTTTATATAATGGGATTTCTGTCATTAAGGATGGATATAGAAGTGATACAATGTCCAGGTAAAGTGCTTCAGATTAGTGTTATAAGCTTACACAGAAACAGATCAAATGGTTATAAAAAAGTAACATTTACTTTGAATTTCTGTGAAATGATAAAAAGTGAACAATTCAAAACTAAAATTATGAGTATGTTATCAAAATGCTAAATATATTAATGTAACCAATAGATACTTTCTTGAATGATTAAACACAAAAAGACATAATTTAAATATACACTTGTTTCATGTCGCATGACTAAGCTGCAAAAATTGGACGAAATAATATCATACCACATTAATTAACAACAATCAGGCATTCTTTCTTATTAGCAAAATGTTAGAACTGCTTTATGGATGCAATTCATCCAGCAACAATATAAATCATTATCACAAGGTAGGCCTACACTGATATACCTGTACTAACATTTGATACAAACATGCAAGTACTAACACTTGATACTAACAAACAAATACTAACATTTGATACGGATATGGAAGTACTAACACTTCATATGGACAAACAAATACTAACATTTGATATGGACATGCAAGTACTAACACTTGATATGGACAAACAAATACTAATATTTGATCCTGATATACAAGTACTTACATTTGACTGTCATATACTCTGATATCCTTCTCTCTTCATGTTTGTACTCTCCCATTCAATAATGGAGAATGAAAGGGATCCCAAAGAACCAAAGATGACTAAAATAAGCAACTGCCACTGCAGGATCAAATAGTCACTGTAGAAAAAGGCTGCAGCTGCTGCTATGGACTGAAGTAAGTAATACACAGGGATGATTGGGAGTTACATTGGTAAAACTTGATATCACACTACCAGTACCGGTACTTCATTTATAGATACCGGTAGAATCAATACTGTATTATAATTTTTGCTTAAAATGGATCCACATACAAATGTATGTTATTCTTAAGAAGACAACTTGTGCTTTAAATTAATGATGCATTAAAATACTTTAGTATATTTCACATCAGGCTATTCTTGAAATATTGCCCAGGAAAGATGGCAGCTTAAAATCTCTGTTACTAATTATAAGTCAATATTTAATCCATTGACGGCTGTTACCTGAATAAATTTAAAGATAGCAAAGGCTGGTGAGCTGTCTTCAGGAAACATGAAGCCAAGAAGGGAATATATCTGAGTATTAAAACTGCTATCGCCCAGACCCAACAAGAAACTACACAATATCGCAATGTATTCACTGAAAAATATAAACCACTGGTGAGAAATTATAAGCCTTTACATAAGTAACTAATAATGAGTCTAGAAAAATAATATACTTAGAACAGTCACCATGTCCTTCTCTGGAGCATAGTTTTACTGCACCACATCACACAAATTGAATCAGAGACATTTCCAGTACATATGGTGTACATGTATCATGTTTTAAAACAAAAAGTAGAGTATCTAATATTAGAGATTTATCAAAATGCAATTACTGCAAGAATGATTCTGACAATGGTTATTTCTGAGGAATTGAAAAAATCCATACAAGACAAGCATCATAACTACAACTGAAGATTTTTTTATATTCATATGGCACAAATTGGTACATGAATCAACTCAGTAGCAGCAAAGAGAATATAAAGATTGGAATTGTTTTTATAGTAAATGATAGTACAAACTATCAGGTGATTTTCTACATACTTAGAGGTTATTTTAGCTGCCTCATCTGTAGGATCAATTGGGGAGTTACTTGGAAGATTTATATAAATCAAATAGAAACAGCCCATATGAACAACATAACCAAACATCACTATAAGGTCACGACCCTTGCGATTTGTACTCTTTGCTAGCAGTCCGAACAGTGTACCACCTAGAAAAATAAAACAACAAATTCAGAATAATTTATCAACAGTAAAGCCTTTTCATCCACTTAGCTCCGTGGAAACTGATATACTGGTTAGGTTACTGTCAGCCAGTATCTAACTGAAATACTGTACTAAAGTAGAAATGTCTCCGGAGGACATGAATGCCCCTCAAAGAGGGGCCATAACTCCTGTGAATATGTTTGGATTTTAACGGAAATCGATCTTGACCTGTATTTTATTATTATACACCTTCATGAAAACAATTCATAAAGTATTTCTTGAATTATTGCTCAGAAACTAAAATTTGAATGGAAGGGCAGGGGCAACACTTTATGCCCTTCCTCCATTTCAAATGACTGGAGCAAAAAAATGTGTACTTCAACATCTTATAACAAAAACACCTAATGCCCAAAGATGAAGAGACATTTACTGAATTACATTAATTTTTGTAGAGTAAAATTCTGCTGAAGTATTGAAGTCACTTAAATGAACCAGAATGTAACTCAGGAGATTTCAGGCAAAATTTTACATTTCCTTTGATCAGTGAAAATTATGTTAAAACACCACACCATATTGATTCTAGTGAAAAACAGTTACAAACCTATAATTTCTCCCGCACCAATGAACATTCCCGATATCCCAATCAAACCCTTGGCTTGATCACCAAAATGTTTAGTGTTAGATATACATGTGCTGTATACACCACTGAAGAATGTCAACTCCAAACCTGGTGAAATAATAAAAATATGATACTTTGCAGATATAAAACCAAAAAAATCATTGAAAAGAAAAAAAATGCCCAAATATCTTTAATAACAGAAACATAAATTGCATAATACAGTATTAAAACACGTTTTTGTAAATTAAAAGTTTTTTCTAGATGGAGATAATTCTTCAGGATTCAAATGCTGAAAGATTAAGACTAAGTTAAGGATGCATGTCATCATTATCAATAAACAACCCAAGTTATACGTACGCACAAAGACATGTTTAAATATTACATGTTACAATGACCAAGATACCTCATGGGGATTTCTCATATGCAATTAAGTATAACTTCATTATGAATTTAACACACTGAAGAACTCCCTCTTTAGATAACATCTAAGGAATCAAAAAAATATTCACCTTAATACTTTACTACTGTTCTTCAAAACAAAAAATAAATGAATTACCTGTATATGCTATGGCAACACTCAACAACAACATTTCCTTAGTTCTCATCAGATGTACAGACCTCTCTGAAATGGTACAAGTACATGATTGTGTCATATAACCATACAAAATGAAAAAGGATGAAAACTTGAATACCTGTACATTGAAAAGTTCTCATAGTATGAACAATGTACCAGATTTTGGTACAAAAACTTACCCTGTACACAAAATCAATCTCACTTAAAAAGATCATTAGCAATAAATATCTATGCAAAGTATTATTCACTACTTTCTCAGAACCTAGAGTTCAGAAGATCATAAAACTTGCGCATGTATTCAATGTCTTTAAATTAATTATAATTAAAAAATGAATCATTTTCTTGTTTTGTTAAGCAGGATACAAATATATTGATATGTTATAAATTAATACATTGTACATATTGTGAATACATATACAAGACACAAGCTCTGAACGTATATGTGTTCCTACATTCAGAGCTTGAATCTGTGATTAATTAATTATATAACCTGTGACCTTGATACCTTACTAGAACAAGTGCAAGAATCAGCTAGACCAAGCATACACAAAACAAACACTTATAACAAATAAGGTAAAAATGTACTTACTGAGGGCATGTAGAGGAGAATCTACCTGTGCCTGGCTGCTGAAATAATACACTGTAACTATACTCTATACATAAACAATTATTAAACTAGAAAGGTGTCCGGAGGGCACAAATGCCCCCACTGAGAGCTAAGTCAAATAGGGGCCACAACTCCTGTGAAAATGTTTGGATTTTAATGGAAATCAATCTTGACCTGTATTTTATTATTATACACCTTTGTGTAAATATTTAACCAATCCATGAAATATTTCTCGAGTTATCAGAACCCAAAGTCCAACCCAATTTTTTTTCAGGATTTTTCCCCATTAAAATAGCATTCTGACATGTGTTCTGGGTTAAAAATAAGAATTTTTTTTAAAATTCCTACCTACCCACCAAATATATTCTAGGTCAGGTTACAGCACACAAACATTCTTTTAAGGATAGCCTAATGGAGAATTTTTCATAACAAATGTACAAATCCTATTCACAAGAAAGGGTATACTTGCCTAGAGTTTAGGTTAACAAGATTATCAGAGTCATTGTTTCGTTTTTTCCTCAAAAGCAACAGCATAAGTGAACCAAGAAGAGCAGCACCACTTAATCCAATAAACAACTTGTTACGTTCACCTGAAGTGATTGTATCACTGCCTTGTAACACAAAGTGACTGTATGCATTACCAAACAACATACTGAAATAAAACATGTACACATATACATGAAATTAAACACATACATTAAATCTTACCATATGGATCAAAATGGAAATAAAGAGATTTTTGCTCTTTTTGTGCCATCCTTTGCCGTATTAGGTATGATATGGATCTAGTTTGTGTATTCATTTTTTATCTATTTTTAATTATTTTTCATTTGTATTATCATTTTAATATCATTCAGTATATATATTATTGGAAACATTATAAGGCCACAATTTTATATTATACCATATTATGAGCAGTAAGAGACTGAATAAATCTTTCTATGAATCTATCAATCATTTAACTGCTTCCATCAATGACCTGAGTATCATCCCTCACTAAAATATAAACCATGGTAGAATAATAGAAAAGGAAAAGTTACCTGCACTGAAGAAGGGCCCAGAATATTCCGCTGTTGCGAGATATGGTCTCTGAGTCCGAATTAATTGTCAAAAAGTTGCCCTGTCCAGTCCATAATACTGAAATACAAGCAAAACATATCAGTAAATAACAATAGCATCCTTAATTTACACATGTATTTCCAAAAAAACATTTCTTTAAACCATGTTTTTAAAGAAAAATATACATGAATAAAAACATTTTATCTTTATCATAATTGGTAAATTGTGTACATATAATCTATATTGTTTTCAACACACTGCGAGAAAAAATAAATTTTAAGCATCATGCACAGGTCAGATCAATAACAAATTTTCCACACACAAAAAATGATATCATATGTACACAAATTGCATTTATTTGTTGAATAAACAAAGTTCAATAAACCCTTTGTATGTTTATGATATCCCATGTATGTAAATGATATCCCATGCATGTTTATTATATTCCATGTATGTTTATAATATCCCATGTATGTATGTGATATCCCATGTATGTATGTGATATCCCATGTATGTTTATGATATCACATGTATGTTTATGATATCCCATGTATGTAAATGATAAGAGTACTTACAGGCAGCACCAAAACCAACAAGACCTGACCCAGTGTATAAGGCCCATGTCATGGGTTTCAGAAATGACAGAATGAATAAACTGAAACAAAAAGCATCCACTTAAACATTGTCATCTCATTGAACAAAACTGTTCACTACATCTCATAGATACTTCATAGAAATATATACAAGAGTTAGTAAATAAAGAACCGCCTGACTTACTAACGCAATAGAAAAAAATAAGCCATCAGTATGAGTATCAGAGGTTACTGTGTATATTAAGCCCTTCTCATTATTCAGGATATAGAAAACTCATAGCTACACGAGTACATCATGTTATAAACCATACAGGGTCATGTACATATAATAAACATCTGTGATCTATTCGGGCACATCCTTTCAATTTTGTTTGAAAAGTAAACTTTCCATGGAATTCACTCCATAAATAAACATGTAGCCCAAAAGCAATATCAGATGGTGACAGTTGGAGTATAACAGTGATGTAGATAATGATGGTGATCAGATATAGGATGTAGTTGATGAAATAAAACTTGTATACTTTGATAGTACTGATAATAATGAGACAGACAGACAACCCATAATCTTATTCTGAATCACAACATACAACAAAATATATGAGACCATCCTTAAAAATTGTTCTACCCAGAGAATTTTCAGTGGGTAGGCAGGTAGGATATATTATTTTTCATATTGAATCCAATGCTATTTTTTATTTTTGAAAAAAAAATACCAAGTGGCAAAAAAAGTTGGAAAGGGCCTTTTTTGAGTGAGTAGCATTACCGCAAACAAAATATTTTTAAAGATGGCCTCATCAGAAGGAATCAACACCAAAATTATGTGGATTCATTCCTGTGAATGAACCCACTTCTCTGTAAATCATTTGAACCATTTAATCACAAATACAGGTACAATTACATGAGTACATGTATTAATTTGAATAATAACTGCATTAAATTATCGTTAGTTAACCCAAATAATGCATAACATTACAAATCATAATCTTAGTAATGTGATAACAGTCATATAAGATAATGACATTAGCTTTACTTTAGTGTATTTTTGGTTTAGTCCTCATATATGTTCAGTGATAACCCAATAATTAATTGAAGATTTTTACTTAAATAAATACAGTCACATCATTTCACAGACTGTACACAAATGCACTTATGTATCAATGTCTCAATAACATATTGCCTAAATGAGCCACCATGTCTGGGCTAAAATACACATGACTGATCGGACATATAATTATTTGTTTTGTTTATATCGGGTTTTACGCCCCTTTTCAACAGTTAGAGTCATATGAGGCGAATAATTCACCTAAGCATCGTTCCTGGAAAGAACTAGTACTAGACTCCCATCATCTGTAAGCAACTGCCTACTTTCTCACATAAAGAGACATGGTCGGTAGCAGGGCTCGAACCCATGACCCTCCATCAGTGAGAGGTTACAGTGATCAGCAACGTTAACCACTCAACCACGGAGGCAGGCAGACACATCATTATAATACCATAAGTCATAAAACATAATCATGTGGTGTAAAACCTGTGTTAGCGGCCACCTCTGAAACAAAGGCCAACTTGTGAATAAATGCCATTCTTTTAAACACCCTCATTGATTATTTAGAATAAAATGACCTCTGAATAAATGCCACTTGTTGACAGAGACCACATAATGTTTTTCCCAGGGAGGGGGTGGATCATGGGTTTTATTGTATTTGTTCTATGTGCAACCATAGATAAACAGAAGAAGTAGAGTTTTCAGTGACTCAATATGAAGATGTATTTAATGTTTTCAAGAAGACAAATAGATATGATAATGTAGTATACTAACAGGTATAGTAGTGATCCACCAAACATTGACATCTTTGGACCAATCACCACTATAAGTGATGGTGCCATCCAGTTACAGACAGAGAACACTATGTATATCACACTTAAACTGAAATAAGAGTATTTTTATTAACATCAAATTGACTGATTACCAACATTGAAAATGCATACATACAATGTACTGTGACAGAACAATAGTACACTGGATATCATTTATGACAGATATATGATACTATAACAACAACATAAGTATATATAATTATACTAGTTAAAAAAGTTACCACTAAGTAAATACTAAGAATATATTTGACAGTGTCTAGTTAGTAGTGACTTGCAGTAAGTAGCATATTTTCAACAGGGAAGCATTCAGATGTAACTTTTATAGTCGGTTGTACAAGCTCTTATGAGCTTATGTTTCTGTTATTTATCTTTCCCACTTTAAATCAAACTTAAATAAATCTTAACTGAACTGTGACATAAGGAATGCATATAAATATAACAGCATTAAATGTTAATTTGCACAATTTTAATGTTATTTCAATGTTACACTAGAATGCTTGTTTCAGTGAATCACTAAGAACTAAATGGAAGGAAAAGCAGTTACTTACGCTACATCAACACAGTATATATGATGAATTTTTAACAGAGTGTATTAATTAGGATAAATGCAGTTAAAACTAATTGAATCCACTCAAAAGCTTTTGAAGTTTTCAGTCATGAAGAAAATTAGGTCAACACACCTGGTGTATCCATCTCCAGTAAATTTAGTTGTTCCATTGTCATTTTCACTGGCATTTTTGGCACTGTCCAACACGCTTTTCTGAAATATTATGACTGAAGTATAATTTTTTACTGTAATGAGTGTTGTGACATGTGTTGAATCTTTTTAATCAAGTATAAACATATTTTTATTGGTCAAAACTATAAGCAATGCATTCAAACAGAAAATTTCAATATACATTTGTATCAACTCACATAATATATTGTAACAGACTGTCACTTTCATTTTAAAATATTTTTACATTACATACTAAGTTTGTTGATGACAAGCATTTATAATGCTTCAAGGTAGGAGACTAGTTTATCAAGAGAAGAAAAATTTAGGAAATTGGAATCCTTTATTATTCTACAATTATACTCATACTAAACTTTTCTCTTGATTAAATGTTACAAACATGAAAGATAATATGAAACAATAAATGTAACATATTTTTTCATGAGAACAATAAGCTTTTAAAACTAGAAGTCAAGCTTTTAAATTAAACCACATCATTCTTAAGTTTCCCAAGGCTGGGAGTTTGAAGACACATTATATTAACAGACTAAAAAATTAAACTTAAATTTATTGCATAGAATAGACATATATAGTAAAATATAGAGCTCAAAGATGAACTATAAATGAATTTATTGCAGAGATTAGGATTTAGTGAGACAAATTAAGTAAACACAAATAGGTGAAATTGACATGTGTCTATCTTATCCTTACAATTTATCGCAATATCATAATAAAATATGTACATGTATGGTGATTGGTATAACATATAATTCGGTACAATGTTTACAATGCACTATCAAACATTATTATAATTTGGTGAGTCAAGAAGTTTCACCTTGAAATCATTATAGCTATTTGTTATCTATTTAAATAATGTTATTATTCAAATTGTTATCTTGTAAACTAAATTAAATGATAATTCTAGTCCATTCAAAATTACCATTTCAAAACATGTGAGACATATTGTACAGAGCTTCGACTAAGATAGGCATAGCTGGTAATAAAATTTCAACAAAGCTAGGCTAGTTCAAGTTTCAACTCAAATGGGGACAGCCAGAAAAATAAAAACAAGAGGGCCATGATGGCCCTATATCGCTCACCAGATAAAAAGACTCTTTGAGCCTTTGTAAAATTAAGTGACCCGGGGACGGGGCCAATTTTGCCTTTACGGCAATAACTTAGTAGATGTCCACCAAACAATGCTATGTACAAAATATGTAAGCTCTAGACTTCGAGGTTTTGGACATAACGATTTTTATTTGTTTTCCTAAATAAGCCTATATAAATCATGTGAACACCGAGGCAGGGCTAATTTTCACCCTGGAGCCATACCTTTAACAGACTTGGAAGAGGTCCAAAAGACAATTAATGCTACATGCCTAATATGTTAGCTCTAGGTCTTGTGAATCCGGACAAGAACATTTTTTTAATTTTCCTAAATAGATTAGAGTAAACCCCAGGGCAGGGCCAATTTTGACCCCAGGGCAATAATTTGCACAAACTTGTTAGAGGTCCACTAGATAATGCTACATACCAAATATTTAGGCTCTAGGCATTGTGGTTTCGTCAAGAAGATTTTTTAAATTTTCCTACATAAGCCTATATGAATCAAATGACCGCTGGGGTGGGGCCAATTTGACCCTAAGGCAATAATTTGAACAAACTTGGTAGAGGTCCACTAGACAATGCTACACACCAAATATCTAAGCTCTAGGCATTGTAGTTTCAGACAAGCAGATTTTTAATTGTTCCCTATATACTAGTAAGTCTATATCAAGTAACCACTGGGGTGGGGCCAATTTTGACCCTAGAAAAATAGTTTGAATAAACTTGGTAGTGGTTCACTAGAAAATGCTATACACCAAATATCTAAGCTCTAGGCTTTGTAGTTTCTGACAAGAAGATTTTTAAACTTTCCCTATATAAGTCTATAAAATCAAGTGACCCCTGGGTGGGGGCCAATTTTGACCCTAGGGCAATAATTTGAACAAACTTGGTAGAGGTCCACTATAGACAAAGCTACACACCAAATATCTAAGCTCTAAGCCCTGTGGTTTTGGACAAGAAGATTTTAAGTTTTTCCTATTGGTTGCCATGGCAACCAGAGTTTTTAATGAAATTAAATTCGTTTAACAACTTTGGTAGAATTTCTTGCAAGAAACATCCAGGTGAAGTTTCGTTGAAATTGGCGAACTGGTTAAGAAGGAGATGTTGATTAAGGCAATTGTTACCGCACGCACGCACACACACGGACGACGGATATCACGTGATCACAATAGCTCACCATGAGCACTTTGTGCTTTGGTGAGCTAAAATGTACATTATCAAAAGCCTATGGTATGAAGATCCATCAATGCGCCAGGAAGACCAAAGAGCTCTGCTACATAATCCTGGTGAGGCCTCTCGTGGAATTCTCCTCCATCATCTGGTATCCATTCACTAATGCAAATGTCTGGAAACTCGAGATGGTGCAGCGTAGAGCCGTAAGAATGGTCATTTCAGACTACAGATGGACCTGGGGTGTGACGCCTATGTTGCAGCAATTACAGTGGCAAACCCTCCAAAAAACAGAGCTCATGCAAAGGTGACCATGATGTTGCGCAGAGTCAACGGCCTAGACTATTTAGAGTCCCAACATCCCGCCTCACTGCTATCAGCTCCACAAGAGACCAAGGACTTCACTACCAGGTACTCTTAGTCCAACAAATTAGATTATTTGTGATGACAAGATATTTTTTCGACATGGCCCCTTCCTGCACAGTCTAACAAAGATCTGCATATTAATTTTGTGTTCAGAAAATCCCCAATTAAAACCCATTGGCAGGGCTCACGTAGGCCAGAGCCAACAGCGCCAAATGCACAAAAACAATTTTGCACACTCGTAAGTTTGGCGCATAAGATTTTGGGGCATGATAACTACAATATCTGTGACCAAAGTGAACCGTTTGGTAGGTAGAAAACATGTTTCTATACTCTTATGAGTATATATTATTCCAACATTATACCTATTCGGAAAGGTGCATTAAATGTTTTGTTTCTCCCCACTATTTTCCAACTGAAAACGAAACTGGTGTAATGGCGTTTACATGCCAGTGTTATGGTAAAAATCACCTATTCTTGAAAAATTTGCTTTGCAAATAATTTTAAGTTTAATATTTCAAATATCATTTTTAAAGCACATTCACGTAGATCTTCAATTGAATTAAGTAAATTATACAAGTTACTGAAGAATTTTGATGTAATTTGAATTTCCACAAGTATATAAGCAGATCTTTGTAAGGCTGAGAGATGGCCCTCCCGAATCTGTTCACGAAATTGGCCAACCGAAAAGCCGAATTAGTATAGGGCTTACGGTACCCTATATGCAAAAACTGCGCAATCAGCGATCCTTCTTCCAAGACACCATCTGCCTCTGGAGTAGCTTCCCTAATCAGTCAGCTGTGCATCAACAGCTTCAAGAGGGAATTAAGCACTACCTGCGAGTGACCCGGGCCTCTGATAATTCATAAACACTGCCAGGCGTTTATAGTAATTTTACGAGTATAGGAATTTTTAAATCACTGTTCGTATATAGAAACTTCTTACACTGCGCTGCGCCAGTACGAGTATATGCCTGAAGGTGTCTGTACTATATTGGAAGAAGAATAACTTCATCATAGTCTATTATTATTAAGTAAAAAGACATAGTGCACTGACATTCATGATTGTCAGTCCCAAGAAATATAAAAAAAACGTTTTGCAATAATTCAAAGTTGCATAAATATTTAGATATATACCTCAGCCATCGAGGCCGTTTGAAAGGCAGTAAATATGAGCATGAACGCTAAGCCAAGTACAATAATATTGTACAGCCTAGCGTCAAACAAACTTTCGCCCGCCATCTTGTCTGTTGTCACATGATCTACAAATCGTTACAGGGGATAACGAACGACAACTCTGTAACGAAATTTTTGTCACGTGATATAATGATAGACTGGTTATTTGATTATCATTCAATTTTGTATGTTGCGGGTCTCGTTTTAGACGCAGTCTGGTAAAGGACAAAAGCCCGGCGTGGAGGAAGAAATTTGTTTTAAATAATCATACAAATGAGTTACGGACGTCCACCGCCCGACACCGATAGTATGGTGTCGTTAAAGGTTGATAATCTTACTTACAGGACAACTCCAGAAGACTTGAGGAGAGCCTTTCAAAAATACGGTATTTCGAAATTAACTAACGTACGATGAACGTGTTCTAAATGCCATGCGCTGGTCTATTTTGTGGGGGGAAACGGGATAATCTGTATCAGCGCGCTCATGTGAATTTAGATGAATGGATACGATATTTGGACACCATTATTTTCTGTTAGAATTGAAAGATCTAGATCAGGACTTTTTCCCTTCTATAGCAGGGGCCGTGAACGAGCGTCTCACCCTCACGGCCTCAGGCTTTTTTTAAATCATGCGGACTTCCCCTAAAATTCGACTTGCATCAAGTTTTTCCTCATCTGTTGCAAAAAGTATGTGTTATTTTCCACGAAACTTAAGGAAAAGGCCCCTTCCCCTATCTGTGAAAAAAGCTTTGTATATTCAGTATGTCCTATTATGATTGCATATAGAATAATAGATACAGGTGGTACCAGATAACGGTGTTGCTAAATTTAGAACGGAAATAGAACAAAGAAAAAAAAACAAATATTGTATTTTATTTGTACACATCTCTTTTACAAATGCCAACTGTCTAATGTTCAAAATCTGTACTAATCTAGTTCCCACAATCAATAAATACAATGCAGTCAGCCGCCATGTTTCTTTCCTCGAATGATCCAAATAACAATGTACAAGAAGAAACCTCTGAAGGTCACATGGCGTCGTAATGTAGCAGTGATATTATTATGCTTAGTTATAGTCCAAACAATGATTTCAACACAGAACTATTTTGTAACGAAAGTGGCATGAAAACGAGTATAGATGCATTAAAAAATGCAGACGGCAGTGAAAGAAATCTAGTTTTTCAGAGGAAAGCTACATATTTTTATTGAATCATTCATATTGCATGTATTTTTTAATAGAAAACGAAATTAAGGCTTGAAATGTGGTTGTCCGAACGAAAATTTTGGTTGTCCGAATGAAAAATTGGTTGTCCCGGACAACAGGACAACTGCTAATTTCGCAGACTGTATTATGTTCACAAACGCTCGTGATATTCACTGCCACTTATGGGTGTCTACATAATTAAATATCTACATTTTTTAACTTCAGTGATTGCCTGATGATGTTTATAATATTACTTTTTCCTATTTTGAATGTAGGAGAAGTTGGAGATGTTTACATTCCACGTGACAGATTCACAAGAGAAAGCAGAGGATTTGCCTTTGTGCGGTATTTTGACAAAAGAGATGCTGAAGATGCGTTAGATGCTATGGATGGTACAATAATGGATGGGAGAGAACTTAGGGTACAAATGGCAAGATACGGAAGACCCTCAGAACCTTACAGGAGAGGTCCACCTAGGAGATACGGTGGAGGAGGTGGTGGTGGTGGCGGCGGCGGCGGTGGTGGTGGTGGTGGTGGAGGAGGTGGACGCTATCGTGGCAGGTAATTCAAGTGCATGTAATTTTGCATTTAGTTTTTAGTGTTTTATCATTTTACAACTGTCAGCTTTGCTGCACCAGAAATCTGGCTTCTTATGATATATATTGTTGTGATATATGCAGGTAATACACCACTTGGTGACTAATTGAGTAAAGAAATAATCCAATTAATAATTCTAATAATTCAAGTGAGCTTCTCTTTGGGAATAATATTGCCGAATATTAGATACTTGTTAACTTATGGTTAAGTGTATTTTTGTATTTTTCCTTGTTTCTATGCAGTAAAGGTTATGTTTCAGATCTCGTTCACGCTCACGATCTAGAGGACGCCGTGGCCGTAAATACTCAAGAAGCAGAAGTCGATCATATGACAGTAGATCTCGAAGTCGTAGCAGAAGTCGTTCAAGGAGTAGGTCAAGGTCTCATAGATCATCAAGATCACCAAGATCTCAATCTCGATCACCACAGAATGATGTTCAAGCCAACAACTTAGACTGAGATATGTGTGGCATTGTCAAGAACTAAATCAGAACAGTGGTACAAGTGAATTTCTTCTGGCTGTGCTGTTTTTGAAAAGGTTAATATCTATAGTGTTAAAAGTTTTGCCAAATTCTTATGACATTGTCCATCTTGTAGGGTTGTAGGTTTTCTAAATGAGAACACATGTGATCATGATGAGGAAAAACATGTATCAATATTTTCCTAATGTTTGTGTGATGAAATTTTGATTTAGATTTTGCCAATTTTCATAATTTCTTTAATTTGACATAGGTCATGCCAGGTAAGTTGTTGCAAGTTGTTATCAAAATCGTATTTTCTAATGCTCCATGTTTTTAATATAGATTCATCATTTTTATAGTCATTCATTATATTGTTGCATACATCTTGTAAAAATAAATGTTATGTTCATAGAATCATAAATTAACCTATAGTATTCTTTTATATCTGCCAGGAGCAGTAAGCAGTATTAAAAAGCTGGACTGCTGTGGTGGCGTGTTTGATGCAGTACCGCAGTAGTAGCAGTACAGTTGAGGCAGTCGGTTGCTGTCCAGTTGAACCTGCTGCAGTGCTGTCCAGTTAGGCTGATCATATATAGCAGTTTGGCCTGATCTGAAGTCCAGTAATAGCAGAACGTACAGTTTGGCTGATTACGATGCTGTTTGTTTGGTGCTGCCCAGTTATCCTGAATAAAGCTGTATTCCGTGTAAAACAGAGCAGTAGTCGCAAGTTAAGCAGAACAGTATACCGGATATTTGCAGTATCATTTGAAGCTTCCAGATTTAAAAAAAGTCCCAATTAGAAAAATAAAGACTGCTGCATCCAATTAAAGCTTGTTATTAAATAAAAATTATGGCATGAGCTTCATCATTCATCTTGTAAAAATATGAATTATAACATGTTCAATATTTTGGGGTTAATGTTGAAATTTAAATGGATATTTAATATTTGTTTTCTATTTTTCATTGGGGTCTCTTGAAAAGCTTTAAAGATGAGTGTTAGATCTGGTGAAGATTGAAAAGATATTGATTTGGGTATTCAAGTTAGTTAGGGATATTACTAGATTTGTTGTGCCTAATGGTAGAGCTTGATAATCATGTCTGGTTAAATAATTTTGGAGAAAGAAAGTGCTTCTGCTTTGTATGTAGACAAAGAATGACTTGGGCAGCATAAGGAATGCATTGGGATGTTGAATTTTGATATGGTGATCACAGTGTCCGTCATTTAACATTATCACCAATTCATAAAGAATGAGTTCTCATTTGTATGCGACCCGCCGCCATAGTTGATTGGTTAAGGTCTCTGACTTCAAATCACTGTAACTTTTATCTGATAAAGGGTCTGGGTTTGAGCCAGCTACCGACCATGTCTCCTTATGTGAGAAAGTAAGCAGTTGCTTACGGAGGATAGGAGTCTAGTACTGGTTCTTCCCAGGAACGATGGTTAGGTGAACTGTCCGCCTCATATAACATTTTACTGTTGAAAAGGGGTGTAAACCTCGATACAAGCTAAAATAATTTCTATGCTCCGACATTTGAAGAATGTTGTAGAGGCATATAGTGTTGTCCATGTTAGTGTGTGTTTGTAAAGTATGGGTGTCATCTCTGGCCCATAACTTAGGCTTTGGAATTATTTAGCACATAAGCTCACCATTGATGAATGACAGGGCTAGAAATGTGTCAAGGCCAAGGTGCTTGGATGAACTTGGCCTATGTTCACTTTTTTACATAGGGGGATAGCATGTTGCACAGACCAAAAACATGTATCATTTATATACAAGGGTTACGGCTTCGAAATGACAGTTTCTGCACCAAGTCGGTTTAACACAACGTAACTTTTAAAAAATCAAAATTCTAACAATTGGTGTCTACGGACAGCTAACATATTATACTACACAATAACCAAGTATTTTGTCAAATTCAAAACATTGAAGCAGATATTTCATCTTTTCCCACCGAAAAATTGCAAATTTTGTTTAGTCCAATGCCACATCAAGATCTGCCTTTAAATACCAAGGACAGGAATGACAAAGCATTTTGGAAGTTGTAACTCTTGTATATGTATATATATGATAAATGTGTTTTGGTCTGTGCAATGTGCTTACCCCCTATCTTTTTAGCTGGACTATTCAAAGAATGTGGAGAGTTATTGCAGTCGCCTTGTAGGCGTTGCATATGGTTATAAGTTTTGCATGCAATTTACTATCATGCACATATCTAGTTAAACACTTTTCAGTTTGACTTGAAATTTCATTTTAAGAGTCCTGAGGTATCAGACAGACAAGATTGATATCTCATGGTTGGATTTTTGCCAAATTAATGCCCTTTTTAAGATGTTTCTCTTGTACAAATTCTGAAAATTTTGGTCCATGGCTTACTGTGTGCCTATTTCACAATATATATTTTCTATCCGTAATATTATAAATAATGCTTCTTTGACATAAGTGAAAAAATATGAAATTAAATGATATTGTATTAAACGTGTGGATGGCAGTCACTGGAGCAAACAACTGCTGACGGTAACATGAATTTTGATAATAGAATTTACAATTACATACATTGACTATGATGTGCACGATAACTCGAGACATTCACTAGTATGGTAAATTTCAGTTATAATAAAACAAAACATACCTTACATGACTGTATGATATCTGAAGTTCTTGTTTGACAGATGCTATCTTGAACATGTTTTGATGAAGGGTACATGTATCCAGTTCCATGTTAATGTATATTCAATAACTGAAAAGTGTCCTGAGATGCGGAAACAGTTTAGAAAAATCGCTACTAAACTTAAGGTCATGTGACCTGCATTACCTATCATAATAAGAGAATGTATAGCCAACCACTAGTTTATGGCCATTGGAATTTTCACAGACTTGAAGGAAAATAGCACCATTGCAAACAAAAGAAATGCATGTCAATATGTCTTATACATACCGAGGGCTCAGCGCAAAACTGTCGTAACTTGTTCTTATTTCAATATGAGTTACAACACTGTTGCGCTGAACCCTCGATACATAGAATATCAAGACATATCTAAATAATGACTATAACTACTGAGTAAGATATAACTGATTGTAATATGTAGGACTTTCTCTCAACAGTTCTCCTACGTAAAAAAGTTGACGGTGATTGTGAAAATGTAAGCGTGTCAAACAATACTGGTTTCTATGATGACATTTCTTCAAATCAGCAGATAGGCTGATATAAGCGTTTAGATAAAATAAAAGCTACCTCTGCCTACTAAAATGTGAACTGAAATGACTGATATATTATACATGTTATTACACTATTTCTTTGTCTTTTACCCTGCTTTTTAACTCTTAAGTACTATGTAGAGTTGTAGACATTGACGTCTTAAATGCAGCCAAAAGTTTATTATCAATCTCTGTGAAGTCACCGACTCCGTGGTCAAGGTCGCTGATTTCAAATCACTAACCTCTTGTTGCTAAGAGGGTCATAGGTTAAATTCCGCTACCAAACATGTCTCTGTGTTGAAAAGTAGGCAGTTGCTTAATAAGGATGGGAGTCTAGTACTGGTTCTTCCCAGGAACGATGGTTAGGTGAACTGTCTACCTCATGACTGGACTTGAAAAGGGACATAAAACTATTACCAAAAGAATCGAATTATGGGACCTTGAATTTGTTAAGCATATTAAAAAAACTTTGTGTTGTGCGTATCTACCAGGGGTGTGATTGCTCCAAGAGCAAAAAAGCTGAAATACCCTACCCCTCCCCCCTTAATCTGGCAAAAACATAATTTTTGAGGTCAGACTGAATCTGGACCCTTTTGTTTCAAAGATTTTAAGACAAAAAAGAGGAAATCAGCAGAAAGGAGGAGGAATCACACCCCTGATCTACTAAGCTGTTTGAGTCTTGAAATTTTACAGGAAGGTTCTTCTGCATATGAAGTTTAATTTTACTCAAGGTCTAATATTCTGAAGTTATGGGCCCTTGATTTTTGTTACGCTTTCTTATCATATAGGTTAACTTAAAGTGTTATGCATATCTCCAAAACAATTTGAGATAGAAGTTAGAACAATGAAATATTACAGGAATGCTCATCAGCATATTTAGTAGTGCACCATTGGGATTTAAATTTTATCTACAGTAAAACATTCTGGAATTGGACATGATATTTTTAAGGATTAAATGTATGGTAAATTGTAAGCATTTTGTGTAGGCATATGTATTTATGATATAGTGTACTAAGACCACAATACATAGTTCCTACAACTACAATATTTACCTCCCTTGTTAGCTCACCTGATTCATCAGAAGAGGGCCGCATTGGCCCTTTATCGCTCACCTGAGATTAAAGGCCAATAATTAATGACCAGGTAATATAGTTTCCATCTTGTAAAACTCATTTTTACGTAGGTTTGAGATCAAAACCAACAATGAAGGTATAATACTGTTAAACAAGCTAAAACGTAGCAAATTTTCTAATCCAAGGGCCCATAACTCTTGAAGTTGTGGTCCGATTCCACCCATAACTGAATTGTCCAAAACCATAAGGTCATACACATTCATTGTAAATATGATTAGGATCAGTGAATAAATGAAGGCGCTAGAGTGTAAACAAGCTAAAATATAGCAAATTTGCTAAGTTGAGGGCCAATAACTCTTGAAGATGTGGTCCGATTACGCCCATAATCGAACTTGTCCAAGATCTTTTGGTTATACTCATTTACTGAAAATATTATTAGGATTGGTGTATAAATGAAGGCGCTAGTGTGTAAACAAGCTAAAATATAGCAAATTTTCAAAATCAACGACCCATAACTCTTGAAGTTTTGGTCCGATATTGCCCATAATCGAACTTGTACAAGATCTTTTGGTTATACACATTTACTGAAAATATGATCAGGATTGGTGAATAAATGAAGGCGATAGAGTGTAAATAAGCTAAGTACAGCGCAAATTTTGTAATTCAAGGGCCCATAACTCTAGAAGTTATTGTCCGATTTTGCCCATAATCGAACTTGGCCGAGACATTGTGGACCTATACATTGTGAGCAATGTGGACATTCCGTCCACAATTAGTTTGTTTACACTCTAGCAACCGCAGCTCTTAACGAATCTTGATTAAACTTGCTCACTGATTCATCAGGTGAGCTAAAAACAAAAAAAATAGTTATTACCGGTAAACAACTCAATTTACAAAATATAACTTAATAATGAAGTAGGAAAAATCATAAGCATATCAGGTTTAAGAAAATGTAGTTGTCACATGAATATCCTATATTTAGAATAATGTTATAGAAAAATATCAATATCTTCTATCAATGCTTGTCAAATAAACCTTTCAAGATGGCTGCCAAGGGAGGTAAATATTGTAGATGTGGGAACTACATATATAGATTAGGGGCATCTGTGTCCCGGTTGCCCATGGTATATTTAAAGATGTCTGTTCCTTCTACAACACTTAGATGAACTGGGTTTTTTTTTTAGTTTTATGTCTGGGCTGGCCAAATGTTCAGTTCTGTGACCATTTGGTTAGAAGAATTAGTCTGAAGTGTGTGACTTGCAGCTGGCTGCAGCATAGTCTCCATTGTGTCCAGGGCCGAGTTAACTGTGTGGTTTGTAGGGCATAAAGCTTCTGAAATCAGATTCTCCTGGCTTTGTGGAAGTACTTCCCACACAACCCTTATGTGACATCATAAGTCATGTTGGTTATCCACACTGACAACAGTTGAAGTTTAATGAATTTAGTTGTAAGTTGCAGATGAGAAGACATTGACTTGCTGGAAATAATCATAAAATGGTGTACACCGTTCACAATTATACACAATGGAGTCAATTGAGATTTGCAATTTAAACAATAAAGCATTAATCAGCCATGTGAAGATGATTAGCTTAACTTTCAAATATATATTATTACGAAGTGTGAACAGTGTACAACAAAATTAGCAAAGTCGGCTTACTAACTTCAAAACTAAGAATTGCAACAAAATATCCATTAACACCAACACATTGCTACATTCAGCACAAAAACATCAAAGTTTCAGCTCAGTATATGCTAAAAGAAGACAATTTTTCTACTAAAAACATTTATTCAACAACAGATTCATGTTATTTTACAAAGGTAAGAAATTGATGATATCTGATGATGGGATGACATAAAAATGGGAATAGTGAGCAAGTAAATTTAAAATGCCATC
The DNA here is from genome assembly GCA_964023205.1 of Lutraria lutraria. NCBI lineage: Eukaryota > Metazoa > Mollusca > Bivalvia > Venerida > Mactridae > Lutraria > Lutraria lutraria. Next base: position 9,942,948 of record OZ026836.1, on the reverse strand, counting down.
AAAATGGCTTAATATACACATACATAAATTATATTGTAGTATCATAAAGTCACTCAATTTGTTTGGAAAAATATACAAGCAATATCGTGAACACATATCATGATTTATAGTAACAAACGTCCCACACATATTTCACATATGTATGATATTAATGAGATTAATAACGTCTGATATTTGGTCCAAGAGCTTTGTATGCATCAAATCTCTGATCCTGCTGTCTAGCTTGTCCCTGCAGTGAAGGAGCTGCCATCATAAGAGCACCTCCAGGAGCCATTGAAGTGGTTACATACATTCCAGTGGGAACATTAGCAATAATGCCAGGAGGAGCACCGACAGCCTGGTAAGCTATTGGTCGAGCTTCTGGTTGAACAATAGAATTACCCGCCCATCTGTCAGTTTGTCTACCCACAGTAGCATTATCACTTCTCTGAGATCCTGAACCCCAATTAGACTGATTGCCTCCACCACCCTGTGGACCTGAAGCTGAAAAAGAAATAAAACTAATCATTAGAGCACTTGAGAGGTTCAAAGTTGCGGAACTTACTTTTTTACACAGCCACCAAACCAGCAAAAAGGATTAAGGAATTCCCTGAAATGAAGTCTAGCACGTATAATTTATACAACATGTATCTTCAAAATTAAAAGTAACTCAATTTATTTTGCATGAATGGATCTTTTATGATATCATGATTAATTAAACTATGTCAATTATCATTTATGCATTATTAATATTATGTCAAATACTTATCAATTTGATACTTCCAAGTTCATTTAATTGAAAATCTTATGTTGTTTTCTGCAGTTTTAACACATAGGTAAAAGACCAATCTGTTATAGTTTAAGATACAAATTAATTCTTGGTAGAGAACAGATAATGAATAATAGTATGTTGTAAACCCCAATAAACATTCATTAATTTAACCAATGACATCTTTAGGGCAAAGAAAATATTGTTCTGAAAATGTTCCAACTACATTTAAAAAAAAAAGTCAAAATCTACCATTTATAGCTACAACTCATTTGACTCAATAACACAGGTAGAATGATTGAATAATTAAATTACTTTTTAATATCCCTCCTGCCTGACCCCTCGAGAAATTCTTATTGCTGCTGTCCCTGCTACGGTCCTGAACCCCCTGATTGCCCCTTCCCTGATTCTGCCAGTTTCCACTGGAGCCCCTGATGTCTTGTTGCGAGCCACGGCTATCTGTAATAGAAGAATGAGATAAAAAACCATCATCGAGACATATATTGAATTGAGTATGGTATCAGAGCCTTGTGCATTATCTAAAATCAAGTTTACTTGAACATTTCTCAGATGTCTTCACCAAGTTCCCATGATTTTGCACAAACGAAAGAAAAATAGGAGAACAGGAGTAATGTAATGATAATGTAACAAAATCCTGCAATCACAGGTCACACCTCTAAATAATCAACATGATAAAAGTATCAATGACCTATAGGAATCCACTAAAAATACAGTTTTGAATACGTAAAATACATACAGATGAAAGTTTTAAAATACACATCATCACAAAGACTGAAACTCAATATGTCAAGAAAATATTTGCAACAATACGACTTTTAACTACTTAATGCAAAAGGCAGTCAAATGAGCATTGGCTTTATCACGTTACAAATGTCTGCAAATAAGATTAAAAATGACATAAGTGTTAAGAGTTATTTAACATCATCAGAAGCAGTAAGAGGAACAGTAATTCAATATAATTATAGAATAAAACAGGAACAGTCAGCCAATACTTGAGTCATGCATTATGAAGCAAGAACTAAAAACATGCACTGTAATTTGTAAATGAGGAAGGGATATTTTGTACCAATTCCATGAATTCGACCTTACTACTTTATTTAGCCGATCACCAGTTTATCCCAAATCATGAAATTCGTATAACATACCACAACCATAAGCATCTAGAATACAAGACTACTTACAGAAGTTTTCATGGAACCTGGAGAATGCAAAATATCATGTTGAATCTGCTAAATGGCTGTACAATCATAATGTAGATATCTATTCATGGTTAAATTGGACTGGTCATAGAGGCATGGATGAAAATATGAATTTGGCCGCAGACCCCAAGTTCCATATAACTAATACTGGTTTCACAGGAAAACAAAAACAATCTTATCAATAATTTCATTTATCACAAAAAGTCGATATAATCTCCCATGACCCAGGTCAATGCAACAGAGCCAAAGAAGAATTCCAAATTAGAGAAAAGAAAAACCAGCAACCAGATGCATGAGGAGCAGTTTTAAGTCATGACAACAGATTTCGGACACAGGCATATGAACTACAATTCCATCTAGTGTTGTAAAATCGGACTTGAAAGAGATTCGATTATCAGATCGAATCGGAAAGGGTGTTTCGATTCACATACGGAAAATAATCGACAGCAAAAATTTGTATCCTTACTTGACAAACTTATTTGGTTGTTACTTGTTTGTCATACAATATAAAGTAAGTAAAATCCGTAACACAAAATACTTCTAGACTGATGACCTGAACTTCTCTGGACAAGGGAAAATTTCACTCAAATTTTCTCAAATAACAGTGACCACCCTTGTTTAAATACACACAATGTCCGAAAGTAGTGGAAAGAAGACAGTTGCTCAAATAATGACGGCGGTCTCCCTACTTGTGAAGACATCAATTTAACACAACTAACATCGATAGTTGCCGACCTCAACTGTCAGCAACGATTATTCGATTATAACCGATTATCGTTACATCACTAATTCCATCACTGTCAAATGAAAGAGAATTAAGAACTTTTCTGACACATTCACTACTTTCATGTGCCATCAGTTCTTTTTTAAGTTTAAGTAAAACTGGGCTAAGATCACCATCCCATGTTTTCATATTAAGATGGTACATAATATACCAATTATACTTCAATGTTGAAAATTATTTTTGTAATTATCTACATCAAATAAAGTCAATCCTTTCTGACAGGTGTTAGACTATACATGTGGGATAACAGAAAAATCAGATGGTTGCCAAGACTTCAAGACATTTTTCAATACGGTAGCCTTTTGCTAAATAATTTTTAACATTTCATAATCAATCTACTGTCAAACAGATTGAGTGAAAAACTGAAGTACAAACAATTATCAAACTCATCTTTTTATAAGTGCAGTACTAACAACAAGTATGAGAGAAACTACAGTAGGTTAATGAACAAGCTATTTACAGAGAACGTACACAAACAAACTACTGGATCAATTGAATAACAAGATCCTGATAACTGATAGAATAGTTTGCTTCCTTCGTTCAGATACCAGCAGTTACTGAATAAAAACATAAATTCAAAGACATGAAAGTGATTTGATGCATACAGGTTATAGAAAATGATAACCCAACATTCAAAATTTACGTACCCCTATGGTCTCTGTTTCCGATTATGCCTTGATCTTTGTCTGACCTGAAGTCGCGATTATCTCGTGAACCAATATTTTGTCGTCCTGATCTGTCATTACTTCTGCTTTCTATACCACTCCTGTCCCTCATATCTCTAGTGTTTGTGTCCCGGTAGTTTGCACCACCAACATCTCTTCTATCATCTCTGGCTGTATTTCTGTCATTGGATCTGTCCAGTCCTCTATCAGTTCTACTAGGTTGAGTTCTATCATTTCCACGGTCACGTCCAGCAGGTACATTCCTTTAAGTAAAAACATGCATCATGTCATGAACTTCTAGGGTCCCTTACCATATTTCTGCTTGTATGAAAGTATTAATATCAACATTACAGCCAATTCAAGAAAAGTATTGTCAGTTTGTGATATACAAAAGTATTATTAAACTGTTTTAAGTGAAAATATCTAACTGCTGAAGATCAACAAAAAAGACGATTATGAAACAGATATTGTCAATGAAGACACCTGCATGAAAGCTAAAAAATAATACCTGACATTGTACCTCTGATCTCTACCGCCTCGATCATCTCTGACTTGACCAGTGTTTCTGTCATCCCTTCGGCCGCCAACATCACCCCTCATTTCTCGTCTGTCATCAATTCTTCCTCCTCTATTACCTACATCACCACCTCTTCTATCTCTATCAAATCTATCTACAACTCTACGACTGTCAGTAACATTATCTTGCTGTGCGACTCTTTCTACATATCTACCACCACCTCCAGTATCTCGACCACGGTCAACACGATCTCTATCTAGCCTGAATTAAATATATGCATACAGTAAGTGGCAGGTATTATTTGTGTTTTATATGTCATCAAGTTTTTAATCCAATATCATTAGACTATGCACAGTATATTAATAGACCATGGAATTTACCAAAAGTTACAATACACAATAAACTTTTCTTTCAATGTTATTTTCTACTGTATACTCTACTTGCATAGGAATTTCTTTAACAACACCAGCTACATACAATCAATGCAAAATCAATGAATTACCTGTCATTATATCCTCTATCTGCTAATGCAGGTCTTTTTGAATCCCAGTAGACATCTCTATCTCTAGCATCATATGCTCTCTTAGTGGCTCTACGTTGTTGTTCCTCCTGTAGCCTATATCAATAATAAATTAGAACATACGATAAATTAGAACACATGTTCATTTTATTATACAATTCGAATATAAGTAAGACAATAACAAACATTAAAACAAATATTTCAGAAAGATTAACAAAATATTCATATTTCATATTATTCTTTGACACTAGAATAAAGTCTATTAGCATAATGATCATGTTTACATCACAAGTTACCTAAGCTGTTCCAATCTTCGTTTTTCTTCTCTCTCCCTTTCAAGTCTTTCTCGCTCAATTTGTTCCAACCTCAGTCTCTCTAAACGTTGGGCTTCTTGACGTTCTTTTTCAAGAAGTTCTCTTTCTCTCCTGAAGAGAAATAAAATACACATATACTTCATTTAACAGTCTTAAATATTTAACAACTAAATTAAAGTTAGGAGTTATTCAGGGTAAGTGTTTTTTACTTTTATATGAATTATCATCCATTAATGGAGGACAATAGGTTTACAACAGTAACAAACAATGCATCTTCAAAATATGTATGCACTAAAAATTAAAGAATAAACAAGACGTTCAACAAAAAGCAAATGCCCTGGTAGCATGCTTGACTTAACTTGTATGCACAGACAGACATACAGACAAGGCAACCTTATAAAAGTGAACTATAATCATAAATTTAAATAGATATACCTTAATCTGTCTCTTTCTTTGGCAAGTTTTATGGCTTCATTTCTCTGTTTCTGACTTAATTCCCTCTGCCTTTGTCTCTCCCTAACTAACTCTCTCTGACGTCTCCTTTCCTGGTCCCTCATTCGTCGTTCCATCTGACGTAATCTTTCACGCTCTCTTTCCTCCTGTCAAATGACAAAATAATTAAAACCACAAAACCGAATACAGCACAAAAACAAATATAATGTCACATAATTTTAAGGAGTCTATTTGCCAAGTTAAGAACATTTATGTCAAAATAATTTTGAAATGGAGAAAATTTCAAGCCAAATCGGTCAGTTTTCAAAGGTTTATTATCAATATCTAAGTTTATAGTGAAATAACCTTGATTTTTTCCAGGGTTAGAATTTCTTTCTTGTCATCTTTTCTAGATGAAGTTCCACGAGACCTTGACCGGGACTTTTTGCTGTCAGTTGTCTTGCTTGTATCTTTTTCTCCCTCTTTCTTCACAGTTGCTGAAGTAGATGAAATAAAGTATTTTTCTAGTCAAGTTACAAAATATTTGTACATAGCTGATATTTAACTATACCACCAGAAGATCAGAATTAACAAGTCACTAGTATTGCTCGCAACATTTAAATCCCCTACATGTTGGGCCTTGACAATGACTGGTTGAAGAAATCCTAAAATTTGGAACAGTCCAGTCAAAGAATGCTTAGGTATCAAAATAACTCAACATTGTCATCTATTTATTCACACACCAAGGTTCATCAACTTAGCATTAAAAGTTCTCAAAGGATCAAGTACTTTGTGGCCCTATTTTGACTATTTCCATTACCATAGCAACCACTGTGTATAATCTGTGTATGTGTAAAAACCAATGTGTATAACAATAATAACCTCCACAATGTAATATATTCATATACAAAGTTTCATCAACCTAGCTTATATAGTGATTAAATTATCGCAGGATCAAGTTTTCAGGGGCACAGACAGACGGGCGGAAGGACGAGCTTAATCTCCACATATTCATGTACCAAGTTTCATCAACCTAGCTTGAAAAGTATTTAGGTTATTGCAGGATACTATTTGAGTTTTGAGGCCGACTGCTGAAGGCTAAACAGACAGATAGGCACAATCTTCACATTGCTACATATTCACATACCAAGTTTCATAAACTTAGCTTGAATAGTATTTAAGTTATTATTGGATCAAGATTTTGAGGCCATATTTTTATTTTTCACAATTTTGACCTGAGAGAAAAAATAAAATGACATGCATAATCTCCACATACAAAGTTTCAATAAAATGAACCTTGTTTTAATAGTGTTAAAGTTATTGCAGACAGACAGACAGACTGACGGATAAAGTCCCCTCCGGTGTAAACACCAGTATAAAAATTTAACACGCAAATCAAGAGGCTCAAAGGCTGATATAAAACAGTTCTATTGATGCATTTAGCAAAAATACTGTACCTCCATCAACAGGCTTTACATCTTCAGTTTCATTCTTAATCTGATCTTCTTTCTTCACCTCAGTCTTCACATCTTCCTTGTTTTCATCCCCTTGTACACTTATCACTGGTTCACCTTTACTTTTATCCATAACAACAGTGCGTGGTTTATCCTTGGCATCTGCAGCAACACTTTCATCTGAATAGGTGTACATATATTCGACATTGCACAACACAAAACAACATGCAAAACAACACACTACAAACTTAAGTATTTAACATGATTCTAAGAAGCATTCAAATAAAAGCATTCAATGATTTGCTTAATATCATAGCCAGACACTGACAGTAGTAGTCAGAAAGATCATAACACATTGACATGTTATAATATCAGCTTGCCATATGCACACTTGGATTATAGACTCCTTATTTCTATCAAATGTAACAAAACCATAAATGTAGATTGGACAAAACACAAAAATAAATATATAACAGAACAATAAGAACTCAAAGCACATGACTTGGATTTTGGAAAACACCATAATCAACAACATATAAGCTAACAACATTTATAGGATAAATACTTGAATTATAGCAACCTGGTAAAATAGCGCACAACTTAACCCCCCTAAAAAACAACTATTTAGTGGAAAAACAGCGCTACAACTCTTATCATTATTTCATTAAATTTAAAGCTCAAATAAAAACAAATAAATTAGATATTTAACACAATGAATTTCAGTTCATTTGCTGTGTTTGTTATATATAGATGAAAGGGCTAATCAATACCTTTATCAGAAGTTTTCTTGTCCCGGTTATCCTTACGTCTGTGAGGAGGAGTTCTTCTCGATCCTCTCCTATAATCATGACGCCCACTATATCGTCCACTACGACCCCTATCACGATCTCTATCTCGACCATGGTCGTGACGATCACGAGAATGATGATGTGTATCTTTACGATCATCTTTCTTCTCTTCTTTCTTCTCAACTTCTTTTTTATCCTTTCCTTCATCTTTCTCTCCATCCGTTTTGCCTACATGAATAAAGAAATGAAACATATAATATAAACAACATTCATTCAAAAACAAGCTTGTTTCAATCTTTAGATAAGGAACATTTATACTGAGTTTTAATACTCAAGTAAATAAACTAAACTGAACTAAAAAAAATTACCATGACACTGAATGTATCATCAATTTTTTTATAAGGCAGAAATCTACAGCAGCCACCAAATACTAAAATCAATTCATAAAGAAAACAAGGTATTACCATCTTCCTTCTTTGTGGGGCTGGACGTTTTTTGTTCAGGCTTCTTTGGCTCAGGCTTCTTACTTGATTGTTGACTTTTAGCTGCGGATCCAGGTTCATTTTTAGCCTGAAACAGAAATGGAAGAATTCATGAATTCAAAGCTGATGTGACTAACAATAAGCAAAGATAAAAATTTAACAGGAATAATCCACTCAAACCTAGAAATGCAATTAACTTCAAGTTATTCAGTTTACATAAATACATGTATGTCTGAAACACCAATTCACAGGAACTTTTTTTAGGAAAGTCATATCAATGTAAAAATCATACCTTTTCAACCGAGATCATTTTCCCATGTAATTCAGTTCTATGGAGCTGTTGAATACATTTAGCAGCTTCCTCAGCTGAGGACATTGTAACAAAACCGTAACATCTAGATCCTGGCTTACGAGCATTTGTAACAACCTTAGCTCCAACAACCTATCATGGTAATATACAAAATGTAACTGATACAGTAAAAACACAACCATTATATTTACAATCAGTAATATTATAATTATACTCATGAACTACAAGCAATATGGAAGAGGAATGTTTTCATTAGATATTATGTATTTTACATGTTTTATTTCAAGCACTGGATATTAAGAAAAACCTAGTAAACAATGTTATTTATACAGATTAATCTTTAGTTTTACCTTGCCATATTTGCTAAACAAAGCCTTTAAGTCAGTGGCCCTTGTTGTAGTTGACAATGAACTCACCCACAAATTTCTACTTCCGGCTGTGAAAGAAAATATCTACATGAATTGCTTTCTGTATAAACAGTAAGTGCTGAATGAATAAAAACAACAATAAATAGGTAGGAAATTAATGCGGAAATATTTAGTGAAACTGATTCAAACTGAATGAAAGTAACATATACTTCAATATTGCTAATGGTTAATTAAACTGAATTCTAAATTGTCTATCACTCTACTTAAAAATATCTAAATATTGATTCTGACAAAAAGACTTACAGCGTTCATCCTTTTTCACATCTTTTGTCGCACTAGATGGTAAAACATAGAAAATAGAATATAAGTTACAGTCAAGGCAAGCATAAATATGTTCAAATATATGTAATAACTTAAAGTTAAGATCATAATACTTAAATAATTAATACAACATGAAGAAATAATTGTCATTGCTGTAATGAAATTGCAATATACATCAGAACAGTACTTAAAGACAGAAAGACATAAAAAATAAGAAGAATACTTTCAGTTACACTTATATACAATAATAATAATATACAAAGCTTAGCTAAAACACCAAATTGTCATTCAATCAATAATATATACAAATACTCAAGGTATTCAGAATAACATTTAATCCAACCAAACAGAAAACAAAAATTTTGTGGACTAATAAAATTAATAAGTGTTTCAAAATATAACATCAAGGACTAAGTACATTTTCTATGATTGACTTTTCCTTTAAATGCATATTAGCAGTTAATTGTGAATCACTAAGATGAAAATCTGTAAATATTAGTGGATTAACAGCAAATGACATAATTTTCTGCATCTTCAAGCTTTCTGTTGAAATTTCATGCACATCGGACATCATCAACGCAACTTAGCGGGACCTTAGTGGCATGGTTCCAATACTTTGAGCACAATCAGTATTGATCCTCCTTCATCTAAATTGGCTATCTGCTCTGTATGAAGACCGACAGCAATAAAACCTCATGATTCATCACTTGGAATCAGAGATCCATACTTAATAGGCAAAGAAGACCCAACAACAGATACAAGTTGATATCATGATGATCCATACACCCATGCTTGTATTTACAGCTGTAAAAATAGAAATCAATTAACTATTCCTTATGCACGACAAAAATGTTCATACAAACCCTACCAACCTCTTATCATCAGGTTTCTTGTCTTCTGGCTTAGTATCACCCTCAGCAGATTTTGTTGCCTCAGTTTTAACTGTTTCAGAGTCCTCTTTCTTTAGACCATCACCATCACCAGCATCTTTGATTTCTACATCAATTTTTACACTAGCCTCACCAACACTAGCTTCAGGTTTTGCAGAACTTTGGGAATTCAGAAGATCAGCATCAAGATCATTTTGAGTGTCATCTACCAGTACCTCAAGCTGTTCACTATCACCTTCAGGTTTCTGACCCTCAATTTTTTCATCAGTTTTTTCAGATTGTTCACTAGACACATTACCTGCAACTACTGTTGCTGATTCAGCAGTAGAAGTCTCAGATTTAACTTTATTTGCTGCTTTGGTTGGTGTAGATCTTGTAGGTGACTTTGTTTCTGTTACTGAAGATTTGCTTAATGCAGTGTCATCTTCCTTAGATTCTTCTGAAGCTGAGTTTGAATGAGTCTTTGTGTCTGGGTTTACAGTCTCGTTTGAAGTTGGATCAGAAGTTGGTATGGCTTCACCATCATCAATGCTTTTGCTTTCTGGTTGATCTCTAGCATTGGACTCAGCGGGAGTCTCCTGAGTTACTGAACTAGGGACTTCATGGGCTACAGAAAGCAGAAAAATTTGTCTGGTTGAAATATGCATGTAACAAATTATTCCGGATAAAGGTAAGGCTGCAATATGGCAACAATTGTGGGCAATGGGCATGCTTACCTGACCTGAAAACAAAATTCTTTTAACATCTTTTGTCTGTTCTTGAGGTCTTCTTTCGGGATCCTCTCAGTCATAACTTCAAGAACACCATAGAAAATCAATACTTCACTGGTTGTAAGCTGAAAGTCCATTCTAGTCCATAGTAATCGGTCATCTTTACAATAAATAAGCCCCTTTTTGCAAATGGAAAACCAACACTCAAGTCATTCCATCATGTAGATATCACCACTGTCCATGGAACATCATTAATTATACAACCAAATGTACAGGCAGGGTCATCACTTGCAAACATCAACATCTTCAGCTTTTCACTGCATCCTTCTTCATCCATAAGTATGCCCAAATAATAAGAAACTTAATCAAGGCCAAAGAAACAACAGGACTTAGGATATCTTGTAGTAAATAAGGCTTATCTATTAGATTTATTTGTGTGTGATCCTAAATTTTATTTGAATACTAATGGCATTAAAACCATGATGGCATTAAACCAGAGAGCTTGGAGGGAATATAATACATATGGCATCTACCATACCTGATTCAGGAGGATTGTCAGAATTCACCACTGTATTGGTTTCTGTATCCTGAAAGACAATGCCTGTTTGATTAGACATAATACAACTTGGTTGATCACAAGTCCTCTCTCATTTTATCAATTTCACTAGTATTCTTTGCACAGTACACATTGTCGTACATTTACTTAGGTGTTCTGTCATAGTAATAAAGTATTCCAAGTATGTCAAAGACATTCTTTCAATTTCTTTGTAAGATTATTGAGAAATTGAACAATCAAAATTGTAAACTGGTGTCTTTCAAATAATAAGCTTTCTGTTGATTTTGATATGGTGATATTGAATAATGGACCCTACAAAAAAGTCTTACCATGGGCTCTTTACTGTCTAGTGAATCATTCTCTGCATCTAACATCTCATCAACAATTTGATCCTATAAAAATTAAAATAAATGAACCAAACACTAAATAAAGCATAAATAAATCAATGTCTCCAAAACATAATTTCACGTATATCAAGTCAGGGTCTAATTTATAATATAACATTAGTCATTTTGATCACTTTGGGATTTTAATAAGAATTTTTGTAGTTGCTAAAGTTCTTTCAACTAATGACAAAATAATTGGTCAACTAGTTGGACCACAAGTCTGGTCTATGTCATTCATTTTCCAACATTAGCAATAAGAAATGTAAATTGCTACACAAACATACTATTTGCTCATCTTTTTCAATATCATCCATCTTTTCCAAAGTCTGGTCTTTTTCTGCAGTCTAAAAAGGGAACAAAAAGAGTTAATGTGTAATCATAATTAAAGATCTATGTATTAATATCAAGCATACAGCCAAAACTAAGGGTGTAACAATATGCTCACCTCACAATATGATATGTATCACCGTACAGAGTTTACCATACAATACGAATCACGATATGTATTGTGACGCCATACATAATGTGAGATGAAAACTGAATAAAAAACATTTCAACATTATTCAGACTAAAGTTTGTAGCAAGTAACTGACAACAACAGTCCTTTCCATAGTTTTTAGGCATACTTCTTTACAGTGGTAAGTTCTTTTTAAAAAATATCAACAAGAAAATGAATAGAGAAAATAAAGCACAGCTGTCACCTGCATTAGGCTAATGGCTAAACTCTGCTTTATTTTCTATTGTCATTTTCCTTGTAGCTTGAGAATAGTCAGACTTCTTTCCGTCTTTCTCTTTTACCCAGAAGTCAATGCTTCCATATTTTTTATTCAATACCTCCATCGTTATTGTTATTGACATCCTGGCACATGATGGAAAACTATGTAGACCTTTGCAAATAAGGTACAATGTACATGAATATCAACAAAATTAACGACAAAGGAAATCAAACACAGGAAATTACCTTCAGTTCAAAGTCTATTTATATAATGGCTACTTACCTTGACTGTTTCATCTAACTCAGTGAGATCCACAATTATCTTAGTTTTTTCAATTATTTCAACAGATGAGTCAATATCATCGGCATCTTCTTCCATGTCCCCATCATCTTCCATCTACAAAAAGAATAACATACTTGCTATCAGAATGAACAATGGCTACCAGAATGAACAATGGCTAAGATAAAATCATACCTACAGGATTGTCAATAACAGCAGGCTGCAGGCTAATTTAGCCGCTTAGGAATGTGTTTGGGCCGGTTATGAATCTCAAAAGTTTATAGAATATAGCTAGAAAATGCCCAGACCCCATCTAGCAGGCCTGTTAGTCTGGCTTTTGGGCCTGTTGGTCACAAACTTGTTGAGAACCCTGACCTAAATCTTTAAGACTGGAACACATATATAATATTTTATATTTTTACAGAATTCTTTTTTCTGTCAATATCTATGGGTAATGATCAAAATGCTAATTGTGACAAGCTGTACATGAAAATAATAAACAGAAATAATAATAATAATTAAGAGGTGTAACTCTAAAGAAATGCTTCATACCTTTTCATTGTCTTTATCTTCCTGATCTTTATCTTCTACAAAGACAAAGAAACAAATATGTATGAATGAGGATACAATGAGATTACTTCAATGTTGAAAACAAGAAGCCTGTGATTGAAAAAATTTGCTTGGAAATAGTTTATGTTCAAGAGAATGAAATTCACCACCCTCTTAAAAAACAAGAGGGCCATGATGGCCCTATAAATTCTCACCAGGAGAAAAGGTCATTTGGAGATTAACATTGTTGAAGTTTTCTATACGAGTCCAAGTAAGATCAATTGACCCATCTGGGCCGTTTTTTAAAAGAGGTCTATTAGACAAAGCTAGATACCAAATATCTTAGCTCTAGGCCTTGTGGTTTCGGAGAAGATTTTTTTTAATTTTCCTATATAAAATAGAATAAACCCCAGGGCAGGGCTAATTTTGACCCCGGGGCCATAATTTGAACAATCTTGGTAGAGGTCCACTAGACAATGCCACATACCAAATATCTACGCTCTAGGCCTTGCAGTTTCGGAGAAGATTTTTTAATTTTTCCTATATAAGTCTATATATAAATCAAGTGACCCCCGGGGCGGGGCCAATTTTGACCCTAGGGCAATAATTTGAACAAACTTGGTAGAGGTCCACTAGATAATGCTACATACCAAATATCTTAGCTCTAGGCCTTGTGGTTTGGAGAAGAAGATTTTTTTTAATTTTCCTATATAAGTCTATTGAAATCAAGTGACCCCCGGGGTGGGGCCAATTTTGACCCTAGGGCAATAATTTGAACAAACTTGGTAGAGGTCCACTAGACAATGCTACATACCAAATATCTTAGCTCTAGGCCTTGTGGTTTCGGAGAAGAAGATTTTTTTTAATTTTCCTATATAAAATAGAATAAACCCCAGGGCAGGGCCAATTTTGACCCTAGGGCAATAATTTGAACAAACTTGGTAGAGGTCCACTAGATAATGCTACATACCAAATATCTTAGCTCTAGGCCTAGTGGTTTCGGAGAAGAATTTTTTTTAAATTTTCCTATATAAGTCTATATAAATCAAGTGACCCCCGGGGCGGGGCCAATTTTGACCCTAGGGCAATAATTTGAACAAACTTGGTAGAGGTCCACTAGACAATGCTATATACCAAATATCTTAGCTCTAGGCCTTGTGGTTTCGGAGAAGAAGATTTTTTAAATTTTCCTATATAAAATAGAATAAACCCCAGGGCAGGGCTAATTTTGACCCTAGGGCAATAATTTGAACAAACTTGGTAGAGGTCCACTAGATAATGCTACATACCAAATATCTTAGCTCTAGGCCTTGTGGTTTTGGAGAAGAAGATTTTTTAAATTTTCCTATATAAGTCTATATAAATCAAGTGACCCCCGGGGCGGGCCAATTTTGACCCTAGGGCAATAATTTGAACAAACTTAAAGGTCCACTAGACAATGCTACATACCAAATATCTTAGCTCTAGGCCTTGTGGTTTCGGAGAAGAAGATCTTTTAAATTTTCCTATATAAAATAGAATAAACCCCAGGGCAGGGCCAATTTTGACCCTAGGGCAATAATTTGAACAAATTTGGTAGAGGTCCACTAGATAATGCTACATACCAAATATCTTAGCTCTAGGCCTTGTGGTTTTGGAGAAGAAGATTTTTTAAATTTTCCTATATAAGTCTATATAAATCAAGTGACCCCCGGGGCGGGGCCAATTTTAACCCTAGGGCAATAATTTGAACAAACTTGGTAGAGGTCCATTAGACAATGCTACATACCAAATATCTCAGCTCTAGGCCCTGTGGTTTCGGACAAGAAGATTTTTTAAGTTTTTTCTATTTGTTGCCATAGCAACCAGAGTTTTTAATGAAATTTAATTTTTTGAACAACTTTGAAAGGGGACCACCCAAGGATCATTCCAGCAAAGTTTGGTTGCAATCGGCATAGCGGTGTAGGAGGAGATGTTGTTTTAAGTAAACATGGACGCCACGTAACGACGCACGCAGGGCGATCACAAAAGCTCACCTTGAGCACATTCGTGCTCTGGTGAGCTAAAAAACTACTTGTTGAAATTAATTTCAGTCAAAAATGCTTTGACTGGCATGTTTTCATTTTACTAAATGTATTTTTCTGTTCTTTTAACGCACATCTGGTCATCAATATCTGAATATTCTCACCTTCATTTTTTTTCTGTTGAGCTTTTCTTGCCGTTGCTGGAGTTTTTTTCGCTGGTGAATCTGTTACTTCAATATCTATGGTGTTGGGATCATGTCCTTCGTCTTCCAAAGCCTAAAACATTATAAGGTAAATTTTATCTGTTTGTGAAAGCATTCATGACTGTAACATTGCAAATTGCAATGCAAGATTATTATTTCAAATTTTGACATTACCACCTTTGATAGTTCTGGGTACCATAACTAAATCTGTCTATTTTACTCTGTCTTGTTGGCCATCTTAGTTATGGAATTTTCCTCTTTCAAAGTCAACAGCTTAAGACGCTTGTTCATGCATCTATTGAAGCAGATCATTTCATGTATTCGTGTTTTCCAGAATGCTACAGACTTAATCCAAAGCATTTACGAGAAAACTTTTAAACTAAGGGTAGTCTGAAACATCGGCAAAATAGTCAATACCTTTCGCCTGTTGAATGTACATTTGAGGTCATGTTGATAGATTTTACTATACAGTAGACGCATCGTGGGTTTTCCAATTTCCACCCAGCCACTGCGTCAAAAATAAAATTGAGGTGGCATGGCACTGTGGACAGAAATTGCCACCCTAATTGTCACCGTGGCCATTTCCCGGAACATTGTAAAATTGACGGTCACGGTGGAAACACTGTGGTCAAAGTTGATGAACGCGATGGATTCACAGTGATTATTTGACTGTGGTTTATTTTTCTGCTACAAATTTTATACTAAGTTCACAGTGATTATTTGACTGTGGTTTATTTTTCTGCTACAAATTTTATACTAAGTTAAAAAAAACATTTCTACCGTGGACTGTAGTATATATTTTTGAGATAGCGAATTATTTACCTGAAGTATACGCACTTACATGCCTGATTTATAATATTATAATTTATATATATGCAATATTAAGCTGCTACTTGTAAATCCAAATTTGAATCATAAATATCGAAAATGGGTTGGCAGTGTTTTCTAACAAACTTAACACATTTATGTGATTTTCAGAAAATGATGTATAGTTACTTCGCTAAGTTTTGTCACCAAATTAGACCAAACTGCTTCAGTTTCAACACTAATTACACCTAAATTGATGATTAAGAAGGGTACAAATTCTCTCGAACAGTCATTAGCACTACATACCAATTATGCGGGGGTTACAGCTAGAATTAAATGGAGGTTAATTTGCCAGTCAAGGTAAGTTTGGAAAACAAACAAGTCAACCAATGAAAATGCTAGCATTCATCAATCACATGCTAAGCATCAGTTTCAACACAACTTCATCAAAACAATGTGTGTAGATCAAATTGCAATAAAGCAGGGCTCGATTTTAATACATATATGTTTGTCATTTTATTTCAATGCCTATCGAGTGTACTTCATTACAATACAAAACAAGTATGAATGTCAGATTTTTCACACAGGACCTTTTCTCCTTCAATAACAGAGGCCGAAATTTGATGAATTCCCAATTGAAAAAAGGCTCTTTTTTCCCAATTTTTACCATTCTTAATTTTTTTCATAGATCGTGTTGCCAGTGTTGTCACCCTAATCAGTGTTGTCACAGTGGATCACGGTGGCAATGGTCATCGTGGCCATCCACCGTAATTTAAAGATCTGGGTGAAACTGGGTGATTTCATGGTGACAAATTTTGCGTTGTCACCCAGACTCGTTGCCACCATGACACATGGAAATTGGAAAACCCATGATGCGTATACAGTAATTCATCACACTATACACAAGTTTTACAGAAATTTGTGCATTAAACAGTAAAACAAACGAAAAAAGAACAATGCCTTTGACAATGAACTACAATGTAATGCGTATGTATCATCGTCAAAGACCTTCGACTACACCTTTGAATATTTTAATAAGGGAAGCAACCCTGGTCGTGTTTAGTTAAAAAGCAGTAAAATTCCTCTGCGCTTCGATCATGATAACAATAAATCTGTTTTCAAACCAAGAAACGAGTTTAGCGTTACAAAGCGGATACGTTAAGAAGAGGCTACCATCGTCGAATTTTTATCGATTCGATGTGACGAACAGGCACCTAAACCGCAAAAATGATGAACCAATTGTTATCGGTTTCAGAAAAAATATAAGTTAGAGCACCAAACCTTTTGAAGTCTTTCAACAAGAACTGCTTTAATTCCAGTTTTATCAAGGTCTCTCTTCTCTAATTGTGTTCTAAGGTCAACAACACGTAACTCTGCAACCCGTTTTGTTTCATGCGTGGCCATTTTCTTCCAATATGGCGACGTTTCCGGTCAATAGACTGGTTCGCGATATTATTAAGAAAAAATTTGGGACATACTATTTCTCGGTCTAATCCGGTCCCAGTTACGGGGAAGGGAGTTAGTGAAAATGTCCCACTGACCACTAAATTTTATTATAAAACAGTTAAATGTAATGGAATTTATGATGAGTTTGAATGTGAAGTTTTACTTATAAATGAGTAGAAATATCTTGAAAATATGTTATTTTTCATCAATGTAATGGTCATATTTCCTTGTTAAAGTTCACATTCAAACACATTAAACCATCTTAATTATAATAAGAAAATGTATGTACTTTATCAAGGATGCTATATTACATAATATTATTGCATCCCTGACATATGATTTATAAAGAAATAAAGAAATGATGGTTTATTAATCTAATCAGGGGCGAAGCTTGCCCTAAAGTAATGTTTAGGCACCAATCTAGGGGATCTGGGGGCACCCCCCCCCCCCTTACGATTTTTATCAGCGGAGACGCATTCTGGGGGATTTTTTCCGGTATATGCATTAATAGCGTAAAAATGTATAGTTGTTCAAAGTTGTTCCTAGATATATTCATTTTGAAATTATTTAAACTTGGTCAAAAGCTCTGGCTACTCGGATCCGTTCAGACCAAGTTTCAATAATGACAAGGGATCAAACAGACAGTCAGAAAAATATTGTTTGCATTATTAATTGTATGTCCGTGCATCCGTCTGTCATCTCATTTCATTCATTGACTAATTTAATTTATTAGCCTAGCTAACAATATTTTCCAATGTCACATGCAACCGGAACAATTATTCCATGTGATTTATATCCCAACTAGTGCACGAAAGAACAAAATCACAAACTCAAATGTTACCCAAAATTGGTCAGAATGCGTCATTTAATGGTGAATTAAATTAATGGGGATTTTACAACTTTGTATAAGTTAATTAAATTAATGGGGATTTTACAACATCATGTAATGGTGGTAATTTGAAAAAAATCCCTCAAGGAACGGGGATACCGCCTCCCAAACCCACCCCCTCCGTCGCCCCAATGTCAAATTGCTACCGGCGCCCCTGCGTTCTATTCTCCCGACTACAATCCCTTTCATTTTTTTATTGCGTTTTTTGGCATTTTTTTTCATTTCTCAGAAAACGTGTAGACACGTGCCTAAATTGCCTATAGCCGTGCTAACAAACTGTTACTCATGTTTGATTGAATTACTAACAATTACAGAATGGTTAATTTAGCAAAAGTATTTCGATACTGCATGTTTGTTCATACATATCCTATATATGACATCAAATGAAATATCTTGCTCTGAGTTTTCCATTATATATAGTTAAAAATACATATTAGTAATAGATACAGTACGAGTTTTTCTTCTAAAGTGTCTTCTTACAGACATAAGAAGACAGTTCGCTTAAATAAACAACCAATTTGTCCGAGGCGAACGTTAGAAGACAATTTTTGAATAGTCCTGCTGGGGGTATAGTCGTATAAGTATATATAACCAAGGACTTGTATACATGCATGTATGTATATAAGTCCTTGATATAACATTACAGATAAATTTCAAGGAAAAATGTCCAAATTTCCGACCATTTTCTTTCTCAATATGGAGTTCAGAAAACATGATCGTAGTCTCAAGGACTTATATACATACATGTATGTATATAAGTCCTTGGTAGTCTTTAATTTCCTGCATTCCATATGAAATTATCAATAAATTGGTACAAAAATAAGAGGTAGTAGGTCTAGACGGCACATTATCCATGACGACCCACTACCAAGACGGCCAATGTGTACATCCAGGTCACGTGCTACCCACATCGCAGTTGCTATTTTATAGAATGCCAATACATTACCTAACGGTTCCCAGTTGCAAACGTAGTGGTAGGGGAAGGAACTCCAGACTACCTGATTTTTCCGGATTAAACCGGGACCGGCACATAGTATCCCCAAAACATAAATATTGTAATAAACCAGTCGAAAACAAAATGTCAGCCTCCATGTTACTGTTTTATTGACAAATTCAAAATAGATTCTAAAACAAACAAAAAATATATAAAATATGACAGATCAGTTATTTTAATTTGTGTCATAAATTCGTTTGTTCATGTAAGTATAATACGTCTAGTGTTACAGAGATGCTCAAATCCCTACATAAGAGGCGTCTAGACCTCAGACGCATTGACAGTCGGCTGTCCCTCCTTTACAAAATTACGAACCGCTTAGTGGAAATTCCCAAAACAGGTCACCTCATCCCCATCCCCCGTACCTCTCGATATTCACATCCCCATTGCTTTAGATTAATCACTGCCACTACAGATTACTACAAGTAATATTCGTTTTTCCCTAGGACAGTATTCCACTGGAACAACCTACCGCCAGACATCCCTACCCTTCCGACACTAAAACAGTTCAATGCTGCTGTAAGCAGTATTGAACACGTTTCACCATAATCTCATACGCTGTATCTATTTTTATTTTTAACAACTTAAATCTATATTCTTACTCTTATTTTATTCTAGCTTTTATCTTATTTTAACACACTTTGTCACAGCTTGACGCGCGTCATGCCTACGTCCCCGTGAGGGGTTTGGCATTAAAGGAAGATAGAAGATAAGTCACATAAGAGACATACATGTAGACAGAAAACTGGTAGATACTGTACAGAAATTAGATACTTGCGGGATTTGAAACTTTTATATTTTCTATCGCTGAATACTTCAAAATCGTATCATTAACTGCATCAATCATGCTTAATTTAAGCATAATTACAGTTTAAATGACGCTTCGTGTCGCATTTTAGTGAGACCCAAAACAGTGGCCTTTTTTCCCAGAATTGGAAAGGGGCCTCAGCCATTCATTTTGGGAAATTCAAGCGCAATATTTGGCCAAATTCTGAGAAGGTTAGACAACCTAGTTAGAATAGCATTGTATTTCTAGGAATTTCTTCCTCAAATTGGGGAAAAAACAGCCTTTTTGCAATTGGGAAGTCACCGAATTTCGGCCTCTGTTATAGAATTAGAAAAGGCCCTGCAAAATGTTTGAAATTTCAACCAAAAGACTTTTCACTTGGCCTTGGTAAACGTTTCACCCCAAGTTGGGCCAGGACTTTTCTTCCATAGGCAATTAAGTATCAACCATTGACCTTGAGCTCCAATTTCTTAATCTTAATCAAATGCGACTGAAACATCCTAAATTTTTGCTTATACTTTACTACATGTATACTTTATGTTTCGTTCTTGCACCCTGCAATCATCATCTGCTACACATTCTTCTATGTATACCAGGTGATGTTCTTACACAATTATCCCCCTTCTAGGTACAATAGACACACCATAATTAATGCATGGTACATTAAGGCATTGAGCTGGTACATTTGGGCACCTTTACATTGCACCCTTATGCAATTGACACTAATTACTGATTACTAATTACTGATTTCTTATCAAACTCATGCAGTTGTCTTCGATTATGATTTATTATATATAAATTCTATACCTTAAGAAGATTAAGATGGAATAAATTATAAAATGAATCAAGAATAATTGTTGATGATTTTTCATGTATTTCCTGTTACAAAATGCTTTATTTTAAGCTTTTTTGTGAAGTGGAACTGACAGTGACTGTTAATTAACATAATTTTGTTACTGGTACATTACAGGCAGGGTAAATTAAAATGGTCGACACTTAGCAAATGTAGACGATTGTTAGTTTATGTTCAGTATGATGATTGTAAAAGGACTACTTGTGATGATTCCATTCTCTTCCAAGATATTTATTTATCTATGCTTTTTTTGTATACAGAATGGAGTGGTTGTCTGAACTTTACACTCGGATTGAAGAACAAAAATTAAAGCAAGAGAGAACCATTCAAAGCTTGCGAAAACTATTCAAGCCATGGTATTTAACTTTTTTTATTGTATAATGAATTGTAACATTTAAACTACCATTTGGAATCATTTATATTAGTGAATGTATGTTGGATATAGTAACTTCGAGTATTGAGATTATGTACAGGCCTGAACAACATATTAACTGAAATAATGTTGAAAATGACATTAAGTCTGATGGAATAAAGAAATTAATAAAGAACGACATATACATGTATGTATTTATAACTGTAATCTTAATTATCTTTAACAGAGGAATTTCCTACTTAAACTTGCTAAGTTGCTAGAAATAAAATTGACTAGCCTTACACATATGAAGAGAATTCTCTGACTGCATTGACTATTACTTATAGGTATGAAATATTATTTTTAAATCCAGTCTACTTGTCATTAGTTACAATTTTTTATTCGGAAGTCTTTTCCATGTTTTCTTCTGCAATTTATGTACATTTTTAATTTGTTTTTAATAGCCTTTGTTTTGTAATTAAAATCAATATTTCAAATTAAAGGCCCTTGACTGAAACTGAGGCTGCCAACCAAATCAAACAAAATGTTGCTATTGATGGTAAGTTTTTCCTTCATTAAACTTCATTATACATTGATGCTTAGAAACATTGTTCGTTCAGTTGTGAATTATTGTTCATAAGTAAAAATCTCATTTTCTGGTTTACGGTAAGTCTTTGGTTTGTAACAAATGAATTCAAGTTTTCAAGATATTTTATCCATTCAAAAATTGAATAAAAATCCTTACCAGTCCTGTAGATAGGCTTTCAAAAATGAAATGATGAAGATTGTTTATAATAAAACATTATCAGTAATGTCTGCTCTGATTTATAAGATAATTATCCTAATTTCAATTACATTCATTGGACATATTTTCTGCTGAAAACCATGTAGATGTGTGTTTACCTTCTTTGCTTTGTGTATTACTCTGAATATTGTATTCTGTAGGACAGTCACATGATGCACAAGGAAGTAAAACAACACCTGAACTAACTACAGCTGAAAAGGAAAGTTTGTTATTGGTTGATAAAGTCCTGTCAAAGGCACAAAAGGCTAGAAATGTTCAGAAAAAGGTAAACAATTAAAAAGTGTGATTTATTTTCATACAGAGGTAATATGAGGCTTATTATGAGGTACATGTAAACCATGCCAGATTAGAAACAAGTAATGAAGGTTTTTTTCATGTCATGTGATGTGGCATATGTTAACTTTTTATTCTTCATATTTTGCCCTGATTCTATTTTTTTTCAAGCTGGAGGAGTCTAAAAAATCTCATATAAAAAGTGAATTCCATGCAGATTCAAAAGATAAAACAAACAGTGCAATAAGGAATAAGAAAGATGGTGAGTCATCAGGTTGTGAATCAAAAGAAGACTCACAAAGACAGGATAAAAGGGGAATTATAGAACATTATGAAAAATCAGAAAAAGTGGCTTCTACTAAGTCTGCCCCAAAAAATACTTCAAATTCGTCAAATTCAAGACTTGGTTCAACCAAACCTAAGTATGAAGTTGCTAAAA
Source organism: Lutraria lutraria (assembly GCA_964023205.1). NCBI lineage: Eukaryota > Metazoa > Mollusca > Bivalvia > Venerida > Mactridae > Lutraria > Lutraria lutraria. Next base: position 9,920,088 of record OZ026836.1, on the reverse strand, counting down.
AAGGGTCAAATTCTGCAAGTGCTAAAGGTGCCACAGATCGCTCAAGAATATCAGAAAGGCCTGGAAGTAGTTCTGGGCATAAAAAAGTTATTCCAGTACATGCCAGTGCACCTTTTAAAACAAATCCGAATCTAGGTAACTCAAGGTTACAAACCACTTACAGAGCTGCTACAGCTAAAACATTTGCAAAACCAAGAGGTGCTATCAGTTCTGGAAAAGGTCCAGGTAGAGGAGGTACAAGTCAAGTTACATCCTCTGCTTCTTTATCAAAATCTGAGTCAAGAAATCAACCTAGAACCAATAAATCAGTTATAAATGAAGAAGTGATGGGAACAGTTAGTGATGAAAAGATAATTGATGATTCTAATTTGTGTGATAAATTAAGTGTTAGCTCAGTTACAGGGCCTAGTGACACTGAGGAAGTTCAAAATAGGATTTCAGAAATGTCTGTAAAACATTGTGAAGTTGACAATAATGTTCAGTCTAAAATCCCTGACATACACCAGTCTTCAAATGAGAAGAAAGGATTTGAATTAACAAAAAATGGGTATGTTCATTTGAATTTGACATACTAGATACTGGTATTTGTGGTGCATCATAGCACATGTTTTACACTAATTGTTTTACTCTTTGAATAAAGTTATTATAAGGCACTTGTCAATTTTAATAAAGATTTTTACAGGTCACAGCCTTTCCCTTGGATTACATTGTTTAAGAATTATGTCCAATCTTTTTAAATGACAGATAACCCCTGAAGTGTTACCATCATTGGCACTATGAAAATCACTGGATAAATAAAAATTTGTCAATTATGATTTTCAAAATTATAATGTGTATTTAAAGTAGAAAACTTACTTTTATGTCTGATATGTTATAACAAGGACACTATGGTACATATTATTATCATTGTAATATAGTGTACATTCCCCCTGGTTACTAAGATGACCATTTCAAATCATAACTGACCCCATAAATAGTGTATTTATTAGTAGCAGTGTAATATTTGCATCAAGAATCTGTTTTAAGGGCACCGTCCTTGGCAAGTATTTTGCATTTGAAATTAATTTACATATATGTAATGTAGACAAGTTTACAGGGATTTTATTGTGCTTCCCTGTTTGTGTAATACTTGATTGATATCATTTCCACTCCAGTGCTAGTTTAACTGTTCCTGGAAAACTCAAGAAGCTCCTTCATTACAACCAGAAATTACGTCAGAAATTGAATACTCAGAAACTTACACGGAAAGTGGATTCTCCTCAGACTAGCGATGAATTTCCTGTTCATTTTGAACATGTTGTAAGTTTGTTCACTTATGCAAGTAAATCATTGCAGTAAGAATTGTGTAGTGTTTCCTTTGTGTTTTATTTATTGCCAAAACTAATTAGTATTACATATATAGATATCTCAATTTAGTTACTGTTAGAAACATGTACTATGATGTAGGCCTCTTTGTTGTTTACCTATAATCCATGTATAGGATAGATCATGAAATTTCATAGTCAACAGTTATGAGAGATCTATCTGACTTAGACCACAGGTAATACTGTATGTTTTTACAACGGCTAACTGTGATCTATGTGATTTAGCAAACACTTTTTCTGTGCTGTGATTGGTCAGTTGGAGACAACTGTGGTCTAAGTTATACATGTACTAGTATAACATCTACATAAAACTTCCAATCTGTCATATAACTTTCCATGTTTAACCAATATTATTTGTTTTTGTCTCATCAATATGTGTAAGACTAAGTTGTTAGTTTAGAATAATGTTCTTTTTAAGTTACTTATAGGACCTACTCAGAAGGTTGTATTTATAATACAGTTTTTTGTTGTTCATAATGTTACATATCGGTAGGTCTCTAAAGTAAAAGTCTATCATCTCTTTATTCTGTTTGCATCTCTTTGGTTCATTACAAATGTAATATACCAAACATTGATCAGCTCTATATACTTGTACATATGATCTAGATTGTTTGTTGTATTCTATCAGGGATAAATGTTTCTATGTCCAAACATTGATGAGAAAAGTACATAGTTTATTTTGTTTATCTGTTTATTTTAGTTTGGTAATGAAGAAGAACAATACACACAAGCTGAAGCTAGAAAAGCTCGACATATTTTACATACCTATACCCACTTATCCTCTCTGTTAGATAGTCTTAATCTTGAAAATATTTCAGGTAAGTTTATATCTACATGTATCAGTATCTCCAGTCTGTGATAAAATAACACCATCAAATAGATAACTTGGTATTACTATTTTATTAATATATTAATAATACCTCCAAACAAGTTCAAAGTTTAAGAGCATGTATTTTACAAAATATTTTTTTCATAGAATTTATACTACACAGAAATTATGGATTTAAAATGATAAATTGTTACATGGTAATTATGCTAAAGTGCTACCCCTGTCTGTCCCTTCAAATTTTGGTTTCCGAGCAATAACTCAAGAAATATTTCATGGATTGGTTTCATATTTTATATGATGGTGTATAATAATAAAATACAGATCAGGTTCGATTTCCGTTAAAATTCAAACATTTTCAAAGGAGTTATGGCCCCTTTTTGACTTAGCTCTCAGTGGGGGGGGGGGGGGGGGGGGCATTCGTGTCCTCCAGGCACATTTCTATTTTTTTCTGTTTTATTTGACTTTGTAGAGAACAACCATCCAGCTGACATATATAGATGTAAGAAGATGATGGAATATATTCTTGTAACATATCAGGAAACTGAGAATTTACTTCATAACATAGATTTTGGTAAATTGTTGTACCTATCATAAAGGCCTTGACTTGCCTATTAAATGAAGACATGCTTCATCAATGATTTACTTTATATAAACACAGTCAAATACATTATTTAATTTTAATGTCATTGTATCTTTACATTCATTAAATTTTAATGTAAGCCCTTTTAAAAGCGTAAATAAAAATTCATTGTGTGTTGATTAACTATTTTCTCTGTATATAAAAGGTAAAAGTTTTGTTTATTGTAGTGTCAATCCTATTGAAAGGCCCAGTCAAGTTAGCTTGTGAGACACCTATCTTAAGTGCATGCAGTACATTCCCGAATCCCTTCAGTTATATTTATAATCACTCATGAAATGAGATTTTGACCATTGAATTTGTTGTCCTTTCAGGTAAAATAAATTCAATTGCTACATTTGATGGTGACAGTGAACCTAGGATACCAATATCTCAACCAGATAGTACATACCTATGGTATACTAGACTTACTCCTCAAGGTATACATTTATTTGCTATTAACTCATACAATGCCAAATATTATATTACATATGATATGGTCACAGTTATGGTGATATAGCAAAATTAATTATGAACTTCGTATTTTTAAGTAAAATAATGTCGACTTACCTCAGCAGCCAACTTAATCTATGTGTTAGAGTTTTTATTTGATTATTCACATATTAATGATGTGAAGTAGTACTAAATTCCATAAACAACTTTTTGGCCGCCCCCTCCCCCCCTCCCTCAAAATGTAGATTACTGAAAACAACTCTTTTATTTTTATATTAATGACATTAAACTTATTTTAGTTAATAATGCCATTGATGAGAGTGTTTTCAGTAATCTGATTTGTTTTGGGTCATCGGTGCAATGGAAAGTTACTTTTATAATAATATAATGCACATTCATATTTTAGAAATCTTCAAAACCTTTATTAACATCAGTCATATACGAGGGATGTTCGGAAAGTATTGTGTATTGTGGTCTGAAACATTAAAAACTGATGGAAACATGATTCTTTTCATTTCACACCCTCAAAATACTCCCCTTGGTGAGAAATGCATAATTTTAGCCAATGGATCCATTTCATGAAAGCGTCACGGTACGCTGATTTTGGTATACTACGGAGGTACTGATGAACAGCAGAACCAACAGCTTGTCGCGATCGATATCTACGGCCAGAAAGGAAGTTTTTCAGTTTTGGAAATAGGTAGAAGTCGCATGGCGCAAGATCTGGGGAATAAGGTGGATGTGGTAGAACAGTAACTCTCTCTGACTTCAAGAACTGTGTTACTGTAGCAGAGGTGTGCGCAGGAGCATTGTCATGCAACAGGCGAACATGTTTGAAACCTGTGACAGGGCGACGTTTCTTATAGTACTTCTTTAGTTTCTTCAAGTTAACATCGCGGTAGTACCTACCAGTCACACTTCTACCCTTTTTTACTGGAATCTGTATAGCTATACCGTCGCTAGAGAAGAAAATAGCATACAAAACTTTCTTTACACTCAAAGAGTGTTTTGCAATTATTGGCCTATGGCCATGTTTGGTAGCCCATATTTTGTGCCCAACCTTTCTCACAGGCTCAAAATAATGCACCCATGTTTCATCACCAGTTACAACATTTGCAAAAACCTTTTTGTCGTTGTCGTATTTTGGGAACATTTTTAGCAATGTTTTGGGAGTTTCAACATGCCGCCTTTTTTGGTCGTCAGTCAATAGATGGGGTACCCACCTAGCAGAAATCTTCCTAACTTTCAAGATCTTCTTTAAAATAAAATGAACTCTTGATATTGAAATGCCAACAATGCGTGCAATATCGCGTACAGTATATCGAGCATCATTTTGAAGAATTTCTTTGATTTTCAAAACATTTTTGTCACACGTTGCTGTGTTTGGTCGACCTGATTTTGAGGCATTTTCAACAGACTCTACACCACTATCAAATTTCTTTTTCCATCTGCGAACCGTCTCATAAGACACCTTACTAGACCCATAAACACAGGTTATTTCAGAAAAATGCTCTTTTGAAGAACAACCGAGTTTACTGCGAACCTTTATATACGACCGAATTTCTTCAGTATTTGGTATATGTTTTCCAACCATTTTTACTACAGTGGTCAACGACTGTCCAAACTAAAATAGTGACAACTTTATAAAACGGTTATTGATTGGGTTTCTGTATATACCATTGTGTAGATATTGAATAGAGGTAACCAGCTGTATAAACATTGATGTGAAATTCCTCGTGAAAATGGCGTGTAACCACAATACACAATTCTTTTCGAACATCCCTCGTAATTCCATTAATCTGAAGTTTTTGGTAAAATGTTGTTTTCTGTATTCAGTATACCAATAAAGTCTTCAATCTAATGTTTTCTGTATTCAGTATACCAATAAAGTCTTCAATCTAATGTTTTCTGTATTCAGTATACCAATAAAGTCTTCAATCTAATGTTTTCTGTATTCAGTATACCAATAAAGTCTTCAATCTAATGTTTTCTGTATTCAGTATACCAATAAAGTCTTCAATCTAATGTTTTCTGTATTCAGTATACCAATAAAGTCTTCAATCTAATGTTTTCTGTATTCAGTATACCAATAAAGTCTTCAATCTAATGTTTTCTGTATTCAGTATACCAATAAAGTCTTCAATCTAATGTTTTCTGTATTCAGTATACCAATAAAGTCTTCAATCTAATGTTTTCTGTATTCAGTATACCAATAAAGTCTTCAATCTAATGTTTTCTGTATTCAGTATACCAGTAAAGTCTTCAATCTAATGTTTTCTGGTTTAGATAATTATTAAGAATACTGTTCATTTCTTTACAGGACGCATTCCAGAATATGGCTATAAATATACCAGTTATAAACATCTAGAGAAGTACTTGCATACAATATATCAAATACAGTTGACACAACTACAAATTGATGTCATAGACACTGTTGCTAGGTTATTGATTCCATTATTAAAATCTCTGGATCCCGGCACAAGGTAGTAAATATTTGAATATTGTATGCTAGTTGTTCTTTCTATGCTTAAAAAGGCTTTCTACATTAATTATTAATAATAGTCAGTATACTAAATGACTTAATAATTGACTGTGTTATGTGTAGCTAGCACTTGTCTATTGTAAAGTTAGGAAGTAAAGTTTTGATTTTGGTGTAACCAGTCGTAACAGTATGAACACTGCATGTATTAAATATTTATTGAAATTAGATGAAGAGATGACCAGACTTCTTTAACCTTATATTAATTTTTATGTTCGAAGTTTACATTGATTCATTCAAATTGTTCATTAAACACAGATGTATGTGTTTGTATTTAAAAACTACTTTTCTATTCCAGTGAATTTATTCAAGTACTGCGTGCTGGTTATTCCTTACTTACTATCCACCATCACTGTATGCCAGTTGTTGTAAAAGACACTATACCTGATGAATCTATTCAAGAACACGAGGAAGAAGATATATGTTAGTTCTAGTTCTAATAAGTCATTTTTAGTAGTTCTCTAGTTGTTTTTTAGAGAAATAATAGTTAATTTAGTTCTAGTCATTTTTATATAATATATAAAAATTATTTTTTAGAGATATAAAAGTTAGTTCTAATTCTATGAAGTCATTTTCAGAAACTGAATGATATTTCAGTTTTCCTTAGCCGTCACAGGCTCAGCACGCCTGAAATTTGATCACGACCAAATCACTACGTTTTTATTTCATCTAACATGTAATTGTTAAACTAGTTCCCATTTTATGTTGCAGTTCATGCCTATGTTCTGTTTCCACGAGTGCTTTCAGTACTTTGATTTAATATTTTCATTCCAACATCACAGTAGTTAAGTATTGTTTTACCATAAGCATCATTGGAATAAAAGCATAGAAATATATATTTATAGATATTAGTTCATTTGCATTGACTTGAATTTTAGTATTGAGTATTATTATTAAAGTGTTCAAGAATTGTGCTTGAAAGAACAACCTGCAGGCAATTCTACATTTATTAGATCTTACTGTGACATGTCATTGTTAATGGTTGCTTAAAGGATCTTTTCCCATGAGAATTGCATACAGGTAGCTTGTACTTGAACTTTGTAGCTAGAAGCTATGTGAATTAAGCAGTCTTTGAAATTAGCGGTTGTCCTGTTGTCCGGGACAACCAGTTTTTCATTCGGACTACCAAAAGTTTGGTTCGGACAACCAACTTTTCATTAACAAATCAAATAAAAAGCAGTTGAATTTTCAGTTTCGGGCAACCACATTTCAAACCTTAATTTCACAGACTGATTAAGTAAAATGCTATATATTTAACATAGGAGTGTTAACACAATTGAAAATTATTGAAATGTTATCAAATTTTGTAAAAAATTATTTCTTTTTGTGACCTTTTTATGTTGCTAGTACATGTACAGTGTAACCTCTCCAAAGCAAACACCATTTGGCTGAAACCAAATTATGTTGTTGTTGTTGTTGCTCTAGAGGGTTAAATTAAAAGTTAAATAGTGCAGTGGGTAAAAATCGTGCTGTTGTTGAGTGGAGGTTGTTGTTGAAGAGAGGGCCACTCTGGAGAGGTTGTACTGTACATGTAAAATGATAAAAACTGAAACTGGGAGGAGCATTATTTATATGTATGCTATATGTGAAGGATGTACAATGGATTTAACCTCAGGATGAGTTTCCATTATTGTCTGGATACTTTTGTCTGTGATACATTAATTCTACAAAATAATTACTGTTTTATTGTTTGTAATTTTGTTATCCTTGTGAGCGGTTAAACTGACAATTATATTTATTTCTTCATGTATTATCATACTGACATGAATATTACAGCTCATGACCAAGTTATCAGTTTAAAACATTGGTATGTATGTATCCAAACATTATTATTGTGTTTGTTCATTTATAACTAGTCAGTCAGTATAGTGATTTTTAGAGTTTGATTATTCATATGTTATTGTCAGTGTCTGAAGACTTATTATGTTATGATGATAGAAATTTCAGGTTAGAAATTACTCCATTGATCTGTTATTGTTATATTTTTATAATAAAATTTGTCAAGATTAATCATTTTGTCAAACTTTGATTATTCATCGGTGGAAAATAATCAGATTAGATCTTGTTACACAACTGATCTGATAGTGTGTGATATCCTGAAAACATTTTGTGTTGTCCATATAAATGACACATATTATTTCCATGTATATGTCATCAAATTGTGTCACAGTCAGTGTTATGTCATGTGGGTCTAAATGGTATACTTCTACTTTTGTGCTCCATAGAGAAAATCCAGAGTGTTGTAGTGTGTTCAATTTATTGTAAAAGTGTATGAAATTATATGAAGCAAACCTTTGCATTGCAAACTACAGTCTTGTGAAAGATGCACTGGTGTTTAATTAACTTGATTAATTTTGGAGCACATCTTCAGCATTTGTGGTTTTGTTTTACTTGTATATCTCAGTAAATTTGTGTACACAAAGCTGTGCATTATACTGCATTATTATTTTTGCATGACAATATTTCATGATGAAATGTATTAATGTACAGTAGTCCTTACTCTCTATTTGACTGTGTTGGAGATTCAGTCATGGAACTGTCGGCTAAATCTGGTTCTATAATTCTGCCAATAATCTAAGCAAACGATGCATAATCAGTTTCATTCTTTTGTTAAACCAAAAATGTCTTCGATAAATAATAAGACAAAAAAGATGTATGTAATACACCATTTATTTTACACTTTAAAAGCTTTATTTCAACACAAATATAGGGGAAAGATGGACTTTCAAACTGACCTCAAGAAGTCTTGAGTTCTCTACCACTCAACAAGAACATGTTTTATGAATTTTTAGTAACGGATAATAAAGAAAATCGGTGTATATAATTATGTATTTGATATATAAATATTCAAGAGAATTATCTAAATTTTAGGTTGAATATAATTATTGAACCACTCTGATGTTTACCATTATGCAAGAGATAAAGAGGATATCTATTAAAAAACTAATTATAAAACTCAACGCAAAGCAGTAACAATTTTTACATTGCAAAAACATTAACAATTTACAAAAGAAAACATTTAAAAAATAAACCTTTATCACAGATCCATGATAATAGTGCACCCACTCTTAGACGCAGTGAAGAACATACATAAAAACTACAACAAAAAGTACCTAAGTACTTGGGAAAAGCAGCAAGCAATGATACATAAGGTTTTAATACTGATGAATCAAATATTGATTGATAATTATAAAAAAAAATGGGGAAATGCATTTCACAAGCTAGCAACTCTAAATAAAGTTACTATTACTTAAGACACAGCTAGCCTCATGAAACAATCACACACAACAACCTTACTCCTCTATCAAATACTGTTCATAAAAAGATAAACAAATATACCCAAATGTAACATGAATCTCAAACAATAGTTTATTATAATAATATAAAATGCTTTATTTGTATAATCCTGTAAGAAAAATTTTTGATCATGATTGATTCAGAAATATATCAATGTAGAATACTTGGTTTTGTAAATTAAGTAAGTGTTCATATGACAAGTCAAATGTTCATTTCCATTCTATGATTACTGATAACCCTGAAGTTTAAGAGTTGTTGGATATCTGGTACGAACGCTCATACACTTGTCTCTGTCAATGAACAAACTGTTCTTCTTAATAGAAATTTCCTTCTCAAGTCCCATACGGTTATCTTGTAAGTCTTTCAAGGAGTTCTGTGCTTGGTTGAGTTGGTCAGTCAGTGCATCAATTGATGAATGGATTTCATTCACTTCACCCACCAGTCTGTAAAATTGAAATGCATTACATGTATATAATGTATAATACTTGTATAACTTGTTAAATAATCTCCAATATCAATGCTAAAATCAACATGCTAAAGGCATTTTATATGATTTTAGTCATACTTTTACAGATTGTACTAAAATAAGTATTAATTTTACTTTTTATGTTTTGGTTCAACAAAAATAACACTGAACAATCATGCATATATACTTAGTATTCCTATATTAATAAGTGACAGGAAAAGTAACTTACTTGTATTGCACTGGATCTCTGCAGAGTTCTACACCAGGCCTGAAGGTTCTGTTCTCTAGACGGGTCTGTGATACCTTCATTGGATTCTCCTTATCTCTGATAGCCTTCTTCAAATTCTCAATATTTTTCTCCATCTGAGTGATTTCTTCACATACCTATAGAATCATTTTAATATCATAATATTAAGTGTATAATTATAAATGTAACAATAATTTCTTGATGAAATATTAACCACATTCCACATATCTGATTAATTTTATTATATTCTTCAATAAAGTTGCTGGAATAAACATTTGAATCTCTGTACAAAAATGGGGAGTTAGGAAATAGATTCAGAGTAGACTGGACAAACAAGTGACTACCAGGTTAAAGGAAATCATTCATTATTTGATCATTTTAATAGAAATGTTAGCTACCTTCTTCAAGTTTTCTTCCATCTTAGTCTTGGCATCTTCCATTTCTGTTACTCTCTTCTGGAAAGCAACATCAACAGTATCACACTGTTCTCGCATGTCACGAGAAGTGTCTTCTAAGATGTTGTCAATCAACTGACGAAGCTGCATTGAGGCCATTCTCTCATGTTCTGCTCGGACAATGTTGTCATGTGAAAACTGGGCCCATGATTCTGGTGTCGATTGGCTGAAGAATAAAATTATGAATGTCATGATAAGTCACTAGACAAAATCAAGATAATTTTCTAAAAGATGGTATATTTTATGCTCTTGAAATTAATGCATTTTAATTTAAGATGTTTGCATTATTCTTGTACTAAATCTAAGATAAAATGGTGGACTGATATACAAAAAAATGTACTTACATTTCTTGGAATTTGGCTGCACCAGGGTAGAACTGTTTGTTTGTGTGATGATTTCTGAGAGCTCCAGATGCTGTATCGATTTCCAAAGCTTCTTTCTTATCACTCCAGTCCATTTCCAAATTTTGTTTAGCATCACGGTTTAATCTAGAAAGAAATAAAATTTATCTAATTCTGAAAATATTTGCACAAAATTATTGTAATATCTTTAATGTTGAAACTTGATACTCAAACAAGAGACCATTACATGTGTAGTTCGAATATATATCATTAGTCACATACAATTCACCTTTCATTTTATTCATTTGATATTTATAAATCATAAAATGTCCAAATGTATATTTATATGAAATAAGTCAATACTTACCTAATCTGTGTTTCTGCTTGACCTATTGTCTTCTTGAGCAAATCTTGAACATTATTGATAATTTCTACCTCCTGAAAAAATAAATCATATCAATGGTGATTTACCAGTATACATCCATGAAGTGACGCTAATCCAGGTGAGAATTATTTTTAATCTTTTCTATACTTCCAATAAGGGATCAATAACAAAGAAATGATTATGTGCCATTTTATGTGTAGTCAGTGATCCTCAAGTCAACAAAACTCAACAAGTTAGCAAATATTTAACTTATTTTTTTTAATCCAGTGATTTTACACTAGATTTAATGACTGTTACGGATTCATGAGTTATACAGATATATATATATATTACTTATGTTAGTCAATAAAAATGTATCTTTTAAGAAACATGTACTTTAACTTTGTGATTTTATTTATACACAGCTCATTTGCTTTTTAAACAATACCATATTGAGAAAAAATGAAGACACCAAATTTAATTTTTTTCTAAAACAACTGAAGTAACAAGACTATTCACGTTTCAACAACTACTGCAACAAAATATGATATTCTAGACTTGCTAGTTATGATTAAATCTTACAATATATGCCTTTAAGACTGTTGTCTTGTCCTATGTCATTGATATGTTTGATCTTAATTTGAATTTACAGACAATTTTATGAAATATTGAAACTAATTAATTTAACATTGGTATATGATTAAAAGTGTATGTAAAACAAATAATATACCTTCAGTAAGGATAGTTCGACATCATCCTGAACCAGATCAATGTTCTCACGTCTCTGTCTGCAGTTCAAATTATCGGTTGCGATGTGAAGAGGAATTTCAGTGGCCCTAAAAGCATTTTCTAAGCGCTTCTTCTGTGCTAGTAGTAAATCAGTTTCATCGATAACATCCCTAGTTTCGCGTTCAAGCTCAAATTTCCAGAAATTAATGTCCTGTATTCTCTCTCCCAGCTTCTTGGTTACCTCAGACTGTGTCTTGTTTGTTGAAGCCTCAGTCTCATTGATGGTTCTTTTAGATTCGTGACGGAGACGTTCACCATTATCTCGATCACAAAAAGACTGATAATATTTAGCATAATTATTCTCATGCCATTCAGTTGGGTTATATTTTGAAGATCTATACCCCATTGTAGAAATGCCCATGTCGTTTCCTGTGTTTCCCGTGTAAGTTATTTCCATATCTGCATTTCTAGCCCCTCCAGAAGTTCCTGCGAGTGGAGCTGGCTTCTCTGGTGGAATTTCGCGGCTTCCCAGCGTCGCTGATGCCATTTTTATGTTGTTAATTCCTTAAAAATTATTAAACACGTAACATGGATTTCCTTTTTATCTCTGTTCGTAGCTCCGATATAGCAACACGATCGTTATGTTTCATGTATCCATGGACGCACCAACTTCCTGTTCACAATCCCTAAGGGAGGTAATTCAATTATATTCGTACTCAATATTATTCGATCTAATTCTTTTCGAATAAATGCTCCGATCTGCTCGTGTATTTTATTGTTTTAACAATAAGTCATGACCATTACGCCTAATAGTTGATAATTGTTTTTAATTTATTAAAACAATAAAATAATTAAGTAAATTCAAATACTCATGTACACTACTGTTTTCTCTAATAAATCTAGATATTAATTCCTATAGGTCTGGGCCCAATATTACATAAATGACCACTAATTTTATTAGCAAAAAATGATTTGATTTTGGATCATTAAAGAACAAAAAAATAAATAAATAGAAAAATATCTTAGATATGAAAAAGTTATCCCATAAAAATTAATTGAATGCATTAAGAAAGTTAATTATAAGACTTTATTCACTACACTCCATGTGATGGATAGTGACCTAGAGAGCGAGCAAAATGTGTGCATTTCTCGTGAAACGAAGATGGTTTATTGAAAATAAGACCTTATAAATCAAATCTAAAATGATACATGAGTGTAGATCCATGAACAAAACAATAGCCTCAATTTGGACAGAAGATTCTTGCTGAACAGATATACATAATGTAGTTACTTAATTCTAATAAAACACGATCATTTTTTGTTGTTGTTCTGTTTTTGTATTCATGATCTCAATATACCAATTAACTGCGTTATTGTCTCATCTGATAGTTGATTGTAGTGATATGCATTTATATATATAGCTATGATTTGATATAATGTTTTGAATCATGATTCGATCGTTGCCCATGTTTCATTGTAAAACGTCATAGAAAATAGTCCTATTTTTGCGCTATAAAATACACTGTATTTGGATCTTGTCAATGATATTGCCTTAAAACATTGCAACTCGTTGAAGACGACAGTGAACTAATCAACATACAGGGTGGAGGTCAAGAGCCATAACAAATGATTAAATTAGATTCAAACTACGTACATGTGCATACATACATTCCCCAAGACTTCTCGAAATATATGCATGTACACTTGATCGGTAAAACAATATCAAGTCAATAGTTTGCCAAAATAACGATGCTAGATTCGTTCTAAATCAACCTAACAGTTGTACAATTTCTCGTTATATACGTACATGTATAAATTCTTTGATTATTCAGTACGTTAATGACTGAGTAAATCAGTAACGATGTTTTGGAGTTTGAAACTTTCCGTGTTCAAAACGACTCAAGAAGATTAAAAATAAGTCCCATCTATTTATTTCAGACAATTGTGAACATGTAATTCTCTGCATAAATGATTCGAGAACGACTGATGGTCATTACGTTTTTACAATGTGATTAAAGATTGAAATGAATCACCACATTCATCAAAACAAATACATGTAACATACAAAACACTTGTCATAAGACCCATTAAGCAATACCCAGCCACAGATTGGGAACACGTGCAGGGCAATATGTGCCAATATAAATGTTTTTATCCTCGTGTATTTACTGTTATTTTAACGAATGGTTTTATTTCGGTTGCAGCAATCTTTCCTCTCGTAATTTGAAAAGATAGTTAATACAGTACTAAATGTCTATTTATACCTCTTACTTCTTTTGGTTTACGTACATTTGACCCAATCAGAAACAGCATCTTTGAGCTCTCTTAATGGATTATCACAATAACGTTTGAGTAAACACATATGGAATGTTTTCTCTCCAACTTCTTAGTAGTATTACACTTTTTCATGACACTATTGTAAAGGTATTTATTAAATGTAAAGCCGAAATGAATCAGAAATTGACTATACTATATATATTCCGTGTTGATATAATTCTCCAGAGTCAACTGATAGATGGGATGGTGTTTGAAATTACTGACTGTCCCAAAATGTATGGAGTCGCACTCTTCGTTACACTGTCTATTTGTCTTAACTCATGATCGTGCATTTTTTATTAAAATTGTGATTATAGAGGTTGGTCCAAACTAACTAGCCCCCTCAGCTAGCAGCCTGTTTACGTCACGTACACGTGACTTACTCATGTGACTAACTTGGTTACTCTCATAGCAACCAGATTATCTGTCTACAGGTACATGCAAGACCTTATCGTGCTACAATGGCTGCACAATGGGTCACTTAAGTAAGAAACAGAAACTGTACCCTAATTTACAATAATCTGAGTCCTGAGAGCAACATTGGTACAGGCATCAAGCCCAAACAGAAACATCTTTGATTTTAAGAAAGCCCCTACGTTTACCACAGTGGGTAGAACGTAAGATGGTCCCTGGATGCAGTACATGTTCTCTGTGATACTTTGGTTGGAAACAATGTGGTTTGTAGTTAATTTCATTGACCTTCTTCACAGATCAAATTCAGTAAGAAAATCAGTATGGCTTTGGTAGATAAAGGGGACCAAGGAAACAGACAAATGTATTAATCAAGTCATACAGCTTTTAAATGAAAAGGTGCTAAAAATAAACAGTCTACTAACATGTTTGTACAAAAATTGACAAGTTATTTAATGAGAAATTCTTAAGTAGGAAGTTAGTAGATAACATCAAAAAGGATTTATTTAATCTTAAATGGTTAGTTTTCAACTTAAAACTAAATGAATAGGTAACTAGACTTATAATCAATTAATTCTTATGTTATGCAAAATAAGCATTTTGAATACAAAATGCTATGTTACACATCACCCTTCCTTGGAGTGGTTGGCTGTAACTTGCAGAGTACTGGTACAAAATTACCATCAGTCAGTACATTACCAAAATATTTTTAAAATAACCATGAAACACAAATTTTTAAGAAGATTTTTTTGGTTTTAGGCCACAAAGTATTAAATAGTAATAACCAATAACCTGGCCATTAATACATCAACTACAATTGACTCAGGAGCGTAACTTACATGCATATTTCACAGAATTCCTTTCAGTATCTTCATTAGAAATAATTGTGATACAAATCTGTCATTTCTATTTAACACAGAACATTACCAAGGTACACCTTGTGTTTAAACTAGATTCATTTACATACATGAGAATTGGTTTCAAACGAAACTGAAGATATCGTGATGTAATCACAAAAAGTTAAGAGGTGTAGCAAACCCGTGTAAGTATTGTCCAACAACGGTACGACAATACGCCGAGTGCGGACTGAAGAAGAACAAATGGAAGAACAAAATAAATGAGATAATAAAGAAACAACAAAGATAAATGTTCAAATTTATTTTCATACTGCTATCTCTGAAGTGACCCAAAGACAACAACGTGGAAACAAGAAGTTATAACATCCATGTTGTACACAATTTCTTTTTACGATATATACAACAGTAAGCTATCTCTGAATTATTCAAAGACGAGCAATACATAAAAAGGACAACTTTTCAGAAAACCAGGTCCAGTAAGAAGCATAATGTTGCACACTGTAAAAACATGAATCAAAGACATGGATGAATAATTAACTTGCATTTGAAATTATCTACATAAATAAATAAACCAAAAAAACTTTTTTCTTCAACAATTTTTTTACAATAATTGTCACAGAGGCTGAAAACTGTCATTTCAAATTCAAAATCTAAAATCATTATCAGCTAACAAATTAAAAATGAAACATGCATAAACAAGTCAATAAACATCTTAATTACAATGCCTATCTTAATAACACAAATCTATTTGTTCCCAAGACTGAATTGCACACAAGTCATACTTGTTTAACTATAAAGAAAACAAAAACATACTTAAAGCAACTAAAATAAATCTGAAACCTGTAAGAATTGACGGTTTTATGATATACATAAAATTAAACATTTCAAAATGAATGAAAATGAAATGACTATGGTATTTAAAACAAGAAATTATCTTGTCAAGCATCTGAAGACCATCTGCAACTGAATTTTTCCAACAACTCTATTTTGTGACTGTTATTTTATTTTACTGAAGTTACATAAAAAGTAAAAGGCATTAATCATAACAATCTGTTTAAAACATAACATTTAATTTGATTGATATTGATCTGCCGAAGAATTAGTCTTGTACAACAATTTGTGAAAGGTGACAGAAACAAGAAATAGTAACAGAATTAGTGAATATAACATGGCAACATTGATCCAACATTGGAAAATATTGGAGTACAAGTACACAGGATATTTTTACAACAAACAAACCAGTACACTGTTCATTATCACATCAATGCCAGAACACAAGATACAACAGTCATAAAACATCATCATGAATAAATCATCATGTATATATATACAGATCATAGTATCCGAGTGTATATATAAGTACATATCCATTAACATTCTTGTATATCTATTGAAACTTTCTTTCAATACACTATTCCTGAATATGAATATTAATTTCATGATTCAGGGCAAGAAAAAGTAGCAGGATTTAACCTCCATTATAAATAACAGTACCAAAAGATTCAGGAGAATACATACTGAAAGATAAATTCACTGATAAGTAAAAAGTTCATTAATTACAAAGCTGAAACCTTTCCAAGTATTTTTGTATCAGTATTGATTCAAAGTTCACTGACTTGATTGGGATGCATATGACATAAAGGGCCATAACATCAGTTATTTTTGGGTAATTTAAAACCAGCATGGTTATGTAACAGAACACAAGCTTATTTTGTTCTAAAGGATGCAGAATTTAATAATTTCATATGACAAGTTTTTTACAAGGAATAAGGTCAACTTTGTAAGAAAATATTATACAACATGTTTTGACACAGTATTGAGTAATTTTCACTGAATAATAGATTTTGGCAAACAATTAACTCATTCAGACTGTAAATTTAATATAACATGAGACATCAATTCATATAATGTTTACGCAATTTTGTTCTGTATGTTTTGCAATAGTACATATCAAAGATAATCATTCAAAAAAGAAATAATGTACAAAGATACCTTATTAAATTGTGTAATTAAACTATTCTTATTAATTGCAACATTTCTGTAAAAATAAAAGAAATTCTTGTTACAAGTGTATGGCTTTGGACTGACAAGTTACGTGTCATAGAGCTAATTGCAAGAGTTGTCTGCCTACACTGTATTTACGATACAGTTTGGAAAACATACACATACCAATTTTGTATTTTTCCTGCATACAGCAGATATCTACCGTAATCAGTAGAAAAACAGTTTCATCATGTACACACAAACTGAACCAAATTTTTATGACACACCGGTACAATAAATAAAATTTCAAGTAATCCCATCTAACATCCAAATAGCACTAAAATGCTTCCAAGGAAAAAACGAATCAGATATATAACATGATAATAATTATACAATATGCCACACAATGCAATATTTCAAACACTTCATTTGAAGCATATCAACAACAGTGAATACAGTAAGATAACAAAATAATGTCAAATAAACCATATTTAAATACAATTTTAAACATACCTGAACATTTGTCTATGCAGATGATTGATTCCAAACGTGGTCAAAATCAGAACCATTAAGTCTGAAGGAAATTCGCTCAGAGACAAAATACCTAATATAATTGATCAAATATTGCTTTCATGGCAAAAACTGATCACTTTCTATATTACATCTTATCTTAAATAAAACTGATGATAAAAGAAATAACTGATTGATTCATGATTTCAGATGAAATGTACATTACACTTGCATGTAATACTGATTTATTAATCCCATGCCAACACTCATCTGTTCACCGCCTCAGTGAGATGTATCCACCTATGAAGTTTCATGTTGCTTAGAGTTTCCGAGTTATGAGCTACATTAAAGTTTTTGCACAACACAGATGCTGCAGTGATCACAATAGCTTAACTTTTTATTAATCAGACAAGCTAAAAAATGAGAGAACAATTAATATTATGTAACAGTTACAATGAACACCCATTCAGCATTTGTATCCTTACTTTAAATATTACAGCCACAAATAAATGAAATACAATACCTACAGAATAACACACAGTAAAGGGTCATATAAGATTTCATATTATTAATATGACAGACTACAAGAACAAGACATGATCAGACACTATTATATGAATAGAAAACAGACTTAAAGTTGATATGAAAATAAATTATTTTCAAATTGATTGAATTGAAATTAAATAAACATTTGACAGTTAGCATATTAAAATTTCCAGGTAACTTGTACTTATTTATATGTCATACTACCTATGCTGATATTCAACAAATGATACAATATTTAAGTCAGCACCCTACAATTTCTTGTAATAAACATTCAAGGAATCTAAAGCCAAAACCTCACATTAATACGCAATTCAAGCTGTCAAACACTAATATTGTTCGACAGAAATATTTACTAACTGCATAATATTAACAAACACCAGAAAAGAAATAGTTGGCATCATTTATAAGGTTGAAATTTACACCCTAAAAATGCAACGTGATTTAAAAAGATGAAATAGAAAGTCAAACTGTTTCATAATAACAAATTTACCTCTACAAGTATTTAATACTGTTGGAACAAAAGAAACAATATACACATCAGTCGGAAGAAGAAATCTGATTATAATTAAAGATACCAGTAAGGATCAAAGTAAACTACAACTTACTAAAAGGTCAAAATAATAAAATGACAGAACGTGGCTGTTTGATAAGCTGAGATCAATATAAGCCTGAACTAAAAAATACATCCATAGCTATTAAATGAAAAGGTGCAATGACTGAATTGAATCTTTAACATCTAATATCTACGCTTTTTATTCACTCATTGGGTAAAATTTATATGAGTAACCATTAACATCATCAACACTACAGATTGTAGTAAAATATCAATAACTACAGAACAGATTACAATGACAAATGAACTTTAATTATCTAGAATATATCCAGTTATCTTTTGTCAACAAAATGTATTTTATGCTTATCAATAAATCTTGTAAACTGTTTCTGATGATTCTGATAACTAACACAGCCGCAAGAATTTATACTACACCAACAATCAAGTCGTACATTGACATTTGTCAACACAATACACATGTATACTGATGAATTAAATACGCTCTCATAGGATTTTAACCAAGCTTCACTTTAGATCAAACTTTGTAAGAAACATTTATACTAATAAATCTTTTTTCAACCCTATATATCAACATACAGAGCATGTTTAAGGGGCCAAACAAAACAAATCGGGCATATACATTTTAAGTCTGATCGCAAAACATATGTATATAATAGAAATGTCTGATGAAAAAGATAACAAATAGCACATTAAACAAAACTAACAGCTGCCAAGTATAACAAACACATAACCTGCCAACCAGCCTTATATAATACCAACACCTTCAAGTCTTAGGTGTTTCCACTAAAGCCTTACCTAGTCTGGTATATGCAGCAACACAAATGATTACCGTAAGTATAATTAATATAATTACAACAATATTCAAATGAACTTTATAGCACACTTCTCTTTATCAATGTACATGGTTATCACAATTTCTTTCTGCAGAAAACCTCAAAGTATACCATCAAGTAACTTTCACGGTTCAATCACTTCCCTATCTCAGAATTAGTTAAATGTTTCTTGTGCATCCTTCACCTCCACATATCTTCCAGTCAACTGTGCAAGCACACCACTTCTAAAATGGCTGTAAAACAGTTTCTTATTAAAAACACAACTGTATAAACACAGAGCTGAGTAACTCATTATTCAGTAACTTCCATCGGTTCTGTTTTTACTTGCTTTGCTACTGGTTCATCTTTAATATTTTCAAGTTTAATATGATCTTCTATAGCTCGTTTTGTTGCAATGGATACTGGTGCATTTGTCAACGCAGTTACCTGAAATAAAATAATTAGAGGTGTTAAGCAGTCTTCATAAAAAACTTTTTTATGCACTGGCTATTCGGTCCAGTGAAATACCAGTACTAACTTTACTTGACTGAATGAACTTTTAGTGGACAAAAAAAGTACCGGTACATACATGTACAAAATTTCATACATTTTGGCTAAAAATATTTTCAAGAGTGATTCAAATTTTCAATTGTTTTTGTTCTGAATCATGGTAAAATCATCACTAAAAAGTTTACCAGACTGTCGGACCACTGACTTCTCAAATTTACTGGACCGATGGCCATTTTTGTAGACTCGGTCTAAGGTCTGGGGCTAAATTCTAAGACTGGACAAGACAATGTCTGGCAATAATACACACAATACTAATTAGTTAGTTGATAACATGTTAAATATCTAACATCAACTGCAACTCCTTCTATTTTCATCAAATAGAAAGTTATAGAAAGCCAAACAATAACTTCTGAAAGATAGGAATAACTTCCAGTATGATTTTTTCATACAATACTTAAGACTGAAACTTACCAGCACAGGTTGTTGAGCAGCTAAAGTACTGACAATCTGGTGCTGTTGTTGTTGCTGCTGTTGTTGTTGCTGCTGTTGCTGCTGATGAATATGCTGCTGAAATTGTTGCAGATTAACTGACTGTGTATTAGGGCTAGTTGAGATAGCTTGTCGAACCAATGATGGAGAGATCAGTGTCAATGGTTGCTGACCCACCTGATTTCCTTGTGTCACCTGAAATACATAAAATAGTAATAAGTATTAAACAGCACAGTTACTTATCTGGTTCTATATCTGCATGATACTTGATACACTGTGTCAGAAGTACTTTTCTACATGATGAAGGCTAAACAATTTTTAAGACCAAATGTTGTAAAGAGTTGCACTCATAGTCATATAAAGCAATTATTTTAATACATTACTTTTTTCCTTACTTCCAGCATTGAGCTTTGTTCAAAAGCTCACTCAAGATATTAATGATTAAATATTTGTTTATTCAATAATAGGGGTATCAGAATGACATTAACTACCTGATTGTACACAGGTACTCCAGTTGCCACAGATACTGAGGTATTCTGTGCTGCCAATGCAGACATTAACTGATGAGCAGCCTGCTGGCCAGCTTGTGCCGCTGCAGCTAGCTGTTGTGGAGTTGCTGTACCATTACCAGCCCCTCCCTGTATGCTAGTTGTCTGAATCTGTCCGCTACCACCACCACCTCCTGCACCAGTGCCAGCTTGTAACTGATTAGTTAAATTAGCAACGAGTGTAACAGGTTGTCCCATCGAGCCACTGGATATTGGGACAACAGCTTGCAACTTTTCTGCTAAAGCTGAAAGAAAATAAAAATAAAGTACATGTAATACTTTTCTCACTGCAATATACTTTAACATGTAAGTCAAGAAAAATAAAGTAAGACATATATTCAAAATAATCAAAATCAAATCAAAGGCTTAGCCAAGAAAAAAATCACGATCATACCAACTCATATAATTAAATGATTGATAAGAAATGTCCTGGTTCCAGTGCAATACAATGCAGCTTTTAATTAATGCTTCTTCAATAAGTTGTACATACAACAAATGTTAAAAATGAATTCCTTAAAAATCAGAATCACAAAATTAAGAAACTCAAAAACACTCAATCTCTTTTCTGTTTTCATGATATTTTTTTTTCTGACAAATATCAGATGATTGAAAATAGCTGGCAAATCAGCCTTCTTTATAGATATGCTTGCAAATTAACATATATTTATATCAGATAATAATAAATAGAATACAAATAGGAAACTGTTTAGTACAGGAACATTTATCCATGACATAAACATTATGATCTTTATAAACATGACAGATATGTATCAGCTAGCTCACATAAAAGTCCAAAACATAACATTTTTGTTTTTGTTTTGAAGGAAAAAATGTATTTACAAATTCTTGCAAATGATAGATGATACCTAAGATGGAACTTAAATACATAAAAATATCTGCAACAATTTTTAACAAAACAATGAACATATCATAGTAAAATAACTCTGAAATAAAATGCATATATCAATTATCTGTGCTAAGTTGAACAAATGCAGTGCATTTTTCTATGAACAAAGCATTTAGAAAATAAGATTGTGCAAAACAAAACAAATAACAAAGGAACAAGAATGCAATAACATGGTTTCTTACATGGATACATGTACCGGAAGTATCTTTTACCTATAGAGTATAAACACAGCTCGATTGAATCATTTCAACGATTGAACAATACAAACTAGAGCTGTCACAGAGGTGACTAATACCCCAGCTGCCACTTTGACACTAATAATGCAATAGCAATGCAAAAGTACACCATACTGCTAAGTTCAAGGGGATATAACTGTAATAAGTAAATCGCTGGGCATGAAAATTGTGTTTTGCACATCTACACTTTATGGTGATAACATATATCAAGGTTCATTGCAATCGCTTAAAAATGTGGAAGTAGTTTGTTCCACAAACTTTCATGCGGACGGACAGACTGACTGACAGAGTGACTCCAATATACCCCCTCTCTAACTTTGTTTGCGGGGGCATAATAATTTCTTTGATAAACTTCCTTTAAATACATTTTTTCCAGACAAGACAAAGAATAGATTTGATAGGTATATTCTAAACAGCAATCGAAATACATAAACATAAGGAATTTTAAGATGTGAACCTATACTTCAAACTTTTATATACAATGTGAATAAAGGTACCGGTATCATCAGATTTAATTTTCTGTAAAGGCATACCTTAGTATTCAGATATTTACAATCAGGGGGGTTTGCGCCAATTTGTCAATTGAATAACTGGAAATATTGCATAAATTGGCAACTCTTATCAAGTTTCAGTAAGTCATCAAATTATTTATTTGATAACTGAATATCCTTAACATCAACACCATACCATAATCCACTTTTTCATAAACCTATCTGTACTGAATCTTTAACAAGAAATATTTTCAACAAGCCTTGTATATAACCATGGTTTTCTCAAACCTTATTGACCATCAGAATTCAAATTAAAGTAACTTTAAGAAACTGGTTTTAGTAGCAAATTAACTATTGCAAAGTCTTAAACAGAGGACCACAAGACGAAAGGCACAAAATATAACAATAAAGGAGAATAGAAAATTAAAGTCACCTTGTGGAAATCTCTGACCAATACTGTAGCTATATGGATCCATGCCATAGACTAACAATAAATATATGCAAGACATACATGTGAGGATAACAAAATGTTTATCAATGTGAAAATTATGTTATCATTATATAAACAAGAGGGCCATGATGGCCACATACATCGCTCACCTGAAGAACCTTATGTAATAGTAAAATGGCTCTAATTATGAAACCTAAGCATAATCTAAATGTGTTAGAAGAGAACCACTTGCCAATATTATGCTTCTAGGTAATGCACATCTAGCACTTCTTTCTACACTTCCATATAAACTATATATCGTAAGTGTTCCCCAGGGTTGGTCAATTTTGATCTAATAGGGGAACATTACAGTAATGTAGTATACAATTTTAACAGATAACCACAAGAAAATGCAACACACCGAATGTCTAAGCTCCATGCTTAGTGGTTTTGGACAAAAAGATATTTCAAAGTTTACATAATCTATGTTAATCATAAGTACAATCTTGGTAAAGGACCATAAGAAAACACAACACACCAAATATCTAAGCTCTTGTCCAAGAAAAGTTTAAAGGTTTTCCATATAACATCTATTTAATACAAGTGATTCCAGGTCAATCTTGACTCAAGGTACATCATTTGTTAAATCTTTATAGAGGACCATCTTAGGATCACCCAGGGCTGTGAAGATGGATTGAAATTGGCTCAGTGGTTTCAGAAGAGAGTAAATTTGAAACATTTGTTGATGAAACATGTCACATGATAATTGACAGGGCAATCACTATTGTTCACCAGGAGCACTTAGTGCTCAGGTGAGCTAATAATCAATATCTAAAAACATTATGAGTAGAATTGTCAGTAAGACAAGATGCAAAAATATTTCAAAATTAAGAAATATGAAGCAAAAACAACACAATACATGTGAGCTTATTGAAATCAATTTACTAACCAAATACCAAAATATGACACAATATGTCGAAGTCCTAATCAGATAAATTTGACCTATTTTACCTACAATTTGTAGTGACACCAAAATGTTTGTCAAGAAATCCCCCATTAAGCATGCATTAAATAGCCCAAATAAAATGCTATGGCTAAGAAAAGCTAATCATGCTTTAATGACATATGAATTTATGCAGAAAAAAAAGCAAGCATATTCAGCAAAACACAAATTACGAGCCTAAAAATAAATTCTAGAACACACATGTGTGAAATTAGTAGAAGATTAGAAAGCAATAAAATCTAGAAGTGACGGTACAACAGAATACTGTCAAACAGATCAGGCATTGAACTCACCTGGATTTTGTGATGAGGGGTCTTTTTTAACTTCAACATGTGTAGCACCATTAGCCAAAGCCGTAAGTCCCGAGGGTCCATTCAACATGACCTGTGTGCCATTTGTGACTATCACTTTTGGTTTACTTATAACTGAAGGGAGTTGATGAAGGGCTGCACCTGTTCGTGGATAGGCAGATGATGAAGAGATGGATACAGGACTAAAGACACTAGAACCTAAATGACAAGAAAATGGTTACAGCAATAATGATAAAAACTAGCAAGAATTACTCATTTACTTATGTAAAAGGATTAAATCAATACAAAAATGTGTATACATTGCTAAATAGCATCGATTACTAATGACAGTGAGTTGTGTTTTAAAACAAAACAAATCAGCCATTGTGTTTTCAGTGCCTTTTTTGCCTCCATTGTTTTGTGCAGGTCTTTGCTGAAGACCTAATATTTAGACATGAATTACTATCTCATAGATATATTTAAAACTAAATTAATTCCAGGTCATGTACCTTGAAAAACAGTATTAGCAGAAGTAGCAGCAGACTGATTAATTCGTAATTCTTCTGCTGAGGGAGGTAGCATTGGTTGTGATCGCTGAGCCGCGTTTGTAGATAACGCAATTTGCTGCTGTGGTTGCTGCTGCTGCTGTTGTTGTTGTACTGCCTGTTGAACAAATTCATCTTCTGGAACAGGACTTCCTTCTCGAGATAAACTGTCAGGTGTAAACATACCACTCATATGACTAGGCGATGTCGGTGCAGATCTGTAAAGAAAGCAGAACAATATAATGTTGCAAAACTTCACAATGCATGTCACTAGTAAATGTCAATATAATTACATAAGGTGAAACAAAGAAATCAATAGATCTCATTACAACATAACAAAACAGGCAATATTTAAATTCACACAAATGTCAGCTGCTCGTTTAGGCCATTTGGTACAATGCATTAATCTACTAAGATAATTTGGGAAACACTCAGAGAAAAACAGCATCTGTCATAAATCAAAATACTTCATCAAAGCCAACTATTGGAAAAGAAACAGCAGTAACCAAGCGGTGCCAATGCTCGTCTGTGCACTGCTCGTCTGTTCTATCCACTAATGAGGTTTCATGGTGCTACCTATTATAGTTTATAAGCTTATAGAGTTATAAGCTACATTAAAGTTTTTACATAGATGCTGACGAGGCAAGACCTTCGAAAACAAGATCTTTTGGTCATACACATTTACTGAAAATATGATTAGGATTGGTGAATAAATGAAGGCGCTAGAGTGTAAACAAGTTAAATATAGCAAATTCTCTAAGTCAAGGGCACATATCTCTTGAAGTCCTTGTCCGATTTTGCCAATAATCGAACTTAGCCAAAACATTGTGACCAAGTTTGATAACGATTGATTAGGAGCTGTGGATGCTAGAGTGTAAATAAACTAATTGTGGACGGACAACAGATATTCATTGATCCTAAAAGCTCACCTGATAAAAAAAGGAATGAAAGAAATGCTGTTAATGAGTATAAATTGAGTATTATATAGGATCACACATAAATTAACTGCCATTTCTTCATTATGCATACATAAAACTAACCTTGAAGAAAGACCACCAAAGGGTGCTCTAAAACAGGGTACTCCTCTCTGTCTCCTCCGTCTGAATGCTTGCGCAGTTAATTTTGCTTCTGATGCAGGATCTATTCTCCAAAATGAGCCTTTACCGGGTTCCTCTTGGGATCGAGGAACTTTCACAAAATATCTATTCAGAGATAAGTTATGTCGGATGGAATTCTGGAAAAAAAATTAAAATATTACATTGGTACTATTAAAGAAACATCAAGGTTAAAATAAATAAAATATGTAGTTAATAATGAAATGTTTACATTGTGTAATTAAATCAATTTCTAACATTCTACAGACTATATTAATCTACTCTGTAGAAATAGAACAAAACAAAGGCACGCAGTAAATATAATTACCTGTGGTATAAAATTACTAGCATTTCAATTTAATCACTTTAATTTCAGATGGAAAAACTGAAATCAATATTAATTCTCTTAAGAACAGATTTGTCTTTCCACTGATATCAAATATCACTCACCTGCCAGCCTTTATCAGCATTTCTATAGTATGGATAGTTCTTTGTAATGTATGCATAAATGCCACTAAGAGTTAATTGTCTATCAACTGCTGACGTTATTGCCTGCACTATTAACTGTGCGTAAGAATATGGTGGTTTAGATTCATCTCTAACACTTATTTCTGTGGTAGCTGATGGAGGGCTCTGCACAATACTGGGGCTTTCTTTCTCGGCTTCTTGTCTATGGTGTTGAGCGGCTGCAGTTAATGCTGCCATCTGGATATCATTCATACCAATCAAACGATGACCAGAGCCAGCTCTAGGACTTGTCGGGCAAGAATTTGCAGCACTGAAATTAACAATTATTTTATTTTTGATACTACATTGTACATAAACAAAAGTAAAATTTTAAAAATATCACACAATTTATAATTCTGCTGAATACATGTAGACCAATGTAGAAAGCCCACTTGAATGATAATAGTGATATTTCAGTTATATGGTGGCTGATTCACCTAACCAGTTTTCGCTTAACTAACAGGTTCAAATTGACGTCAGGACACATTTTTGTTCATTCAGACCTATTAGGGTCAATAAAGTTGAAGCAACTTAATCTATTGAAATGTGTTTAGATACCGATCTGGTAAAAACATCTGTAAATATTCGGATCAAATGTAGCATTAACATGCACTTTGGTACAGCCATTAGTGTTCATAAAACTGGAACAGCCGAGTGTCTCTATAACTGATTGTCAACTGAAGAATCACGAATGTGTCTGTTCTTTCAAAATAGGCTTAAATAGAAACCTAACAGGCTTCCTGGGGGTCTTGGAGGGAGTGTGTCTCCCCAAGGATCTTTTTACACCATAGACACAATTTCTAGCATTCCAGCCTAAATTTTGTGGCACATAAACAAACTGGCTGCTGAAGAAAGACGGAAAACCAAGGCAACTAAAGTAATTTTTTGGCCCATCTTAACTAGCCTTTTAGAAGTTTGGAACGACCTTTTGAGTCAGCAGCCTGTTCCACATAAGAACACTGAAAACAGTCCCGGGGTGTCCCTGATTGTGTGGTGTACACAAGCTGGGGTTTTACTGTACCTTATTGTTCCTGTAGGTGATGGACATGGACTATTTTGAACACTATTCACATCTGCAATGATTTTCAATGGTGGGAGTAACTTCTTTTTAGGAGGGCTAGCTGGAGGTGGTGGAGGTTGTACAGACTGGCTTGCCTCCTCTTCTACTAGTGACTGAAAGCTTATCTTGATATTAGTGCTTGGAAATCGCAACACACACCTGAAATTGTTTATTAAATATACATTCTATTGGATATCATAAATTTCAAAATAAACAAACAACAAATACTGATGTTCAACATTTACATTGTTTTCATATTACGAGCATATAAAGTTATTAGCAATTTAGTCTTACTTACTCAGCTTTCAGGTTAGCCTATTTCATTAACAAATTTGGTAGGGTCATCCTCTCCGCCTTACAAAGAACTACATATTCAGTGATTTTTTTCGCTATATTCACTGCCGAATATGGGCAGTTTCCCCTAGAAAAATTTCCTTCATTTTTCCCCTAAAATGGCTAGAACTTTCCCCTGACAAGAAGTGTTTTACACATGATAATGTAAATAGAAGAAAAATACAACAGTTCTCTCACCATTGTCACCATTTACAGTGTAGTAATATTTATATTTATGTTTTAAACAACATAATAATCACACATTCCATAGAAATAAATGTTATTATATATTCCAATTTTGACAATTGTTGCGCTAAATATCCCCTTTTGATGGGCATGGGCAGTGAGAAAATTTTGGAAAAAATCACTGATATTTACAAGTGAAAATGCAAATCACACAAAAATGCATCAGTAACTACTATATCTTCCTGTGTCTTGAAAATTCTGTGCTGAACATCAAATTTTAGACGTTGATTGAACTTGAAATTTTATAAATGCATGTTTACTTATAACCGGTGTTGAGGTACTTATTAAATGCCACATCCAATTCCATGAACCTTTCAGAAAAGGTTATGTTGGAATAATTTATGTTCACACTAGTATTAGTAATATATACTAGTAGCATATATATGGAAACATGTTCTCTACCTTCCAAATGGTTCACTCTGTTCACGGACAGTGTACTTATCATGCCCAACAGGTTTGATTGGGATTTTTGGCACTCAAATATGCAGTTCTTTGTTAGACTGTGCAGAATAGGATCAAATAAAAAGTGTCTCGCCATCATAAAGTCTAATTGGTTGGACTATTAGCAAGTATGATAAAATTTACCGAACAAATAAAAATGACTTTCCGCAAGTTCAATATGTTATACAACCAATTTAATTTACATCTGCGTGGTACAAATGTTAGTATCAAATCCTTCAAATCTAAGTTGCAATAATACAAAAAATAGGGGAAAATACTCTTGATAGAATATTAATACAAATTACATTGTGATCACACTATCAATAAATTATAATAAATTAACTATCTGGTTTTTAAGTGCATTATTTCTGTAAAAACAAAATTGAGATTTGTCATCAGTGATTATGCCTAATATAAGCAGTAATATGTCAAGTGAATAGTAAAACATTGTATGTCAGACACAGAAGGCGCGTCATCAATATTTCTCTTCTTTTTGTTTACACATGCCGCCATCTTGGATCGACCACATGGTAACATAAACTTCCTTGACAAAGTCAGAATGTAAACAGTGTCAAATAATGTGGAACAGGCAACAGAAACTGTATGACAAGTCAAAATTTAAGTCATAGATATACAATTAAAACATTCCTCCATTCATTAATATTGCCAAATCCTCAACTAGAGGTTTGTTATGTCTGCAAACTGGTCCACTTACGATCTGGGTAGTTGCAGCGGGGGAGCTCCCTTACGCTGGAAAATTCCATCAATGAACACACCGTTTTTGCCATTACATTTCATGAAGAAGTTCGGATGGTCGAATGTTATTTCTAAATGAACTCGAGAAATGAAGCTAGAGTGTCCCATGTTCACATCCACTTCGCCCTTGCTGCTGTTGCGACCAATCGTGATGCGTGTTTTGTGCATATCAAACTTAAAATCTCGTCCTTCAAGACGCGCTATAGAAATTCCACGCGGTTCTGGTGCCCACTGAATTTTCGAGGGACTTGCTGGCGCTGACTTGAGCGATAGCAAGGCCCACACATCATTCTCTGAAGGTTGTTGTACAGACATCACGAGGTCGAAAGTACTACCAAAATGGCAGCTCGAGAAGAAAACATTTACCCCGTGCCTCGCTGTTTACATCAAGATTTTACCCATAATGCACACGCGGCTGTCTAAAGTCTTTTTCCAAATTATAATTTTGTTATAACAATGCAATGGAGATTCGCTATTATTAAATAAACAATTATGCATACGATATGCAATAGTTTACTATTAATTAGAGGTTGAATTATGTTATAAATTTACGTAAATAAAAATTATAATGATAATTAAACAATGTTCGTCTGATTTTTTGAAACAAACTATAACTCAGACACGCATGTCACTGCCAGATTTCAATAATATTTACATTGTGGTGCGCAAAACAACCGCCTTCTCCGTGTGGAGAGTAAGGAATAAGATATTAATGTTTCATTGAAAATCATTTTAAACTGTTTTGTTTTTTCGCCATGTTGTATATATGCATGGGTAAAAAAGTAAAGTCAATTGTATAATTTTTTGTTTGGGCTATGAATGCTGTGCACGAGGACATTTTGTTCATACGTTTCGTGCACTCGTATCAAACGATCGAGTCATGAGTGGGATTAAATTCTATATATGCTCATGTAAAAAGATACCTGCTTAATAGTCTTCTTGAACGTTCGTCGAATTTATTCAGAAACAACATTGATTCGTTCTTCAAGTGATTTTAATTACTATTTTACGCCTCTCAATGTAGAATGAAGGTGCCATGATAATTATGTTTAATTGACTGTAGACCGTACGAGACGCGCATTTCGAGCGGGCCGAACTCCTTAATGCATGCACTCTTCAGTTTAATAGCTGGTTTAAAAAATCGCATTTTTTATGTGAAATGACGAAACCGACTTATATACGTACTCCGATCTGTACGTCGGACCCGACGTCTAAGATACGACGTCTAGCCGACGTGAATGATTGTTTACTGGGTAAAGTGAGAATTTTAGTCCTTGCCAGTCACAGTCTTGAAGCATATAGTTAAAATGTTTCGAAATCAAGAAATCGTCATTAATCATCACAGTCATTCATCCCTAGAAAGGAACATAATTAATATAGATCTATATATACATGTATATATAGTTTCTAAATGTGTCAATTAATGGTTTAATTACCGGCTCCCCTAGCTACTTCACTTGTGACACCCCAATACTTGTTTAAAGTTTTAAATGTGTCTGTATTATGAAATTGTAACAATTTAAATCTCACTTTGAATCTTTTAAATACAAACTAAAATTCATGAACTTGATATTTTTATATAGCTACTGTAGTCACGGTGAAACTGCAGTTAAGTTTAATTTAGTAAGTTTTTCACAAATCATTACTTTTTAACCAATATAATTATTATAAAACAATCATTGATAAGATAATCAGCTATTCAATTAATAAGATAAGAAGCGTGAGGAAAAAATATTGTTACATGAGCTGGCAGATTCGGGGGAGAGGGGCGCACCCGGCGCTCGCTCCCCTAAACCTTGAGTTTCCCGATCATGAATAGAAATTAAATATCCACCCATGCACTGCTTACTTTCCTAAAGATTTCGCCCCCTTCCCCTAGTCCTGAATTCGCCTCTGGTATACGTAGTGAAGTTAATCTTTGATCTGTATCAGTGAAATTTCCCCCACATTATATTCAGAAAAGGTACGTGTACATATTGGTGCAAACCGAATTCGAAAAAAATGTCCCGTTTGGTCGGAGATGGTGAAATACTCCCTTTATACCATATAACACTCCTACTAAACGATGGCTCTTTCACATTTTTTTATCTGTTTAATTAATATGAGCCATCGACAAGTCCGTTATATAGAGCCCTCGAGTAAAACAAAGCCAAAACAGCTATACAAGCACGTTCTATAAAAATATCTGTTTTTGAAAAACATATGCTTGTTTTGTTAAAAAATCGAAGATCGCGAATGCTATATGCCACTAAGAACATTTTTCCTCGACATTTTGTATGTATTTTTTAAATTCCATACATATAGATATCAATTAATCGGTAAAATAGCGTGATAATTCCACAGTAATACTAGTGTATATTGACACTCTTTGATACAATATTTTGAACTAACTCATTTTGATGCTTTTATTGAATGACCATTGCATGCAACAGATGATCGACTAATCCTGTTTACAAAGTTTTCTTTTTGGTCCAAAAAATATGTTTTCAGTCTAGTATAATAAAATTACTGTTCATTGCAAACTGTTTCTGTAAATGCAGCATAATTCTGGTTCAGCGTATTTTTAAATAGTATATATTTTGATGTTATTTTACTCAAACATCTAAATAAAGTTAAAGCATTAACTTTTTCATTTTGTGCTATTCATTTGGTGTAGGGGATGTCAAATACTAACATTTTTGGTTATTTAATTCTTATTTAATCAGTTTAATTGCCTCCGAGTAATCGATTACATTTTCATAGAATGATTGCAATCACTATTATGAGCGGTCAGCCGACTCAGTTATGAACGAGTGCAGTATAGATATAGACTAGAAATGAATTAGAAGTTGTATCTTAATTGTACTTAATTGTTATATCAAGTAGTTTTATTTTCTAAATAATTAAAACTATATACCTGGTAATATATAGACCAGGCCGGACTCGACTGTAATATGTAGAGTCCCTATATAGACAGATGTGTTTTCGTGTACCGTACAAGTTGTGCAAAGAGTTTATTTACATTTTAATTTAACTTCTGTTAGTATGAACTTTCAGTTTCGACAAATACATAAATATATTTAGCAACGAAACGGATGTTTTCAATACGCCTTAAACATTTAGTGTTATTATGCCTCGATTGCACACACTTTCGAATTTTCCCGGGCAGTGCTCTCCCCTGTTCGCAGCTTATAAAGGGACGTAATTAATGTCGTTTAGGATAGGTGGCGTTGTTAGGTCGCCATGATTGTTACCGGTAGCAACGAGTAAATTTCGAAGCTGTGAAATCGTGTTAGATCGACAAGGAGGTATATACAAGCATTTTACAACCTCCGAGCTGTAAAAATGGAGCAACAACAGTGTGAGGAAGATACATATGAAGTGCCTAGATTACAATTGGAATCTGTAATTGGATTTAATGGTAATTACATCCTATAATTATTCTAACTTTATCGCAATGCGACTCTTTCAGCTTTGAAGTGTTTGGCCGTAATATGGCAATTATTGATCAAATGGACCATACTTGAGTGTATATACCATTGGCAAAGTGCTGAAGAAAGATATAGCTAAGATACTGGGCATATATATATGGTTTATTTTAAACAATTGTTGCAGTGTACGTTGTAAATACTATAAAGTACATTTATATTTGTATAAAATGTTTGGCTATGATATTATAACAAGCATGATTAGCTCAGTTGATTGAGCATCTTACAAGGAGGAGTTCACAGATTAGAACCTGCAACGGGGTACACTGTTTTTCCTCCTCCAGTATTACACTTTTAGTTTAACAAATTGAATAATGATATCAGGGCCTAATTAATTGTTTTCCATCATATTTTGGCCTCTGTAACAGAAGGAAAAAAGGCCCTCCATGGATTTTTACTTTATGGTCTTAATGATGATGTATCTTATGACAATAAAATCTATCTTTGAGTAGACTACAATATTATTTGACACTTGTATGCACACTATAAACATATACAACAAGAGCATGTTTAAGAATAAGATGTAAATTTGCATGAACTTCAATTAATGAGGCCATCCTTAAAAATGTAACCTGATCCAGAAAATTTTCGGTGGGTAGGTAGGATTTTTTTTTTATTTAAGCCAAAATGCTTGACAGAATATTTTTAATGAAAAAAATAAAGATAAAATCCTGAGAGATTAAAAAAAAGTTTGGTGCGTAGGTAGCTTTATGGCAAAGAAAAAGAATTTAAGCATGGTCTGACTTTAAGATTTTTTTTAACAGATTCAGAATCAGTTAAAAAATCTAAAAGTAACCACTTGAAGTCATGCAGTTATATTATTATCTTTGAATATTAGGATTTTCAATACAGACTACAGTGATAATTTTTTGGTGTCAAAAGTTTTATGTACTTTTTTAAAGTAAATATTTATAGATATACCCTGGCATTGAAATGTGTTATCATCGAATATGCCAATTCAAGCATATTTATTTTTTAAAATTTGATATGTAATTCTTAGATATTTCCAATACTTGAGATATTTTTTGTGGCAAGTATTTATGTATATCAAATTTATTTTTTCATTGTATGTGGAACTGTATTGTGATGTTGCTTGATGTTACTTTCAACTAAATAAATACTACATAGAATGAACAGATTCAGGCTTTTTATTAAAATGTAACAATTCATGCTCATTCTATCATTCAGGCACAGTAACTCAAGGACTTAATGTTCACCCAGACAGACAACATATCATCTATCCACTTGGATGTGCAGTTGTCATAGAAGATATCAATGGAAAGGGTAAACCAAATCTACTTTGGGGTCATACCGATTATGTCACTTGTATAGCTATCTCAAATAAAAATGGTGACCTTCTTGCTTCTGGACAGAAAAACTATATGGGATTCAAGGTACCGTATAAATTAATCATTTGGCTGTCATTGAATGTTATTTTATGACACAAATAATTGTAGTTGACTTAAGTATTCTGTCGAAATTTATCTCCAATAGAACTAAGGTGGTTTATACTCAGGGCCCTAGCTGCACTTTAGGGGAAGGGGCCCGGGGCCCTCAGGTAGGGAATTTTGCGTCATTTTGAGGAAAAAGGGGAATTTCAGGGGATCTTTTTCAACTGCCGTGTAACCCTGCAATAAGCCTTTTAAGCTTAAAATGGCTGTACTTAAATATACAACATACATTAATATACTATTAATCAAAGGTTAATAACTTAATATGAATCATTTAAGCAAAAAAAAAAAAAGGAGGAATTTTTTTCAAAAACAGGGGAAAAAAGTATATGATTTTAGGAGGGGAATGGGGCCGAATTTCGGCCCCAAAAAACGTCAAATGAGGGCCCTGATACTTTAAGCTTTGTTTAATATATACTGCTGAGTCTTTATCCTTGAAAAATAACAACTAATTGGAACTCATAGCCAACATTTTTCTACAACATATTGCTTCCTCCTAAAAGATTAGAAAGTATTAGATTCTAGTAAATGGTTCAATGATTGTTTTTTCATGTTAACTTAAACAATACTCTAACTTAAAATTCATATTTTAGGCTGCAGCTATTGTTTGGGACTATAGATCACAAAGACAACTTTACAAATTAGAATTACATAAAGTAAATGTTCAAGCCTTAGTGTTTTCACCAAACGATCTTTACTTGGCTTCTCTGGGAGGCTGTGATGATGGAAGGTAAATATTTCAATCATGACATGTCTTGCTTTGATTTTTAAACTGTGTTATGAAACTATTTAGATCTATTGCACTGTATTTGATTGAAAGTTAAATTTGTGTAGTCTTAGTCAATAATCACTTAAACAATAATGTGACAACCTTATGATGCAGAAATTGGAAAATGAATTTTGTGGTCTAATGCCATATATCAACTTATATCTAATTGAAGCATTCATATACTTCAGTTGAGTATTTTAAAGAAATCAAATTCCTTGTCGTATGTTATGGTTTAAGTAAGGACATGATGTATTTTTTTCTACTTCAGTGTTGTCATTTGGGACATGAGGAATGGGAATCCAATTTGTGGTGCTCCAGCACAAGTCGAAAGTGCTGGAAATACTCTCTGTATCAGCTTCTCCAATCAGAGAGATGATATATTTGTTACTGGTGGAGAGTAAGTCACTTTCATTCTTATATTAAACCAATGCATAATTTACTCTTGGTCATGTTTAGATGACATTGTTTTAAATTTTCTTATGATTTTATAGAAACTTAGATCGTGATACAATTTATCAAATTTTTGGATATACGTCATGTTAAAGTCTAATTGGTAGGGCGGCAACAAGTCCAATTTTTATGATTCGTATCCAGTTGAATCCAAATGGCACGTTTTGAATATTTATGGTTGACTGAATTCCTGATAATGAAAGTGTGACCCCTGTGCTGACAAAAACAAAACTCGTCATATGAAGTGAATGAAAGTCTTTTAGTAGGACAAAACATACTGTAACCACAAGTTGTCATTCTTGCTAGTATCCGACCTGGAACCAAAATTACAAAATTTTAATTTGTATCCTCAAATCTCAAAATGGATTCGAATATTTTAGACATTTCTTATGCCCGTTGCAGCCTACTAATTGGCTTGTTAACTATTTTACCTGTTGTTATATTTTACAGTTGTCAAAATTATTGTTGCTTCAATGTATGTATACCGTATATATTTATTCTCTTTTTCGTTACCCATAGTCCTAGTATTGCATTGATTATCTTTCCTTCTTTGATGCAATTGATCACATTGATTTTGAAGGCAACATTTGAAATTATAATAATAGATTAAATATGTAACATTCTAGGTACACACTGAGAGTATGGGAATTGGATGTTGAAAATAGGAAGATTCGTCCTTCTGAAGTAGACATGGGTCAAATAAAGAGAAAAGTTCAATGCTTATCAGTAAGAAAATTAAATATTCTATCTATTCTGAGATTAAAAAAAGTATACAACATATGATTACAAATCTTGTTTTTAATTGATCAGATGCTTGTAAAAGATTTTTTCTAAATTCTTTAAGTAACATACATTGTAATTATGACCTGAATGGATACCGTCTCTGACACATGCTTAATTACAAAGGAACGTATACTTAGAAGTTAGAACTTAACATTATGCATTGATTGCTCTTACCTTTATAATTTGTGTGGATTGATTTATAGATGGATGATGCTGATCCTGATAGTCCTTACTTTTATTGCGGCACATCAACAGGAGATATCCTCGCCATAAACATGAGGACAAAACGCTTCCAGTTCAAAGCTCCTGAGAAAAATAATTTCCAAAGTGGAGTTACTGCCCTTGCTCATTTGAAAAACAGCAATTTCCTTGTTGGAACTGGCTGTGGCAAGCTTTATGAGTTAAAGTTTCCACTGCCGAATTCTGCCTGTAAGAAACCTGCAAAGCCTAAACAAGTCAGGTAATGAACGATTCATTAATTTTTGACAAAATCTGAAATTTTGATATTCAGCTGTTCTGTGATTACATAAATAATTTAGTTATAGACGATCTTATACATTTTATAGTGCTCATTTTACTCTTCCAAGTAGTCAAAATAATATACTTGCTGTAAGGATTTTGTTATTGCAGGTATTCTTTATGATCACTCTGATCAGATTAACTTAAATTTTAAATCTCATTTGATTATGAATTTATGATATGCCAACACACCGCCTTGATTTAAGGTGTTTTACATTGAGCAGCTTTTTTAATAAAGATTGTTTGTTACATTTTATAGATCATGGCAAGATGAGACAGTGAATTGCAATGACGAGGCTTCTATCACATCCATAGCACTTCGTGGCACTGGACATCAGGTAAACATTTAGTTTGCAATATTTGGTGATTCTTCATTATCTATATATTTAAATATTATATAATACTTTTACTGCAGCAGTTGTGCTTAAAACGTTTTTCTTCTAACAAATATATATTGAGTTACTTAATGTGTGATTTTTTAAAATATTGTCTTTTGACTCCGACATTTGGAAACTTGCTAATGTATGCTTTTATTGACCTAACACTTCTATTTCAGTTCTTTGTTGGTACTGCTAATGCTCGTATGTACAAGTTTGGCTATGAGTGCTCACAAAAGTCCGGTTTACCGAGTTTTGATTCCTGTGATCTAATTAAAACCTGCCACTCAAATCAAGTTAATGATGTCATCTTCCCTCCGTAAGTAGTTTTCAGGTTTGCTGTCTTTGAAGAAAGTCAAGCTGTTGTGTTCACCGTGTCGTCTGCATCTGTGCAAAACTTTAATGTAGCTCATAACTAAGAAATTGTAAGAGGTAGCAAGGTGGTTAGATCTCAATGAGATGGTGAACAGATGAGCATTGACAACGCTTGCAGTGCTCTTACTTATTAGTCAAATACTAGGTCACTAGCTCAACTCTTTAAATTTGAGACTGGGTCATATGGGTACAGAAACTAGATCACCAGGTCAAATCTTGGAAAAACTTTGAGAACTCTTGAAGTTACATTTACCATCCAGTAAGTATTCATCAGAGTTAGAGTTTGTTTTGATCAAAATCTATGTAAAAACGGGTTATATCAGATGAAAAACTATAACACCTGGTCATTGATTATAGTGTAGTTGTTCTCAGGTGAACAAAATAGGGCCGTCTCGGCCCTCTTGTTAGTATAATGATCTTAAAAGTTAAAATTAAGTATTCATGACATAATGCATGTAACATTCAGCATTATCTTTTCATTGTCAGTCCATTTATCATGTTTTTAGAGATTGGATTGCATTTTGTTAGTGACATTTTCAAACACTTCATCTAGAAGATTACCACCAATATGTCCTTGTTGCGATCTGTACTGATCAGTACCCTGTCCTTGACATTTTAATAGTTTATAGCCATAAAGGATTGTCAGCAACATTGAATGGCAGGTTGCAGGCATAAAACAGTTCAGCTATTTGTTCAACCAGTTTCACCTAAGTGACCGATTCAGTTGTAACACTGAATCTACTCAGGTTCTGTTGGCATAGTTTCACATGCTTAGGAGTTGATATTGATGATTCATGGTATCCTTTACCTTAGACCTACAAAAATATATATACTGTCTAAATTTGTAAAAAAGTTTGTTTCTGTAGAATCTACCTTATTATATATTCGTGTAATTAGCGTAATGCATAACAAATAATACCAGTACACATACTGTTGCATATTATGTCAGTTAACTTCAGGTTATATCAAAGAAAAAAACATATTCGTCCAATAAATAATAGTGTTTCTCATTTAAAACTATTATACGTGGTTTAAATCTTAATGAATGTAAATACATGTGCGTGTTTTGTTCGTTTGTTGTTATTTCTGTATTGATACGAAAATGTTTGTGTTTGATTTCATGATGTATGTTGACTTACAAATGAACTATATTTCATACTATACACCTTCTCCGCCAGATTCTGTCCTGTCCTCCTTTTCTCTGTTGTCTCTTTTGATTTCTTCTTACATTTATAATACAAAAAGCATTATCTAAACTGACTTGCTTATCTACCTTTCTTATAACAATGTACTATAATTACTAAAGCCTATTTTGCCACTTAATTGTTACTGTCATATGAAAATTGTATTGTGTTATTTATATATTCACATGGGCCTATGGCTTACTGAAATTTGAAATAAACTATCTATCTATATTATCAAGTTATTACTAATGATTTTGCTAATTTCCTTCTACAGTGGTACCTCTGATCTGATTGTCACATGTCAGAAGGAACAGATTCGTATCTGGGCACTCAATGGAATGAAAGAACTTAAAAGACACATTGTACCAAACATGGCCTGCAATGCTATTGCTCTTGCATGCAGTGGACAAGCTATTGTCTCAGGTTTGTTAATCACTGCCTTATATTGTTTTTTAAAGAACATTTTTATTTGCCTCCATATGTAACAATGGATGTTTATTATAAGAAGAAATATTTGCTGTTTTTGGAAGGTGATTTCCTCAGAAATCTACATATTGAAAATAGTTTCAAGTAAAGTAGTGCTGGAATACTATATTGTCTCTGGGATTACATAATGACACAAGGTCATAAGTAAAGCATACAGTAAACAGATGGTTAAATATAGTTTACATAGTAACAGTATAAAGAGCAAAGCACTGAAGGCACTGAATATGTTTGGGTTTCAAAATGTGCAGTAGCTTGCAATTTCTCTATGAATGTCATGACTTTCAGCATTTGTTATCGAAGTATTTCTTCCTAGCCAACAGTTAACTTTTCCTTGGTAATTGTGGTTAATTGGCCTAAAGATGTGTCAAGACTGTATATACTTGACCTTCAAATTCTAATTAATTTTGATGATAACACAGGCCTTTAGTTTTTTAAGAATGGCTTTATCTAACACATTAAATATTCGCTTCGGACAATGCAGTCAGTGCTTTGATTTGAATTACGGACTAAAGTTGATGATAAAATTGACTTGTCTAATACTGTAAACCAGGAAACTTTCAAGTCAAGAATTTTGTTTTGTTTTTATGCACCCAGGCATATCCGCGGTATTACCGGTATAGTTTCGCGGATTTGAGTGGACCTCAAACACCACGAAATAAAACACGCTTTGATTGAAAAGAATACTATGAATATAATGAGAAACACAATTGTGTTAGCACAAAAATTAGTGACTGTAACAATAGAACATTCTGTAGATATTTAACCTAATATTTACTCTAATAAATCTGTCAAAAACAATAAAGCCGGTAACTAACACTGCTTGAAAAAACGCGTTTAATTTTAACTTAAACTCAAAGTAAATTTCATTATATATGGTGTTTAATGACGTTTATTCGAATTTAAGTTGGTAATTCAACTTGAAGTTTACATGACGTTTACTTTAAGTTTACAAGGACGTAAACTCCGAAGTTTACAGGAGTTTAAGTTCATCGTAAACTTGATGTAAACATGGAATTTCCTTCGCCCGTAAACTAATATTAAATGCAGTTAAACTCGATGTTTATAATGCAGTAAATTTCCATTTTATTTCATTAAACTTCGTGTTTAAGCTTTATGTAAACTTGCAATATAAATTATAATGCAGTATATTCCCATTTTATTTCATTAAACTTTGTGTTTAAGATTTATGTAAACTTGCAATATAATGCAGTATATTCCCATTCTATTTCATTAAACTTCGTGTTTAAGATTCATGTAAACTTGCAATATAATGCAGTATATTCACATTTTATTTCATTAAACTTCGTGTTTAAGATTCATGTAAACTTGCAATATAATGCAGTATATTCACATTTTATTTCATTAA
Organism: Lutraria lutraria; assembly: GCA_964023205.1. Taxonomy (NCBI): domain Eukaryota; kingdom Metazoa; phylum Mollusca; class Bivalvia; order Venerida; family Mactridae; genus Lutraria; species Lutraria lutraria. The sequence continues at coordinate 9,879,266 of OZ026836.1, read as the reverse complement.
ACTTCGTGTTTAAGCTTTATGTAAACGTGCATTATATAATGCATTATATTCCCATATTATTTCATTAAACTTCGTGTCTTAGCTTTACGAAAACCTGCAGTAAATTTCACGTTTAATACGACTCACTTTATTACACATAGTAAACAGAATGCACGATATTTCGTATCGTACAATAAAATACAAAACTTTTCAAAGTTATTGCTTTATTTTCATCAATATTTCATCGAATAACATTACTCCTTATCCTGAATAACATTAAATTTTGTCCTGATTGACAGTCAAACAGCAATCCTCCGCCATCTTTAGATTAGAAGGTTCCGTTGATATCGATCGCATACGTTTGAGCTCCTGCCGCTATCCCTTCTGACTTTGACCTTTTTGTCCATTTCCTTGAGAAGCTTTAAATATTATGATGCATTCCTCGCCGTTGCTGTAAGTATACAAAAATAATATAAATATAAAAGCCTTGATAGACATTTCTCATCATTGTCATAGGTATGATCTATATTATATACATTTGTATTACCATGGCCCAGGCATGATATATATGACTATGTTGTGTTTCATGCAAAAAGTGCTGTAATAAAAATGCTGTTCAATATGATAAAGCTGATTTAATTGTATATTCGTCGTACAGTATATGTGTAGAGGTATAAAAATCATAGGTGGTTATCAAAATAAATCAAGTATACAGTACGTATTAAACATAAGAGACATAAACATAAGATTTATACCTATTTTACTCTTCATCAGAAGACATCAGTTCCATACACAGAAGAATAATAATCTTCCATTTTGCAAATCAACAAGTTAACGAATGTATCAGTTCTTCATTTAATCCAAGACAAAGTTTAAATCTAAATCCGTTGGCACTCTCCTGTGTACTCTCCTGTGTTGATAATCTGTTCTAAAATTAGACACTGTAAAACTGACCACTGATGCAGTGCGCAAATGCATACAGGTTGTGTAAACAATTATCACTGCATGTGTTAAGCTCAGTAAAATTTTCAGCGTTTGTGATGGATTTATACCTTTTATACAACATGGCATACATCTAGTAATGGACAGCAGAAAACGGGGAACATGACTAACAGTAGTTCTAGTTAGCCACATACCCTCTACAACTAAAAGAATAACTATCTAGAATAATAGAAAATAATGTAAAACCTTATATAAACATCATTCAAATATCTCAATTCAAAAATCAAAAGAATGCATAACCTTCAAAATCATTCTCTTGATTGTCACTAGGCATTCAACTCACAATTTCATTTTCTAATAAAATAATGCACTCGTTTCGGTTGTAATTTGCATAATTTTCAAAAATCGGTTCCAAAATGATAGGGTTAATATTAATTAACATTACATATCGACAAAGTCTGAGTCAAAACAAAGTATCTTCATTATCAAATAAAGTAAAATTATAAACTCCAACTTTATTTTACACGAATTTAATTCTTCATTAGAGGCTAGTAAATTTCAAATAAATGAAGAAATGTAAATTTGAAGTTTAAGTGTCATTATATTCTTAAGTAAGTTTTAAATGTGATGTTTACACGAATTATTTCTTCATTAAACGCTAGTAAATTTCAAATAAATGAAGAAATGGAAATTTGAAGTTTAAGTGTCATTATATTCTAAGTAAATTTTTAACTTGACGTTTACACGAATTTAATTCTTCATTAAACGCTAGTAAAATTCAAATAAATGAAGAAATGTAAATTTGAAGTTTAAGTGTCATTATATTCTACGTAAATTTTTAACGTGATGTTTACACGAATTTAATTCTTCATTAAACGCTAAGTAAATTTCAAATAAATGAAGAAATGTAAATTTGAAGTTTATGTGTCATTATATTCTAAGTAAATTTTAAACATGATGTTTACACGAATTTAATTCTTCATTAAACGCTAAGTAAATTTCAAATAAACGAAGAAATGTAAATTTGAAGTTTAAATCTCATTATATTCTAAGTAAATTTTAAACATGATGTTAACACTAATTTAATTCTTCATTAAACGCTAAGTAAATTTCAAATAAACGAAGAAATGTAAATTTTAAGTTTAAATGTCATTATATTCTAAGTAAATTTTAAACATGATGTTTACACTAATTTAATTCTTCATTAAACACTAAGTAAATTTCAAATAAACGAAGAAATGTAAATTTGAAGTTTAAGTGTCATTATATTCTAAGTAAATTTTAAACATGACGTTTACACAAATTTAATTCTTCATTAAACGCTAAGTAAATTTCAAATAAACGAAGAAATGTAAATTTGAAGTTTAAATGTCATTATATTCTAAGTAAATTTTAAACGTGAAGTTTATAGAAATATAATTTTTCACTAAACTTCGGTAAACGCGTTTTTTCGAGCAGTGTAACGACCTTAAAGCATGTTATCCACACGGGTTACAAACATGTCAGTATTGATTAAACAAACCATTACAGCATTCAAGTCTCAATGACTTGTTATTTTAAGTAATCACTTTTAATTGCGATTTCGACTGACACATGTATATTATTTTTTAAGATTTTTTTTCTGAAGGAACTTTCTCTCAAACATAAAATTGGTTTACTAAAGTTGTTTCTCTTGTTCCCAATGTAATAGTTAATGGACAAACAACACAACTTTGCACTGACTGGTAATTTTTTATAAGATAATCTTGCAGCGACTGATTTTCGCGGTTTTATGACAAGAGAGGGAATCGCTTCATTTTACTTTTGCGGAAACGACCCAAACCGCGAAACTCACCAATTTAAATTGCGCTAAATTATTTCCTGGTTTACAGTGATTGAACAATAAAATTTGATTTTATTTGAAAAAATGTATATATTTATCTTTGTAATTGATTATTCCTTCAATCAGAGGAATGGAAACAACGCCTTCTGTCGATACTTTCAGTACTTTGATTTTAGTATGTCACAATACTAATAGTCTTATCAAGTAATTTTCTCCTGATATACAATTCTTCAGCATTTTCCCTGTAACTTTTTATGAATGACAAACAAACTTCTAACTGTCACTTTGTCAGGATTTAAGTTTATTATTTTTTCTACAGCTTGGGATGATGGCATTATCCGTGTATTTGGCTTCGATAAAAAGAATGGTAATGATATTGTACTGAAGAAAGCTATTAGTGCTGCACACAACAAGGGTGTTACTGCCATTGCATGCTCTGATAATATTGATTATCCGTCCTCCGGCCGATGGGACTTTCAGATTATTTCTGGTGGTGGTGAGGGTCAAGTAAGAATCTGGAATTTTCGTTACGATGGTCATAGTGATCCAAGCTATACTCTACTAGAGACACTAAAAGAACACAAAGGATCGGTATCAGACATCAAAATTCGTAAAGATGGTAGAGAATGTGTATCCTCTAGTACTGATGGTACATGCATTATCTGGAACTTGGAGTAAGTTTATTTCTAATTTAGTGGTTAACTAGTCAAGTATGTGTATGTCTAATTATATGATAGCAAAATCTATTACCATTTATTTGATAATAATGGTTTTTCATGTGATACATCATATTGAATCTTCACCTCCAATGAGGTTACAGTAGTCCTAAAGAAGCAAATAGTTCAAGTTTTGACACATGTATGATAGCTGGCATTGTCATGTTGACTTGTTATTGAACATTAGAAAGGAGTCAACTTAATTTAACTGTAAAGTTGAGGAACAAATGACTAACATGAATTTATATTTAAGAATTTAAAGTAAAATCACAAATACTTATCAAAGCAGCTTTGTCTGTCGAAGGTTTTAGAATTTTTTTTTGATGTCACAAATATACCTATATAATCAATATGAAGAAATTGTTGATTCTCTATTAGACCTCCTACCATAGGCAATGTGATAATTGTCACTCTGTTTTATTTGCCATTGATTAAAGTTCAGAATTACTTTGAATTTGTTCTTATTTCATTCACACTAGGTCTATTGTACTTTACATTACAGTGTACTATCTTTCTTTGCCAATAAATTACCTTCTTAAGCTATATTTTACTGAAGGGATTAGTCATTTAACTTAGGCTCTTGATCGATTTGATTTGTGAAGTTAATATCATAATTTAAGACTATGTCTTGCAAGTTGACATTTCTTATGGCAGGTGGTCAGCACTGGGTTTAATGACAATTATTTTTTTAACTTTCCTAGAAAACGTTCGAGAAGTCAGATTGTATTTGCCAATACACTGTTCAAGTGTGTTAGCTACAACAAAGATGAGTCACAAATCTTCACCAGTGGATCAGATAGAAAAATTGGTTACTGGGAATGCTATGATGGCTCATTAATCAGAGATCTGGAAGGATCAATGTCTGGGGCTATAAATGCTATGGACATTTCAAGTGACGGACAATTTTTTGTAACTGGTGGTGTTGATAAATTATTAAAGGTAAGATTTTAGTCTTATTTATGACATTCTTTTGCTTAGCTAGTTTTCATTTTAAGGTTTGTACTAAATAATCAAATGCTGAATATTCTGAATCAGGAAGTATGCAAATGAGATTTTTTATATTACATAGTGATATATGCAAGTAGATCTTGGTTGAACAATCATATAGCATCTCACCTAAATGCTGGTCTTTTTTCTTATAGGTTTGGACATATAATGAGGGTGCAGTTGTTGCTGTTGGTACTGGACATAGCGGTTCCATTGTTCGTATCAAGATTTGTCCACAGCAGAAATTCATTGTCAGTGTAGGGGAAGATGGTGCCATCCTTGTCTGGCGTTTCCCATTTTAAGCTGATGGACTATTGGACTTATCAATGATTTGTAATGTTATTTAAAAGGAGGACAAACTCAGTAATCCATGTAAAAGAAACCAGTTTTTAAAATGCTTTCCCAACACACATTTTGTTCTTTATTTCTTATATACTAATACATTCCATTGTGTAGATTTTCTTTGACTTTCACATATCTTCTCATACTAAGCAGGAAAGCATTTTATGAATCCAGAGCTTGGGCTCTTCAATTAGAGTTTTTGGAGAATTGGATACATGTATTTGAAGATAAAATGTATTTTGCAATGTGTGTTGTATTTGTTTTTGCATTTCTAGTTAAAAGAATTGTTCAAAATTTAAAATGTATATTCTTGTCAATATGAAAGAAGTACAGAAAAACTCCTGTGATATACATATGTAAGATTAAAAACTGTACTGTCAGTTTTTTATAGGGGCTTCAGTTGTATTAGTTAACCCCTATGTATTATCAATTTATTTACATTATGCTATGTTTTTTGTCAATTCATGTATTGATATTTCAAAATGTGTGCTTAAATTATATGTTTTCTCATTTATTTATGTTCTGTTTAAATTTGAAATTAATCATTTTTGAAAATCAGTATAAATACTAGTAATAGCTTTAAGAGTATCATTTAAGTATTAATTAAGTATAATTCTGGCCAAAACATTTGTGGTGTTACAAAGTAAATGATTGTACTCTTTTCTTCTTATTTACATTGTCAGTTTGTCTGACATGAAAAAATACATATACCATTTTTACTTACTGAATTAGCCAAGTTTTTTTGTTTAGATCTTTAAATGTATGCATGTATGTTCAATGGTGTATGGAAGATTAAATGAATTCATATAAGTGAATTATTTGTAATAGAAATCCTTACTTGTTAAAATCAGATTACTAAGATTTTACTTTTTTGAAGATTTAAATCTTACATTGAGAACTTCATTTTTATGATACTAAAATGTTTGTTTCTTGAGCAATCTCAGCTGAGGGTTCTTACTTGTCAGGTTTAAAATGCGCTTTCTAAATGTTATGCTTCATTTGTACATTTAAATTGCATTTTTTATTTACTTGGTATAAATGAATTTGTGTATATTAAATAAAATATCCATTTCTAAATAGGTTGTTTTAACATCGTCTCTGACTAGTGATTTAGCATAGAGGACAACAATACCAACACAAATTGGTAGATTGGAAACAAATATTTGTTTCTAAGTTCAATTATGTGAAACAAAAATATTGTAAAAAGTGTTATTAATTATTGCCGAACACATCAACTAGGATAGAACATGGTGACTGAAGCAGTAAACAGTCTCTAAGACAATGTGAGCAATATACCACATTTTTGATGACACTCCTGTCCTGGTTGATCTAGTGATTGTTAAATGATCTATTCAGCAATCATCCATTTTATAAATTTCGTGAAATACAACAAACTTTCATGAAATCTACACAATCAGATTCCAATGACCATATTAAGATGCATGTATAATTCATCATTTAATATGTTTCACATTCTTACACATAAAATCGTCTTCTTCTCATATGAGCAAAGTAAAAAAAATCAGCAATACATGACAATGCTTAACATGCATTTCGTGTTTTATTTACAGATGCCCCATAAAATCCAAAGAACACTACTACCAGTAATTTCTGTTTATGCTATGATAAATTGACAATATGATTAAAATATTTGAACATTATTTTTAAAGATGCAGCATGATGTCCAAAGATAAACATTGGTCAACATAAATCAATTTTACTGTTTATTTTGTATACAATTCAGCTTTACTTACAATGTATATTCATATAAAACAATAGGTAAGATAAAAGCACAAATGTATGATAAACAAATGTGTGTTTTAATGTACAGTATGGAGACATTGGATACACATTACAAAAGTTTTATATTATAATAATTAATTACATGCATTTGTAGATGTGTCATAGTCATACATTTATATTATAAAACATAATTATATAATGTACATACTGAATATATTCACATTTTATAATTCATCAAGAATAACACAAAAAATAATGCAATGAAAAAACTCTTGGGAGGAATATGAAGCAACATGGTCAAGTATTTAAGTAAAGCATATAACTATTACAAAATGAGTAATGATTTAATAGTGTAAATAGGCTATTACAAAATGACAGCTACATGATGATGTCATAGTGAAATATTCAAGCAAAATTAAACAATTGAGCTCAGTCTGTTCAACTAAAAATGTGTTATTATAAGTATACCTTCCTATAGTGTTTGATAATATTTTCTATGTTGTGTATACAAAGTGCTGTAATAAAAATGTTGTGTCACATAACCCATGATTAGCTCATACTGATTCTACTCAACCATAACTCAGTAATGTGAAATTTGACCATACAAAAATCATAATTACAAACGTGTATATAGACTATAATGACTCATACTACAACATACCTATTTATGCATACCCACAATTAGTTACATAATTTATATACGCAATTACAATATCACAAATGTTCAGCACTAATATCAACCCAGAGAACGTCATGATGCCAACATTGCTTCTGATTGCTGTTTCTCTTTACGCGCTCTTCTCTTTTCTGAAACCACAAAAAAATATGTAAATACAGAGCTACAAACTCATATTTAAATTATTATGAATGCAATAGGGGATGAATTTAAAAAGGACAAAACCTAGCAAATATAAGTAAATGTATTATTACCTTCAGGTTCTTCACCTGGTACCTCTGGTAGTTCTGGAACTTCATCATCAACACCCGTAGCAGGAAGTGATTGCTACAATATAAATAGATGGTCAATATTTGTAACATTGTGCAATAGAAAATCAAATTTTTCTTAAAGTAAATGAATCAAAATTGAATGATACATAATACTAACGGCTCAATTATATCTAAACATACTTGGTCAAAGATTTGTTCCTAATCTTCAGATTTATTGTACATGAATTTCATATTATATAAAATTAATTTCACATGTGCAAAATGATAGAAAACTTATTTCATGTATGGTGCGATTTTATTAAACTGTCAAAGCTGAATAATTACACCGTTGTTGAATGTGATTATTCTTAGCTCCATGCCACTGTCGATAGTTTTCATTTATTTTACCGTTAGGGAATGTCCCATTCCTCATGTTTATATATTATTATGTAGCGCATTATTGTATAGATTACCAAAGTACCCGAATCCTACGGAAGCCAAAAATAAATGCAAGCACTGACCGTGTAATTATTCAGCTTTGACAATTTAAGAAAATCGCACTATACATATATATATTATATAAATTGAAAAATTACTTCAAAGTATGCAAGTTACCTTAATTATGTCATCCAATTCAGATAAGACATCTTCTTCATCTTCCTGTGTTAAACCACCAGCCAGTAAGTCATCAATTTCCTAAAAATACATCACATGAAAAATTAAATGAATGCATGTTGAGACTAAATAATAGATCTGTTAAAAATAATCTCCCAAGTAGGAGTCATTCAACGTAATTCCATAAAGCACCTTTTTTTATCTTACAAGTTGAACAATTTTAGTTTTCGTAAAATGGTTTTGGAGCAATTCAGACAAGACAATTCACACACTGCACAGACCTATTGGTCAACATTAAAAATTGTCTAAATCATAATTGCAGAGAAATTAACCACAACTTAAGATTTGTGGATAACCATTAATATCATGACAAACAAGTTGAAAAGAAATATTAAATATAGTAAAACAAGAGAACATACTTGTTGATATTCTGCTGCCTCTCGAGTTTCATCCATTATTTTCTCCACCGTTTCTATAGAGAACATCTGTAAACACAATGTTAGTAAATCACATTTATGCTGTATATAAAGTTTACAGAATCAAACACCCTCCACATATGGTTATTCACTTCAGATCACACACAGCTCAGTTCAAGATTGATAAATACTCTGTCTTAGCTGGAGAAGAATACAAATTTTTAAAGGTTTTTGACAATGGCAATTGTAAACCAAGATTTTTTGTCTTAAATTTTCATACAACCAAATACTTAAGGCAAGCTCAGGAAAACTTTATTTTGAATCCCATCAACATACTATAATTTATAACTCTCATGCAAACACTAGTACCAAAGTTGATGGTCAATACATTATTTTTCCACAATGAATGTTATCATACCTTGTGGAGTTGTTTCAATGATTCATTACCAGCCTGTAAACCTTTCACAACCTCAGCTTCAATTTGTGCAAACTCTAAATCATGAACCTGGAATGAAATGTACAAATAATCATAAATGAGGAGGAATAAGTAAGTAACAATAATATTACTGCATTGGAGGAAACAGAGTGTAATTCTATAATATGTCATATTTTAAGTATGTTTATAAATTTAAATTAATACCGGTACATGTATATAACTAATGTCCAATATCAATCTAGGACATCTTACATTGTTCAAGCATTTATTGTTTATCACAGTCAATCACATATATATCACATATACAATCTTACCATCCTTTCAATATTTTCCAACTGCCCATCCATCTTTTCAATTTGAGATTCACCAAACTTCTTCTTACGCAGCAACAACTTTGCTTTACTTGAATAAATGAATAAACAAAATAATTACCTCTTTACACTATCAGAAAAATAACCATTAATCTAAACTTGACAAGTAATCAAAACAATGCATTGCAACAGTAAGATGTAACCATATTTGGAGCTAAAAGACTTTAATATTGAACCAGCTCTATTTTTGTTATTTAAATATGTCCAGAACAGAACTTTTCTAACCATAAATTTGTAACATTGCATGATTACTTAGGTGTGGGAAAATTACAGCTATAGTAGGTATTTCAACTTACTCTTTTTTACCATCTTTTAACAGTTGCCTTGCAGCTTCTCTTTCCTTTTCATTCTGAATGGTTATTTTCTTCTGTAGCTGTTTCAGTCTGTCTCTTTGGTTTTTTAATTCCTTGTAATAGAATATAATTTTATGCATGTGTAGATACGATTCAATGCATTCTTAATCTAGAGCAAATATACTTTTTAGTATCTGTCATCACGAAACACATTTAAGTCAATAAATGTACACTTATCAACATTTCAAATACTAATAATATAGTGTAAAATAAGGAAGAAAAGCAAAGTACTCGATTATGGGTCTTGAACCCAACCTCCTGTATGCAAGCCAGATGCACTACCAACTAAGCTTATCTGGCTGATTATTCTGGTTAATATAAAAAACAATTCATTTACACTGCTGCTACACTGGTGATCACGAAACAGCTAGGTGGCAAGATATATTTATTTCCAATTATTAAAATTGTCTCACTTAGTCACTATAGTATATGTATAGTATAGGTATTTGATAAAATGGACAAACTTGTTTGAAGCAACAACATGATGAGAAATATCTACTTATAATTTGAAGTTCGTGTATATCTTTTAAAAGCAGGAAAATGAAAGATAATTATCATTTTGAATACAAAGTACGAAAAGTTTTAGTACGAATATCCTGTATAACATGACACATAATTTCGCGATTATTTTGCATATGTACTTCAGCAGCGTTTAATTGTCAGACGTCATTACTCATTGAAGACTTACCAAAACAGCCCTATCATGATCAGTAACTCTTGATTCTTTCTTGGTTTCTTTTTTGCCAAACAGGTTACCCATTTTGGACGATGAATCGTATTCGGCTTTTCGGCAATTCCAACAAACAACACAACACAAACGGAGCCAAGATTATAACTAGCTACAATTATAACAACATTTGAATACTCAGACTGAATCCAGAGTGAATAAATACATTTAAGTTGGAAATGTCAAAACACCGTTAAACTGACAGCCGGAAGTTTACAAAATAGGGGATGCAGACATGAGAAGAATGTTATCTGCAATATGATTGGTCAAAATTTGTAATGACCCTGCTTTCTCAAGCATCTGCACGTGAAAATCGTGATGGCTTGAGTTCTGCCGACGTTTCTTTTGGTCTATGATGTGGGTGTCACTTTTCGTAGGTCTGTCATATCTAAGTTTCATCAACTGCATACCTCATTTGGAAAGAACATTGTTAAAATCAGGATTTCACAGGTAATTTTAATCAGGCAGCAGTTTCAGATGGGGGGGGGGGAGTATTTTGGCAGGCAGCAGTTTCAGATGGGGGGGGGGGAGGGTATTTTGGCTGACCCCTTTCCTTTTACCGTAAAATACAGCCGAAATTTCTAGGGCGGTAATCTCCTAGCCACTTGTTCCACGGCCCTGAAAATTGTCTAGGGTGAATACTGAACTAGCTGTCAGTGTTAGTTATAAGTAAATCTATATTAATTGTCTTTTGAAAATATCAAACGAACGAGTCTTACAGATATCTGTCTTAAATGTCATGAACAATTATATTTTGAACATTTCAGGGACTTGGTGACTGTGATCAAGATTCCAGAAACTGATATTGCCATTTTTGAAGATGTTGAATGTTCCATACTTTTTACAGAAACCATTCCATCAGGGGCTTATGTTGACCCCTATCAGCTAAACTCCCTAAAGCCATATGGTGGACCTGATGTATGTTTTATAAATTTGTCAAGATAATTTACATTTGTCGGTGATATATACTGACTGAATACACTATATGGGTTACCCTATATCATTACCTTAAATAGCTTACACAGATATTACATTCTAGTATGATTCTAATAATTATTATGGTAAAATGTGTTAATCTAATTGTGATAACATGTGATTAAAATGGTTTTAAATAAATCTAGATGGGTTTAGCTTATCTATAAGTCATTCCAAACTAGAAAACATGTATAACAAGTCTTAATTTGTTTGGTATTTTTTCTGCTCTTTTTAGGCTATTGTGGTAGATCAAGTGGATGTTGAAAAACCAGAGTTTGAGTCACAAGACATTAAAGTTCTGATCTTCTCCAATATTACTCTCATAAACAGCACATGGACTGCTGAATTTAGTCTACCAGTACATGTACGGTATCATTCTGTTTCTGGAGAAAGTTTTGTTAAGCTAACTTTGGCTGATCCAGAGGTTGCTGTCAGATGTGTCAATCTTAAGCTTGGTATGGTTCATTATGGTAAGTATGTCAACTCCAGGTTGTCATTAGAAAATCACAATTATGAAAACTCATATTAAAAGACATAAATGTTTCATTCATAATTGTTAATTTTCTTAACATAAGATAAAACTTACTTTAAGGCTTATTTCTTATGCATGACTTAGTTTTCTTGTATTTTCTATGCATCAGTATACCTTTTATGTTTTAATATACATGAAACGCAATGAGGATTTTACAGAACGAGGAACAACACACAATAACTCAAAACGTGACTATTTATTTCCACCGAATATACTTGCAATGTATTTTTTATACCACCCTCTGTCAGACTGTTAGGCACAAGCTTTATTAAATGTTCTTGTTTGTATGTATGTTCATGTATGCTAGCTTGTTTTTAATTGGCAACCTTTAAATCTTTTATTTGGCCATTTTTCTTATATAAATTATTACCTTGGATATTACTATGTTGTTTCAGGATATCAGGGTGAAAGTATAAGAATGACTGATGAAGTTTGTGATAGTGACAGAAATCTGTTATGTGATTGGACTGTTATAAAATATCATTCGGTAAGAATTTAATTAATTTAGGAATTAACTACTAAAGTATATACAGGGCTCCAGATAAAGGACGTATTTGTGTTAATACTCATTAGTTTTCCCTAAATACGCATAAGAAATATTTCTGGAGTGTTCCGATAGGCACCTAAAATCCCGGGTACGCATTTTACTCGATTAAAATGCATATTACTATCAAATTAAAATGTAGTATCTCTGACTAGTGATTTAACTAAACATATTGAATAAGGCAAAATAAGCTATGTACATGCATTCTTCACTGGATGTAAAACAAGTTCATGAAAATGATGTACACATTAAATATAGATGAACACAATACAACAAAGTATGTTTAGTATGTGTTTGTATTTATAATGATCGACTGTCGTTACCCTTAAAAAAAATTGAAATATCCCCACAAAAAAAATTTAAGGTGTGAAATACCCCCTGCTTAATGAACATACCCCTTGCCCAAATATTTATCTGGAGCCCTGTATGTATATAATTATGGTATATTTCTGTATTTTATAACAACTTTAACCCACATGTTTTGCTCAGTAAGAAGTATTTGGTCAGTAGACATCAGGATAATTGAGTTAAATCCCTAGAAGAAACCATCATACATTCTTGGTAATGACCTTGTTGAAAGTATCACTACTAAGGCCATTACCCCTCAGCTGTTGAATTGAATGATTCATGTTACCTTGTAAAGAACAAGGTTATTTTTCTGACACAGTATCTTGGAGCATCTGGTACATTACTTATAAACACTGTTGAAAGCAGAATCTATGTAAAGCCTAAAAGTTTACCTAGAATATACATATGTGGTGTTGATGGTACCATGTAATTATATTAGAATTTTATTATTTTCTTCTAATTTATTTTGATAAGAACTGTACAGCTATATAACAATCATTTTGTGAATAAAATCAAAGATTTCTCAAAGAGTTATCATTATTGATAAGCTGCAGAGAATGTAAGCTTAAGACTGTAAGACTTTTTAAAAAGATTTCTTACTGGGTTGAGTTTGTGTCCAGAAACATTAATGAGGTACACTGAGCTCTGAGATATTGCTGAAAATAATACATCATCATTTGTTACAAACATTTTCTAACTTTTGAACTTATAAATTTCATTTCAGAAGAGAGACAGTATAATTGTAGATGTGCCTGTTGGTCGGAGTGGAGATTACCTTTTGGTGACTGCTGGAACAGTTATCACCACATTGTTTGGGTGTTTTGTGCTTACTATGAAAACACTTTACACAAATATTAAAACTAAAGACAGCTGATTGATCTCGTAAATTCTGTTAGTATAACAACCAAATAAATGTACCAATGAAAGATGAAATTTAGTGATGATGAAATTAACATAGCATTATACCATTTAGAATATTGATATAATTACATTCATTGTTTGTATATCTTGTTGTCTGTCTGGTTAGTGCAGTAAGTACACAGTCTATCCAATCTCATGTGTTTCCAGTTCTGATTAATTTTACAAAGAGAAGTAATCAAATCCCGCAGATGCGATGTGAAGCAACAGGATTTCAGTAACAAATTTGGACTTGTTCCACAGTGCATGCTCATGGTTACAACAGCGAAAAATATCTGTGATTATCCGAATGTTTAGTTATGGAGAATTTTCCGAAGACAATTGGATAATACTAATGTCTGCCATGTTTGAAGTTGAAACGACAGATTTCCTTATTTGAAATTCTCAATTGGTGCCTTTTTTCTGTGCATATGCTTACAGATGTGTTTTTTTTCTCGACGTAAACATGTTTCAAAATATTAATATTGACCTCTAGCATTGCGCGATAAACGCATGTCTAAAGTCCGTAAACACCTCATTACAGCTGTCGGAAATAGTTGCAATGGATTGTGGCATTCTCTCAATATTGTTTAAGCTATTTTTACCAGTTGCGAATCCATGTCATGATGTGTGTAAATAAGTCCTTGAAAAAATATTTCAATGGTGTTTTATATATTTATATCAGTAACAACACAATGTCATGTCAACATGGGATGTCATATTGGTCTGAAGAATTTCAGCTTACATTTTGAATACATGTATTGCCAAATTAAAGTTTAAATGAGATTTTTTTCTATAGTGTTTGTAGCCTTTAATGTTCTTTGTATCCATCACATATCTAAACATTCATGTATTCTCTTCTTCTGACCACAGGAACCTGATATTTAAAAAAAAAAAATTGTTTTTTCTATATGATACGTAGTAAACTTTTTTATTGAGTTTTTTTTTTTTTTTTTTTTTAAATATCAGGTTCCTGTGTTCTGACTGCATAGAACACATTTTATGTTACTATTTTGTGATATTATATGAGTATATTCGTTCAGGCATACAACACAAAACTTGCAACCAACAAACAAATCCCTCATTATTTACAAGTACCGGGTACTCTGAGTCTGGATTATCGCAAGCATCAAGTCTGTTCCGATGACTTCGCAAGAAAACAAGGTTTTACTGTATTACATTATTAGGGCAGTTAATTGACACATTTCACTATGATATAGGTAAATACAGACAATTCTATGACATAAGTGAAAAGATAACATTACAGATTTTATTTGATCATTATGTCAAATATAAATAATGGGCTGAAATATTACCCCATCTAACATGTGCTGACATTGGAGGTTCAACAGATGTATAACTAGTGATATCCCCTTGTTGTTGCCTTGTTACAGACATAGGAACTGTAAAACTAGTTTGTAGGTATCAATCAACTAATTGCATGATAGTGAAGTGTGAAAAAAATTTCTGCTTCATGATCCTCAGAAAATACAGAGGTACCAGAGCTGGGCTGGCAATTGCTGCCCCAATATTTTGGCAAGCCTTTTTTTTCGAATATTCACCCCCTCCTAAACCCACCCACTCTGCCAGACCCAATGTCGAATTGCTTCCGGCCTCCCCCAGTTATCATGTATGTCATATTAACAGCTTCATAATAACACAAAATATCCTGTAACACAAATCCTCATTCATTTCTTATTGGGCTACTACATGTGGATTCTAAATTAACAGATCTTGCACCATCAGCTGGTGAAAATGTTAAATTACCTTCAATGTCATCAACAGAGGTAGACAAATCTTTCAAACTCTAGCAGAAGGTGAGATAGGACAAATTATCTCCCTTGATGAAACAAGAAATCTGCCAGAGACCTTGACCTATCTGGGCTTTCAATACCATGGAGATCTTGATCTATCATATTTTGGCGACCTTGACCTGTCACTTGGTCTTTCAAATCTAGTGTAACCTTGAACGTAATCAAACCTTGGAGATCGTGATCTCATTTCATCAACTGCATCAGATGACTGTGCCCTCTGTACAGGAGAATAGCTGTCAAGATTTCCATCTCTATCAGCAAACCTAGTGTTCATCTTGTTAAATGCTTTGTGAACGAGCTGAATATTCTACATATCCTGGTATGTACAGTCAGTAAAACATTTAGGGATATAACAACTTGGCTGCAGTCCAGTAGTTAGTGCGCTGGATTTCGGTTTTGGTTCCCGGTTGTGGCAGGTCATACCCTTCCATGAATATTTGACAACTATGCCTGTTCCTAGTGGATGGGCAAGTTAGTACTGGTTAGAATATAGTCCAGGAAAACTGGATAAGTGAACTGTCCACTGTATAAAACTGCAATATTGTTGAAAAGCGGCATTCCCCCCCCCCCACCATAAACAACTTGATAAATTCTTCTGAAGCTATATTAATTACAGGAAGATAGCATCAGAACTATCACCATTAGCTATGACTAAGGTTACTTCTGTTTTTTGAAGCTCATGACATTTAACAACAGTAGCAATTTTCACCGGATTCATAAGATTATATTTTGACTTTATCAGAGTATAACAGAACACCATTTGATAATCTACTGTTTATTATTTATGTACACTTGGTAATTCTATTTTAATGGTATATTCAATGTACATGTACAAAAGCTGGCCTTATTGTCAAAACATACAAGCGTAAAACATGATCAATTAGACAATGACAAGAAAAAAAGAGTACAAAACATAAACTGTATATCTGGAAGTTGAAACATTGTATTTAGCATTAAGAAGAATTTGGTGTCAAAATTATCAAATTGAGTAAATCATATAACATATAGTGTAATTGCAATCATTTGATAATTAAAAAATACATGTATCTACAACAAGTAAACATAATTTTGACAGCAGTTGAACGGAAATTGCATTGAAGTTTTTATGAATTTTTTATTTTGTTGCTAGAATAGTTCACATTCATAAAAACCCTTTAAAGCCATGTTTAATAAGATATTTAGTCATTCTTCATGGGGCATGCTATATAATAATGGACATTTAGTAATAATTTGACGTACAAGAAATAGTTGATGAGGACAAGTAAAATGGTTTGCGTTGAAAAAAAATGAGATGTTCAATGATTATGTACATGATATAATATGTAATAGTGTAATGATACATGAAATCGGACATAATTATGAAAATAAATAATGTCTATATACAACAAATGCAACAATCAATGATATACAAGTACACATGCACCAATTTGTATTTCTCTTTACATAGTACCACATTAAGTCGGATGTTTCAATTTATATCAGAATAGTAATTTCCTTGGGAATAGTAGGTATCAAAAAATTAATTCAGACATTTTCTTCAATAAATCTACAGAATTTTTTAAACATTATCCCCTAACAAAACAAAAGTAATTTCATCACAGAATATCAAAAACCATGATTATAGAATTATCTCATCATAAGACCGACATTTATTCATCGACATGTACACAACACAATAAGAAATACAGACCAAAATTAATTAATTCAAAAGGTGATACATATAATTGTGTAACCCATACCCAACAAACTGTCCAGAAAATCAGTAACAGCACAAGTACATTCAAAGATCTACAAACGATCTCTCTAATTCTTCATTGCATAATGATTGTGTATGTATGAAAAGATGAATAAGCCTAAAAAAGAATGATATATTAACAGAATTAAGAATAAAAATATTTATATCTTCTGCTCCTCAAATAGAGTTTCATCAGTTGCATTATAATTACAATCAAGTTTCAGTTTTCAGTATGATTCTGTCAGATTACTGCTTGAAAAACGATCTCAATTAATAGGAATGATTATTTAGTTTTCAGCAAAATATGTACAGCAAAATGAATCAAAGACAGAATCAATTGTTTGTAATAATCCAGAGATGACCTTCGTACATTTTTCTTCTTAATATCTTCTTTGACCCTGACAAACTATGATCTAACATCATGCCAGATTCTAACATGATGGTGGTCTGTCTAGATATGACCTGTTCCTATGAAGAATGCATGAATTTATCTTTGAGAGATTTTAGTCGCTGGACAAAGAATGTTTCAAGTACTTCAGCACACTGGAAGAATGGAGTATCAGGTGGATTGTAGAGTCGACAGTTATTGAAGACTTTTGTCACATCTTTAATAAAATCTGTTAATCTTCGATACTGATGTGCATCCAAGTTAGTTTCTACTTGAGATAAATCTGAAATTAAATGAGGAAAATTTACGTATTAAGACTCCATTGTTAAGTCAAAAGTGAAAAATATTCACACAAGGACATTCTGTATGGTGCACATTCATACAGACAATAACAAGAAGTGTTTGTCAAACTGAATGCCATCTGGAGGGTAAGACCTTGACCTTATCATCTATGATATGACCAACCAAGTCATAGGTCCTATGGCCCATTAAATCGTTCTCTAGTCATTGGTCAGGCAAGGATTTTCGTGTTGTAGGTTACTTCAACCCATTGACCTCAAAATCGTTAGGGGTCATCTGTATGTGATGTTCATGTTCAACCTTCCAAACATGTCTAACAAATGTAGAGAAAATCATTCTCTACTTATTGGTACGACAAGTTATGGACAGACCGACCATGCATGTCATTGTGAGGCAAGGACAAGGTTAATGCCATAACAAGACATAAGTGAATAACAATGGCACCAAGTCACTAGTTACCATAAAATAGCATGACTTTCATCATATAAAAGAATGCAAGTATTTACATAATGACAAGAACACATAAACAGATTAATTTACCCATTGGATCTTTAACAATGTTGTAATAATCAGGAACTTCCGCTGGATCTACTGGTTCAAGGAATGGCCAACCCATCTTGTGAGACTGAAATAGATATACAAATAGTTTCATTTCAATTGAAAATATCTTAGTAGAACATGTCATTCTGCACAGCCAGGGTCATGATAAACCTACTTTGAATCTCCTAAAGGTCTTCATAAGTTAGAATATACATCTATAAAAATCAAGCTAAAAGAAAATATATCATTATGTACCTGCAAACTTCGTAGAAGGCGATACAACATATCATAGTCTCTTTCATTGAGTTCCTTCAAATTAATTGGATCTTCTTGATCTTTACGCTGACAGTTTGGACAGATGTAGGAGTCAAGGTCATCAGCCTCTTTCTGAGTTATACCAACACATTCACAATGGAACCAGTCCTGACAACGATCACATCCGACATAGAACCTAGAATATATATATATGTAATAGAAATACATATACAATGTCAATCCACGATATGATAGGTAAATTCAATACGATTTAGACCTGTGAAATTAATATTAATGAATACATCCTGGTACTAACAAGAGCATAGTAAAAGTGGCAATACCTATCTACATGCGCTCATAAAGATTTAAAACATTCTATGAACATTACAGACAGTGAGACTGTAATGAAGTATTAACACAATAGCCAGATGTTTTAATTCTAAGAGACAAAATTGTGAATACCTGGATTCATCATAAGGTGTTTTACAAAGACAATAAAGTTCTTCAGTAGCTGTCTCTTGTTGTTTCTTACAATCATCACAAACAAAGGTATCAATATATTTAGATTGAGATTCTGTGATATTAACACATTCGCCATGATACCAGTTAGAACACAGATCACAACCAATATAAAACCTGAAAAAAAAAGACAAACACAAATGAATGCATGCATGTACCAGATTATGATAGAATTACAGTCTTCTAATTAGTGGGTTGCCCCTGATTTTAGAGAGTTTCCTTCACAAAGTATATAGTCCGGCAACCTGTCACAAAAATTAATTCAAAGACTAAAATTACAATACACATGTATTCAATACATGGAAAAAGCAATTTGATATGTAATGTTTGCACAATATTATTCAGGTAGTAAAAGTTAAACAATTTAAACATGCTCAGATTTTTCTGTCAACAAAATTAGATTAAAGAAATAAATTCCAAGTTTAAAACGTTCAGACCAGACAGCAAAAATTATTCAAAAAGAGATAACAGTAAGCCTTGAAACAAAGAGATAACTGATATCCTTACCTGGCTTCATCATATGGAGTTTTACAAACACAGTACAGTTTTCTTTTAGGGTTAAGGCCTTTTGGAATACCACCAGTGGAAATAATCTTCTGTTTCTTTTTCTTGGCTTTAGCAGCTTCAGCGACCTAAAGTTGAGGCATGTCCAGATATACTTAAGTTACAAAAACTTCATATTTATTTAATATAGAGAGCAGTGAAGTGTTGAAATTCATGGTTTGCATGATCGCTATATGAGAAGAATTTACAAGTAAATTCATCTCATAATAAAACTATGTTTAATTTGAGATATAGACTTAAATCATCCAAAGTCCACCATTGTACTGTGAGATTCACATTCCTGTCTCAAGCAATAAGAAGCAAGAAGAACAAATATAAAAACCTGAAAGCATGTAAATAAGATTATGACTGTGTGATATTAAATAAATATTTAAATAAATAAATTGTTTCCCATGAATGATATATATTCAAAATGTTCTAATACAATTATGAACTATTTACCTGTGCACTGGATGGAGGCATGGGTGGCAGAGCATGTTGCTGTCTAATATTTTCTTCTTGTCTCTTCTGTAATATCATGGCTGCAGGTACAATTGTTTGTCTTGCTGGAACAGCCTTCTTTCTACTTGAAACCTGGGTCTTCAATGCTTCTTGTATCTCAGTCTACAACATATGAAGTACCACTTTAAACATTTTTTTTAACTACATCATCAGGGGTGTGACTGCTCCAAGAGCAAAAAGGCTGAAATACCCTACCCCCACCCCATCATGCTAGCAAAAACATCATTTTTGAGTAAGTCAGTCTGAATCTGGACCCTTTTATTTCAAAGATTTTAAGACAAAAAAGAGGAAATCAGCTGAAAGGAGGAAGAATCACACCCCTGATCATGATACATACTCAACTTCAGTTATGAAATTTTTTGAGAAGCACAACTTTTTGATTGAACAAAACATCAGAGTGTGGTTCACATCTGCTTTTAATCATTCTAAAGAACAAAATTTGTACTCGTAACTTTTTATTTCAAATATACACAGTTCAAGGGACGAAACTTAGTGGTTATATTTTCGAAAGGACTTCTATCTAACATTATCAAACCATGTCTGTATACCAAATTAAACCTGCTATGAGTAAAAAAATACAAAATTAAAGAAAAATAGTCTTAGTAAAAGAAATGTTGATAATTAACTTGAAATTAGTCTAATGAAAAAAGAAATTAATTAAAACACCAGCTTTGTGTTGCATATAATTTCTCAGAACATTTTACACTTCAGTTTCTTAGTAACACAGTGGTTAAAAATAAAGCAATCATATTCATAATACAGGACACAGACTGACCTTATTGGACCATTATGACCAGACTGGCCTGCTACATTACACTATGATGGTGCAAAAAAAAAATATTGAAGTAGATAAGATAGAAAGGTGGTGGTATTATTTTATTTGGCATTAACAGTTGTATTTCCTAACCTGAATTTCAAGTTGCATATTTCTCTCATTCAGTGAGCGTTTACGAAGGATTTCTTTCTTCAAAGCTTCCTTGTGTTTATATAGAGTTTGCTGGATCTTAGTTGCTGCAAGTCGTTTTTGTTTTTCTTCAGCAGACTCTTGTTTCTTCTGCAATTTCTGTTCTTTTCTTTCCTCTCGTTCTATCTTGTCCAAAATTCCCTTTAAAACTTGATTGCATATAGCAACCCTGCAACACAGAATATTGAAAATTCATACACCACTCAAGCATTTCGTAAGAAATAATTCATTTGTAAACAGAATTTTTTTTTCAGAAGAATCTGTAGTTCATAATTACAAGGAATGAATAATTAATGCGCAACACATATTTATTGCCGAAGTTTCGTTTCATACAGAAATCTGTCCACAATTAGTCCGCCTATCTAGACAAAAATATAGTTTCAACTTTTGACTTTTGCTCAACATATCACAGCACATTTATCAAACAATGTGTATTAATAATAACCTTGCATGAGTTTCCTTCTGTTCAGGTGTTAGGAGAGCAGCAGCTTGTTTAGCTCTAGCAATCTTTGCCTCCTGTGACTCTACTATAGTACGGTTAACTTCCTGTCGAGGTATAGATGTTATATGACTAGGTGGAGTAACAATAGTTTTCACATCATCATGCTTCTGTTGAACCATATGTTTTTGCATAGCAAGAAGTTTTGCTTGTATTTCTGGGGTTTGATTCTGCATCAAAGCTTGACGTACAACTGCAAGACAAATGAAACATTTAATAAGCACTAGCTTAAGTATCGACGATAAATTACAAATAGAATCTATCTCATTACAAATATTTCATTGTGACTTGATGCGGATTAAAGTACAAAAGTTAAAAAAGTTTCTAAATTTTATCAGCATATATCTTATAAGTTTATTATACAGTTACCTTCTTGGACCACTTGTGGAGTGACAGCATACTTCTGTTGAGCAGTCATTGAGATTGGTGATTTTACTGGCATTACAGCTGGTGGTGAACCAGGAGTTGGTGACTTTAATTGACTCTGAGGAACAGTTTTGTTATCTACTGAAGAATCACCACTGGTAAGTGTGAGAGTCTGAGCACCAGAATCCCCAGATTTCACTAATTTTAGTTGTTGTTGTTGTTGCAAGGCTGCAAGTTGTTGTGGAGTAACTGTAATAGTCTGTTGTCCACCTTGACCTGTTAATATAGCTGTAGCTCCTGACACTGCACCAGCTGATGATACCTGAAGCACCTGTCCTGATTGAAGCTTCAGTTGTTGTTGTTGTATCGCTTGTTGTAACTGGGCCTGTTGGGCTGCTATCACTTTCTGTTGTTGTTGTAACTGTTGCTGTGTTTGTTGTATAGCTTGATTCTGTTGTCCTGACACAACTATCTGTGGAGTGACCTGTCTGATGATCCTAGGACCTTGTGGTGTGTTCACTTGTACCACAGAGCCACCACCTGCAACTTTCTGAATAACGGAGGTTCCTAGCTTTGCTGGTGAAATAATTCTAGCAACTTGACCACCAGATGTAAGAACTGACACAGTACCTACAGACGACTGTGGTGTACTCACAATGACAGCACCTTGAACAGCTCCATGAATATTGTCTTGAGAAGCAACCATTACTTTGGTAGGGGTTGCTCCAGTAGATGCTTGCTGCAAACTCACTGGTGTCCCTGCACTGTTAATTAGCACTGTTTGCGGTCTGACCTGTGTTTGAGCCACTGGTTGTGCAACTTGAATGGAAGTTGCAGGCTTAGCTACTTGTACACTAGAGGACACAGTTTGGACCACTGCACCAGGAGAAGCAGTCTGTTGTTGAACCTTCTGTTGTGGTATTGTCACCAACTGTAGGCGTCCATCAGGTAATCTTATCACTTGTTGACCTATAAATATATCATTCCAGGAATTTTAGTTTAAAACATTGGTTTATTTAATTTACAACAGATGTATACAAAGCTTAAATTCATTAAAAATAAAACTAGATGTTTGTTTTTGAATGAAAATGTCCTTCTCCCCCATTTCTGCTGAACATTGGACTACTGAGTTAGCCATTCGTAACATGACCTTAGCTTTAAACCTTGGAATGTTGCACATTATCATTGTCTGATGGTGGTGAGTAACTGTTGTTTTACAATTGTCCAAGAGATGTCCAAGTTATGGCCTGGACACAAAATATGGACAGACCAACCTACCAACAGAAGCAAAATCAATATGGGGGAGACATGTGTAAATATGTATAATTGCATGGAGTAAATCAAGTAACCTGGCACATCAAACATATGTACTTGATATAACTGGTAGTCCAGTGGATAGATTCATTAACATTGAAAATCATTAAAATGCATCAGGAAATGTATTAAGTTCAGACATATAGCATGTGTACCATTGACAGGAGACTTACCAGGCATAAGGCCTCGTACTTGAAGTTGACCATTAGGTCCTTGTATAATTTGAACATTCTGTACACCACCTGTAACTGCTTGAGATACTGTAGTCTGTGGTCTAACTTGTGGAACACTAGCAGCTGTTAAAACAATATGATCAATGAATTAACCACAACAAAAGATATTTTACCATCAAGACATTAATTACACACTGGGTAAAGATTAAGTACATTATTGGATAACAATACTTATTGAAAGTAATTGGTCATTTTGAAAATGTTTGAAACATCATTCGCAAAGAGCATAACAAAACAAAATCAGAAGTTTGTAAGAAAAACATTTACCTTTTATTATAGTTGGCTGTACTGGAGTTGGTGCAGCTACAGAGGCTAATTTGATAGCAGTTAATGTCTGACCCCCAGGTTGCGATTGGGTACTAGCAGCAGGACTTGGTTTTGGTGCCAAAGTGACTGTTGATGTTGCTGGACGTAGTGTAATAGACCCAGTACTACCTGGAATCTGAACTTTCACCATTGGTCTTACACCAGATGCAGAATTAGCTGGGATAGTTATCATTCCTGTAAAAATGAAAAGTTGAACAGAATAATCATCCATATACTGTATACGTCTTTTATTCTGCGGGTGCAAAATTTAGCGTTTTTAAGATGTTCATAAATTGGTAGGTTCTATATTTGGCGGTTTCATATCCAACCGCCAAAATAAAACCGATGTTCCTAAGCGCCAAAATTAAAACACTTGTCTTAAGAAATAAAGTTTCCACCACTATTTTACCAAATATCTTCCTACCTACTATCGTAACAAGTGAAATGTATAAACAGCAAGAATAAGATACATGAACATCAGTGTTGGTAATTACTTGGGATCGAACAGAAGTTAATACAATGGCTAAAAGTGATTATTTGTTTCGATAATTTATCTTATATTGACACATACTGTTATTATATCGTGTTTAATTTAGTCTTTCTATTTGTGCCGACAAAATAATTTTTATATGGTGTGACAAATAAGCTGTATTGTTTGAATCGTTGTTTCAATTAAAATTTGCCCTAAGGCAAATAAACGTAATGCATGTACTTTAACTGATGAACGTAAACAAGTAATAATACATGTACAAACATACTAAACAAACAAACAAATAGTATGTGAAAAAGTGTTGGTTACACCTTTTGGTAACAAAAGTTACAATAATTTTCTTTGACAAAATAATTGGCGGTGTTCATTATTGACGTGGTTTTATATTGCACGGTCTAGATTTGCCGATTCCGTTGCTGACCGCCAATATCGCCAAAATAAAACGGGCGCCAATATCAAGACGTATACAGTACCATGAAAGGAACAAACTAATAAAATTTCACATTTCGGATGATGTTAAAATTGCATTAACAAAATTATTTCTTCTATAGGTAGTGGTTATCGCTTAACATACAGTACAATCTCTCCAGAGTGGCCCTCTGTAGAGCAACAACCTCTAAACAACAGCCGATATTTGCAGCTCCCACAGGGTGTTGCTCTACAGAGGTTGTACTGTAGTTCTATTTTTTTATTTACCTTGTGTATTTTTTGGCTGTACTTGTTGGATCTTCTTAATCAGATTGCCAGGTGATAGAATAGTTGTCATACCACTGGATGTTTTTAGTACAGCTGATCCAGGGGCCAATGAAGACAAACCTTTCAATACTGTAGTAGCACCAGCTGCTGTGAATGCAACATAAAAAGTTAAATATTACTGTTTTAAGACACATGTAGACAAACTCAGATAGCTAAGGTTTCACAGAATTTCATTTCAGTATGAATTATTATTCTGATAATACACACCACCAGACCAGATTTACTTATTCCTCTGTCAAGCAGACAGGAGTTTTTTAATATATCACTTTTGCTGATTACCTGAAGTTAAAAGACTTCCACCAGCTGTGGTTAATGTTGTAACAGTGGTTTTGCCTTGAGCTTCCAGTAAACGTTTTTGTTGCATGGCAGCTCTCTGTTGCTTTAATTGTTCTTCCATCTGTTGTTTGATTTGAGTAGCATTTTGTTGTGCTTGTTGACTACTTAACTTCTCCTTCAACGCAGCCCTCTGCTTTTCCACTCTGTAATTAATTCAAACACATAAAATTATAGCTTAAATTCCAGCACAGGACTTTAAGACTTAATTCCACATGATTATTTAACTACAACAGAATAAGATATTTCAGGAACAATAATTACAGTAATTTGACATTTCATTCTTTTGACATGTATCTCTTTAACATCTGGACCGGTCTTATTTTTTTTAAGGTCCTGAACATGACTTTCTTTTCTATGGATACCCAAAGCATTATAATAAATCTAAAAACATTATTAACATACTTTTCACCAAACATTTTGATCTCCCATAGTTCTAACATTTCTTCAGCTATCCAGTTCTCTGTAACACTTGGTTCTGTCAGTTTTGGAGACTCTGGTCTCTTACGCTCTCTTAAACCACTCCTCTGTGGTGTGTATTTCTCTACAAAAGTGATCACATTTTGTTAGTGCTGCAACGTTATACCGGTATATTGCAATACAGTGTCGGGCCAATACGTACCGTGGTACGATAACCGTGTACCGCTATATTTTCTATAATAATTGAGCACATAATCTTGAATTAAATGACTGCAAACACAGTTTTTAGACCGATTCATCCCTCTGAATAACCAATTATTGAATATTTGAAGTTTTCCAATAAACCTATATTGATACAGTGTATAAAGCCGATTGTTTATCTTTTGATACTGATAAGCCATCTTCTGGTTACACTATATAAATAAACTACCTTAAACAGTTATATCTCTATACAGTTATGGGTAAACACTTGAGTTGACAGTGGTCTTAGTTTTACTGTGTTTTTCATTATGTACATCTCTCACTCTGTATTACAATATGGTTAGACTGAATTGCAATATATTGAAATATGGGTTAAAGATGCCATATTGTTGCACCCCTACATTTCGTACACATGTAAACATAAGTAAAAGGTGGGCAGAGCCACCTAACATATTGTGTTCATCTTCTATGAATAAAAGATTCTCTATAAACATCTATTTATACTTATTGTAAAATACATGTAGTTTCACAAATAAACACATAAATGAGTGCTAAAAGATTCACATGCTGATTACCTTAACTTAAGTTTCTTACCTTTAGGTTGTTGTGGCACTCCAAGTGGTACAATGATTTTCCTCACAAGAAATTCAGATCTTAGGCCATGAGGACCGATATCTCTACGTTTCAGCAGTTCAGTTGTGGTAATCTCAGATTCTGTGGAAATAGTATTGGTTCCACCAGCTGGTGGCTTCAGGGCCATATCATCCCATCGTACACAAGCCCAAAATACTTTAAGCTGTAATGCTGCAGCAGCAAGAGATTTAATAGTCTGCAACCTATAATTAAAAGCAGTCTTAAACAAAGGTCTGGGACAAGGATACGGCCAATTAACATTTGACATTTTACACTCATACTTAAATCCATGGACTTCAATCTTTCCCCCTTTCCTAGAAAGTTTTCTCGCTTCCCATTTTTCCAAAACAAACAAACTTTTGTTACCAGATGGTGTAATGGACTTATGTGCAGGAGGAAGAGAAGTCTTTTTGATTGCTTTTTTCTTCAAACCTCCTTTTGTCACTTTCATCAAATGCACTTTATCATGAATTTTTCGCACAGGAGGAATTTTAGATTTTATATCATTAACACTCATTTTCTCTAAAGCTTGTCGGATGAATGCCTGAGCTTCAGAGTATGTAAGGTTTTTGCCAGTTTTTTGTGCAATAAGCTGAGCTAAATTTCCAGGAATTGATATGGTGGTTGTTTTCTTAGCACTAGTTGAAGCAACCCCTGGAGATTTCACAGAAACTCCACCTGAAGGTTCTTTAGCTTCACCTTCCTTTGAAAAAGGCACATGTACTACTTTTGGTGTATTGTTCGAGTTTTCATGATTATTAGCAGATTTGTTCACATCATCTTTATCTCCAATCACATCAACTTCTTCATCTTCATTACCACTTTTATTAAGATCTTTTGTGGAATCATCCGTATCTTTTTCTTCATCCACCTTATCATCGTCATCTTCATCTACTTCCATCTGAACATCTCCAGCATCATCAACATCTAGATCATCATCTTCTTCCTCTTGTTCTGCCTCATAACGACATAAAACGGAATAGCACTGGCCTGAAACATTTCCTGCTCGACACAAAGGTGAGTAGCATCCATAATGCACACGACAAGATTTCTTAGGCTCTGGTTTGATCACAACTTCTGGACGTGTCAAGGCAATGATTTTCTTCTCTGGAGAAGCAGATACTTCTTGCTTCTCCTGTTTAGCTGCCTCAAGTTTCAGTTTCCACTGTAGTTGCTGCTGAATACTTTCTCTTTGTTTCTTTTCTATTTCATCAAGTCTGTATCTACGTTCAAGTAAATTATCTAGTCTAGAATATGGTTTAGTGACCTTAGGGTAATAAGTGTGTTCTTTTATTGCCTTACTAACATCTATGAGATCAACATCACACTTTTTAGTCAATAATGAATATGCTTTCAAATTTGCCTTTGAAAAATTTCCCTGAGCAACTCTTACAAATCTTGATTCCTTTTTTGGAGAAACACTTTCAATATCAATGTTTTCTTTTTCATCAGTGACACTCTCCTTTTGTTCACTTTTCATGTCATCCTCAACTTTGGTAACTTCATCATCAGCACCTATATCCATTGGTTCATTCTTAACATCACCTATTGTTTCTTCCTTTATTTCATCCTTCATAGTTTCGACTATTTCCTCTTTTAAATCTGTTTCCATTTTTTCAATTTTTAATTCATCACTGGATTCACTTTTGATTTCACTTTTCACAGGCTTGCTTTCATCATTTTCTTCAGTTTTCACCTCCTCTTTATTAACTGACTCTTTGACATCATTTTCATCTTTGCATGAATCAATGCTTTCTGTTTTAGGTTTTTCTTCCGATTGGTTTTGACTATCAGACACCGAATTGTCTTCTAGAATGATAAATTATTTATAATTGAATTAAATAGTACAGACAGAAACATCAAATTTAAATACAACAAATGTACAGCCTATGAAATCATATTAACAGTTCTTTATTTATTTTACCACATTTTAATAGCACTTTTTTCATATATAAATTTACAAAAATATGTTTATTATATTATAGTAAATTACAAATAGGCTAATGGTTATCTTTATTATGAAAAGCATGTTCTTCAAAACATTTCAACATTTCAGTTTATATCATAGGTATTTTAGAGTCTTTGTGTCAAAGCACAGAATAAAAGTTCAACAAACTAAATAAATCAATTATATGATGGAGTTAATAATGACCTTGTTCAGCAGAACCAAAGAATTTTAACTTTCGATTTTGAAGTTTCTTTGCAGAAGCACGCAGGCCAACGGTATCCATTGGTGTGTGATTGGGCTGCCAATTACAGCTTACCCAACCCCAACCATGACCACCAGTAACACGATATTCTTCTCCTTTTTGCTTCCACACCTGAATGAGAAATATGATTTGATAAAACTTTAGAGAAATAAATAAAGCATCAACATGACCATGCCAAACAAAGATTTCTGGCTGTTCAACAAATATCAACCAAGGTTTACTAATATACAACATGATATTTACTTAAGACATTTACCTGATGCTTTAGACCCAAGGTATATTTGATCCAAATTACTGGGCGTGAAAGTTCCTCTTCCGTCAGTTTTTTCTGCTCGCGTTCTTTTTTCTTCATCTCCTCACGATCCAGAGATGTAATTCGTTTCAACTTCACATGACCTGTTCAAAGAAATACATACTGGGATTTAAAAATACTGCAATAGATTATTTAACCTTGCAACACTAAACCTAATTTAGCGCAGTAATAGCGAATTACACAATTCAAAACGCAGATAGTAAAACGAAGAGATGCCAGACTCAGATTCCTATCATTCAGTTCAAGTATGTGATTTTTTTCAGACAAAACAAAATAATCTATTTTAGTTTCTTTAGAGGTGTAGTCATCATTTAGAAACCATGCGTCTGTCATAATGAAGCCGGACTGCCAGTACATTCTAGACATTGGCAGAGTTTAGTGTGAGCTTAGCGGTAATTACAACTCTGGGTAGAGATTGGGAGTTTATTTGTTAAACCACTTACCTAAAGCTTCATGCCAGACTGGAAGGATAAGAACGGGTTTGATAACTGATTCTAGAATAGACAGAGCTAGAGCAAAGTCATCAGGTTTAGAACAATGATGAAGAGCTTTCAACCAAGATTGTCGATGTAGCTGCCAGTTTGGATGAAGGAATGGAGACGCTAAACTACTTTCAAGCTGAGCCAAGCTTAATCTCAGAGTGGATACAGTCATGATCTTATTGCCATTGGTTGTACCGTTCCATTTGAACTCGCTAAGATTTGTTAGACTAAACTTGTGTGAGAGATAACGACGTTTGTCACGTTCTTCATTATGCTGGTGCTTGTTTAAGGCCAAATTTTGAGTAGAATACTGATTTATGTATTGTTTATAGTTGCCATCCATACCTAAAATAAAAATAGAATTATTTCAATCACATCAATAAATTCAACATTACACAGGAAAGAACTGTCAGATAAAATTTTAACTAAATGATGTTTACTTACATTTTTGTCACCAAAATATCTGACTAAAAAAGTAGCAATTTAGAAATTATTGAAGTGATACATACATGCATGGGTGAAAGTTGAGAATCTTGAAAATCCTGACAAATAAGCTGGGTTTCTAGGTCAAGGGAAAGCCCTCCGGAGGCTTCTGGATTTTAGCATTTTAGAGTAGTAAAAACTCATTTTATATCTTAAGACCATACTGGCCTAGTATCATTTATCTGTATTTTAACCATTATAATAAGTTTGTATATCTCCAGTTTTCCAAGAGTTAAAACAGAGAAACATGTAATTTTTTTTCAATCTGAACACATACCAAACTTACTAATACTTTTATTCCGACCCTTATTTTGCTATTCGAATTTAGACAAATTGGGAAAACGACCCTCGGCGATGGGAAAATTCCGGTCAATCCGGACAACTTTCACCCATGTACATGTATAATACTAATTTTGAATATCATATTACAAAGTTCAAATAATTAAACATTTATCAATATTACAAACTATGCATTTACATACCAAGCTTAAAATATTGCTGTTGTGAGAAGATGGATGATGTAGAGGCCAGTTTACTACGAGCTATCCGGGTAATCTCTCCATCCTTATTAATAATAAGTACCTCGTCACTTGATGAAGAATTTAATGACCTAACATTGGATGTAGTAGTTTTTATTGTGGTCCCCATCACAGAATCAGAGAACAATTTAGGAGTGAGAGAACCTGTCTTAGACCGTGTGATCATAGTTCTTCCTCCTGCTGTAAATAAGCAATTAACCAGTGAGACCGGGTACCAAACCATGTCAATTAGTTTCAAAGCCATAAAATCAACAAAACTGCAACACATAAAATGTGTCAAGTTAACATACTTCTAAATTGTCAATTATATAGTCAAATACATTTTAGAATGTGTACTTTTATGTTTAAGAATTAAAAGAGAAATTATATTTTATGATATTGATCTATGGGAAAGATTTTACACGACCACAAAATTAATTTCACAATGATACAATAAACAGTGTTTTTACTTTGCTGTCCATTCTCCTGTTCCTGCTTGTTATCATCATCAGTCTTTTCAGTGGATTCTGATTTCTTTGGCGCCAAACTGATCTTCATTTGTGACCCCTCCTTGTTTAATAACACAAATGTAGTACCAGATTTAGAGTTACTAGGACAAACAGATTGTATATTCATAATACTTGACGACTGTTTGCCATCTGAGTCAAGCACAATAACTTTACTATCCGATTTCTGAGAAGCATTCTCACCATTTTGTTGAGAGCTGTCATTAGTTTGTGTCTGTGTTTTTTCCTCTAGGACATTCTCATTAGGAGTTGATTCTCTAGATGAACTATCATCTTGTTTAGCTCCTACAACCACTCCAGGCTCTATAGTTTTGATAAAACTTGTGTCTTCAACAGTAGGTGACACTTGAACTGTAGTGGTGGTTTTTGTGGTTGTGGTTGTTGTGGTTTCCACATTTTCCACCAGTGCAACAGTTCCAATGTCACTAGTTGAGATTATTTCTGTGGTAATTGATGAACTGTCAGTGACTATAACATGGTTTTGAGAGGAGCTCATTATCTACAAAATAAAATTTAAACAAATGGGGTAGGTATACTATTATATACAAATGTATATATAAAAACTTCTCAACATTTTGTTGATGCACTGAAGAGTTGCCAGGCAAAACATGCATTAATTAAGCATTAAAACATCAAATTTTAGAGGCATTCCAATTTAAGCTTTATTTTTTCTTATAAAATATTTATATATCTTTAACAATATTTCAGTCAAATTTCCATGTGAATTACAATAATACCATGTTTTTTGCATCTCTAAATGGTAATTTAATTCGATGTATGCAAGAATGCAGGATACATTTTCTTCTAAATACTACTGTACTTGAACACATGATTATGTGATCCACAAAAATAAACGGGTCACGACTAAATTATGTATTCATTTCTCACAACTGACATTTAAATCTATTTCAAGAGTAAGATTTATAACCCTGGTATAAACTAATTTAATTGTACTCAACTTTTAAAGAGTGTAAATATCTTAATGCAATAGGACAGTGGATTTGCTATGTTTTTTAAATATTTTGTCATGAAAATATGTTTTATTCAACTAAATGTGACTACATTTTTGTAGTTGGTTATTTTCATTTTCAGTATATCCAATTGAATACAGGCATTTGTTATTGCCAGAAAACTATTGTAATACATAGCATAGTTTTCCCCACATTTTGGAAAAAGTACATGTACTGACTGAATTAAGAAGTATTTCGTCTGAATTAGGGATGTTTTGCACTAAAACAGACAACAGTTTTGCAAGCTTCTTTATCACAATTCACAAATATGCAATTGAGGAATGAAAATCTGCCATTTTTAATCAATTTTATCATTTCATAAAGAGTACCAAAA
This sequence comes from Lutraria lutraria, assembly GCA_964023205.1. Lineage (NCBI taxonomy): Eukaryota > Metazoa > Mollusca > Bivalvia > Venerida > Mactridae > Lutraria > Lutraria lutraria. The sequence continues at coordinate 9,846,586 of OZ026836.1, read as the reverse complement.
ATATATTACAGAAATGAGCACATTGATATTATTAAAGAAACTATTCTAGAATCAACTGTCAGAGTAAAATTACCTGCATACAATTTAAAAATTTCATTAAAAAATTCAGGAATGGGCCCTTTTACCAGTACCTACTATCAGTACTATGTAAGAGATTAAAGAACCTGCACAGAGAAGATCACAATACCACCAATAAACAGGAAACAATATCCAATCTTATAACCTTTACAGGTTTATACTGAAATCTTAAGAATAAAGAACTTCACCGACATAATTCTATTAAGTTAATCTAGAATACTTGAAATGAGTGATCGTTCAATCTGCCTAGGATTTTTTGGGCGTTGTTTCAAGCAAAATAGTTGTTTCTCAATTGGCAGTGACAGAGTAATACCCTTAAGACTTACGGAGTCATCAGATGTTTCCATTTGTTCTAAATCACCATTTAGTAGCATTTCTTCTTCTCTTCTCCTCCTTTCTTCTTCTTGTGCTCTCTTCTCTTCTAATTCCTTAATACGCTTTTCTTCTTCTTCTTTCCGCCGTTTGGCTCGATCAGCTTGAGTTTTTTCAAGATTTGCTAAAAATACAATTTCAAGTAATTAGTGATTTGGGTCCAAGATTTTCCGAAGATTCTTGAGCCTGATCCTACAAGAGATATTGGAATTTTCCATAGGAAAGCATTCATAATTGGAAATACCAGTAATCATATACCTATAGCTTGTAAGTCTTGTATAAAACATTTATGCATCATTTCAGTTTTGCTTTTTGTCTGAGATAATGACATCTCACAAACATACTACTGTAATCACCCATGTATAAGATGCACTGTTTTACTTCCACAATCCTAAACTATTATTGATCTATTGTTATTACCGGTAGATATAAAGCATTGAATCACAGCATAAACATGTGTGATCTTTAAACTGCTAGCCAACACCACACAAATATCAGAGGGACACCGACGGCAGCATGTCTTTGATCTTTTAAATTCACCGCTCTTTAATCCTGCCTCAGTGTTAGTCAATTCATGTGGGCAGACATTTTTATTTGGGGGTACAAAGTTTTCAGGTCTATTGTATGCACAGGGGTGTAGATACTCCAGATTTTTTTGTGAAAATATCTAATAAATTGTAAAGTTATGATTAATTTGATCTGCCCTGAAGGATATTCTTTAATGAAAACTGAGTTAAACATGGAAACAATGTGGTTGAGGCAAGAGGTCGGCTGCATTTAATTTTCAGCATTTTTAATTTGGCTCTATTGACACCCCTGTATGCACTAAATAAACTCCAGAATCTTCTGCTCTTCTACCGTATGATGTAGCAAAATTAGGTCAGTGTGTGTAAACTTCAAATCATATAGCTGAAGTATTGATTTTTTATCGTGTCACATGTAAGTTGCAAAGAAATATAGGATTACTGGTAGCCTTGACACTTTGTTAATTGCATAAAATTGACTCTTACAACTTCAAGATAAGTAATTTGATGTTACGTTCGTACACAAATTTTTTCCCCAAGATTTCCACTGTTTTTTACCTGCTTGTTATACACTGCAGTGAGATATACATGGGCGATTATGGCATTCTTTTTTTGGTACCTTTTGTCTAATGAAAAGGAAAATTTTCACCAACAAATCAGGTTGAAATACACCATAAAAACAGTGCCAAAAAACTAGTTTTAAGCTAGCCTCTTACAACTACCTATCAAGAATTCTTTTGGTTTATTTTGCAGTCGTACTACGTACTTAAAAGTATACAGAAGTTAGCTGAAATATATATATCGGCAAAAAGACGAAGTTTACAAATACACTAAGTTGACAAATACATGATATAGACAAAGAAAAATTTACTTTCCAAATTTACTAAGTAATATGTAAGTGCATTTTTGCACTAATAACAAACATACCACTTTCATTTTCAATGGCTGATTTTTTATTTGAGCACTTGTCTTTAGTTAAGCCTTCAGTTATGTTCATTTGTCTTACAATATCATCTCTGAGATCACTAAGAATGAAGCAAAGTTCTCGTTCCCATGCTGATGGGTCCAGTACTTCAAACAGTTCTTCTATCTGACCTTTAGTGCTATAATACCACACTTCATTCTCTCCCTCACTGTAAAATAATAAGCATAAATGATATTTGAATCCTGCACAATCATTATTCAACGAAGTATTATGAAGTCTAGGGCTGTGGATCGTAGGGTAAGAGGCGATCCGATCCAATCCACGATTCAACACTTACGATCCACAAATCGAATCACAAATATTTTGTTATCAAGTAATTCATCTTAAACTTCAACATTGCAGTCCTGGCCCCTAGGTTATACAACTTGAGATCAGTCTCCAAGCTCAAAACTCATATTTTGTCTTTTAATGGTTCTAAGTTAATTGTGATCAGACAATAATGTTATTATTGATACATTTGTCATACAGCATAATTGACCTGAATATGTATTTAAACATTAATCAGCTCTATTTTTTGAACCATAATACTTTTAGAACAGACTTGAGCTTTGAGCTCAGAGACCATTCTCAAGTTTTATAACCTCAGGGCCTGAAGATAGCTAAATTTAATTTTCTTTTAGGAATATAAATTGTTTGATGGCTTATATTTATAAGTACTCCGATCTAATTAATGGATTTACCAGCATCATTTTCTGGTTTGAGCCTGTGACCCATTATTTAAAGATCCGATGGACCTCTTGGCAAACAAATGAGACAATGTAAAATTATGTATATTCAGAGAAAAGGGATTTTTAAGAACAAAGAATACAAATTATACAATTTACGTTAAAAAACAGAATCGCGAACCACGAATCTCAGTTATGACGTTTATTCGTACTCGAATTTTCAATTTGATTCGTGATTACCTGAGTACTTGGATACTCGCCACAGCCCTAATGAAGTCGCATATTTAACCATACGGATTTCACTAGCTGAATCCCAAATAAACAAACCATTAATTACAGTATCAAAATTGATAAGAGTGACTACAGATAATAAAAAGTCTGACTTTATAATCATTCGGACGAAGCAATTAACACAAAAAATACCAACTGCTAAAATAACAACATCTTCCATGAAGTTATTCAATGTCAATATATATAAATCATTAATGTTTAAGATAACAATATAAAAATAAACATACACAATGATGCGTCTGACTAAGAACCAGTATTTTCTACCATGTCGATCATATCCAATAGGATCTTGTCTACACAGCAGACCACCTTTCTCTGCTTCAGAAACACAGTCTGTAACACCTTTAACCTATCCAAATCATATAAAACAGAGTAATTCAATACCTGCATTTGTTAACGATTGTCTATCGTTCATAATCTTAAACAATAATACCTACCTATGTGTGAATCCTTTATAAATGCAAGCTAACATTCCAACTACATTGTTGTTATTAACTCACACATATATATATAACAATATATACATCACTATATATATGTGCGCGTTTATACCAAAATTGCTGGACACGCTCAAGACATTTGGAGATGTATACAGACAGGGCCCTAGCTGCACTTTAGAAAGGGGCCCGGAGCCCTCAGGTAGGGGAATTTCGCATCATTTTGAGGAAAAAGGGGCAAATTCAGGGGATTTTTTTCAACTGCCTTATAACCCTGCAACAAACATTTAAGCTTAAAATAGCTGTATTCAAACATATTACATACATTAATATACAATTAATCAAAGGTTAATCAACCATTTAAGCCAAAAACAAATTGTTTTTTTAAATTTTTTTTTTAGGGGAATTTTTATCAAAAATAGGGGGAAAAAGTATATTATTTTAGGAGGGGAATGGGGCCAAATTTTTAGGAGGCAAATGGGGCCGAATTCGGCCCCAAAAAACGTCAAATGAGGGCCCTGACAGATGCGTTTAAAAACTATATCAAAGTGTAAATGCACAATGAACCATAAAATTCCTATTAAAGACTCCCAGGAATTAACATTTACCAAAATGGGGGCACCTATTAAGATGAGTTTGTCCTAACACAGAATGGTTTAAATTTAACTATGCTGCTTATGCAGTGTTTATTTAGACTAACAGCATTAATAAATGTCCTACGTACCCTAAGTGAAGTTAGTCATGCAAGTGTTTAAGGTTTAGTATCAGTAAATGACTTTTAAAGTGACCTTAGAAAGTGTTCTTCTATCAAATTTTTTGTTGTCGTTTGTTTAAAAGTAGTATTTGGATAAATTTACTCTTGTGTTTAGGACTTGGCGAGTGGATTTTTCTCCTCAAAAAACGGGGGGGGGGGGGGTCGCTTTAATAGGGGAGGGGCTGTTAATGGGAATTTTATGGTAATATGGAAACAAGTTGTGTATATTACTAATGTTTGGTTGTAAACTTGTAATACCTGATGAGCTCTACAAATACTACACAGCCAATCATCATCAGGCACTTCTTCCAATGGTGGTTCCACACAGGTCAAGTGATATACTGCAGAACATGTTTCACAGCATAACAAGTCACCAAGTCTGAAACAATAAACGAAGCAATTCTATTTTGTCACATATAAATATATATTATGTGTTTATAATTAGATAGATCCATGCAGGAATTTTAGCAACAAAATTTACTTCAATGAAGCACAACTTAAACTGATGATATTATTAAGCATTAATTAACAGTTGCCTAATAAAAGAAATGAGAGCTTTAAGCACATATCTTAATTACACATACTTGTGACATGCTCGACAGTGATCATCATAGTGGATGTTGCCCTCATTTAATATTTCCTCCCTCACTTTGTTGGTTGTCAGAAAAATATCTGTCAAAGTCTGCAACACTTTAAGTTTGTCTGATACAGTAACAAATGGAAATTCAGCCATTTCTAATATGGCTATTGTATCTGTGTAGTCACTAATATTGTTTTTATCACTTTCTAAGTATGTGCGAGCAACTTCTGGCCATGTCATAGCATCATTGAAGAAATAATTTAAGTTAATACTATCTTTTGTATCTGATGGTCCAAATGTTGTGCTATTGCTGTCCTCCTCCCTTAAAATGGCTTTAATGATCATGACATGTATTTCGGTGTAAAGATTACACTGTTCTTCCCCTAATAAAGAAGCGCAAAAATCCTCAAATGTGAATGGCGATAACCTTACTATAGTTCTAAAATGCCGTAAAATTTCATAAATTCCTAAACATTGCATCATATACTCAGAAGGAATCAACAAGTCAGTAGAACTAGATGGTAGAACTAATGTTGGTATCTCTATATCATCCAACATATTTGGACTTTTGGGTCGTCGGAAAAAAACAACCCGTCGTTTCCCAGATGTGCTGCTACTTTCAACACTATAATCAGAGTCTGATTCATCATCATCATTAAATGATGCATCAGAATCATCATCAACATTAGACATGTCATCAAGATTAACACTTTCAGGACCAACTGATCCAGCACCAACACTATCTCTTGACAGTTCATCATCCTCATCAAATAAATTCTGAATAAATGTTCTCCCTCTATTGGCAGCATCTCTTGGTCTTCCTCTGTTATGTTTATTACTTCTTGGTGTGGACGCTGGAGATATGCTAACTGGGGTACTAGATCTCGAATTGTTGTCTCCGACGAATCCACCACCGAAAGCCTTCGGTTTTCTTAAAAAGTTAGCAGATCTTGGGGTTGCAGACCTAGGAGGCCTACCCCGGCTGCGTCCACCCCTCCCAGGCATGGGGATTTACGATATTTGTGCCAGAACAGTGTGACGTTCAGTTGCACAAATGTAAACAAACACACGTGCTCATAGCCTCGAATTACACGAATAAGAATCCATGTTTGTAAATTTGGAAGCCGCCATTTTCCATAATGAGGTCACGTGATTTTATGTGTATTACTTCAAAGCGGCGTTTTCAAATTTCGCTTATGATTATCATCAGTAAATGTACTCGCCAGACATTAAGACATCAATAATGAATACATCAGATATTTCTCAGATAATAAAATCGGTCGTTTAACGGCACATACGTCTTCATTTGTTCGTTTTCTTTAGTTTGCTAACTGTTCTCAATCCAACGCGGCTATGCGATGCGCTTTGAAACCGTGTTCCGCATTGGATGGAAGTTTGTTTGGTATTTTGTTTGACAGTTGAGCGCGCCGTTAGTTTAATAGTTTTTATTAATCATACCAACTAAGAAGGAAGAGACAGACTTATTTTCGAGATTCAGTACTTAAGAAATTGGGTAGAAAATGTACTTCAACCAAATGAACTAAAACCGACCATTAACTTATATCCAATCAAATCACTCGTTACAAAGAGGACAAGGCCATTGATCTCGAGCGAGAATTAACGCGAAGCCACGCGAGTTAGCGAGATGTAGAATTTATTTTATAAATTCACTGCATTTGGAGACTGTGTTCTATTATAATATTTTCTATTCGACACCCGTTCAAAATATCGCATATATGATACTTGTAAAGTAACTCATGATGTGTAAATGACGCGCATTTAACAGTGTTCCTAAATTGAGGGGCATCTCAACATTTTCTGATGGGGGACATCTCAAAAATAAATTTACGAAAACAAATCAAGCGGCCCGTCATAGGCGCCTGTGCAATTTATAATGGTCCAAAAATTATGTATAGGTCTTTGGTGGATATTTCTCTGTCATGTCATATTTCATCTGAGATTTGGTGCATTGATGAACTAATTCAAATAAAATTATGTAACATTATAGAAAATACTTCCAATTTTAAACCTTATTGAGACTTTAAGCCAGAGCTTATGATAATATATTTATACATGGTGCGTGCTATTTGTTTATTATGTACGCTGTACTGTCATTTTAAGTTCAAATAAATGACTGAACATTAATTGTTTATATTATTATGTATCATTCGCTATCAAAAAGTCACGGAAGACTTAAATTTCTGGATTGAAATGATCATAATCTGTATACATATACTATAGTCATTGACAATACTATTAATTGGTTTTAACAGGGACATATATAGTTGTATTATACGTCTCTGCATGGTTTTAATCATATCATCACTGATTAATTAGTTAATTTAATTAAGTGTCAATCGTGGCGTTAATATGATACCAATTAAATGTACATTAAAACGTATGTACACATGTGCACACATCTGTGTAATGTATAAGGTTACAAATTAATGCATTACTAAGAATTTTACACATGGTACAAATCATGAAAAATGCAAAATACGAGTTGAGTGTATGTGTTAAAAAGTAAGTGCACTAAATTTATGTTTCGGAAGGTCTTTTAAATTTTAAAATTTTATTTAATTTTGCGTAAGGATGGATGAAAAATCACAAAGAACACGTAATTTAAACACCAGCAATACAATTAATGTACAAAATATCCAACATAGGCTTTTTATATATTTTCCCGGTACGAGTGAACAAAAAAGATCAATAATTCTTAAATTAATGATACATCCGCCCCTACCCCAAATAAATGCAGTACATAAATATATAACCACATGAAAAAAATACCGTCCAACAAATAAAAAACTACGAGTTGACCAATCAAAGTCAAACGAATTTTCGACCAGGAGTTTCAGAAATATGCTTTCAGAGAACTCCAAATAACTGTAAATATAAATAAGTTTGTTTGGAGTGCTCGATCCTAAAAAAATGCAGTTCTTCTTGTTTTTAATTAGTGTTATATAGTAAAAAAAATCCCTACCTACCTACCCAGTGCTAAAATTATAGGTCGGAACACTGCAAACAAACCTTTTTTCAGCCTGAGAAACATATTTACTAAATATCATATACAATTATTTGTTCTTTTTATAGACTTCCATTTTGCATGGTATTGGTATTCTTAATCCTACATAATTTATGGAATCACGTATTTACAGTAAAACTATTAACCATTTTCTAACGTACATCATGTATGCCACAGTCAGTGATTATATAAATACATGCGTAGACAGATGTGTATGGTCGACCATATATAGAGTCTGTGAAGAGTGCAGACTCCTGTCATAACCCCTGTAATGTTTGTTGAACCCTCTGTAATATTATAATGTGATGAATAGACAACGTTATATTTGGTACCGTTCGGAGCGATACGTACGTGTGCTTTATAATAGCTTACGTGTATATATCTCGACTCCTATACTGTGCACGTAATTATTCAAAGGTGATTCGCTAGTAGCATCAGTCAATGTCTAGTGCCCGTCATCCACGTATGTATGAGGGTTATCGAACACAGAGGTCACAGTTTTGATTGGATCTTAACCAAAGCTTCTCAAAATTCTTGTTTTGATGATATCTTAGAGACAATTTAATTTTAAGTTCGAGCATGGGTCATCTGGGGTCAAATAACCGTGAGGAAAAAACGTACTTAAAATAGGTGAAAGTTGCTCAGAATGTATACATGTGTAGATGGTTTCTCAAAGTTAAACAGTTTCAATAATAATATGAAAGTAGCCGCAGTCTTTCAACCATGACATATGGACTTAAAATTGTCTTTATTCATGTGAGCAAGGACTTATAGTATATAAGTCCTTGATGTGAGCGAGTAATGGAACATCGATCATAACCCCTTGTTTTGCATATTTTTTAGCAATCACTATCAATGGAAATGCACACCAAAATTAAGTTGACCCCAACAAAAATTACAATACAAAAATGTATATCGGTTAGAACAGAGACCGACGATTTGATAATTCTAACCTGAGACAATAATACGTCTCTGGTTAGAATTATCAAATCGTCGGTCCGATATCAGAATTTACATCGGCCCGATATTGGTAGTGCAATCTAGCTGGCTTGATGTCGGTGATTAAAGTGCAGTTTAAAATGATTTTAAAAACTAGTGATGTTTTGCCCTAAATCAGGTAGTTGTATTAACGGTAGATGCAACTAAAAATCCGGTCGAAACACTTGTCGTTATCCACGCGCGCATGCGCAGTCGCATTGAAAAGAATGGACATATAGTAAAACTTTTATTGATTTATGCCATATCAATACTTATCTTCGGAAAATATTTACATGGTATAATGTAATATTTAAGTACTTTGAGATTAAGCATGCATGAATAATTTTGATGTATCGTCTTGTAATTAGGCTAAATTAATGGGAAAAAGTTCGACATTGCCGATCGAGTATTTTGAAAAATGGCGGGAAATTGGCAGAAAGACGTGAATAAGTGGTAAATTGGTGCAGAACAGGCGTAAAGGCCGATGAATGCATTTGTTCAAAATCAATGTTTTTCAATGATTGATACATTAAAGAATCATCTGCATTGATTTGTAAGGCGATTTTGTTGGCAATGTTTCCTCTGTGTAGTTGTGAAATTTCTCTAAAAAGGGGTCGAATTGACCACTTTTAAAAAATGTATGCCTCTTACTGCGACATACATGAAGTGGTTTTCCTCACTTAAACCAAAAATGATACTGGGAACACTTACTGCACACAATCTTCTGTTACTTCCAATATTTATTAAATGTTTTGGTGAAAAGATAATGATCTTTTAACTAAAACATGTGCACAATGTCGGGCATTTTTTCACCACGGCGCGAAAAACGAAAAAAAAAATCTCATTAAACTCGTAATTTCTTGATCAATTTATAAGATAGGGAAACAATAAGTACATTTCTAAAATCAGCTATCTTTCAGCTTTTTAACATGGTTACTTAAAAAACAATCGGTTAATGATTGACAAAAACATGACAATTTTATTTGAACATGTACACAAAGTCGGGCATGTTTCCACCACGGCGTGATAAACGAAAAAAAACGAATCTCATTTAACTCGTCATTTCTCGATCAATTTATAAGATAGGGAAAAAATAAGTACACTTCCAAAATCGGCTATATTTCAGCTTTCTAACAAGGTTACATTGAAAATAATTAGTCCATAATTAATAAAACAACAGCCATTTTAATAACAGGCGTCTAATACTCTCCCGCTATGCTACGGTACTACATCGCTAAAACAATAAAATATCGATTAATTATTGATCATCTATACACCAGCTAGGCGACGACACCTTATTTTAATACATATACGATTATCGAGGAAGTTGCATCTACCTCTATACAACTACCTGCCTAAATGTATAAACAGGTAGTTGCATGTATTTTATACAAACTATATACCTGGTATATAAACTATAAAGAACAAATGACATCTTTTTTCACTTCAAAAGAATTGTCGTAATGAAATTCAGTCTAAAAAAACTATACAGCAATAACCAATTACAAAAAATAACTTTAAAGGAAATGCTCATCAAAATTAAGTTGAGTTGAGTTGCATGCCCACTTAAAATTTGTCACCATGCATGCATATTATTTACTTTTTTTTTCGTTTTTCGGCAGTGATACAACTAAGCTTGCCATTTTCAAAATGAAAACTACATTTGTACGTCTTATATTACTTGGTATGAATTAATAGACACGCGAGTAGGTAATTTCCATGTAAAACTATATACCTGCTGCGAGGAACAAAATCAAATACCATGATCGGGCCTCTTAGTCACGTGCTTATGTACTAGATCACATGACTTTATACTGTCTACTTTCGGAAACGATAATATGTTGTTTGTGTTTTCGATAGACGTTACCTAATGCTGTGCTCTAGTGTAAGGAATTTTTAAATGTGTGACACTGTTCGTTCTGATTGTTAGTGTGCAATCGAAATAAAATGAAGTGGTCCGTGAATGAAAAGCTCCTCCGAGATGAAGAGTGTAAATGTGAAATTGAAAGTAGAAACTCACGTAAACTACGCAGACTAAGATGTTTCTTTATTTTGAAAACATTAGGTATACTATGTCTAGTTCCTACTCTTGCTGGATGTGGACTACTTTTTGCCTTCGGATCTGCTGAATGTGTGGTAAGATGGAGATCATTCACTGCTTTTCAGGAAAATAGAATATTTTGTGTAAATGCGCATGTAGATATAGTTTTTCATTGTTTATGTAGGAGACCCTATACACAGTCATCCGTATAATTATTTGTTTTTAGGGTTTGTGTATAATTTCCTATAGTTTTTCATATTGCCAGTGTCACTTAAAAAAGTTAACTCCTGATATAATTAGACTCAGCACCCTAAATTTTTATAATAACTCGGTATTGTAAAACAATATTTTGTGGTGGTCTGATTTGGCTTGTTGTTGTATTTTAGGCTCAGAACAAATAAAAGCTATTGTCATGTGGCATATGCTCACTGGGCTGTTTTTATTCTGTGGGAAGTTAATTATTAATTTCCTTAATTATAGATAAAAAATCAGATGTTCTCTGTTCTATCTTGCTTGAACTAAGCTAGCTGGGCCTCGTTTAATGAAATCAAGTCTGTTAGACTATGAGTCAATTGGAATTAATATACCACTGATTAATGTGTTTCAAATGAAGGGTACTTTATAGCTAGACTGAAAATACAAATTTGTACTTCGTCTGACTCAAGAAAATTTTTAATCTAGCTAGCACTAATTTTTTTTACTATTGTTTTTACTATTTTTATAATACCGGTAATAAAAAAATCCATAGATAACATGTTATAGATCTACGTCTCTGGCCTAATCAAGGACAGGACATGTTCTGTGATCAATCACAAACAAATATTTAAATTGTTGATTGCAGAATAAGCTGCATGATGCATCAACTGACATGGTATTTTACATTTCGAAAATAGCATTTTACAATGCTTTTTTTGTTTTTAGCCAAATTATATGAAATTTTGTATACTTTTTTTGGTCCACTTTAATAAAGCTCATTTGGTCCAGTAAAGTTTGCATTTTTTTTGTGAAGTAAATTAGTCTTGTGTTCAAAATAAGAGTAGGTATAAAAATGCCAGGCTCTTCTGTATCTTCTCTCCCTGTTCTCTAGGGCTACTCTGAAATTACCATAGCTGTCAAAATGGGCTATTTAACTATCGATTAACATAAGCTTTGATTATTACCAGGTGCTGGATGGATCTAATGTTCCAGACAATGATTCTAGCTCAATATTCGTTCCACAATGCTCTTCAATCCAAAAAGATGAGAGAGCTGATTGTTGGCCAGAATCTGGAGATGTTGATGAACAGAAATGTACTCAAAGAGGCTGCTGCTGGAAATCAGCTGATGAATCATCACCAAGGTGTTGTATGTTTTTTTTCTATTCTCAATTCACTGCATGATTCTTTGACAAATGATTACCTAATCCCTGCATACGAAACTCATTACCTTGAATATATTTTTAATTCAGGTTGTTTGTGACTGTTATCTTATTATTAAGTCTTGAATTTTCAGACTTGGCGGAGTTCCATGGTGTTTTTATCCTTCCAATTACCAAGGTTATACTGTACAAAGTTTACAGAAAACAACTTATGGGATGAGAGTACAGCTACATACTACCCAACCATCATGGTGGCCAAATGAAGTGCAACATGTTACCCTAGATGTTCAGTATGATTCAGCTGAGAGACTGCATTTCAAGGTAAGTGGATAATTCTGTCTTGGCTTAAATCCAGAATTTTAGTTTACAATGCTAGATCTGTCAAATCTAACACATTAACTATGTCTAGCTGTAAGACTTATGCTTCATTTATTGTTTCTACTATCATCACACATTTTAGGAAAAAACTGTTTATTTTTGAGGGATGTTTTTTTTCTACACTTGTAAATGAAGTACACTTATCTGCAAATGTTTACAGCCCATATAATATGGTAAATTGTTACTTAACACCTTCATATCTCTGTGTATGATTAGGTAATGCATTTTTAGCTCACATGTCACAAAGTGACAAAGTGAGCTATTAGGATCACTCTCCGTCCGGCGTCGTGCGGTGTGGGTCGTGCGTCGTCAAACATTATGTTGTGACCACACTAGGGGCCACATTTTTAGCTCAATTTGAGCAAAACTGGGTCAGAACGTTAATATCAACAAAATCTCGAACGAGTTCGATATTGGGCCATTTTGGGTAAAAAACTAGGTCACCAGGGCCAAATAAGGGAAAACCTTGTGAACACTTTAGAAATCACTGTTTTGACTGGATCTTCATGAAACTTTGTCAGAATGTTTATTTCAATAATATGTAGGTCAAGTTTGATAATGGGTCATTTCCGGTGAAAAACTAGGTCACTAGGGCAAATTGCTGGAAAACCTTGTGAACACTCGTTTTAATTGGATCTTCACCAAACCTTGTCAGAATGTTTGCCTCAATGATATGTTGGTCAAGGTTGAACATGGGTCAGCCGGGGTCATAAACTGGGTCACCAGGTCAAATCTTAGGTAAAAATCTTGTAAAAGCTCTAAATGTCATGGTTTTAATTGGGTCTTGGCCAAACCTTGTCAGATTGTTTGTCTTAATGATATTAAGGACAAGTTAAAATATGGGTCACCTAGGGTCAAAAACCGGGTCACAAGGTCAAATCTTAGGAAAACTTATTAACACTGTAGATGTCAAATTTTGATCGTATCTTCACCAAACCTAGTCAGAATGTTTGTCTTAATGATATGCATGACAAATTCGAACATAGGTCGTCTGGGGTCAAAAACTAGGTCACGAGGTCAAATCTTAGGAAAACCTTGTCTATGCTGTAGTTTTCATGGTTTTGATTGGATCTTCACCAAATTGTGTCAGAATGTTTGTCTTATTTACATGTAGGACAAGTTCTAACATGGGTCATCTGGGGTCAAAAACTAGGTCACCAGTTCAAAACAATGTTTTAATGAGTGAACAGTGATTGTCATGTGAGCGATATAGGGCCATCTTGGCCCTCTTGTTTTGTACATTCAGCAAAAACATGCTTTTTTGACAGTATACATACATAAGTACTTTATTCTAAGTAATAGAATGGTATTATAAATTCAGTTTTATGACCCAAACCATCCACGTTATGAAGTTCCTGTACAACTGAACAAAACAACACATCATACATTGACCACAGATTATATAGTTGATGTACCATCAAGTGGAACATTCTATATAAAAGTAACAAGGAGATCAACAGGGAAAATATTGTGAGTACTTACCAGTACACATTGTTTGAACAATGCACCACTACTTAAATCTTAAGTGTTTAGTGACAGAACTTGAAATATGAGAGTACAATGTTTAATTGAAGAGAATGATGTATAATCATGTGGTATTGAATTATGTTTTAAGTCCAAAGTGCATTTGATGTTAATATTTATTGAAATAGCATCATTTTTTTCTTGATTTTTGCCTTATATTGTTACCTGTATATCAGCCTGCCCAGTTTAGTTCAGAAACTAGAGCATTGGTCTACTGATTAAGAGGTTATGAGTTCGAAACCCTGGGCGAGGCTCATACTGTCCATGTCAAATTTGACTGAAGTTATTACATGCTATGTAAAATTGTCCCCCACCTCTAAATTATGTGGGGTAGCTTGGCGGTAGTTAGCAGACAGAACGTGGTTAGTACATGTGAAGGCCTCAATGATGTCCAGGGAAGCTGGTTAGGATAACTGCCCGCCATGAAATAACTGAAATAATGTTGAAAATGGCATTAAATCTGATGTAATAAATAAATGATAAATTTATTGCTATATTAAGTAATTAAGCCAAGGTTTGATTGACACATTGTGTGTTATTGACTTGTTTCTTATGTATTTTGTGTACATTAAGCAGTTAGATAGTGTTAGGAGATTTATAGGCAGAATTCAATGTTAGTTTGCCTAAAAATATGATCTGATCTTAACTTTTAGATTTAACACACAAGATGCAGCACCATTAGTGTTTACTGATCAATTCCTTCAACTTGGTACCCAGCTTAGCACTAAGTACATATATGGCCTCGGAGAACACCGGTCAGCATTTCTACAAAGTACTGATTGGACAAAAATGGCATTTTGGAGTCGAGATCAACCTCCTTCTGTAAGTCTCTTATTGCTATATGTGACTCATCTCTGTTGAATTCCAATCATATATTTGCATGCTTAATTTAATTGTAAGCTCTGAATGGTTTATGATAACATGTTTATTTCACTTTTTGAGAAAAACAGAAAATATGACTCAACATGCAATGTATGTACTTTTAAAAATTCTTCTCCAGTAATATTAACAATGTAACCAGTATGTCAGAAATATTGTGCTTCAATTCTTTTAGCAATCTGATTGAACCATCCGATGGATTATTAATAAATATCATTTTTTTAATCCTAGAGTTTTCAACTTGACTTGATATTAAATCCTAGATCTTTTGTCTACTTATCATTTGGTGAAGTAGTCATTTGATAACATGAGGTCACAGAGGATAGTTAAAAAGTCAAATCCAAAATTATCTGGATCATTGTGTGGTGGTTTATCATATTCTTATATTTGTCCATTTTCAGCCAAATACAAACCTGTATGGTGTCCATCCATTTTATCTGAACGTAGAAGATGATCATAAAACTCACGGTGTATTTCTACTCAACAGTAATGCTATGGGTAAACAGAACATTTACAATAAACAATTCATGTATCTTACCGGTACTTGAAATGAATGAGCAATGAACAGGTGTATAAAAAATAAACATGATTAGAAGTTCTGCTCTGAATGAACTTGGCATCCATTCAAAACACATGGTGTTGTAATTCATTAGAGCCCTGCAGATAGTTTGTGCGGAACATGCTGTACTGTGAAAGTTAAATGATAAATCATGAGTAATGTATTTCTAAAACTAGTTAAAGGTACTGAACCAATGATTTATGTCAGGAAGTCATTCTAATGGCGCAGTGTCATTTATAAGTGTTGATTTTATATACCTGCAAACGAAGTTTGAGAGGGAGTATATTGGAGTCACTTTGTTGGTCGGTTGGTTGGTCGTTAGTTGGTCGGTCAGTCGGTCCATCCGCATAAAATATCAAAAGTTTGTGGAGCGAACTACTTCCACATTCTTTAAGCAATTGCAATGAAACTTGGAATATGTTATCACCATGAAGTGTATGTGTGCAAGACACAATTTTCATGCCCATCAATTCGCTCATTCCAGAGTTATTTGCCCATGAACTTAGCCATATACCGTAGGCCCCGTTTCATCAAACATCTTACGCCACTTAAGTGAGAAGTGTCTTATCTCCCTTCTTAGTGTTAAAATACATTTCATCAATATTTTCTTAGCTACGAATTCTTAAGTTTGGGAACGATTCTTTCTTAACTTTACGATAGCTCATGGGCTTTCTTAAAGGTAAGAAAACGCGGCTTCTGTCTTTATTATTACAAATTGACATTATGGGGTTACAGTACGTACAAACCACCATTGTGGGCTTACATTTTCTCTTGTGAGGTTAATAAAATACTCTTGTGGGGTTGAAAAATAGTAAAGGAATATAGAAGGAAAAAACCTCATAATGTAGCTCACGTAAGAACGTCCGTCCGTACACATCAGAGGGTGATTGTGGGGTCAGAGTTGGTACATTTTGGCATTTTGAGGTTCAATTATACGTACAGACTGGAATTGTGGGGATAATTTCGGTTTGTCGAGTGCGACTTGTTGGGAGAAAAAAAAACGAAAAGATCAAAGGGTGCACCCACAACATATCTCTGATGAGAGTGTCTGTCCGTTTAAATTTTGGTTTCCGAGCAATAACTCAAGAAATATTTCAAGGATTGGTTTCATATTTTACATGAAGGAATATAATATTAAATACATGTCAAGTTCGATTTCACTTAAAAACCCAAACATTTTCACAGAAGTTATGGTCCCTTTTTGACTTAGCTCTCGGAGAGGCATTCGTGTCAGAATGTCGAACACGTTTCTAGTTTAGAACTCAAATGGTGAACTTTCAGTTGTATTTGCAGGGATTAGAAGCACTGTCAAATATTATTTGAATCATGCATGATTATATTTTAAACACCATGATTAACGATTATTAGACATAATATTAGCTTTTGACTTAGATGGCATTTTTATATTGTTCACTTTTCAAATTAACGTTATGCACGTGCGTGTGTGCGTATCGTTGAGGTTATATAACTTGTTGACAATCTGATATTTCTAAAACTATTTTTAAGACCGTGAACACATTTTTATCTTCAAAAGAAACCTTTTTGGCATTTCTCTTTCGCGATCGTATGTGCGTTTAATAGCCATAAAACATATTGTTCATGATAAAAATAAAGCTAAGAGATATTAAAATGCATTTGGAGTTTTCGTATTTATTAATAGTTTTTCTCCGAATCTTACTGTGAAATCTTATTGCTCAAACGATAATAATTTGATCTGACCAGCATTAATCATAAACAATACAGTTGTGTTGTCCAACATATACATAGGCGTGCAAATAAAGTAATTTTATGTGCAAGTTTGAGCGACTCAAAAACACATTTATCATGAGTCAATGTTCACATTGTTTCAAAACATATTTTCAGTAAATACAGGGTGATCCAATGATTATGATAGGATAAATAATTTTAATACCACTTTCAGTCTATGAAATAATTCACTTCATGATACATGTATTTGTAGCATATATATATAAATTTTTGTTACATAGAAAAGTTTCTAGGTATATATTGTACTGAACCTATAACAGATGTTCGATATGTCCGCCTCTTTCTTCAGAAATCAGCCTCATGCGACGTCGAAACCCCTGAATTGCATTGTTACATGTGTCCATTGAGATTTTGCGAATTTCACTGCGAATAGATGTCTTTAGTTCATTCAAATTGTTGGGTTTGTGTGTATAAACACGATTTTTCAAGTATCCCCACAAAAAGAAGTCCAACGGATTCAAATCCGGGGAATGTGGTGGCCATTCAAAGTTGGTTTTAAGTGATATTAATCGGCCGTCAAATTTTCTTTCCAATGTTGCCAACACATCATTTGCGGTGTGGGGTGCTGCCCCATCCTGTTGAAACCAATAGTCGTCAAAGGCTCCCCTTCTTCTAAGTGCTGGAATAAAGTTCCTGTTGACAATTTTCATGTACCTTTTACCTGTAACAGTAACTGTCTCACTATTTTCTTCATAAAAGTAGGGTCCTATAATGCCATGTGAACTCAAAGCAGCCCATACTGTCAATTTGTCACTATGCAGTGTTTTTTCTTCATAGAATTTTGGTTTCTCTGTACTCCAGTACCTCAGGTTTTGCTTGTTAACAGATCCATTCAAATAAAAATGGCATTCATCACTAAACCAAATATTGTCTATGATATCATCATTCTGAACTAACCAACTAGCAAAGGCTAATCTGACAGCAACATCTGTATCATGAAGGTGTTGCATGATAGTTATTTTGTAAGGTCTTTCTTTCAAATCATATTTTAAGATTCTACGTACTGTTCCATAACTGGTGTTTCCAGTACCATGATTAGTAATGTCCCTCATGACTTTTCTGATGGAAATTCTTAGTGTTTCTTCTACAATTTTCTTTACCTGTTCAATGGTGTCATCTGAACGTCCAACTCTCGCACTGGTGTTTTCAGTTCTTCGATCATTTACCGTTCCTGTCTTTTCAAATTTCCTCACAAGTCTTCTTATTTGCTGCTCCGTCGGTACAGAAGTGAAAGGGTACAGTTTTTGTAAATTTCTTCTTACTGTGGACGGATACTTGCCTAATTCATAGTAGAGTTTGATTATTTCTGCCTTTTCAGCCATTTTGAAGTAACTTAATTAATGACGTCATTGATGACATCATTGACGTCACCTTGACGTCGTGTGACAATATTCTTTGTGACAAACAAAAATTTGGTTCCATTACACTTCCAACAAATGCATAACCATATTTCTATCTTAAAAACTGACAAAGTTATTAAAGTTATTTATCCTATCATAATCATTGGATCACCCTGTATATATCAAATAGTTTACATTTTCTGAAAGATTAGAGCTTCATCTTTAATTTGGTATAATAATTATAATTTACAAAAATCTGTTGAGAAATATAATAAAATTCTCTATGTAACATATGTATAGAATCAAGTTTACATAGCTAGGGTCAGTGAATAAACTTTACCCGTGCAGACTGTGTCGCGGTCTTTACACATTTAGATAAGAACAGTTGATAAAACGGTTTAAGAATTTCGTAACTTTTGTCGTAAGTGTCTTCGTAGGAAAGAATCTTACGAAACATAAGAATATATTGATGAAACGAGGCCATAGTGTACAATGGCAGTCCTAGTTTGTGGAGCTAACTATTTCCACATTTTTCAAGGGATTGAATTGAAACTTAAAATATGTTATCAATAATAAATGTAAATGTGCAAGACACAATATTAGTCACCTCTGTGACAGCTCTAGTATGCATTATTATGAAACTGAAAATATACTACAGCTTAAATCAAGCTTCTAAATTACTTGTGTTACAGATGTTTTCAAGATGTCTGGACATCTAGGCTAGAGTGATACCTTTAAAGCTTTGATGCACTTTTATTTTTTATTTTGAATACAAAATGTAACACAATTTTAAAAAATTAGTTATTAAATTTAATCCAGAGTTAATCACTATATGAACTTTAGATGAGTGCCTATAAAAACTATGTTTTGTATTTAAAAGTAGGTTATCTTCTGTAATCATTCTGTGAATAAAACATGTCTTATTCTGCATACAGAGGCGGAGTTACAGCCAGCCCCAGCTCTGACGTACAGAACCACTGGTGGTGTTCTGGACTTTTATATCTTCACTGGACCAACTCCTGATCAAATTGTACAGCAATACACTGCTCTCATTGGTCGACCTTTCATGCCGCCGTACTGGGCCTTAGGCTTTCATCTGTGTCGTTGGGGTTACAACAGGGGCTCAAGTGGTATGAAGGATGTCATAGATAGAATGAGAGCTGCTAAGATGCCATATGTAAGTAAATAAAGGCTCACAGTGTTCATGATGATATAATGCTAATACAATTGATTGTACATTGCTTTATCACAATTTTATCAACAAAACATTTATTGACTAAAACCAATGGTCCATAATATTTGCCTGCAACAAATTCACTGATAATTACCCGGTAGATGCTTTAAATGTTGTACATCAGTGGTGTATTACTAGTATCTTAAGTGGACTTTTTCATAGATGATCCTTAAATCTGATGAGATGGTACAGGCTTAAGTATGAATTGTCGAAACACAAAATAGATGTGACTTATGTGAATGTACAGTACAACTTCTGTAGAGCAACACTCTGTGGGACCTGCAAATATTGGCCATTGTTTAGAGGTTGTTACTCTACAGAGGTTAAATTTATAGTAAATATTAGATTAGTGAAATTTTTAAGGTGTTGTTGTAGAGAGGTTGTTGCTCTACAGAGGGCTGCTCTGGAGAGGTTGTACTGTATATAAGTATGCCAAATATTCATCACTTAGTGTGCCTAGCAGATGTGTCTTGATAATGTCAACTTAGTGTAAATATTCTTGATAACCTATGTTAGATGATATCATTATAGGACATTGTTAAATAGTAATCAATATATAATATATGTAAATGTATATTGTTGTAGAGTTGTTTAATCATTATATAGATAGGTAAGATATAATTATCTTGTGATAGTGTTAGTGCTTGACTCATTGCACATGTGTAGTACAAACAATACTTGGTTGACTTGTGGATTTGTACTTTTAATCAGCTGATCCTAATAAATGAGATTGATTATGAGATACATAGTTGATAAATATTCTTCACTTCATGTTTAAATGCTTGGATGGATATTTTCTCCAACACAGAAATGTGTTCAATGATTTCATATTTTCTCTAGTAGATTTCCTCTTTATTGATGTACTACTATGTCAACTTTGAACAATCTTCTATTTGTTACTTTTGTTTTCTTTGGACTTGGACAATTCTGAAATTTTGTCCTTTTTATATTTTTTTTGCTGCAAACCTTTTAGGGTCTGTACAGAAATGTCTTGAGAATAAAAAAGAACAAATTTAAAACTCATTCAAACCTTTATTTTGGAAATAGAACAATGTTTTATTGTATCACAGGTTTTAATCCAGTTTTAATTCAAAATGTCTGATGTTTATACATCAGCTTTTTATAGTTTTATATGTACTACATGTATTTTAAGATATGTTTATCACATACTACTAATAGACATATGAGTACAGCTTTTCATTTAGTTTGAGTTTTTGAACCAGCTAATTTGATCTAAAATCAATGTTTTTTGTGCAGATATGATACCATGAAAAGTAAAAATGCTTTAAAGTTATGTCTTTAGGTAATGCTGAACATATTATATTGTCTGTTTGATTTTTATAAAGGAGAAACAGAGCTATTAAATGTGATGTGTGTGATGATTTAAAATCAATAATTTGTCTGTATGACACATTATGGAGAATTTTATGTAACTGTTGATTGTCTGTTACATTACATTGGGCACCCGGTATAGTATATATGAAGTGCATATTTCAGTAAGAATAACTTTTACATCTTATAACGGTGATTTGATTCAAGATTGAATCTTGAAATCATCGTTTGATTTACAGATAGTGGTAGACAGGTTGTAAAAACGTTATTTCTTATCTTCCGGCTGTAGAATCACATGCATGGATGATCAAAATACAAATTATGAATTATCGAAGTCATAGTCAATTATAAATGATGATTGTACTTGAATTAGGCATTATAGTGCCACTACCTATGGTGAGTACTTTGGTTATACACTTTTCAATTTATATGAAATGAAATCTTTGATATAGGAATAGGTATCAATTTGAGATGCTTCTTGAAACTTGAACAAAACCCTGATTTCTGCTCACCATAAAAATCACATTCAGAACAAGGAGGACTACTAGACACTTTGGAAATCCTTTAATTGATTAGTACAGACATGTTGTCAGAAATAAAAGCTGAAGTCTTTAACTCTATTTTCTATCTTAACTGGAATAAACTTGTATTGATTTTGTACATTCATTTGACTTTTATTAAGTCAAACAGAAAATGATGACAGTTAAAGAATACATCTATCTTTCTGTAAAATGGGTATTCTAGTATTGTTAACTAACAGTATTTGGAATTGAGTGTATAGAGAAATTGAGGAAAAAATCACTTAAAAATTAATGGGCTGCGAATTAATATAAAAGAATTAAGAATTAATTCCATAGTCTAGTGCATATGTTGTCATTTCTTGATTTAAATGCTTGTTTTGTGTCTTCCAGTGTCTTTTTCGTGTGGAGAAAGGAATATTGGATGGTTTAGATTTGGCTGTGTTTGCATGTAAGGAACAATTTCAGCGGGATTTTTGGAACTGTCCTGTCACAGCTAATTCCATTGTATCAAAAGCTACAAGTAGTGAAGGTGAGCTCAACAATTTCAGAGACTGAGTAATCAATCACATCAAATTGATTGACACATGTATTTCAGTTTTCAACGCTGTATATATGTACATAATTTAAAGACCTAAATGTATCTTCTTAATTTCTGGATGAAACAATTATTGCCTGTGCTATACAAGGGAGGTAATCCAATGAGCTGATATAGTATTTTGAGTGCCATAAGTCATTATAGAGAGTTGTCATTCCTGGTTGGGAATAATACATTGAAATAGCTGGAGGGGAAATCTACATTTGTCATAGGTGGGAATTGCTCAAAACTTTTCAAAAGAGTTAAATCTTTACACAATGTCTTCATTATCCTAAATCATCAATGATAAATAACATTGTCCAAAATAAAACTACTCATTTAACTTGTAAAAATTCAATTGGCTTGCAATAACATCTTCACCAGATACAGCATATACCCACTGAATAAAAGTCAGCTTTATTTATTTAGTTGTTACATTTTCAGTTACCAGGGAGATATCATTTCTACAAGCCATTACAGCTGCTGGTATAATGTATGCAACAACTAAATCAAGTACAAGAGAAGACAATGTTTTATGTGAATGTGTTAAAGACAATTATGTTGATGCTTATACTGATAGTAAGACTAAGTTGATCATGAAATTAATAAGTTTCAGTGTGTTTGTCCCTTGATCCATATAACATCAAAGTGGGAAAACACAAGTACAGTAAGATCTTAGTTAAGAGTCAAGCTAAGCCTAGTCATAAGTGCTATCTTACTGAATTTTGTACTGTTATTTAACTAAAGTCACAAATCTGAATTAGCAATCACTGGCTTCATGTCTCCTCTTGCTGGACTTATTCTTTCTCGTTAGTTTGACTGGGTAGTTTTAGAATATGTATTTTTATACGCCTGTCAAAGAAAGGACATATTAAGTAAATCCATGGTGGGCTGGTGATGTCCATAATGTCTGCTCTCTGAGGTGAATGGTTTTATCCACTCTTCATCAAACGTGTTTAAAATATTTTTAATTTTTATTTCAGAGGCCTGGGCATGGGGTGGCTGTAGTCACAATGTTAAATGTGGAAAAAAAGTCTCAAAATTATTCCTAGGAACAAATGCAGAGTCCATGCACATTGACCAAGTGATGAAAAGACACAATGAAAGGTCTGGACATGGAGTAAGTCCATTAATTTAACTGTCTGAATATCTCTGTACTCACCAGGCCATGTGGGTGTTCTAGAAGATTTTGTCAATAACAAGACATATCAGTAAAGAGTATTAGTGTTGATTACTAATAGTGTTGTGACAAATCATTTTGTTTCATTTTCACATTGTAATTAAAGAGAACACTATGGATAAATTAATATAAGAATGGGATCAGAGTGAGGTTAAAATTAGCTGATAAGTTATCGTTACTTTTGATTGATCACTCTGTAGGTTTGCCATCTGGAAGCTGGCTTACCATTGGGCTGCCTGTGTTCTCTGGACTCAGATATCATAGCATATCCTCTTTGTATCTTGGAATCTGATAAACGTCTTTACACTTAAGCTTCTTCATACCTCATTGCTCCTAGTCTGTTATAAAATGAAACAAAAGTGCAAACTAGTTCCAGAGAGCTTAGTTACTTCAAATTCAGTGAAATAATAAAAAGCATTTTTTCGACAGAATATCTAGTTAATTTCAAATGCAAGTTAAAGATTATTAACATATTCTTTTCAGGCTGTTGAAAGTGCTCTGAAGGTACATTGTAAGTGTCATGGCCCCACTGGTTCTTGTGGATTTAGAACATGCTGGAAGACTCTTTCAGAATTCAATGTCGCTGCGGATCTTTTGCGGGAAAAATACAAGCGATCCATAGACATTCGTAGCATAAAAAGCTTAATGCAAAACAATACGGAAGTGCTTTATTCAAAAGATACAGGAATATTAAAACATGATCTGGTGTATTCAGAGGATTCACCTGACTATTGTGAAGCTGACAAATCTTCTGGGTATCTTGGGACACATGGTAGGGAATGTCTGACATTAGAAGAGGGTGATGAGTCTGCTGACAAAAAGAAAATGGAAGAATTCTCACTATATAGTTGTAACAGACTGTGTAAAGGTTGTGGACTCGAAATTGGAAGTTACTTGCATGAAGAAACATACAAATGTTATTGTACATTCATATGGTGTTGTGAGTATCAGTGTAAATTGTGCAGCAGAAATGTTACCACATATTATTGTAAATAATTATATATTGTGTGTCGAAATTAAGGCTGTAAATAGGCTGGACATACATAGAAAGCTCAGACTGATACTGTTAGTAGTTTTGTTATATTTACTTCTATAAAGTTGAATGAAAACAAACCAAAGATCTCTTAGCTGACTCCTGTTCTGGTGTCATGTTATGTGTACAATTTTCTGAAATCATTTTGTTTTATATTCATGGAATCTCTATATTTACATATAGGTGTATTTTATGCATGAAATAAATCATATTAAAGGACAGTTTGTTTGTTACATTTTTTTATTAAATAGATAGAGATAAAATGTTGTTGTAAGTCATTGAAAAAATATTTTGTTTGTTTGTTTAATCATTTCAACATTAGAACCAGATGTCATATATAATATTCCTACATAATTTTTAGACCTAATAAAGTAGTGACGGGCTATATCCTGTCAGTAGGTCACATGGTTTGCTTTATTTTGTCACTTTGTATTCTTTTGCACTGTTGTCAGCTCTTTACAAATTATTGTGCATTTTTATATAATGAAATGAGACAATGGTATAAATAAAGTTGATGTTTAAATTTTCAATGCATTTTATTGAGTTTTTATTCCAAGTATCATGACAGTTGTATAGGACTATTTTATTGTCTCGTCATGTTGCTGAACGGCTATGAGGCTGTTAAGGAGAGGCATAATGTGTGTTTTTAAATTGAAGTAAATAGAGTTTTGAGACTTACTTTGTTGCATAAACAGATATTTTTGTGTATAAACAGGATAAATTGAATACATGGTTGGTGCCGAGATTGTGAAGGATTATCCTGTTCGGTAGGAAAGATAAAATGGGTTTGCCAAAGACTCACCCATTTCAGCTTCCTAAGCCTCACCAGATAAACCTTCTCCACCTTGGCACCAACCATGTATTCTCTATCATGTTTAATTTTCAGTAAACATATTTGAGTTGAAACTTTCTTTGACAACAAGCATACTATTGTCCCATCATATTAAACTGACATATTTTCTTTTGTGTTTCTAACAGAGTAGTTTCACTTGCTACTACATGTACATATACTTCTCACATGAAAATTATTGTCTTACACAGTTATGTAATTACAGTTGTATAGTTACACTTGTGTAGCAGGCTCAGAAAGGTATCTCTTGTGCATTACTCATACTATTGGTTGATGCAAAATGCACTCGTTATAAAACCGTCTTGGTTTCTGGAAAATACATGTATGTTGATCAGTTACGGATATATACAGTTATAATACTTTAGTTTTATATTCATATCTCCTTTCATATGATTGATTTCCCCATTAGACAGTTCGACCACTTATTTGTAATGTGAAAGAACCGTACAAAATAAAGATTAAAGTTCTGATTTTTGTATTTATTTTCTCTGGTCCCTTTCTTTGACTGATGTAGCTGTTATCAAACTGTTTCCGCATGAACAGATACTGGCAAACCTGTGTTAGTGGTCATCTCCAAATAAAGGCCACCCTGTGAATAAAGGCCATTCTCTTTAAAGAACGTTATTGATTATTCAGCTCAAAATGACCTCCAAATAAAGGTCACCTGTCAATAAAGGCCACATTTTGTCTTACCCAAGGGTGGCCTTTGTTCACAGATTTGACTGTATATAGTCTTGATGCTTCTAGTAAATACATGTACATATATTTCACTGTTAGATTCAGTAGGTATGTGTCCTATTTATTGTGTTATATAGTTTATAGGATGTCCAATGGAATGATATGTGTCCTATTTATTGTGTTATATAGTTTATAGGATGTCCAATGGAATGATATGTGACCTATTTATTGTGGTATGTTATTTATAGGACATTCAATGGAATGATATGTGTCCTATTTATTGTGTTATATTTTTTACAGTCTGTCCAATGGAATGATATGTGTCCTATTTATTTTCTTATATTATTTATATGATGTCCAATGGAATGATATGTGTCCTATTTATTGTGTTATATTATTTACAGTATGTCCAATGGAATGATATGTGTCCTATTTATTGTGTTATATTATTTACAGTATGTCCAATGGAATGATATGTGTCCTATTTATTGTGTTATGTTATTATGTTATATTATTTACAGGATGTCCAATGGAATGATATGTGTCCTATTTATTGTGTTATATTATTTACAGTATGTCCAATGGAATGATATGTGTCCTATTTATTGTGTTATATTATTTACAGTATGTCCAATGGAATGATATGTGTCCTATTTATTGTGTTATGTTATTATGTTATATTATTTATATGATGTCCAATGGAATGATATGTGTCCTATTTATTGTGTTATATTATTTACAGTATGTCCAATGGAATTATATGTGTCCTATTTATTGTGTTATATTATCTACAGTATGTCCAATGGAATGATATGTGTCCTATTTATTGTGTCAAGTTATTATGTTATATTATTTACAGGATGTCCAATGGAATGATATATGTCATATTTATTGTGTTATGTTATTATGTTATATTATTTACAGGATGTCCAATGGAATGATATGTGTCCTATTTATTGTGTTATGTTATTATGTTATATTATTTACAGGATGTCCAATGGAATGATATGTGTCCTATTTATTGTGTTATATTATTTACAGGATGTTCAGTGGAATGATATGTGTCCTATTTATTGTGTTATGTTATTATGTTATATTATTTACAGGATGTCCAATGGAATGATATGTGTCCTATTTATTGTGTTATGTTATTATGTTATATTATTTACAGGATGTTCAGTGGAATGATATGTGTCCTATTTATTGTGTTATGTTATTATGTTATATTATTTACAGGATGTCCAATGGAATGATATAGATTACATGAAAGATCACTTGGATTGGACTTATGATAAAAATCATTTCAATGACCTACCTGATATCGTTGCTGACCTACACAACAATGGGCAACATTACATCATGATAATAGTATGTATACAGTATACTGATAATGTGTGTAACATATACATGTAACATGTGAACTCTGGCCTGTATTGATATGAATTATTTAATGAACCATTTATTGTCATTATTGGCCATATGAATCAAAATCTTGAGAGTAAATTGAATTGAAAAAATCACATCATCCCCAGCCCCAGAGGTGTGTCCTCTTAATTATAAAGGGTTGGTGGGATGATGCAGGGACCGAAATGAAGTGAACAAAATTTTCTATAATTCTTTGTGTTGTGTATAATATTTGGATTTCATCTGGTAGTAAGTATTTATGCATCTCTAACTTAAAACATTGCCTTCATAATTTGTATTTAATTACCCAGTTTTGAAAATGGTTTCTTTTTATGAATTTCTTTGTATAGGATATATTAAAATCTCCATGGAATGCTATCCTGTAAAATGAAAATTTGTACCAACTTAAAAATTAGAATTTGATATGTTGCTATGACATAGGAATACAATTGAAAGAAACTAAAATAAACTGTTAATTAAAAACTTAATTTACATACTCATTCAGCCCAGCTAGGTTAAGAGCGTAAGATCCATCCACCTTTGGTTGGTGTGTTCGGACTTTGGGTCGGGCACTTGTCCTTTGTGACAATGTGATTGTAGACATTGTGTCTGAGGCAATTTGTCTTTCACTGCTGACTTTAGTGATTCATGTAGAAAAGTTGGCTGTTGCTTGTGGAGAACAAGGAAAGTGCTGGTACAGAATCCAGGAACGCTGCTAAAGTTGACAGCCAGTCAGCCTATACATAATAGAAATACCTGTGACAATGGTAGTTAAAACTGAACACTTTATTTTATTTACACGCATTCATTCTATTCTGTCTTGTTGTTTTCAAGGACCCTGGTATTAGTAATACACAAGGTGCCGGTAATTACACTCCGTATGATGATGGTATAAAGATGAATGTGTTCATCAAAAAAGCAGACGGATCTGGACCAATTATTGGAAAAGTAAGTTATCTTCATTTTTTGATGAAATAATGAAATATGAATGCTTGAGTACAAGGTTATAAATTTTGATAATAGTCCCTAAGCTAAAAATTGAATTTTATCTATTGTTATAATTATGTTGAAGGTTTGGTGTTGTCCATCCAGCTGTTAGTCTGTCGGTCTGTGTCCATCCGTCACACTTTTTGAAACTTGCAATAACTTTGCAACGGAGGGTCTTGGTAGCATTTTCCAGGAATCAGTAATTACAAGTATAGACAGATGATATAGTATTTTGCTTGACTCAGTGATTGTGATGTAACATTACAGGTATGGCCAGGTGATATAGTATTTTGCTTGACTCAGTAATTGTGATGTAACATTACAGGTATGGCCAGGTGATATAGTATTTTGCTTGACTCAGTAAGTGTGATGTAACATTGCAGGCATGGCCAGGTGATATAGTATTTTGCTTGACTCAGTAAGTGTGATGTAACATTACAGGTATGGCCAGGTGATATAGTATTTTGCTTGACTCAGTAATTGTGATGTAACATTACAGGTATGGCCAGGTGATATAGTATTTTGCTTGACTCAGTAATTGTGATGTAACATTACAGGTATGGCCAGGTGATATAGTATTTTGCTTGACTCAGTAATTGTGATGTAACATTACAGGTATGGCCAGGTGATATAGTATTTTGCTTGACTCAGTAATTGTGATGTAACATTACAGGTATGGCCAGGTGATATAGTATTTTGCTTGACTCAGTAATTGTGATGTAACATTACAGGTATGGCCAGGTGATATAGTATTTTGCTTGACTCAGTAATTGTGATGTAACATTACAGGTATGGCCAGGTGATATAGTATTTTGCTTGACTCAGTAATTGTGATGTAACATTACAGGTATGGCCAGGTGATATAGTATTTTGCTTGACTCAGTAATTGTGATGTAACATTACAGGTATGGCCAGGTGATATAGTATTTTGCTTGACTCAGTAATTGTGATGTAACATTACAGGTATGGCCAGGTGATATAGTATTTTGCTTGACTCAGTAATTGTGATGTAACATTACAGGCATGGCCAGGTGATATAGTACTTTGCTTGACTCAGTAATTGTGATGTAACATTACAGGTATGGCCAGATGATATAGTATTTTGCTTGACTCAGTAATTGTGATGTAACATTACAGGTATGGCCAGGTGATACCGCATTTCCTGATTTCTTCCATCCTAATGCAGAATCTTACTGGACAAAGCTAGCACAAACATATCATAATGAAGTACCATTTGATGGCATATGGATTGTAAGCAATTACAGTATTTTTCTCTTTCTTAAGTACGTAAAATGTTAATCTTCTACCGTTGTATTAGAATGCTATAAAACACCCAGACACAGTTCATCTTTGATTGCATCGACTACAGGAAAACATGTATTTGTATTACAATGTTGAATTTATATGATGTTATGTAAGCTGCATTCTCTGAAGTATGATTTGTTACATGATATCATATTGAATTCTCTTACATAAATATGGTTTATTTGATTTTGTAGGATATGAATGAACCATCTAACTTTTATACTGGTTCTGTGTCTGGTTGCCCTGACAACACGATAGACAATCCTCCATGGTTACCACCAGGTATGTACTTTACTCATGACACAATGTTGTAGTTAGTAATGGTGTAAACTATTAACTTTTAACATGTCAGTTTGATTGCAGTAAATCCAAAATGACAAGTTCTTCTTCATTTGAAAGTTAATGCATCCATATAGTTGTGATATAAAACAATCAGTTGGTTTATCTTATGCATCACCTGTTGATTGACATCAGAGAACATGGCAAGGTTTTAGTATAGATACATGTATGTAATTTATCTAACAGTTAGGATGTAAAACATAAACGTAACATGTGCGATGAGGTATTTAGTAAACAATTAAAAAAGTTCAGGAATAAACTTGTTAAATAATTTTGCTTGTCATTATAACTGTTTGAAAGACTGTGAAACATACTTGATACTAATTAATGTTAAATGTCTGTATTATAGTGCTAGCTGGATCCACATTACGTGATAAGACATTATGTGCCTCAGCTATACAACATATATCTACACACTACAATCTACACAGTCTGTATGGTCACAGTGAAGCTGTTGTAACTAAAAGGTACTGTATGTTTCAACAAACACATTGTTTGGCATGGAGTTGTAAATAATGTCAAATAATGTGCTCTCCTTTGACCCTTAAAATGGTATTTTGACTGTCGAAATCAGCAAACTAAAGCTTCTAACTCTTTGAGAGTTGGTTCCCAAAGTTCAAATTTACTTTAGTAGGAAAATGTTGACTCTTCAAATTTTTATCAGCTAAGAGTCATTTTGACTCAACTTATTAAGTCTAGTGAGCACCCTGGTCTGAATCTTGTAGTTTCATTCCAATCAGGAGACTTTGTGGTAGTATAAATAGAATATCACTCTAAGAAATCATGTTCATTTGGCATGAATTTTGGACTATCAAGTTAGTGTTAAATAATTTGCTATTGAATTAATCATTTGATAATATTTGCTCTATATTTTAAAATCCTTTTAATGCCAAATTCATGTCTCGTAAATTATGTTTTAATGAGTATGCATTATTCATACATGTGTAAATGATACATTTCAGAGCATTAGACAGCATTCTTGGTAACAAACGTAGTCTTATAATATCTAGATCTACCTACCCAAGTACTGGTGTACATTCTGGTCACTGGACAGGTGATAACAATGCTCAGTGGATTGATACTTATTATTCCATTACAGGTAAATAATCATTGTAGTGTAGCTAATACTACATGTATGCATGTCAATCATTTATAAGCCACACCCAAAGGGGTTTGTCACAAAAAAATCAAAAAAAAATTTTTTCCCATATATATATATGGTTTACATGGAAAAAAAATTTTTTTTGATTTTTTTTTGTGACAAACCCCTTTGGCCACACCCACTGGTTCCCTGACAGTACATGTAGGATGGTAGTATAGAGATTATTATGAAGCTCGCCCATATGGGACTTCCCAGTGGCGAGGGTAAATAAACTCAATGTAGTAGTAGAGCATTATGAGTTTAGATCTGGAGTAACTGGTAACTTGTACTTGGAATATATATGTATATAATAATAAAGATATAGAAATATTACAATCATAGATGAATTTTCTAGACTAGCAATCTATAAGAATTGAAACCATTGTACATGTATATTGTATTATGTTGCAATCATGTTATAGTCATGAGAGGTGTTTCCATCCTGAAAATTGTAAATAACCATTTGTTATATGGCATTGAAATGTAGTCTAATGATATTATGCCCCAATTTCTGATCTATTGTAGTTTTGATTACTTTAACAATAAGGAAATTATGTACTTATAGTTTCTGTGTTTTGTTAAACTTGGAATATGTTAAGGTTATTATGTTATTCCAAGACAAAGATGGAAAAAGGGTGTATTTAAAAAAAAAACCTACATTTGTGCTTGAAAATAACACAAGTTTTAAGGATTTTCATTGATTTTCAGGAATGTTAAATTTCAACCTGTTTGGAATTCCAATGATAGGTTCAGATATTTGTGGATTTAATGGTGATACTAATCCAGAACTATGTACAAGATGGATGCAACTTGGAGCGTTTTATCCTTTCATGAGAAACCATAATACAAAGGGAGACAAAGTATGTTGAACTTTAATCCCATCAGAGTTATCTGGATTGTCTATATATTGATGTTAAAACTGTTATAATAAAATTGATCAGTTATTTGCCAGTTGTGTACCTACAGTTTTGTAGACTTTTCATTTCTTTCATGTTGATTAAATTGATTTAGAGAAAGACTGAATGACTCATGTTGATTACAATAGCTGTCTGAAAATGGGCTTAATTTGAAATTGAGGTAGTGAAGGACAAGTTAGAGATCAGCTGCTTATTATATTTGAGCCTCAGATCTGAAGATGAGTTATGTATGTGTTAATGACAATACCTATATGTTGTCATGATTTATTACAGGACCAGGATCCAGCTGTATTTGATGAAGCGACACAGAATATCATGCGTGATGCTCTCAATCTGAGATATACATTGTTACCCTACCTGTATACATTGTTTTATAGAAGTCATGTAGATGGTACACCTATCATCAGACCATTGTTTTATCAGTAAGTAAAATAAATACTTCAGTGATATATAATGTCAAACCTCTGACTATTGTCTACCTATGAAATGAGACCAAATTGCTTAAATAATCATTATTTTAACCTTAGAATATCCACATTATGTATTAGACCTCTAACAGACTCTATAATAGAGATTTTTACTGATGTGATTGCAGCTGTTGACATACGAGTGTCATTCAACAATTATGTTTAGCGTTCACCATATTGCTTGATATTCTCACAAACCTAAAGTATGTATGATATCTTGGATTGTTTAATTCAAACTTTACTGATGTAGCTTGATATTTCACAAGTACATGTACTGTAGTATCTTGTATTATATGTGCATGGCCGTGGTGCAATACTTGTCAATTAAAGAAAAATATCATACCCTTAGTAATAATACAACATATCAAAATATTTCATGGCTTGGATTTGTTGAACTACTACTGTGATATTTGTTTTTGCTTTAATCGATTGGTGCCTCAGGAGAAACTTAATTGAAAGAATATGTTGAAAAATTGGTAATGTTGATGATTATGTTAATATTCTTTTTATGTTGTCTACTTTCAGATACCCTGTCAGTGTAAATGATGCTGTGTATTCTGTTGATGTTCAG
The DNA here is from genome assembly GCA_964023205.1 of Lutraria lutraria. Taxonomy (NCBI): domain Eukaryota; kingdom Metazoa; phylum Mollusca; class Bivalvia; order Venerida; family Mactridae; genus Lutraria; species Lutraria lutraria. The sequence goes on along the minus strand of OZ026836.1, from coordinate 9,813,519 downwards.
TTCATGTGGGGAACTGGTTTACTTATAACACCTGCTACATCACAGGTAAAACTTTACATTAAGGGGAATTCATACCTGATGTAAGACTTACTGTACAGTACAATGTGCTGAGGAATACAATTGTATATATAATTAGTGCTTGCAATAGCCTGTAGCTTGTTTATTTACTGTTTCCGCCACTGGCTCATGCAGAATATTCATAATATAATAAATTGTACATTTAATCAGTCACAGTATATATTGATGTTCTTTTGTAGATCATGAACACCCACATGCCCCTGATAACATTCAGCTGTTTATATTTGTAAAACATAATGCTTTCATTGTTATAAATAGTATGTTATTTGTTATTTGATATTAATAATTGCATGTCATGTTGCATCTTTTAAGTTTGTTTAATATTTGTGTTATGTATTATTTTACTCATTCTTTTGCGTGTGTTTGATTTCAGAGTACAACTCAAGGTCAAGGTTATTTACCAGCTGATCGTTGGTATGATTGGTTTGATCATTCTATTGTTGACTCACCTGGTCACTTTGTGAACTTCCCTCTTCCTATGGAACATATTAATCTAAAGATTAAAGGTGGATCAATTATACCCCTACAAACACCTGCTGTCACAACTACATTATCGTAAGTACATGGGATTATCTGTCATGTGATTTTCTATCATGTGACAATAAATCATGTGTCTATTTATCATGTGACTATCTATCATGCGATTATCCATCATGTGGTTATTCATCATGTGAGAATCTATCATGTGATTATCTATCATGTGACTGTCTATCATGTGATTACTTGAAGGGGAACTGGACTTGTGGTATTTTATGCTGTGAAACAAGTAACGTTATAGTTAATGACATGTTGCGTCTAATTTAATGATGCTTGACTAGATTTTCTTTTGCTTAACTAAACATTGCACTCCTTGTAAAATGGTCAATTAACTTTTGCATTGAAACCAGATCAATATTTGAAACATTGTCGTGGAAATATTGTTGATTATGATTACTGTATGCATGCCAAATTAATGTATATTTCCTGTGATGGTTTTGTGTCAGAGTTTTAAGACATAAGATTTTCTTGGTTTCCTAGATGTTGTAATTAATATTGTTATGATGAATTAATCGTCAATGTTTCAGACTGCTGGGAAGTATTTGTGATGTGTAGATAGGAACTATCTAAATGGTGATAAAGTGTTCCAACAAGTATTTCTAAGTCAAGTGATTTGACATTTTTCTTTATGAAAACAAATGGAACTTTCCCAGATAATTTATGCTTATTTGTTTTTATAACTTGTAGGAGAAAGAACAAGTTCACAATACTAGCAGCATTATCACCATCTGGTACGGCTAATGGAGAGTTATATTGGGATGATGGGGAATCTAGAGGTAACTATAGAAACTAATTATATTTTTATGATTATTTTAAATTTGTGCATAGTTATCTCTGTTTTATAACATGTGGTTTAAACAAGAACTGTTAAGTGTACAGACTGTCACATTCCTTAATTACATTATAAAACTGGACATAATTAGTTTGTAATGATAGGAGCCTGGCATGTTGCAGTATCTGTTATAAGTATAGTTTACTGTAACATGATGATGTCAACTCTACACTGCAAATGTATTATGGTAGTCGATCACCCTCTAGTTTTCTTGGCTATATATATACATGTACATCATAAATAATACATGGGAAAGCTCGACCAACTATCTGAGCTCTGTGCTAAGATCTGTTATATTTATGATGGGTGCGTTCTAGTTTCTTAATCATGACATTGTCTGTTTTGCTTACTCTACAGTATAAAATTGTTGTAATATTCTAGTTATAGTATAAATACTATAAGTTTTGATAATGTAGTGATACATAACCGAAGATGAAGTGATCATCCAGTGCCCTTACATAACTAAGTTAGTATGTTTGTCTTTTTTCATGGTATTCATGAAACATGGTCAGAATATTTGTCTTGTACAAAAATGTTATTCTTTTCAGATTCTATAAGTGGAGGAAAATATAACTTGATCACATTCCAAGTTTCACAGGTAAAATTTCTATCATATTTATATCAGTTATATGATTTAATAATTCTACTCCTAATTAGTATATTTATGCTTTGAATCATTTTGGGTACATCATTAACAGAGGTAAACAATTATATTGTATTAACTCTAATGGTAAGATATTATAACAATGATTGTATCAAGACAGTCATGTATTTTTCTACTATTGGAAGGACAGGGTTTACAGTATGTATTTTAAGGTCAAGTTTAAAATACTTAAATCATGGTTATTTCATTTATGATGCAGACATTAAAAAAAAAACAATTATTCGAAATGATGTAACAGATGATTATTGAAAGCGTGATTTGGCAATAACATGGAGTATTATTATAGTACCGGTAATCATGGTGTGTTCATCGTTGTGTGTTATAGGGTAGTTTGACGTCTACAGTACAGATAGGTGGTTATACCTCAGAGAGTATGCTACTGGGCGAGGTACAAGTGTTAGGGGTAGATACACCACCATCTTCCGTGTCAGTGAATGGTAGAACTTTGTCTTCATCAGATTATATGTATGCTAGGAAGGTAATGTTCACTTTGATATTATAACCTGTAAGAATTAAGAATTATTGTTGTTTAATGCTATTTGTATCACATTTGTATCTCTATTGGAGACTATGGCTGTGGAAAATATAGTCAATATGTGGACATACATGTATTTTTGAAGGACTTTATTTTGATAATGGGTCATGTTGTTGTTGTTGTTGCAGTTATATTGATTTTCATGTTGAGTGAATGAGCCAAATGTTAAACTGATATCAAACATATTTTATAAATAACAGATATGTTAAGCCTTGATGAAAATACATAGCAATAAAATAAGTTTTATATACAAAACAAATAATTTCTCTGATTTCAGGTACTTACTGTAAAGAACTTGTCAGAGAATATTGTACAGAGACTGACAGTAGCTTGGCTGTAGTCTGAATGATACATGGCTTTATATGCTGTCTGTGATAAATATGCTGATAATTCCAAACTGTATATATCAGTAGTTCGTACAAATAGAAATAACACAAACAACTCAGATTTGTGATTCCAAGCATCTATAGATTAGAGATAGATATGTTTTATGTTTTTATACATCTTACATTTATTGTTTTAATTATCTTAAAAATGCAAGTCAAACATGCTTGTAGTAGTTCTGTCATTTTGCAACAATTGATTAATAATAGTGCTTTCCTTTTTTGCTTTTATACTTGTTAAAGCAGCTGTATATGTGTTGTCTGCAATTCGAAAAATCAAATATTTATATTGGTGGTTATTTTTTTCTATTCTTAAAAAAATTATATACAGTATTAGCAAATGATGAAGCCATGTTTGTTATCTGTTTTAATCATACATGGACTGACGTAGATTAATATTTGTGATTATCAAAACAATTTTTGTTTATAATGAACTATGTAACTCTTGCATATTTGACATTGTTTTGTGTACATGTATTTGACAAAAACGTCTGTTATTTTTTGTTTTTGTTTTAATTCACACCTTGCTCTCTGATTATCACTACACAAAATAATGTTTTAAAATTTTGGAAAATGAAATTCAAATACATATGTGGGAAAAATGAATAAATCTATTGCGATTGATTTGTCTCTTAGTTAGTCCCCTACTGGTATTTACTATGTGACTATGTGCATAGATAGATGTCAGTATTGAGGTAGTGTATGTTAATACCTAAGCATGGATATTCTTTGACTGGACAGTCCAAATGTAAGGATTTCTCCAACCAGTCATTGTCATGGCCCAACCAGTAGGGGACTTGCATGCAACAGCAGTGACTTGTTCTGTAGACATTCTATATATCTTTTTTTGACATTTGTCTTACCAGAATCCTTGTAGATGTTAGTTTTTCTACTTATGATTACCTGTATCAGTATATTCATTACTTTTTCCTAGTAGTCTTTGAGCATTCTTTATTTAACTGTTGTTTGTTAAATGTGTATGCTTGAAGTTGAGATAAAAATATTCTCCACAGAGAAAATAAAATGTAACTTTTTCATGCTTATCAGTACATTGAAATATGTACCAATATATAAACATGCACATAATGTGCTGTGAACTTATATTACTGTATTAAATGTTATGACTGTATGTAGACATGATGTATGTTGATGTGTCAGCCTGTATGGTGTACTTGTTGTTTTACCTCTGACTCTTTACATTGATTTTACATTATATGTACACTTGATGATATTAAATGAAATAGTTCTGAATTATGATTCTCTCTGTGTTTTATTTGTTTTATAGTTAATGATTACTTTTGTTGTACTATTATTAATGCCCAATAATGTAATGTTTACTATGAGTATATGTTGACTGATTGTATGTTTTTTTTAGTTTCTTGATTTTCTGTTGTCTATTTCTTTCATTGGATGAGTGTGGTGCATATTGAGCGTTTAAAGAGCTAGTATATATTGTAATAGGATATACACTGTTAATAGTACTTATTATGTTACATTTCAGAATTACAATTTCCAATAATACATTATATATATCCTACCTTGCTGTATTTGGCCAAATTTTTAATTTTATGATCATTCCTTGATATGAAGTCCATCAGCATTTACACTTATTCTAATATATTCATATTATTTCACATATAAATTGTCTGTGCTTGATATTTTTATCGTCTTACTGCAGCTAGAATAAATAATAGTTAGAATAAATCAAATGACATGCATTATTCAATATTCTACATAGCTTTTGTCTGGTCTTATGTTGCCAAGGTAAACATGGTTTCGTCCCTTGATCATGATCACGTTATCATGGTGATTATTACAATATTGACTTGTTGTTTATGGTCATGGTGATCATGGTCGTGTTGTTGACCATGGTTATGTTGTCATGGTAATAAATGTATTCTTTTGCTGAATAATTTACAGGGGATGCATTTGAACTTGTCAATGGTTTTATGTGTGTTGCTTAAAAAGAAAAATTACTTCCCTGCAAAATATATTTGTTTGGTGGATGGTTCTAGTCTAGCTTTGATAAGTTTTGTTATTTAATCTTTGTTTCCCCTATGGTTCATTATTCCATTATGGTATTTTGAATCTTCTGTTTACTTCAATACTATATTCCTATTTAATGGTGCTGTATGATTTTTGTGTTGATACTGTTGAGTGTTAATGATGAGGATATTAAATATTTACTATAATACATGTGTTTGTTATACAAATGTATCTTGTATTCCTTCAGTGTTGACCAAGCTTCCTATCAGGATACAACACAAGCACACATTCTTGTTATCTTTTATACTATACAATTTTCTATTGTCTTATTTAAGTAAGCCACATTTTAAATACTAAGAGTATGACAAGAAAAATGTCCATTACATATTCAATGTATCTATAATTATAATGATGAGAATCTGTCTAAGTCTATCTGTTGTTACACTATGTCATAGTTACTTGTCAAAATTATGATTGCACATTAAGTGTTTGACTTTTCTTGCTAGTTGTCTGAACATCACAGTAAGCTTACAAGTCACAGTAACTGAGGTAAATGTTACTTTTGACTTGAACACAATCTCCCTATGTGATTTTAGATAAGAGTTAGCCATTCATTAAGAATGTTTGATTTGTAACTACCAGACACTTTATAATGTGTGGGGAGGGGGAGGGGTATACGTTTTATTCCGTGTATGTAACATCAAAATATAAGTACTTCAGGCCAATTTGTTTGTTGCCTGTCAAAATTCATAACTATTATACTTGTACTGTCGTACGCAGTTTGATGAAATATCATACATGAACACATCTGTTGTTTTACCATCTGATATGAAATATTCTAGCTTTATTATACATTAAACATGTTTTGTTTACGCGTAGTAAGAAATGTTAACATTCATACAAGGAATAAAGTTCATTTCATGGAATAATAGAAATTCTATTTGTTTTCTTTTGTATTCAATGTTGAAAGACATCTGTCTAGATAATTGATATGATTTATACGCTATGGCTTTTGTCTCTTTTATTAACGTTCGATTAAATAATTTTTAGGCAATAATACATTCATTTTCATGGTAGTATAACATGTAGTCTAACTGATTAGACGTTTGTGACGGCGAGACGCTTTTTTTATTTGGCCACGTCCCGCTCAGACTCAGTCCCCTCCAAATTTATTCAGTATGAAATCGGCCGAATAAGCTGTTGATATTGTTTAGCTGTAGCAAGATTAACTGGGACTAAAATATTAGTGAGAGAGAACCGAACTCTGGTCCTCTGGTATCAAGGTATATTCTGCTACAATTCTACTACTGACTCCTGAAGATTGGAGCAACGAGTTAAGCATATAATTATTGAACAGACTGACAAGCCGATGGTTAAAGTTGCAGTCATATTGAATGAGCCATACATTTGGTAACATTTCTGTTTGTGAACACGTTCATGAGCTATTCATATCAGTTTCAATGTTTGAAGATAAGGCCTAAAAAATTGTTTGTTTCTTGTTACCCGTCCTACCCTAGTTTCCGTGCGACCCTTGACTTATTAATAGGTACGCAGGACGGTACAGCAAAAAAGGCCCGTCCTTCATAGCCTATTTTTAAGGAGCATGCCACTAGAAACAAACATTTAATTAAAGACATAGAAACTCAATAAAAAGGTTCGTTCTGTTAAGTAGGATAATACCACAGGTACTTGACACATTTCTTTTACCATATTTTGATCGTATAGGCTACATGTATATAATAAAATATTTTATTCTAAAAAAAATTGTGTCTTGTATCTGTGGGTAATACATTAGTACAGTATACTCACGTGAACTCGTATTTATTGTCACGTGATGGCCATGTTTATGTCCCGCATATCTTATGACACATTTGATATGGTATGTTACATATCAACCATCTCTCTATCATGATTAGGTTACATTTTCGTGTCAACATATGGATAGCATTGTTTCATTAGATTATTATCAATATATTTTATAAATAATTTTTATTCTGTTGCGATTTACATTCTGAGTGACAATGAAATTGAGCGTGGATCGTGCTTTGCTCATAAACTCTGATGGACGGCCTAGTGAATCCGAAAATAGAACTTTGCGAAATGAACCAAAATATTTAAAATTGTTAATGCTAAGAACAATATTCACAATATTTGTTGCCGGTATCATTGGTGGATTTGGAATTTATCTTTATGTCCAGTTGGCCGATTATAAGGTGATTAATTTCTTTTTATTTCGTTATTTCTTTACATTTCACTTATTGTATGGTTGTCACTATGTATAATTATGTTCTATGTTCTACGTGCAATTTGTTATAAATTACAAGAAAGTATGAACAGTTATTGCTACTGGCGTATGAACAACAAAGAAGAACTTGCTACCTTTCTATGTTCCATTATTAAGGCATTTTATCCATAAAACTTACTTATTTCACCTATCTGCTTAATGCTACACAAATGTTATACTATTGGAACAGTAACAGCGTATCGTTATTTCTATGATAGGTTACCCTAGATATATAGATTTATTTTGCGTCAAATTTTTGAAACGTTTGTACCAATTTTCTTCTTTTTGATATTTACAGGGATCATATCTCAAAGCATGGCTGTTGTTTCTGAAAAATCTCACAGTTATTAATTTTCTGTCATAGAAACCTATACAACTTTTGAAGGTTTCCAAAGTCTATCCACTCCATTTAGAGATACTAATTTTGCGTATTACGGGTGAAAACCATTTATAAAGTTATAAGTTTGTTGCCCTATAAATTCTTTTTAAGAAAACTTGGTGAGATTAGCCAGTTAAAACAGCCTAGTAAAGTAAAACGTCAGATTGTAGGAGGTATATTATACCATGTAAAATATCTATGATCATATTCAGTGTTTTAATATACATGCATATAATGTTTATCATAATTTGCTGAATTAAACTTACTAAATGTCTTTAGTTTTCGTGGTGTATCGAACAAGATAACGATGTGACACAGAAACAACAAGACGCTCACCTGGCCCAACAAGCTGCTATGGGTGATCCAGAACCTCTGTTCGTTAATTCCCCACAGTGTTCTGACATTCCATTAGGTAAACGCCAAGACTGTTGGCCCGGTCCAGGACTCGTTACGGAAAATAAATGCCTCCAGAAAGGTTGCTGTTGGCTACCGTTCATGGGCTCCACTCCTGGGTAATACATCAACACTTGTTTTTATTTCGACTTAACGAAGTATGTATTTGGAGAAGACAGCAAGTTTTCGGGTCTTGTCAAATTTGATCATTTTTTAATTGATTAAGTTAAACTGTCGTATTTCCTGAGATTATGGCTGTATGTTCACATTTTAATTAACACGTAAATATCACCGTGTTCACAATTCTGAATTTTATAATCATTACTTTTTAGACTTTATAAGAGAATTTCCATGCAAAATATTTTTTTCTTTTCTGTATAGACTCGGGGGCGTTCCATGGTGTTTCTTCCCATCAGATTATCAAAGTTACATCGTTCAAAGTTTGCAGACGACATTGACTGGCATGAATGTCAAACTAAAACTTACACAACCATCAGGATGGCCAAACGATAAGGAAAACATCGCATTAAATGTAACATATGCTTCACCAGACAGGCTGAATTTCAAGGTTTTATTTTTTCCATGCCATTCAAATTGAAATTAAATTGTAATTTTATTTAGATATTGTTTTTGTTTGAATGTATGACATGATTTTTCACGTTTGAAATCTGCTCAGACACTAATAAAATAATGTAAATACTGAATACGTTCGATGTTTAACATTAAATTAAATAATGTTACGCACATATAAACTGCCGAGCTATTTTCTTTGGTCTGAATATGGTAAATAAGGCAAATACAGTTTCAAGGAATTAAGAAATTCTGGCCAAATCCCAGTTTGACAATCAGCAAACCAAATGTTACAAGTGCATCATCTCAAATATGATTTGATATTATTAACAAAAAAATTTGAATAGCAAAATAATCAAAATAATCATGTTTTTATTCATTTGTAGCAATCTATACACATTTGCGAGTTATATTCTTTTACAGATTCATGATCCAAACAACGCCAGATATGAGGTTCCGCTTCCGTTATACGGGAAATCCAATCCTGTAGCTGCCGTTGATACGGATTATGTTGTCGATATACCGTCAAATGGTTCATTTTATGTAAAAATAACGAGAAAATCGACAGGGAAAATATTGTAATCTCCTTTTCTACCTTTTTTCTCACCCACATTTTTATTAAAGTCGGTGTAACAGTGTTCAAATTACTCATCATCACATGTATGTATTCCCAACATAACAATACATAAATGTCAGTTAAAACGGTCTGAGTTTAATGTATTGAACAAAAATGTACATTAAAGTGAAAAATGATGACGTGTTAAGACATAATATTATGTACACGTGGGTCTACTTCAGAGGTACTCACCATTAATCAAAGATTTTTACGTATTTTTTTTTAGTTTTAAACATAGCAAAAGCCTTTTACTACAATGATGATTTGAAAAAAATAAAAAAAATATTAGCTCCATTTAAAACTTCATGTTTTCTATACCACCGGATAGGTTCAATACACAGAATGCTTCACCATTAGTGTTTGCGGACCAGTTTCTTCAGATTGGTACGCAGTTAAGTTCCAAATATATATACGGGCTCGGAGAACATCGGTCGCCATTTCTAGTCAGTACAAACTGGACAAAGTTGGCTTTGTGGAATAGAGACCAGCCTCCAAAGGTAAAAGAACTACTTCTTATCGAATTGTTTCTTACTTACTATGACGACTCAGACAAAAGTACAGCCGTCTGTTACAGGCTACCTCCGATTAAAACCACTCCGGAAAAGAAGGCCATTCTTTAAAGCTGTCATCGATTGTTTCGAACAAATTGGCCGACCAATAAGGGTCACCTATCAATAAAGACCACATTTTTGTCTTTCCCTAGTGTGACCCTTATTTACAGCTTTGTACAGTCAATACCACATTCAGGTGGGTAAAATGGTCAATATTAAGGGTTTCTTTACTCATAGGCTAATATAAAAACGAAATGCAAATGCATGTATTGAATTAAGAGATTAGTATTCTTTATAAACAATGCGGTCTCTTTTTACATGTGGTCTTACAGATCGCACATAATTTTTTGTCTGCATAACTTCATTTAAACAATTAGAACGAACCAACCACGATATTTGCAAAAGTCATAATTTGAATCTTGGTGATAAAGTAAAAAGTGCTATCAAATAAAGAAAATGGATAAAATTTTAGTACCACGCATTATAAAATGCTAAAACATGAAATAAGCACCATCTGTTTCATGTATTATTACAGAGACATACAAATCTGTATGGTTCACATCCATTCTATTTGAATATCGAAGAAGACAGACTGAGTCATGGAGTGTTTCTTCTCAACAGTAATGCCATGGGTATATACATTTTCATTGTATAAAACTATCACGTAACATTCGTTCTTTTATCTATAGCACAATGAACGGTCTGGGAGTGGTTTAAACTTGTGCATTTATTTCTCTTTCCTGTAAACTACAAGTGGGAATGCTAATATTTTCTAGAAAATAGCTTTCATTATTACTTTTTTAATCACTCTATAAATACCATCCTTCTATAAAAGTGCACGACTGTCGTATGAAGTTGATATATATTATATACTGTATTTTCATTTATTGCGTTTGGCTCAATTTTCGTGTTTTTTTAACAAAATGGCTATTTTGTGGGGACATCAATTCGTGGATTTTGATTTTGAAAAAATGTCTTATCTCTGCATTTAAATTCGTGGGGATTTGATATCGTGGAAAAGCCGACACACGAAATCCACGAAATTAAATCCACAACGAAAATTAATGATTCTATAGTATATATTGTTGTGCAAGAAGCAATAGTTACAAAATAAAGTATTTGTTTTTATGTGCTATTCCATGAATTCATTTGTTTAGAAACGTCACATTTTACTTTTAGAGATTGAGATACAGCCAGCTCCATCATTAACATACAGAACAACAGGTGGTGTTCTAGATTTTTACGTCTTTACGGGACCTACTCCCGATGAAGTGATACAGCAATACACGGCCCTGATTGGTCGACCATTCATGCCGCCATATTGGGCTCTTGGCTTCCATCTATGTCGTTGGGACTATGGCGGGATAGATGGCTTAAAGAAGGTTATACAACGCATGAGGGATGCCGAAATGCCTTATGTACGTAATTCACCATCAACGAATGTTAAATAAACCTCTTGCGTGTCTTTATTTGGTGTATACATGTATACACAAATGTTTCATATCTTTGTTTTTTATATCATTTGACACAGCAATTTTAATTCCACCACAATGCTATTTCTTTTTGAATTATTCTATCAAAAATTGTAGTCTACACTTCTGAAAACCCCGGATGTTGATTGAATGGGATAAAGCAGGAGAAACAATCTCTCAACAAAAATGTTATTCTCGTTGAAATACTCATCATTTGCATACCATATGTATAAAGAACTTCAAAGAGAAATTTCCGCATTTGTTGATATCATTATTCTAGTTCCACAAGTCATCATTTTTGATAAATGATTTAACTCTCACGGGACCCATTAACGAAACTGTGTTGAACAATGCATTGATTTACCGCTTTAAGTTCCACAATTAATCATTGAAATTCTTGGTAAATTTGTTTTGTTTATTAAAATGCAAAGCATGTGACAAAGCATGTGACAAAATAATATTAATGACATGAACAAACCATTCGTGTTATTTTTACCTGTTGTGAATAATGTACATCAAATTAGGAAGTAAATCACGTGTCATCTTTCGTGTGCATGTTTTGAGAACTAACCTTGTTTCAATTTCGTCCAAAATAACAAGAGGTTTGATCGTACTCTGTTTTCTTATATTAAAATAGTCAGTCGGGGAATTTATGTCTCTGATTCCTCACATTACAAACTGTGGACTTTTCGAGATTCTTTTTCGTTTCTGTTTCCCACTAAACGAAAAAAGATAAATGAGTAATTACCTTCCCATGATCATAGTAAAGCTGACTTAAGCCAACCACTTTACAAACGACACCAAGGCTGTTGTTTTAGCTCTGTCCACTGATATACGCACAAGGAGTAATACATGTATTAAATATCAATGTCTTTTAGGCAGTGGTTCACTGGTTAGTGCGCTGAATTTGTAATCTGGGTTATCCGGAGACCCGGGTTCGATTCCCGGTCACGGTTGGTCATACCCTCGCAATGTCAATTTTCTTCCACGTGAAGAAGTGGCCGGTTCCTTGTGGAACCTACAGCACATCTACGTTACGAGTCCTACATCTCAATAATTAAGTTGGAGACGCGCCGTAATAAATATTTAATGCTGAAGGCTTTGTGGAGCATGTCTAAAGAATGATCAACTTACTACATTAAAAAAGAATAAATTGTAATTTCTCTAATAGGGACGACTGGTGACATTCTGATTAGCAATACAGCCGTCTTCTTGATATATGGAATTCTTATACATTCTGAAGGGAGTTACATTCATCGTTTTTTTAACGTCTTGTTAATAATCTACGGCAACGTTCAGCGAATTTTAAGATTATCCTAATTACAGTGAAAGAAGAATTTATTGAAGCATTTAATAAGTTGCTGAGGGAACGATCGTTTAAGTTTGTTAGAAAATTAAATTGGATCTCAATGTAAGATTTTCTTCTGGGATGTTACAATCTGTCTGTTACAGGACGTACAGTGGAATGATATCGACTATATGAGGCACCATTTAGATTGGACATACGACTATGGTAATTACACGGAACTTCCGGCTGTTGTTGCTGACTTACACGACCATGGGCAACATTATATCATGATTGTGGTATACAACATTTTAAATGTATAATTGATGATTGTTTGAGGATAGTAATATGTTTCCAGTGGCATCTAGAAGTTTTAAAAAAGAAATTAAAAAATAAACAAATCATAATTTTATACAGCAAAATCAGTCTTAGTCACACAATAGTAATATACTTATTTATATATAATACATTATTAATACAACATCTTTACACATACTCGTATTTATCGGATTCACATTATTGTGATAAACATATCTAAGCGAACAATACTGGTATTTAACAGTGATCTGTAAGCATTTTTATCCCTAAGTCCTGCATACGGAAACCAAACTTAAAAAAAATGGAATCCCAAAGTTGTATTACTCGTCATTTATAGGACCCGGGAATCAGCAATACACAGAAGTCCGGCTCTTACCCAGCCTATGATGATGGTATAGCTAAAGACGTGTTCATCAAGAAACCGGACGGTTCTGGACCTATAACCGGACTGGTACGTGTAATGAATAATTTTTTGTTCATTAAAACCGCAAATTAAATAAATGGCATTATTTCACTGAATTATTCACGACTTGACTTAATCTAAGTACTGATGGTATACACATGTGATTTGAACAAATGCAAAATGGCTGCGAGTCTTTAGTTACATGTAGTTGAAAAGCTCCCTGTACTTAACGTGATAATACAAACTGGTCTTAAGGAAATATATATATTTTTTGTATAATAGTAATAATAATAATAAAGACTTTATTTTACGAGGAAACTTATTTGACAATACACTAAACAATCAATCTTCCATAAGATCCTCAACAATGAACTAGAAAAATAGCTATGCAAAGAAAATAATGATATTTGATATTTTGGCCCCTATGATGTCTCACAAAATAAGTATCTTATTTCTTTTTTTAACAATCCGTCTTTCTGTAATTTAATAAAAAGCAGCACATCACAGTTTTCGTTGGTCATAAAACTTTTTATTTCAAATACCTTTATAACCATCTGAAGTATGGCATTTATATTATTCACCAGTTCTTAGTTTCATTTTTTTGAAAATAAAATTGACAAAATATAGTTCAAGTTGTAACCAATAAGATTTGTTTCAGAAAAGTAGATTCTTGGAAATATTGGATAAGTAAATTACATTCTACTTTAGCCATTATTTATCATGGGACCGATTCACGTAGAAATAACATGTCGATTATTTTGTAATCCGGACATGGCAGGCAATCTTTATACAAATGTCTTTAAAAAAACATTCGGTACGTTACTATTATTTATTGAACTTTCTTTACACTATAGGTATGGCCGGGTGCCACTGTTTTTCCAGACTTTTTTCACCCAAATGCTACCTCTTATTGGACAGATCTAGCAATATCATTTCATAACGAGATACCATTTGACGGACTTTGGACGGTAAGCAGTTTCTAAAATGGTTTTAACGACGCTTTAACATTTGTATATATTTGTATTTTGTCAACTTTAATGTAATATTATACATCTCTGGGTTGTTTGTTTTATATGTCTATAGTTTCTCTAGTAAACATGTATTTGAATAAAGCTGTGAACAATATACGACACGATCTAGATAGAAGGATATCGCTATCCTATTGTTATCATGTTTATTTTTTTCTAGGACATGAACGAACCTTCAAACTTTTTGTCGGGTTCAATCATCGGATGTCCAAATAACGACTTAGAAAATCCACCATTTGTACCCCCAGGTATGTTTTATATAGATTATACATAGCTTTGTGAGTGCTCTTTTATTCAAGTATTTAACCACTACATTTATACTAAATTTGTAAGATTTTTTGTTTCTATTCTTATGAAAGTGTAAGACATTTTTGGCTTTGACTCGAAGTAATTTGATATAAGTTGACCAGACATTGTATGTTATATGTGTAATTTTGCTTTGACTGGACTATAGCACACGTTCAAGGTCATTACAATTTTGAAGTTTTCTTTTATTATTTCCTGTTGGAACCAAATAACGATTTGCTTGAACTCAGACTGTCTAATAATCGTGCTTAAACTATGTTAAATATTGATAAAATAAAATGACAGTACAACCTCTCCAGAGCGGCCCTCTCTTGAGCAACAACCTACCTTCAACAGCAGTATGACTTTTTCCCAATGTACGATTTAATGATTAATTTAACCTCACTAGAACAACAACCTCTCAACAGAAATATAAGTGAGCTGCTCCCAAATGGTCGACCTTCGGAGAGGCTGTACGGTATAAGCACTTTCTAACTTCCAAAGAAAGAAAAGTCAAGCATAACGTAGTTGCGTGTATTTGATAATCATCTTGAATATATTCCATGCTTATATATTTTAGTCCTGGATGGTAAAACTTTACGAAGTAGAACATTGTGTGCATCATCTAAACAGTACTTGTCGGAACATTATAATTTACACAACTTGTATGGATATAGCGAGTCCGTAGCTACAAAATTGTAAGAAGTTCTCAATTTTCTTTTGTACTCCATGTTCTTTGACAACAAGTGTTCTTGATGTTCCATTTCAATAACTATACATCAAACTATAGCATTATCTGTGAAATCATTCAGCAATGGTTGTTATCTATAATGATTGTGCTGATCCTAGGCAAAGTTTACAGTACAGCTGCATGTGGACACGCCTCCTTGGTCGAGTGGTTAAGGTCGCTGACTTCAAATCACTGTAATCTCTTACTGATACTGGTCTTGGATTCGGGCCCCGATGCCGACCATGTCTCTTCATGTGAGAAAGTAGGTAGTTTCTTACGGAGGATATGGGAGTCTAGTACAGGTTCTTCCCAGAACGATGGTTAGGTGAACTGTCCGCCTCATATGACTCTGACTGTTGAAAGGGGGTGTAAAACTCGATATAAACAAACAAACAGCTGCATGTTGGCGTGACGGCAGCAAGTCCCTTGTGTTCGTCTAATGTAATTCACCTGCATCGTTGCTTTCTGAATTATATTCTCATAGGTACAGTCTATCAATGTATCTATACAAATGTTATAATTGATTTACTTCTTTGAAGAGCACTTGATAAAATCAAAGAGAAGAAAAGGAGCATTGTTATATCGAGGTCTACGTTTCCTGGTTCGGGCGTTGTGTCTGGACACTGGACTGGAGATAATTCGGCTTCATGGGATGATGCATACTGGTCTATTCCAGGTAAGAGCTTTGCAAGAACATGTTTTAAGAATAAATATAATACAGTCTATGTGAATTGTTCAAAACAACAACATTATGTATGATGATCGGTTAGCAATAAATTATGAAATAATGAAAACTAGCTAAGCGTAAAGTAAGTTAGGTTAATACGCCATCCTGTTCAATGAACTTGACATCAAAATTCAGACAGACAGACTTCATTGACATATAATGAATATTACACAAGACGTGCAGTCAGGCACGCATATTTGAAGTTACTGATTGGATAATGGCGTGATTATCTGAATGAAGTAATATTGTTCACAAACAATCAATTAAGTAAGGTAACGAATGTCACGGATCCATTTTACATCATGCTACCTAGAAAAGGACAATAATGAACTATGGAAAGCCACAGTACACCCCCGAAGTAGTACTATGATTTGCTATATAAATCCATATTTGTTCTTCTACCTCGGAATTTTGCCAATTTCCGAAGTAGAAGAACTGTTCAATGTCGGAGTTCATATTATCGTACATCGGGATAGATCATACTACTACTTCGGATTTTTATTTTCCGAAGTAGAAGTATACATACTTCTACCTCGGCTTTCTTACTACAACATCGGATTTTTATTTTCCGAGGTAGAAGTATACATACTTCTACCTCGGCTTTTCGATTTTCCGACGAAGAAGAACAACGTTCGGCGAAGTAAGAATTTAAGTTCGGAGTTCATACATTATTATACTACTTCGGCATTTAAATTCCGACGAAGAACGATGTTTCCGAACTATACATCGGTATATAGTCCGCATTTTATGCCGACGAAGCATAACTCCGAGGTATCGAGAACCACGTTACTTCGGGAGATTTGCTATACCGGAGTATCGTGAGTTACGTTATTTCGGGGGATTTAACGATATTTCGGCTGCGAGCTTCCAGTGACCGAGATTGTTTATAAACTTGGTCTCTATCGGAACGGTTCGGAAGGTGAGTTGATTGATCATTGACTGCAGTTCTACAGCTAACATTTATTTCATTAACGAAATAGACCCCAGGATCTAGGTATGTAATTGCTATACTTGACAGGATCTCTAGAGGTAGAATTTATCAATGATTACATGCCTATCAAATATTTTTCATGAACAAGGCCTGGCTACAACAATCATTTGTCAATGAATGATAATAACTGTAATCTTAATGTGCTAATGCTACATGCTCAGTCCTGGAACTTGAAGCCTGGGATCAGAACAGTCTGATATTAAGTCATATATGAATCAGGCATGTGTTTCCAAAGAAACGTATTTCTTTGTTTCATTATTAATTTTGCAGGTCCGTTATGGTTTGATGTTGGCCGTCACTAAACACTTAGGTGTACTGTACTGTTAGCACTGTGGGACTAAAGCCCATTCAGGTAAGTTTTTTGACTGTCTTATTGTTTTATTTTTCAAATGGAAAAACTGTTTGAACAACGATGCATTAAAAGTTGTCTAGTTCATTTTCCTCATTTCAGTATACCAAACCATGGATACCCAAGCCTACATTTGTTAACAGGATATTCAAACATATAAATTGTTATCTGATTTCAAGTTAGTTTATATATTAATATAATAAAGATGTTTGTTTAATGTAGCTTTTAAAGTACATCACAACTAATAATAATTAAGACTCTCGAGGGCAATTCATTATGACAAAGATACAAATAAATCTGTTTCAGGCAGTCCATATCAATTAAAACTAGATGTCCAAATAATTGAAATTAAATTTTTGTGTGTCAGGATTAGCTGTATACAGTTTTAATAATGTTATTAAATGTCTATTTTTATGATATTTGATTCAGATGATGAATGCAGGTGTTATATAAAAAGACCACAACTGCAACAACTTCAAAGAACTCAACTGTAACTTCTTCAGATGTGTTGAAAGCGAAATCATAAGATATGTTAAAAGTTACATTATTTAGTCATTGATTCAAAGCCTGGCTTATTTAGTAGTATTTTGTAATGATACTGCAAAATTAGGGACATCAAATTGACCAGTTTTATTTCAGAGATCAAATTATTTATCAGGACATATGAATGGTAATCTTCACCAGTGCATTTGTAGAGATTTAATGATTCTTACTCTAACACATTTGTATTTATAGCACATGTTCTACTTTAAATTGATTTTGTTTAAGAACAAGATTTACTCTCGAAGAATTTTATCAATTCAGCGCGTTGATCTTAAATATGTAATTATGCGTATAATAAAAATTCTAGTTTTACAATTTTGTGTATGCTAGACTGATTATGAAATTTTCTCACTTTGAACTTTCATTTCTTTTTTTTCAGGAGTTCACCCCTGGTGACACAGTAACTAATTATAAAGTCACTTTTGGATGTGATATTGTGGATACACAAGAATTAGAAGGATATTTAAATTACTTAATTATAAAAACATTCTGAAGAACTTATAAATGGCATAAAAGTCGCAAGTGACTGATTCAAAATTAGGACTGGCATCTTTGATTGCTATATTTCAAATGTCAAAAGCTTAAGGCAAACTAATATACATGTTGTATATTACATAAACCATTGTTTTATGATTGGCACCTATTTGTAGGGATATGCACTGATTCAAATTTCCCATATGTTTAGTTTAAGGAAATGGTAATAGTGAATTTATCTGTTGTCATTAGCAGTACATTTTGTATTATGTTCAGCAAGCAATAATGTAACTAATAAGTTCTCAATAATGGACAACAATAGGCACACAAATCTGCTAGTCTGTGGTGTTTAAAATTGTATAATGTCAACATAGCTGTAGTTCAATTGAAGTATAGAGCGGTATGCTTTGAAAATAAGCTGTTGGTATGAAATTTTGTCTTAATAGAAATGAAATAATTGTAAAACTGAATACTAATAAATAGAAAATGAAGAACTAATAACATCCTTACATTATAATTTCTTCATGTATTGTGCTATTTTATTAAATTGTTAAAGCTGTCTTATTTTACTGTTGATGCATTATTATCTTCGGTGAGATTTGATCATTTTCATAAGTTGTACAGTAATCTTCCTTATACTGGTTGTTGAATGTATTTGTATTAAAACTTATAATAAAACGAAACATCTTGTCCTGAAATGAACTGAAATATTTTATACAGTATGAAGCTAAAACAACATTCAACGACCTTGCGATTATTCAGCTTTAACAGTTTGATAAAATTGCACTATACTTTGACTTTGTTAAAAAATACCAGCCATTAAATGCACTATGAACTGTCTTGTAATTACAGGACAGTGAGGTTCATAATGAACACATCTGGAAACTTCTCAAATGATATTTCTGAACAGTCTGTGAACCATCATGTTTTCGTGATACATGTTTATTTCACTTCTGTGAACATTTTGGTCTAAAAGGGTCATGACTGCCTTGCATTAAAGTAGGTAGTTGCTTACGGAGGATGGGAGTCTAGTACTGGTTCTTCCTAGTAACTATAGCTAAGTGAACTGTCCCCTCATATGACCCTGACTGTTGAAAAGGGGTGTGAAACTCATATAAACAAACAAACATTATATTGGTTCAGAATAATCTGACTTGTTTATATAATGCCAGTGAAAACCTCGGTGAAGAGTTAATCAATAGCGGTAACTGGTTACTATTACTAAGATACATGCAAGATAATAAGTTGCAAACAAAATCTTAACAAAGGTGTGATGTTGCCAAAGCCATGATGAGTAGGATAGCTCAACATACTTCGGGCACTTGTTCTATAAATCAGTGACAAAGAACTATTTGAAAACTTAAATGTGTAATTGTCAAAAGACAATAAGTAGCACAATATGAGGTTAGTAAAATGTTACATCTGTAAGAACAATATAAAGAGTCTAGGCATCATTAAATGTTTCAATTTCTCCAAGCTCAGGAAGTCCCTGTTGAATGTTAATTATCTTCTAGAAGGCTTCAAAAGTCATGATCTAATTTAAGAAAACTGTTTGTACACTGTTGGACACATTGCTGTGTTATAGCATCTGGTACCACTTGAGCGAACTTCTGGAACCCTAAAAATAAAAGAAAGTAGTTATGACATTCCTTATCCAAAGTTTAAGCTCAATTGGAACAGCAGTGACTAACAATGAGATTGTTTCATACTCATGTTTTTGAAGCTAGAGTATCATAACACCTAACCAAGAAAGGAGAACTAATGAAACTACTTCAGGTTGACTACTTCCAACATTACCATATAAGTAATAGCTGGTGTCTCCATCATTATTATGATCCAGTGTAATCAAATAGCATGTGCACAAAAACCACAGACATTTTCAGTTATTTAATGCTTAGACAAACATACATAAGCCTGATAGTTGGAACACTGACAGATTCATTACAACTTCCTGTTTGCTTCAGAAAAAAATGTTTGTCTGTTGTGTGTATTGGTGGAGGGTTCAATTTCCTGGCTGCTTTTGAGATAATACTTCATCATTTAAAATGAATCTGTTTTCCCAAGAAAAAAATGTATGTACCATATTATTATGTCGCATGTATGAAGTATACCTTAGTTGTTTGGTCTCATCCAGTCCCATCAATTTCTTTATCTGGATCACTGTTCTCATCCGACTGGCATTGAATAAATGGCATGTAAGAGGATATGTAGGTACATCCTGAAAAGTAAAGAGTAAGATAGCAAATTAACAATATTCTATACTATATAAGACTAGATACAAAAACACCACTGATGAGATAAAGCTGTTTTGAAATAGGAAGTCTTGCATTTTTTTCTTTGAAATTACTATCTTGTATATTTGTATAATTTACAAAGGCAGTATTTTCAAGGTGATATTCAGTAATTGATAAAAAATTCATCCTGAGCTTGTTTTCTGACTGACATCATAAGAAATAGGGGCCAATGACCTAAGCTTATTATTTACAGTCTGTAGACAAAGCTTAAGCAGAACAAATAACTAAAAACTGTTAAACAAAATGGTATAGACTCTAGAATTTCAATATATTAAAAAACAAGAGGGCCAAGATGACCCTATATCGCTCGCATGAAAATCATTGTTCACTCATTAAAATATTGTTTTGAACCTGTGACATAGTTTTTTACCACAGATGACCCATGTTAGAACTTGTCCTACATATGAATAAGACAAACATTCTGACACGGTTTAGTGAAGATCCAATCAAAACCATGAAAACTACAGCACAGACAAGGTTTTCTTAAGATTTGACCTCGTGACATTGCTTTTGACACCAGATAACCCATGTTCTAATTTGTCATACATATCATTAAGACAAGCATTCTGACAAGGCTTGGTGAAGATACAATCAAAATTTGACATTTACAGTGTTAATAAGTTTTTCCTAAGATTTCACCTGGTGACCTAGTTATTGCCCCAAGATGACCCATATTTGTTTTGACCGTTACATCATTAAAACAAACAATTTGACAAAGTTTGGTGAAGATCCAATAATAACCTCGTTCGCGGGGGGTATAACAAAACTTTGAAAAATACTGCAGACTAACTTAAAGGTAAAAGCAGGGCCTGTTTTATTCTTGTATCTATGTCTCAATGACTCAAGCCTGTTTCAGTTTATCTAATTAAGCTAACATAAAGTGAGTATGCTGCTGTAACTGCATGAATGTATTTACAATCAGTAGTGCAAAGTTCTGCAATTAATATTAATAATGATTAATCAAACTTTGATATTTATATCAAGTAACTTATAAAAATAACTTGATTAGACATGGATTTCCTATACCTGAAATAGCATTCACTACCTAAGGCCGTCCTCTGAAATCAAACTACCAAGCAATGTTCTTCAGCTATGATCTTCTCTTAGTCTTTTTGCAAATCCTGAACAAACGAAAACATTGTCTTCATCACTATAGTTCAAATCAACACAGTCCAATACTTGTCAAATTTCCCTCTGCCTGTAAGTATGTATTTTTTTACAATAACTTTTTTTTCAACTTATATGCAAGTCAGCATGTATAAAAATGAAATTAAAGAAGAATTCAAGCCCTTTTTCTGACTTTTACCCTCAAATTCATCATTACATTTAAATTTATGCAGAGAATGTCCAATTACACATCTTAAGACCCACCTCGGTGGTTGAGTGGTTAAAGTCGCTTCAAATCACTGTAACCTCTCAGTGATAGTGCGTCGTGGGTTCGAGCCCGGCTACCGACCATAACTCTTTATGTGAGAAAGTAGGCAGTTGCTTACGGAGGATGGAAGTCTAGTATTAGTTCTTCCCAGGAACGATGCATATGTGAACTGTCTGCCTCACATGGCTGATTGTTGAAAAGGGGCATACAACCCGGTAAAAAAACACACACCTTTTACTGTACCAAAAAATAAGACTTACAGATGATTTCATAAAGTTAACTTAACTATGTTTCATAAAGTGACAGCAGACACTAACCTTTCTCATTTAACACTGCTTCAAAAAAGTATTGCCCAACCACTCCTGGTCTTCCGTTTGTCACTGCAGCTTTTAGCCAAATCACTTCCTACTGAATCTATGTAAAAGCAGAAGGTCATAACAATCTGAATGATACAGATTAATAAGGGAAAATAACTGCAAATCTTTCATATCACATTTATGCCTAACCCTAAAACAATCATGTCCACACGGCAAATCAAGTCCATTTTTTTTCAAGTCAATGAAGTAAACAGCAGTAATATAATGGTTGACAAGAGCTTTTTGTTAGTGATATATTACATCATATTAAAGGAGTTTCATTGATAATGTAAGCCACGCCATACAATTGTTGATTACACATACATGATAAGATTTCAGAGTTAACAAGTAAAAAATAAATACTATAACATGTATAAATTGTGCGACTAATTGACAACTTATTTATTTGAATCACAGATGCTTCATCATGCATGTTCAGAGGTATTTAAATATTTGATAGGTTAATCTATGCATTAGCCAAATGTACATTATATTACCTCAATATTAAATTATTACCTGTAATTTTCCATCTCACTTTCCTCTATCTACATTGAGGGGGCAATTCAGGTTCAGGTTCTCAGCAGTCTGCAAGCATCTGACCACTTTTCAATCTGTAACTTTAAATTACACAATGTGTAATCACAAACCTGAAATAAATGCATTTTAAATTCCATATAAATATATATGTATCTCATTAAAAACGATCAATAATACAAGTCCATCTTATGACTATAGGTCAGAGGGAGTAAACACTTCGATGACTGACCAGAAATGAAGTTTAATCCTACAATAAACCACACTATTTTACTATTTACATTCCTATCTGATGACATCATATCACAATGACATCATCAAGTTATATGTGTAAGATTTTACGAACTAAAGAGTTCTAGTGGTTCATGTCCGATATTTGTAAGAATTGAATAAAACAATTGTAATTGGAAATAAAAGGACTAAACTTTCATTTCCTGTCGTTTATCGAAGTGTAAACTCCCTCAGACCTCATAACACACATTTCACATAAAGCCCTTCGGTCTATATTCAATGTGTTATGAAGTTTGATGGACTTTACTGAAAAAACGAGACCTGCATGATTTTTCTGGCTCCTAAATCACTTTATCAAAGTTTATGTCATGCCTCATGGAACCAACAGCTGACCAATTTACACCTGACATAGTGACAATTTATGTATACTGGCCAACGCCACAACACAAGTTTTATGAAAGAACTGAAACCCTACACGTGCTAAAGAAACTGTAAATCTATGAAAACAGTTCTGAATAATTCATGATTCAGCTCCTATGCCATGGCCATAAATGTATTTGTTAATTTGGTCAGTTCAGTTGTATTTGACGCCGTTAGTGTGCGACTTAAGAACCCTGCAGCTCGACAAAAAATCCCTTAAAACTCATCTGCAGTCTCTATGCACTACTAAAGGCAAAAACACAATACGTACCTTAAAAAGAAGAAAATGAAATGCCATCATGGCCTTGTAAGTTTCCAACCACTTGAGTGACAGTGATCAGACGGTGCTTGCAAGCTATTCCCGTGAAAATCATCCCCGTAGTATCGTGGAATCTCCCGAAGTAACGCTGACTACGATACCTCGGAATAAATTAAAAGCCGAAGTATCGAGCAATACCCCGAAGTAGTACTATCAAGCAGGGGGGGGGGGGGGGGGGGGGTCGATTTAAATCACTGGAGTAGTATGACTAATGTGTACTTATAACTAGGCATTTCTTGTACGTCGGAAAGTAAAACACCGAAGTTGTTTGTAAGAAAGCCGAGGTAGTAGTATGTATACTTATACATCGGAAAATAAAACTCCGAAGTTGTAGTAAGAAAGCCGAGGTAGTAGTATGTATACTTCTACATCGGAAAATAAAACTCCGAAGTTGTAGTATGATCTATCCCGATGTACGATAATATGAACTCCGACATTGAACGGTTCTTCTACTTCGGAAATTGGCATAATTCCGAGGTAGTAGAACAGATATGGGTTTATATAGCAAATCATAGTACTACTTCGGGGGTGTACTGTGGCTTTCCATAAATGAACACATTCCGCAGACAAACAAACATAATAAATACATTATGATTTGAACTTGAAATATTGATGGGAGTGTTGTCAAAATGAAGTATCAAAACGTAATTATATGATGTTATAATTATTTTAGACTTAAACTATTCTTGTTATGTAGTTCCATACAAAAAAAAGACTGCCCCAAGGTACTAAATGTCTGTCAATTTCCAACGCCTTTCTTAAATGCGGGAGTTAGAACAGGGTCGAAAAAGTGCTGTTTGTGAAGACATTCCTGAAGTAAAATGAATCAGTGAGTACATACAGACACTCAGCTGTGAACATTACAATGTGTATATTTTCATAGCAATTTTAAACTTCAACCTGTTTGGTATACCCCTTGTCGGCGCCGATATTTGTGGATTTACTGGAAACACTAATCCTGAACTGTGTGCAAGATGGATGCAACTCGGAGCATTCTATCCTTTCATGAGAAACCATAACAGTATAGGAAGTAAGGTATTGTTCGATATTCAGATTACTAGTAGAATAAGGTTTACTTATATTTCGTTTTTAAAGGAATGCCATGTATCGGTAGCTTCACGTTACACTGTTGTTTTTGATTGTATGACCATGTAATGTCGCATGTATCTGTGACAGATTGTCTTACGCTTTTCTTAATACAAGTATTTACTTTTTATCAAACACCTAGCTGTAGATTTAATAAGCAACTGTCTGTTTTTCGAAAGTGAACCATTTTCTATTTGTTTATATTCATCAGCACAATGCGTTAAAATATGTCAATTAAATCTTATTAAAAAGTAAGGAACAAATCCTATTATACCAATGTTGTATAGATATGTAATGTATATTTTTGTATAATCTTATTCGTATTTATAACATATGTATAACATATGTATACATGAATTATGTGATTACTTTAGGACCAGGATCCAGCTGTATTTGATGAAGCGACACAGACAATCATGCGTGATGCTCTAAATCTGAGATATACATTGTTACCCTACCTGTATACATTGTTTTATAGAAGTCATGTAGATGGTACACCTATCATCAGACCATTGTTTTATCAGTACGGATAAACCATATTTTTTGTATATTGATTGCTAATATGTTTACTGTTATATTTCACAAAAACAGTCACTTTTAAAACAACCTACCACGCTATTGATAGTAAATATTCGACCTGTTTGTATTTTTGTCGTTGTTTTGTATTAATACGTACTGCGATGAATAAAACACTACGTCAAACAAAAAACAACACAATGTTAATTTGCCACAAGCACTTGGAAACAACTATTTTGATTATTGCTAACGTCAGGGTAAGCCATGTAAATAGTCTTAATCTTGCTGACGTTAAACTGATTTTAATACAAATGGCTTACCTGGATATTTAATACGATGTACGATTGGTGCATAGGACTTTCGGTAAATTTCAGATATCCTGTAAGCGACTACAACATCACGTATATGGTGGATACACAGTTTTTGTGGGGAAAAGCACTACTGGTAACACCAGTAACATCACAGGTAAAATTCTGTGTAATGTCACCATGATTTCCAAAGTCCTTCATTCGAGTCCTTGAACAAAATTACTGTATATAGATGGAAGCTATCTTACCTTTCCACAACCAGTAAGGATAATGCCCCCACTAATTGCTACTTGGTACACTGAGATTAAACAACAACGCATCGTAGGACAAGAAACAACAGTCTACACGATACTTGGGTACTAGAAGATTACGAGAAATTTATTTAAACAACGGCAATATATAGGTTTAAGTAGTAACTGTTGTAACGTGGTCCATGCAGTAATTCTGCATTTCGTTTGAAGCAATCCGTATCTTACTTTTAACACTACGATTGAGTTCTAAGTGACACAATCCCCCAAATACATTTCAGTTAGGGTTTCCTCGTTCTTTTACACTTTATGTGTCTACAGTACAATTGTATTATATAAATCCATTATTTCTGCGCTTTCTCAGTGGCATTAAATGTAACTATTTCAGAGCACCACTGTTGGTCTAGGCTATTTACCATGTGACCGTTGGTACGATTGGTACAATCAGTCGTATATCGATGCACCTGGTGGTTATATCAACTTTGACTTACCGGCAGAACATATAAATCTACAGATCAAAGGCGGGTCTATCTTACCTCTACAGACGCCAAATGTCACAACAACGTTGTCGTAAGTAATTTGTCCTGAGAAACGATTTTAATAAGAATTATTGTCCAAACATAACAATTAGCAGAGAATTTCAAAATGACTCTTTTATTATTGTAATGGTGGTTAAGAAACCACAATTATCACATTGTTAAGAACTTATTAATAAAATAAAAGCGGTACTCTTATTTTCCCCATCATTACAGGAGAAAGAACAAGTTCACCATACTAGCAGCATTATCACCATCAGGCACAGCAAATGGAGAGTTATATTGGGATGATGGGGAATCTAGAGGTGGGTTATACGTCGTTTCACCGCAGTTTAAACATTGGACAATGTTAATGATGTTTTGATAATACGATAAACGTGTAAAACATATAGATTGTACAAATGTATTTGTCAAATCAAATATAGACCACATTGATGAATAAATTCGCTGGTGATTTGTATGAAGTGTTGTATAATGATACCATTGGCATTAGGTCACAATACGGGACTTCTGAATTCCAAGATTTTTAATTTATAAGATCAATATTAATATGAACAGAACTTTTATTAGAGACTTGTACAATGTACATCGTCAAAACAAAACAAATATACAATACAAATGAAATATGAAATTCCACGATTCTTGTATCATCTCATGTCATCTGAGAAGCATATGTCAGTGTGGGAGCTTCTAAAACTGGCTGTCTGAAAATATTGTTTTGTCTGTACAAAATCAGAATTAACTGAAGATCGCAGTGCTTTTTTTTATTGCATATGCATGTATGATTGTTAGTTTTGTATTTATACGTTGTATTGTACATTTTATTATATGCTGTACATCCCGTTGTTATGTACTCGTATGTATTCATTGGGCGTACCATCCTTGATACGGCATTTTGTACATATGCATGTCTGATTAAGTAATGCTGTGTACACACTGTCCAGTATTTCTTACTGTGATGTCTTGTAATGTTTTCTTTGTTTGATGGTCATGTTATTTGCTTCTTCTTCTTTTCTGTAGATATGAGAACTTCTTCATGCGCAGTTTAATCATTAAGTTTGTCTTCAGTAACTTTCCCCATACTCTCAGTTGGTAATTCATGTGCCTTTGTTCTTGATTTATTGTTGTTATTGTTGTTTTTGAGTATGCTTTCGCTGATAGTTTGGTTTATGTACGAAAATTCCGGGGAAGTCTGTTTTTTAATCACGAAATGTTCGCATGTTCTAATCATGTGCTGCTTCAATTTCAGATTCTATCCTTTGGAATAATTACAGTCTGATCTCTTTCAATGTCAGCCAGGTAAAGAGTTATGAACGTGATATTAAATTTTCGTCATTAATATTGATTCAATAATCTTATAACTCGAAAATTTATATTGTCTGGCACGTTTAAATCATGCGATTCATAGACAATATATTCTTACAAAGTGCTAAGTAATTTAGCGCCCATAGAATATTAAAATGAATCATATATTTAGAACAAAGTCATTACTGTTTTACATTATTATGTCTTAAAGTGCAATTCAGGATGATAACGATTTAATCTGTGTTACACTAAAATATCGATCCTTAGGACGCAATCGAACGCTCAGAGCTTATTGATCAATTATCAATTACCATGTTCCGTAATTCTGAATCATTTCTTCGTCCCATAAAATTAAATGTCTGGAAGTGCAATTAAAGACCAATTTCTGTTCAAATCGTGAAAGTATAGGTTACAGAGTATAAGCTGCTCGTGGCAATCAGATTACATCGATAGACTTTAAAGACATACTCGTTTTAGACTTTACAATAAGCAAAGTTGGGGAAACAGTTTCACGGAAATAAGTACCTGATTTAGTAGATGGCAGAAGAGAAATAAGTGTAGTCAATGTCAGTAAATTAAAGAAAACTAACTAAGTACAAGTGATTTCGACAAAATGTAACTGATTTAGAAAAACATCGAGTTGAGTGATACTGACTGATTACCATGAATGGAATAGTAAATATAGAATGATTTTTGCAAGAAATACTGGTTCAGCTAACGAAAAAAATTTTCAATATAAGTATTATTATAAAGCGTCTAACCTATATAATGATAATGGATTAATATCCGATGAAAACAAACATATTTTGAATGCTTAAAATGAAAACATATGTCTCGTTAATATTCATACACACATTTAGACTCCATCACACATTCCAGAGTACACTGTCTACGACTGTATTAAACGCTGGATATATTTCCGAACCCATGACACTAGGCGGAGTTAAACTATATGGTGTTGAAGTCGCACCTACCTCAGTAACTCTAGACGAACAAGTAATTCCGACCTCCGACTATACGTACAGGAATAAGGTAAATTTTGGATAATCATTTTTTTTTTTTATGTTGTGAAAACATGATATCTTTTAACAACAGTCGCTAAAAAAGATATCAATGTTGCAAACATGAATTTTAAACTTCATCGCAAGTCAGTTCTCTCTTGCCTAACAATTGCTTTATTTGACGTTTTTAGTGATTCTATGAGATAAAATATGTTTAACATTTGTGACTTCTGGACGTATAATAAGAGAGTCATATAAACGGGTAATACATATCCCACTGTACACATTGTCAACATATTTTATTATAAGATCTTTTGTGATAACTCTTGGGACTATCGGTAAATGTTTCTTAACTCTTTTCCAGACATTATTGGTAGACAATTTGTCAGCCAATCTTTTGAAGCCGTTGACGATAAGCTGGTTGGTATAGATAATCAAATGAAACCACTTCAGTATGTGTCAGTGATACCCTTTGAACACATCTGTCTTCATCCTCTGGGACATCTGTCAAAAACAAGGACAGGCTGACATTCAATATTTTGTTTCTTGAGAACTTGTGAGGCATTTTATTTATATTCCTTTAATATCTGTGAGGCATTTTATTTATGGACTTTATAATGTATTCCTACCTCCATGTTTAAGATGGAGATCTCTAGACAACTGTAGCTACAAATAAACACACCCAGTTCATAATACAACCTGAACGAAACAGGAACCAGATGCATGTTACTGTTCTGTCCTATATAAATCACTGGTAAAATAGTAATGTGATATTTTTCTGCATTAATTCCATATTTAGTTGTAATATTTAGAAATATTCGCCCATTAATGTGGTTGTATGTTAGTCATGTCTTCCTTCTTGATAGTGTTATGGTAATTAGATACACGTTTTGTATTTTGTATCATTTCTTTGGAATAAGATGGTGTCCAGGTGACACAATATTTACTAACAAATAAAAACACAAACATTTCATTGATTTTTATTAGTATTATACTATTATTATGCTATCAATGAGGTAGTGTGGACTGTAGACAGTTAAGCATGCGGTATATGATTTCCTTTTTTCGTCTTACACTCAAATGGCAAATACATTTACAAAGTAGACTATCTAAAGTACGCTGGTTAACGACGTATTTGGGAATCTAATGTGTATAATGTGTCTTGTTCAAACATACAAGACATGCAATTCTCCTATAAACATCCATTTTATCCAATGACATATTCATGACAGGCTTGAATGCATACTGTCATTAAATTCCACAATCTACGCCGAGAAGATCTTTCCAAATCAAGTTTAGTTTTTGCTTCACAACTCGGTGCTGATTGAATTTATTGTACCTAAAAACAAGACATTAATCATGTACGAGCATTAGATGGTCATTGGAAATGATCTACATAGTAGTAGAAAATTACTGTACCTATATTAAATCATTCCTGTATAAAGTTTTCGTTTAATAAGAACTTATTTCAATACAAAGAAATACGATTGCAAATATACTAATGTGTGTACTGAGTGAGCAAATAACGAACCTAATAATAAGTATTTACATGATTTTTCTAGTCTAGTCATAAGTCTTTAACGAAAGAAACCACTGATTGATGTTGAAATGAAAATCGCGATGCACTCTCTAAATCTAAAGTTAAAATTAAAGAATACATACATGTATTACAAAATAGAATTACCATTTATCTTTAAATACGTAAATGCTCCCATCATTAGTCTGAGTAAATGCGTGTGGATTATAAGGTACGTCGTGCCAGTAATCATCTGTCTTCATTATTGCTCTAACTATATCTTCTGTATTAAGATTAATTTCCCAAAAATAGCTTCCCTGATATAATAAAAAGATACATGCGTAATTATAAATATGTAATTATAAATTATTTTGATACTTGTTTTATCTCCAGTTTGATACCGTTTTTAATGGTATTCTCATTATATAAACACATGATGTTTATTCTACGAAATACCGGTGATGTCTTCCATGTTCATAACACAAATCAGTATCAAATCACTCTATTTATAGTTCGAACATAATGTAAGCATTGTATTAACGTGTTGTACATTGTGTTGGTTTAAATGATACCATTTTGGGCGTAGCTTCAATTATTGAACCGCAAACGATTAACGATTTTGATTGGCTATCAAAATTGAATGGGATGCATCAATTTATCGAAATTCGTTGGTTACATAAGACGATATATTAATGATCTGACAGTTTTATTGTTAAAAAATCCACAGCGGGTGTCGTTTTGTTATATTCATATATCCATACTTTATTTGTGTCTCATTGTAAACATACGATTACATACATTATTTAAAAAGTGGTTTTCGGTGTTTTGTAGCGAAAATGTATACATAGAATTACGTTAAATTCCTCAGAACTTTGATACTTGTTTTGGTTTTTAATCTTTGACGTGTTATGTATATGTCGGCGAAATCCTTTAAAGTCAAATATCTAATGAATGAAGGACGTTATCAAAAATCTGAGGCACGCTTCCCTGCATTTTACATTTATAGCTATCATAAAGCTAAGTATTGTTATGTATTCCTATATACAGAGTAGTTATCGCTGTTCAAAAATATGTAAATTATGTGCTATATTAGTTTATAGTAGACCTACCATATAATTATAATATTTTTTTCATATCACTTGCAATGTACTGTTCACAGTGAGTATATTTAAGTATATAATTATGGTTTTGTTTTTAAATATATAAATTGGTGAAACTTGATATGACCTAACAGCCAGTCACGTTACTTTAAATTTCTAATTCTACTCTTGGATACTGTTCACAAAGATAAATACTAAATTGTTTATCATATTTTTCAAGTAATGCGTTGTGATTTTCGTCCATTAGACGTTCTATGAACCGAAAGTCTTTTGTTTGACGCTTCCAGTTTCATCTAGGACTAATCATACATAAACCTACCCCAAATATGTACATTTGGTACCCTCCATACGTGTTTCTATGAACATATGCAGCAGACGGTTTGTAAGGTAAGACATCATCGCTTAGCAGTTTAGGATATCCTTCGTCCAGTTTGTATCCTTGGTACCTCCATACTTTTCTACCTGTTAAAGTTAAACACTGATTTTAAACAATGATTCTAATTTTAACACAATGATTCTACCAGTTAAACAATGATTCAACCTGCTTAACAATGACTATACATGTAAAACAATGATGAAGTGAATGTACAGTACTGAAATAACCATACTTCTGTAAAATGACATAGAAGAGTACTGTAGAAGTATCAGTTCAATAAAAGCATCTTCATGTTCACAATTCTCCATGAACAAATTCGGATATTTCATTCTAACATGTGCGCTATTCATAATTTATACTATGTTATTGATACGCTAATTCATAAGTCTATGTAACTGGTAATTAATTATTCATTTTTATTGTAAAAGACGAGCAATTACCTTTGAAAAGATAAGTCGTTTGTCTATAATCAGGTACGAACGCAGCCGCGTCAACATGATTCGGTCCCTCTTCAAAAACGCTTCCAATTGATTTCGGGAATCCATGAGCAAGACATGCGGCTGATTTACCGTCACAGTTGAACAAGAATTTGTATATTTGATTACCAATAAAAATAAATATCGCATCGTCAGACCCTGAAAAACATATTTGTTAAGACGTTAGGAATACGGAAATAAAGTCGTTTGAATTCTGGTTGGAACTGTAAAATTAGTCTTGTATTCTTTACAAGTACAATTTTAATTGTAGCAGTGTTATGCTTGTAGAAACATATGAGGTCAGTTCTCAACAAAACTACAATCATTTTGTAAAATATTTAACGTATCGT
Source organism: Lutraria lutraria (assembly GCA_964023205.1). NCBI lineage: Eukaryota > Metazoa > Mollusca > Bivalvia > Venerida > Mactridae > Lutraria > Lutraria lutraria. Next base: position 9,780,759 of record OZ026836.1, on the reverse strand, counting down.
GACTGCCTAAAACAGCCAGTCACGATACCTTAAGGCAAAATCTTGTCATTGGTTAAAATTCGTTTATTTATTCAGATGATAATAAAAGGCTATGGTTGCTGAATCATAGACGATGCGTAAATTCTTAGTTTACCTGCAGTTACAGCGTCAATGTTAGAGTTACACTCGTCTATCTGTTTCATCGACTCTTCTGTGTCTGTGACTGGTACCTTGGTGGAAGATAAACTTGGAGGACCTAAGGGGTGAAGTAACTATTAGCTTATACACCTTAAATTAGTTTGATCAGCAATGTAACTTTTAATAACATACGAGGGGTGTTAAAAGAGTACCAGAAAGTTCATTTCTTATTATCCCTTGTAACACGACGAGCATTTAAAGGGGCATGCCCTTGAACTGAAGCGTCTCGAATATAAATCAAATTGGTATCATTTGAATGCCAAAATCAATTAATGAAAGTCCTGTAAAATATTTACGAAATGTCCCGCTATTTGACTCAAAATACACATTTCAAGATTTACCAAACCTGCCGATTACGCCTTAGAAAATATTCGTCATTTTCATAACTCGACCCTTTCGGGATCTGTCAAAAGCGGAAAAAATGTCAACAAACTGTGAAATGGTAAGTATTGCTCATGTCATGTTCATTGTTTGCGACATAAAGCTTATCTATTGATCAATTATAGGTAAATATCATTGTTTTGCTGCTTGAAAGGCAGCGCGCACGCTAAGTTAAATTCTCAGACGAATCGGAAATATCGTTGTCGTCAATAAAAGGCTTACAAGCCTTTTATTTAAACCGGCATGTAAATACCCACGCGTGCGTTATAGGGCCATTTTTGAAGGCACATTCTTCTTTGACTTTTCGGTAATAATTGTTTTTACAAGTGATAAATGCATTTTTGGTGTATAAAACCCAAGACACAGCAGTTCCTGGGCATGTCCCTTTAATCAAATAATATTTACAATATAAGCCAAATCACACAATATTGTTTTAAAGACACTGATTTCATTGTAATAATAAAGTCACAAAGAAACAAATTGATTAACCTCTTTAGGTTCGTCTAAAATCGTTTTAACATCACGTATCTTGTTGAGATAAAACAATTTATTACCATAAATGTATTGAATTGCTGCAATATCATCATAATGTAGTGAAAAGTTCTTTTGATGCTCTCGGTAATGCTTGTTCATTACAGCATCTTCAGAACTCAAATGTCCGAGTCCTAATGAATGGCCTATCTCATGTGTAGCCGTCAGTTCGATTTCTATACCGTTCATTTGATGATACACCCAATTTTCATCATTGTCAAAATGGATTTGACCACGGTACGGACCATTATACGGCGGATAAGCATGAGCAAGGATATACTCTGTGATAGGAAAATGATGTATGTAGGTTTCAATAAGCATTATAGATATGTCATTATTAAATTTAAACAACACTTTAAAAAAACGTTATTGAACAAGGACACCATATGAACATTTTTTGTATTGTTCCTTTCAGAAAACAGAGATAGTCATTATCTGGTATTTTATTCCAAGTACATTGTATTGGTACATTTAGGAAAACTTGGAATTTAATTGTACGATAAATATGCGAATATGGCAGAAATAGAAACTTCAAGCAAACTAAATTATTTTGCCTTATAATAATACAAAATGTACATTATAAGTTACTCGTGATTCTTTCATCAGCATATCAGTCATCAAAATAACAGCCATACAGTAGAGAGATAATTTTTATATTGTTAAACCCTCACCTGGTCCATCAAATGGCCGTTCGTCACCATGATCTCCAGTCAGAAAATCTATATTGATGTCAGCTATACCGTCTGTTTCAACAAAATGTATATCACATACACTCTCCCATCGATGCATACCGTTTATTATTGCCTTTCTAAAATAATAAGCAATCATAATTATAAAACGTGTTTATTTTGGATTTATAAATTAAAGAAAGTCTTATTTTACCTAGAAAGATGTCTTATCGGTTAAACTGACTTTTATTTGCAATGAAAACATTCCGATTTTTTAATCACGAAGTACATAAAGAAATGTAGCACAGTATTTTATCAGTGATATTGCAAAAAAGTATCTGATAACACTTTAACTAGACGTAGCTAAAGAAAGGTATTACATAAATATTGTTTTATAGCAAATAAATATATTTGTTATATTTTAAATATGCAATCATTTTATCTATTGTTCTCTATTTTTAAATTCAAAAAGCTTTAACAGATCACTTACCTTTGTTCATTACGAGTTAGTTTTTCTGTATGATTCCGAATTTTCCATGTGATCGTTTTATTCAACCATTTAAAGAGTGGTCCTGAAAACAATTTAAAATATAAACCACTGTATAAATACGATAAACGATTGTACAAAAAATATAAACCACTTTACACGCACCGAAAACGTTCAAAAGATTGTAAAATGTTTAGAAGTGATCAACGTGTTGTCGGTTATTTAATGACATTGGTTGCATCAAAAACGTCAAATAGGTAACTAGTTCTTGTTCATTTAACAACATGAAAATAATATCGGGAAATCCATGTGGTGAATAATTGTTTACAGTACCTACACGAATTTGCATTCTGTTCAATGATGCATGAACAATTACAGAACATAAATATTACGTGTCTGACTGGGTGACAGAACAATTGTCAACTTGAGGTAATACTGTGAACCGAGGCGAAGCCGAGGTTGACAGTATTTTGGAAAGTTGACAATTTTATTGAAAGTTGACAATATTTATCTTATTTACCGAAAAACTTTTCAAACCATGAACAACTTAATTCAATCTTTATTTGTCTTTTTACAATGGAAATGCAAAAATAGATATTGCGCATGTGCAAATGGTACAGTATAATTTTCGAACATTCCGTATCGATAGTATTTTTCTGACAGTATTCCCCCCCCCCCCCACCGCTGAGTCTGACAGTACGTATATGTCACAGTAGCCTATGCAAGATTAACATTGTAAATGAAATTGGGATATAATAATACAAATTAACAACAATATAATACGTGTAATATTACTCTGTTTTAAGTTCATTGGTTCTGTGAAGTTTATCTGCACTTCTGTGTCACATCCTGGTATCCATAAAAAGGATGTTTCCTTTTCGCCTCTGTTTCTCCATTATTGTCTCCGGTCGTAGGTTGATTGGCGAACCTTTGAAATATTCTGGTAATGAAAACATTTACAAGAAATCGCTTTTCCATCATCAAGGATATCTAACAATAAATTTAAGGTTGTTTGGATAATATCAAGAATGAGAAATGCTTTTATTAATTGTAACATATACATAGTTTATATACTAATACGATTAATTGGATCCGTTAAGCTGAATGAATATAAGACAAATTAAAGTGAACAATTGTTACGTGATCTGATGTCGAAATAACAATGGGCAACCGTGTGACCGACCCGGACAAACTTATTTGCGTGATTACATTTACTTAATATAATGAGGGACATTTTTCTTGAAAAGCTTTATGTTACTAGCATGATAGTTTGGTTTAACCATTGGTGATATTTGATTTAAAAAGTTTTCCAATACCTATTTCTTTGATTTTCTAAGTACACTGTATCAGCGTCTTCACTTCTAAGGGGCGATTTATCAAACTTCTTCAAATCCGCCTGCAATGGATATACACTTACACAATCAGTCATAGACAATGATATTATGTTGTAATATAATAACACCAGTTCGTATGACTTTAGTTGTAGTGTTGTTTTGACGGCATATTCACATCAAGTATCAGTTTGAATAGTGTGTGGCGTACTGATACTAGACTAGGAGTCAAATCTAGGGAAACCTCGTGTACAAGACACTCGACAGCATTTCTAGTTCGTCAACATGATGGTATTGTTTGTTTGGAATTTCACTCGACTTCAATTAGCAGACTCATGTCTCTTACAAGAAAATCGAAAACAAAGCACCTTTCAAGGTCTCTTGTTTTTTTTCTAGAAAGCATTTGAGAGCATGTAGTTCGAGATGAGACATTAAATCGGTCGTTCATGTCATTATTTCGAACATGAAACAAAAAAAGGTTTTCAAGAGTGTGAACAAATTGTGATAGAGAACTGAAAAAAAGGTAGACATATGTCAATAATATAAAAAATAGTATTTTGGTGATCCATAAATACTGTCAAGGTTGTTTCCTTAAATAAAACATAAGTCGATATATTATTATGTCACTTTATTCGCACATATTCCCACCATTAATCATTGTAAACAATGTTGTTGTCATTTTTGGTATGTAATTACTAATAGAAATACTACACTTACATCGACATCATTTTGTCCCGACTTATACGCCTTATATTCTGCCGTCGTGTCCCAAATACTAGTAGGTTTCGCGAAACAAAGTTTTGCGCCAAACAGAAGACAAACAAATAATTTCATCTCGAACATAGTCCTTGTAGCGTTTAGTCAATTTATTTTCGTTACTAATATAAGTAGAATTGAATGCTGTGATGATAAGTGTCCGTACTAATTTGTCGAAGTTAAATATCACTTTGCTTTAAATACCTTCAGAACGTGAGTGATTCGGGGAAAGACAAGTTAGTCATCGGGGTGCGTTGTAATCTTGCCAAACGTTTCCAAGTCTTCATATTATGACGTCATTAAAATAGCAACAAACACGTAATTAAAATCACGCGTACCCTGAGAATCCCCTAAAGATTTAAATCACCAGGACCTGGAAGTGGATCCTTAAATAATTTTAAGTATTGATTTGGTGGGCGGGCAACAAACTGAGTGTAAAAAATGTTTATACTAAAGTGTTAGTATATGCTTTCAACAGATTCAGGAAATCCGTCTTTACATTGATATATTACTATTATTTTGCTAATTGATAGAGGGAAATATTCATCCTTTATTTTTTAGTACAGTAAAGACGCAGTGAAATACACGAAGTCCACAGTCAGTTAAACAGCTAAAATAAGAGCATATTTAATTACATATGAGAGATATAGTGACGCACCAAACATTATGGTGAGGTTAATACACGATGAGTTAAATTCATTTTGGTTTGTTAGTGGATGGATAGATGAAGTGAAAGTGAAATGTTTGCTTAGATGAACCTGTTCTTATCTCTAAATTTCCACAACAATATTGGTCCTGGTTAACTGAGGCGCATATTGATGAGAATTGACTTTGTCCACTGTCACTGTTACTTTAAGGCTTATCGATGAACATTGCTTTTTGTTTACAGAATCTATAACATTAAGTTACAGATTTTCTTGTCTGCCATGTTTGTTCGAATGGTTATATTTTATATTTGGTAAGCAAGTAAAGACAAAATAATTTATGTGATATTTCAAGGGAATCGAGTTTGATTGTCTTTGTTTTATCTGATCTGTATGATTCTGATGGATATTGGAACATACTGCATAAGAATGGACAAACAATTCTGCAATCAAGCAACTAATTAACATACACTGAACTTGATCTTAAACGAAAGAAAAGACAGAAGAATCATAACAAATGACAGAAAATCAGGACGAGATCACTTAAATATATAATAGGGGTTTTAAAGTGAAACGATTCACTGAGTCGTGCAATGACCCAGGTTGCTAAATATTCAACATTGCACGAGTTAAACATTAAACGAAAGTTCGACACCAAACTTTTCTCTTGTAGCTTATTGTTGTGTCCTGTAAATGATGAACATTTCTGACGAATGTAAGCTTTTCACATTTGTAATTAACGTCGACATTGATGCGATCTGGTTTACGTTATCAGAATTTGAAATTAACTTGGGGAAAAGTTCTCCGTGTCTTCGTTTACAGAACCATTTTATAGATTTAGTATACAGACATTCTTGTAGTGTGTTTCGTAAATATCTAAATTATTCAGTGTGGCTGAACAAAGACATACACTCGAATAATTATGTGGTTAAGTGTAAAACCGCATAATGTACGATATCTAAATAAAAATAAATGCCATATATAGAAATTCAATATTTATTTTCCTAATTAGGTCGTTTTTCTGTCAGGAAGACATTTACGTACTTAAAACTTTAGTTTCACTTCAACGTGATTAAGTCATGAATGACTAACACGCCCGCAATTAGAACACTTTGCGTCATACTACCGGACCTAACAAGATGTGGCCATAATTCATTATGTATAGAGGATATTAAATGAGTGTGGACTCCGTATTGAATTTATTGAACGAGTTGTATAAAACAGTACGAAGTGAGCCTCTGGCATATTATATGCACGGGTATGCGATAAACTGCAAATAACATTTAATCATAATACTTTTAGTGTTCGACATGCTAATGAATTTAAAAAAAAATCTTAATTTCTGTTCTTGTTAGCTAATCTGAGTCAGCTTAGTGGATATTTTCTGGTTATTAGTATATTAATATATATCAACTATTGAGTAACAGTATCAGAAGAATTCTGGCAGGTTTTAGTGTCATGTCATCTTATATTGTTCCCCCATGAACAAAAAATGTTTGATTTTGGCGACTTTGAAGGTTGGTAGGGGATGTTTTTTTCCTTTGCTCGTGGAAGCACGTGGAGCACTGTACAAACTTGTACAGTCAAGTATTTGTTACTTCCGAATGTCCTCCTGTATTGGTTTTACCCACAGCCCGTTTCTTACAATACCTGGATACAGATCAATCACAACCATTTCACGTATGGCACCTAATTCACCGTCTATGCGATTTGGCTCATCCTTATTGATAAGTGCTAAGTTAAATGTCGAAGGTATTGTTTATCTTTTGTGCATATTGCCATTCTGTTGTACTCTTAATTCATAAATGACACATGTAGGAAATTGGCAAATGTATCTAAAATCTTTTCCAGACTCTCTTGTCATAAAACAAACACTTTTTTGAGATCACTGACGATTGGCTGTTGGTATTGAAACCTAAAAGAAACCACTTCATTATTTGTCAGTGATGACCTTTTGAAAACATTTATCTTTGTCACCTGGGACATCTGTCAAAATTTCAAACAGACAGTCATTCAATATATGTCAGAATGTAAAACACTTTTCAAAAAAGACGTGTGAGACAATCCATTGACCAGTTATATTAAATATATCAACATACATATTTAAGATACATATCATGATGTAGCATATAACATTCACTGGAATGTAAAACAACATGATGTTGATCACTTAATCTGCAATATTCTGCAATGAAAGCAGCTCATTTGACAAATAGGTTGCAAATAGAACATTGAATTAACTGAACACATTCTTTCTTAGGCTCATGTACTTTCTAACTTGTTTATTTTACAGTGTACAAGTACATAATTATTTTCTCCTCTTAGCTGATTTTTAAAACAAAAATGTCAGGACAAGTTTAACAATTATTCTAAATAATAATATGTTTTTTTTTGTAGCACTGGATGTAACAAACTTGTGGATGTCGTGTCGTCAAAAGAACTCATAGTAATCAATCAAGTTTCACAAAGCAGACTTTGATATGATTTTAATTGAGCATTAAGACCCACATTATTCTTTTAATTTCTACTCACATTTCCACGTTATTAATTCTTTTTACAGCATCGCCGTCTAAATGTCTAGCATCTTTTATTAAGTTGATACGATACTGAAGGAGACGCCGAGGAGCCAATATAACACGCTATGGGAGAACCATGGAACATCTATCCTTGATGTGGTCGGAGCATAGTTCTTTGGAAACCCTAACTCATTAATAGAAAAAATGTAGAAATAACTGGAAACACATACAGACGTTTCAGTTATACGATGAATAACTGTATGGTAAGGTACCAGTTCCACCATCAAGAACTGAAGTTCCTTACAGTCACCCTCATGAGTAGATTTATTCGTACAGGTGTGAGAGCAAGAAGTTGTTATATTTTACGCTAATTTTTAAGCGAAGGTATAAGTGAAAGCAATAAAATCAAATAAATATTTGTTAGGCTTGGAGTTAAGTTAAGTTTGGAGGATATTGTTGATATTGGTTAGAGGCTTGTAAACATGTGATTGAAGCATTGGGGATCAAGGATAAGACGAAGAAATTTAGACGATGGTTATTGCACGATTGAGTTAAGCCAAACTTGCATTTTGCCTCGGAGTTTGTATGTTATTCCCTAAGTGTTCGTAAATGGCTTCGAATTAGACATTGTACGAAATCAACCGCATGGAATCATTACAAATGTCTGTAAAATCTACGAGACGTCACTGGTCAGAAACAATTTGTAAGAATAATCTGCCTTGAGAAATTAGCATTATTATGTAGATAGGCATGTTACCGCCCTTCATTGAGAATCTATGAAAACAAGACAGATAAATCAATCCAATCCTTTGGGAAACATCGCAAGTTATTATCTGTAATCTACCAATTTCAACGATAGATTAAATAAAATTTCTATATTGCGATACGTAAGTACTTTGTCTGAAATCACTCAAGGAGAATATAATAGTATAGATAATTTACACGATTAACTCGGTGCTGCAAAATACGACGTGGTAATGTCGCGTCATTTAAACAGAACACTAGAAGTTTCTTCGTAAGCTAATATTTCCACAAGCTATTACTCGGCTAAGTGGTCAGGTGTGCTAGAATTCTGCTTACAAGTGACCTGGAATCCATGACACGATATTAATCTGTGTTGTTTCGTACGTAAATTATAAATGTTACATTCTTAGAAATCGGCTATCATAATTAAAACAGACTTAATTTTCAAGATTCTCAGAAAGGATTTATTTATACCTTGAACATCAAGCAAGACATCTGTATACCCAACAATTAATGCGATCAAGCATTCTATAATAGTGAATAAATGTTGGTGTGACCAGTTACATATTTAACAGATTTCAGACGTGAAAGCTTAGGGCAGTGAAAACAGCACGATGTACAAGTATTTATTATAAAGTATCAATATCAAAATGGCAATCTAAATTCCATTTCTGTCAAAACGAAATTGCGCCATGATGTTCAGATTTTAAATTTTAATTGCTCTTCAAAGGTCTTTAGTTCTAACAAACACACACAGGAGATGTACAATAAAATTGAATTTACTAAGTCAACGGCGACAGAACAACAAAAATTATAAAATTATAAATTTCTTATAAGGAGGGGCTTCATAAACGCTTCAGTATATTTAAAGGAATGGTGATGTTTGATGTCATCACAGGTCACATAGTGTAAATTAAAACATGGCTGACTGTTATAACCAGAAAAAATGCTTCAATAATGAAAAAGTAAAAACTGCTAAAACTATGATGTTATTACACTGGTAAGTGTACTGGTTATAAAGTTCTTGTATAGATAAATGTTTTACAACTGCAGAAAACCTAACATGACAGTTTCATATTTATTAAGAGACATTTATGATAAAACCAAGTGGGTGGGGTGTGATGAAACACTTGAGAGGCTGCAATTTGCCTGTGTTGTAGTTAGGTATATATATAATTAATCCCCGTCTAATGATCTTATTAATGTGATCAAACTGCTATTGTTACAAGTTAAGTTTTCCAAGTTTAAGGAAAGACTGGCTCTGCATGTCTGAAACACTTCTGAATAGTTCAGTGAATATAGTCCGAGTGAACTCAATGTACAATATCTGAATATTATCTTTAAATATTGCCTCAGAAATGTCTGAATTATATCTGAATACTTTTTTGAATACTGTCTGATGATGCAGACCAGACATATCAGGCATTTCATGGTTTAGCATGATGCATATTCTGAACATAATTTCAAACAGGGACTACAAATAAGTAGGCGCTTCAATGACACTTATTTGAAGTGCTTCAGATGCGCTTCTGTTTGTACTTCAAAGGCGCTTCTAACTAGGGGCTTCGAATGCGCGTCAATCTAATTTGCATACTGAAGTACATCTGAAGCGCTAATTGACATAATTTGGACGGGGACTTCAAATGAGCTTCTCCATTACTTTCATACATGTAATTTTATCTGTATCTGTGAAGTTCTCTTGAAGCAGGAGACTTTAAAAGTACTTCTTTGATACTCCGGGGGGAAGCTTCATTGGTACTTCAGATGTGCTTCTTTTGTGGCTGGGTATATAGTTTATTTATCATAGTGACAGGCATAATAAAGAAATACACAACGTTACATAATACATAAATATTTGGCAAAAGAAACTGCCTATCAGTCACTTATACTATTTATACATTTTATATATGACAACACCCAACACCCTAACCAATACAGCTTACACAGTAAACAGCCCAAGTCACAATAGTTCACAACAATATACCCATATCAGAATGCCACAAAATAAAAATAAAATAAAAAAATATCCAGTTCTGGAACGGTAAGAAGCCAAAAGCCAACCGTGGTCTAAATAGACGACACCACTATCAGAATTCCATTATAGATAATTATGTTTACTCAGGCGTCATGATGCAAGATCGATTTATTAGACACTTGCATAAAAATAATCAAATATCAATAATGTTTAGATGTCATACTGTTATTATTACATAATCAAATCACGATATAATTTAAAATATCGAGACGATATATGTAACATGCATGGATTCCTTATCAGAAAACCACATGACGCATTGAATGTTGTTCACAAATAACTTTGCCCTCAAACACCATATTTGAGGTCATTATGTCAGACACGACGTCACACAATGAAGACTACGAATATTTCTTGATGTAGTGTTGAAGCTATACACAGGATGATATCAATTGAAATCTCACGATTTGCCCGTGGAAAGCCTTTTAAATCACTAGATTTATAAGCGAAATTGTGATAAGTGTTAAAACGATCAAATAACAGATCCCTAGGAGAGATATCAGATGTAACAAACATTGTAAGACAGACTGATATGCTTACTCGTACATCCTACCAATACGGCCTTAAAGTACCGACAATGATAACACGCCAAAATAAAACCTATAAAACACAAGAGGGACCGCCTTAGAGAGGTCTGTATCACCTACCAAACGTTCTTCATCATAAAACGATTAATGGGTATTTGTTTGACTGCCATAGTTCATCTTTAAACGTATGCATGCTGATTTATCTCGCATATGATGTATTATATCCATATTATATATCGTAATATGTACAGTCATTCAATATTTTAAAACTTTTGAAACTTATCTATACACACTTGTGACGCCGATACATTTTCATACGGAGACACAGAAGATGTCCCACATTGAACAGAAATTGTAAATGTAAAAAATGCATTCAGTTTATTGGATTATTCCCATACAGAAAACTTATACAGGATTGTCTGAAATTTAATAGACAACATTTGTCAAAAAATAAGAGCACATATATCTAAAATATCGAAGCGCTTTAGATTATAATGACTTTCTTTTCTAGTTCCATTGGCTTTCACATCCCAATTATTTCGATTATAATCAATTTCATCATTTTGTTATTTCCAATAAGCTAAAAGCACTAGTAATCTAAATAAAAATACATAATTAATGTTATGCCTAAAACAAACTTAGATTATCTGATTTTTTAGACCGCAAGACTACTTGATTAGTCTTCAGTTTTAATCAATGAGTTATTGACATTTCAGAGTAAAAAAATAATATGACTTTTGTTTGAGTTCTTGTTGGAATTGTCTCACAGAGAAGAGTTTTAGAACTGACGGTCTAAGTCAAGTCCGTCTTGACTACAATCAGTGTTTCTGTGTTCACTAAAGTAAGCGTCAGTATTTAGTCAAAATTCGTATCGAGTATCTACAAAGTCTTCATTGGTTTGTTTCAGACTATGCTTACGCTTGTACATACCATGTTTCGTTTAAAATGATATTTTAAAATGCTTCTGATAGTTTGTGTGACTTTATAAAAAAAATTATCCAGAACATTAGCCGGTATGTTAGTAAATTAGAAACTATCACGTTTTCTTTAGCATTAGTGTCTCTCATACATAACAGCAGGAGATAAAATCTTGTCTAAACATTATTTGGCATATGTTATTATCCTAAAATAAAACCAATGTAGATACAGTAACAACATCACAATGTCCTTGGAAGAATCTCTATCGCAGAGAGTTAAGAGTTTCATTAAATAACGGGAAGTTTCACGCGCGCCAATTAAGGATGAGTGCTTCTTATATGACAGACATAATCGCTAACAAAATCTGCAATATCGTATGAACCGCACATATCTTTTTTTTAAATACATTTATAATCAAATCGCGAGTGCGAACAAAGTTCTTAGAAATCTAAATGTCTTTGAAAATAATTCGAAATAATAGTAGTTTTCATCGTTAAAGCAACAAAGATTTTCAATCGTTCATTAAATTTACATTCAAAATATCACAACCGCTTTAGGTAACTAAGCACTTATTTCCATTTATTAAGATCAGGAGACAAAGTCAAATAGAATAAGTCTACATTTTGAAATTAATTACTTCGCACATATTAGTTCTCTCTCCAACATTATGATAAATGAGCTCGTCTTTTCTTTAATTATTGTTTAATGAAACCATTTATCATATTGACACAGCTTAAAGTTGCATCTCATGCAGAAATGTTCCACACATACATTTGCCTCATATTGCTAGGTTTTATTGATTGTTTCTTTTTTTCAAGAACAGTTAAGATATAAACGTCAATCGGGTATTTTCAACCGTTTTTATTTCCATTAACAGTGCACACTTATCTTTCTTCCAGCAGTTGAGATGATTATATAAAACTAAAGATTACAGCATAATATAGAGACGAGGTTTATCTCGGGGAATACTAAGATATCTAGAAAGTGAATTTTGCAACTCGCGAAATAACGCATTCTGGTTGAGATAAGATAAAACTGTTACATTATTGAACGGAGGTGTCAGTGGAAGTTAATACTTTAAAAGGCGGGAATTACAAGGAAGGCTAGAAGTACTTACCCATATTGCCAGTTTTTATGCAATCACTTTAGGGATTTAATGGTGTGTCTAAACTAATGAAAAGAAACAACGGTTAACACAAATACAATTGAAATACGTTTGAATCTTGTGAGTGGTCTTTAGTTTATTTACCTGAATTATTGTTTAAGTTTAAAATAAATCCATTATTTCACTAATCATGTCCAAGTAACAAACAAGAGAGCTTTAATGGCCCTATAATCGCTCAGCAGAAAAAAGACCTTTGGAGAAGTATATTTTTCAATTTTTAACTGCATGACCCAATGTAAAATCAAGACACCCGCGGGGCGGGACCAATCTTTAATTCAGGGCCATAATGTAGAGGTCCACTAGACAATAGACAATATAACCTTTCTGACGAGCAGATTTTAAAATTTTCCTAGATAAGCCTATGTTAAACCAAGTAAACCCCGAGCGAAGCCAATTTTGTCCACCGGATCATAATAACACTAACAAACTAACTTAACAAACACTAGACAATGCTACACGCCAAATATCTAAGCTCGATGCATTGTGGTTTCGGACAAGAATGTTTTGAAAGTGTTTCCTATTGGTTGCCATGGCAACCAGTTTTTAATGAAATTGATTTTTTAACAACTTTGAATGGGAACAACCTAAGAATCATTCAAGCAAAGTTAGGTTGTAATTGGCATAGTGATGTTGTGAGCTATTAAAACAGGACAATAACTCAAATATACACTAACACCAGCACGTCGTCAGCTCGTCGTGTATACTTGCATATAAGGCCGATCCCACACGGACAAGAAAACATTATTTCACATATAAAGCAAGATGTCCGATAAACCTGTATAGTGGAACTGGAGTTATCAATTTTCTGCGTGTGTGCAAATACATGTGAAATAATTATATTTATACTGCAATAATAATGTAATAATGCAAAAAGTTGACTATGAAAATCATTATTTCCAATGACTCTTATAGACCTTTTCTCTTACATATTATTTTCCAAGTCATTAGGCCAGACATAAAGTTAAGCACAGTAATGAACAATCCGGGAATTCTCCAGACACGCAAGTTAAACCAATTTCATTGGAACAAACGTTTATCAGAACGTAGTAGACGCAGTAGATTGCTTCTCAAGCAACTGCGCTATAAAGAAAGAAAATGAATAAAGTCTTTTGACATGTTATTACAAGGGTTAATAGAAGAATACAATTATTGAAGACTGGCTTCTTTAAGTTTTAAATAGATGGTACGATATTGTGTTTGGTACGAATGTAAACATATATTATTTTAGTCTGCTGCCGCGAATGATAATTTAGATTATCTGCTATCATCTTTACGTAATAATAACTGGAGCTTTTTGAAACCGAGACATTTAATTACATTTTAGGAATAAACTGTAAAAAATCTTATATGACTAGTACATTTAAGTATGCAATGTACGTTCGTAATACATGCTTAATAATGTTGATTATTCATATTTACAAATAGCCTTTTGGTATTTTCGTAAACTAACCAAGGCAGACAAAATTAATACGTGAATATATCAGAATCTAGTATGTAACAAAAACTACACATACTACAACATTCACGACAATCAACGAGTTGGTTCATTTGAAATTTCTCTTACATCTTACAAGATTGACACAGTTTTATTCAACATCTGTTAAAACCTAATGCACCTTATTCAGCCAGGCTTGATGATCGTAATTTGCAAATGGCATACAAACCTGTCTCTTGAATCTTTAATGTTTTGTAAATTTACCGATGTTGCCTTACTGGTTTTGAAATTTCAGTTATTGCATTAATCCATCTGTGTAGTTTCTATAAATATGGGTAGAACTAAAATAATCTAATTTAAGATTTGCTATTGCATCACTCTCGGGAATTCAAAGTAAGTTCCAAATAGTAGAATCTTAAGTATGTTTTGTAACGTGTTTGGAATTTTACTTAAGGCAGCATATAGACAACAAATAGATATTCTACAACAGATGCTCATAAATTAAGTTAACGGTATGAATATGGGAGTAATGTGTTTGTCATTTTGGGAGAACAGGCGTCTTTTAGTAACACAATATGTAAAATCCTAAACCAGTTTAATTATGTAAATCAATGAACATTAAAATGATGAACTTGCAGATGATAATGAGGAGTTGTGGTTGTACGAGATCTACATGTTCTGTCTTGAAACTGATATGAAGGTCTAGTAGTGTGGTTTTGCACGCCTCTTTGTGAATTGAGGGCAATCCATGCAAAGAGGGAGAGGGGTGGGCTTAGGGCTATATTAATTAATTTTTAGCGTAAATTTCTTGGTTCACATCTTTAAATCGATGGCTGTGACATCAGATTAATCAGGAAAGTATTTATTCATCTTCAGTGCTAGTTAGGCAAAAGTTTTACCCTACATTTGACAGGTGTTTACAAAGTGGTTCAGTTGTTAAGGGTTTGATAAAAAAAGTCATTTTGACATCAGAGTTCATGTAGTGTTTAACATAGATCTATTATAGATTTATAAGACAAGAAACCCAACAGACCTCAAACTTTAGTACTTCCAGCTGTAAGCGTATTTCTCCATCAGACTGTGATGGCGAAGTGACCTTCAGCAACGTTCTATAATTCTTATGTACGTGTTACATAAACGATGAATAAATGTTGGAAATATCTATTCAAAATTATAGGATTTATGAATGTATTATCATTTTTTTTTCAATCACGCTGAGATTTTAATATACACATCACAAATACAGATATACTAAAACTTCACTGTCGTATGTTAACAGAATCTTTTCCACAAAGGCTGACTGGCACCTTACGTACATCTCATAATAACTGATGTTCTCGATTATCTTCGTCAGAAACATCATTACAAAACGACGAAACACTAAATCGCATTTTTATAACATATCATTAATCCTTATCGGAAAAAGAATTGTCAACCGTGTTTTGAACACCAAATTATATCTCCATTTATGATTTAGTCCAACTTACAAACAACCCACACTCGCAATACACAATCAGCCCATGATGCCGGTGATTTTAAGCATACTGGCTAATTCTGGATGTACATGTCTTGACTGAAGGTAAAAAAAATGTCAGGCGTCACACCCACAGATTATGAAGACTTATTACTAAAAACTACCAAAACTAATCTTCAAAGTTAATACGAACACGTGAATGAAACAGATATTTCTTCTAACGTGACACAAACTAATGGGAGAACTGAGACATTAATTGAACCAGTACGAGAGGTCGTCATTAAATTAAATGGTATTTCATGCCCGGCATGCAACGTAATCTCGAAACCATTTTACTGGAGATTTGTGTGACAGAATGGGGATCGACACGGACTTCATTCCTGTTCTCAAATTCTCGTTTCTTGATTTATTTTGTAGATCTCCATCTCCAGTTGTTGAACCTTTTAACTTCTAAGTTACTTTTTATAAACTGAACTGTACCATCATCTACGTATAGTTGCCGTCTTTAAATTGTTTGGAGCCCGATTAACGTGTCGATATTGTTCAATTACACATTCTCATCGCTGTATAATTAGTCCAAGAATGTAAGGTATTTAATATCATTACCCCTCATTTATTATGCCCCCGTATCGATAGATCGGTGGCATATTGCTTTTGGTCTCTCTGTTTGTCTATTTGTCTGTTTGTACCAAACGTTAACCTTGCCTATAAGTTCAAAACCCTTGCACCTACATTCATCAAACTTCATATGTAGGTTCCTCATGACAACCTCTACAGGACCTGTCAGTAGGTCAAGGTCATGGGGTCATTGTGTTTTTAAAAAAACATATATATACCGGGTTTTGTGATTCGATAATTTCTGACGGAATTATGACCCTTTGTTTATTTTGTGTGATTGTAACAGATAAATACTCTTGTTTCCTTCTTTTCTCAAGGGATTTTGATAAAGCTTTCATGGAACTATTATTATCAAGATACCAAATGCATGTTGTAAAGGTTTTATGATTCAATAAATTTTAACGGAATTATGGCCCTTTGTTTACTTTGTGCGTATGTAATATATACAGAAATACTCTTTTAGTTGCAACTTCTTCTGTATTTCTCAAGGGATTTTTACCAAACTTTAATAGAACTATTGTCACCAAGTTCCCCAGGATATATTGTCAGGGTTTTGTGATCCGATCATTTTTAGCAGATTTACGGCCTTTGTTTGCCTGTACCAAACTTTAACCTTGCTTATTAAATCAAAAGGCTACCACCTACAATCATCAAACTTCATATCTTGGTTCATCATGACAATCTCTACAGGACCTGTGCATTTTCAAGTTAAAGGGCACCCGGAGGGGGCATGGTTTTTACAAAACAAACCTTGTTTCGTAATGTTAATTTCCCATAAGCAAACATTGAACATTTTTACTGTTACATTCATGGTACCACGTGACTGAAAATTATTTCACTGTTACAGGGTAATAGTAAATTTTTAAAAGTATTTTCTGATAAGTCACGGGGTGATAGTAATTTTTGTAACAGTATTTTTTTACTGTCACAGGGCAACAGTAATTTTTTTAACAATATTTGTTTACTGTCACAAATAAAAATACTGAAAAAAAATACTGTTACCTATGTGACAGTAAAAAAATACTGTTAGAAATTTACTATATCCCTGTGACAGTAAAAAAAATACTGTTAAAAATTACTATCACCCAGTGACAGTAAAAAAAGGACAGCATTTTCTTGAAAAAAGTTTGGGGTAATAAAATAAATAACACATAGCTTTGTGGTTAACAGTAAAAATGTCAGCCCTCGGAAAGTACTGTTACCCTCGGCCTTTGGTAACCGTACTTTCCTCAGGCAGACATTTTTACTGTTACCCACAAAGCTATGTGTTGTTTATATGCTGTCATTTTCATGATGGTTTAATAACTAATATTTCAGCAAGTGAAACATGAATATTTCAAACATAACGAGCGTACGTCAGACAAAAAACATCTACTTCGACAACTTCTTCACGTGTTAAATTCGCTTGGTGAGATTCGACCTCCAGGTGCTGAGGGCCAAGTGATAACTGGCGGAGGTTCCCTCGTATCCATTTACAACTTAATTATAACAAGCATTAACACAATCGGTAGGGTACTGCGAAAGTAGATACCACATATTTAAAACATTATAATATACCAATGTTAACTACGAGTTCAACAAGATTAAACAATATAAATATATGTATATATGATATGAATATAAGACATAAAACTGCATTTATTGCAAGACAAGCGGTAATGTTTTCTTTTGTGTACTGCATAAAACGACATCTTCACACTGGTATAACACAAGCTAATGTCATTATTGTAGTACACGTGAGATATTAAAGACGGCTTACTTACAGATTTAAATATAAAACAATGACGAACAAGAGACTGAACCTTGAAAAAGGTTTTTTACAAAAGGTACAATGTCTTACAAACGGAAACAGTTAATGGCATGAAACATTAAGCAACGATGTCTTTGATAGGAATGTTATATAAGACAGATAATGTCTAATGAGCAGAATGTTATCCTGGGAGAATCTCGCGAACAAGGTCATGTTTTGTGATTTTACCTTTTTTTTTCTCAACATCAATTTTCCAGGCAACTGTTTTAGTCAGTGTAGTCATGGTTTATGAATAACTGTGTAATTATTGTAATTTTAAAAATTATCTTTAAAATGTGACATTGAAGAACCAAAATCAGTGACGTCTGTTGCTTCTGTGAATATATGTAGAAACAGAATGACTGATTGGTCGTGGAATTATAATTCAACAGTCGCCGTGTATCATATACGTACATGTATTTCCAAATTAAAAATACATGTAGTAACATTAAATTCATACGAAAAGTTTTAAGTGTGTTGTTTTTGTTCATGTTTCAAATTATCCTACCATTCATGCATCCGATATAAAGTTACCACATCATAAGTCGAAGCCACAACAAAAGCTCAGGACACTTTGTAACGATCGTCTGTGACGCTTTAAATATTAATTGCTGTTATGGTGATTAGAAGACTTATGAAAGAAATTTTGTATGACATATTAATGGGAAAGATTAATAACTAATTTTGAATATAATGTTCCAAGAACAATTAGAAAAATCGCGCATGATGATCTGGTTAAAAGGGGAATTATTTGTGATGAATAAATAGAAGGCTGGAATTACGGATGGAGTAAGAAGAAAAATATTGTTGACATAATTCGACATAATCATTGACTTATCACGTACCCCCAGTGAACGTACAAACAGCCAAACAGTTGACACACAGCTGACGCTTTCCCCTCTAGGCGCATATGACCCTTCTGTGGTGCTAGGGGCCTTTACCCAGGAGACTTCAGGGGACTCCACGGAGACGCAGCTACCTTAGGACTCTCCAAACGAGATTCCCTTCTAGGGGATCTTCTTAATGGTGGTGATTCTGAACCATTTAGGATTTACCTTTGGAAAGGTTTTCTTAGAATCTAACTCGTGTGACGGCCCATGTTTGGGGGGGGGGGGGGCAGGTGATATATTCATTTCGGACAACCCACAACCTCCTTCTACTTCCAGGAAATTTGGCAGTAAACCCTGAGAACTCGTGGATGTCTCTGATCTCATTGTTGCCTTCGACAGTCATTACCGTTTCCAACTCTGGGTCTTCCTTTAGACGGATAGTTTATTTCAAGAACAAATCCTAGCTAGCTTATCGTTGTTGGCTAATGTCGATTTTACATCTTCTAATGTGGATTTTCGAAGCTTGTGTACTGTATGTATGATTTCTTCTACATACGGGAACCCTCCTTCACAGTGCCCTGCTACTTACCTACCTGGGCTACTAAGTGGCTTTCAGCCAGGGACAAGGTCTGCATCACTATGTGACCGATCGGGAGTCGCAGCCCTGGCTATATAAGCATCTGCTGTCATATCCCGTACGTCATCCTGTGTTTTGCTACCATCTGATTGTGGGCCAAACCAGATGCCAGCCCCCACCTCTTTACTGTCATCAATGATTGCTGGATCTCGGACAGTCTGTCCCGAATCCCTGCTAACCCCTTCAGTAAATATTGCCCAACGACTGTCTATTACAGTAGTCGCAACCACCAAATGGTAGGTTGCTAAAATTGTGAGGGGGTCTAATACTCTGCTGGTTAGGGTCAGGTCTCATTGAGAGAGCATCAGTATCCCCTTGCTACTTTCACGCCCTATGCACCAGTCTTAATTGGTTTTGGGACGGCCTTCAATCCATGCTAGCTGTCCTGGGGGTTCTCTAAAGTTTAACAACCATCAACCATGTTAAACTCGAATGGTCAGTCCTTACAGTAAACTCCCTGCCCAGCAAATAGTGCCTATGTTGTCTATGTACTCGCACTATTGCTAACAGCTCCTTTTCGGGTTGTTCTTTTATGGCTGCCATTGGCAACTACTCTCTCTACACTATATTGCACCAGTAGCAACTCATCCCATATGAGTAAGTCTGATATATCAGTGTCAAGAGTAAAATCGTCTTTACTCCTTGGTAGTACCAACACAGGTTGGTGAGTGAGAGCTTCTTTAAGATAGTCAAGGCCTTTTGCTTTTCACTTTCCCACCTAAACTTCCCCTTCCAGCCTACATAATAAAGTGGTGTGGATTTCCTAAAAGTCGTTTACAAATATGCTATGGTAGTTAGCTAGACCCATAAACCTCTCTACATCTTTGGAAGATGTGGCTATTGGCCATTTTAATACCGTTTCATGGTCGATTACGGACATTGCCAGTGAATCACCACTTACTTTCCTACCAAGAAATTCCACTTCTCTTTGGAAGAATGCTTAAGCTTCATACAATGGTGCCTTAACCTTTGTAACACATTACCTATAGATTATTAAGATGAGATGTGAAGTCCTTCCCCATGACCAATATATCATCAAGGAAGGCCAGCACAATTTTCCAATTACTAGATGCATTACCCGGGCATATGCTACCGGAACATTGCAAATACCAAGTCATGTACCGGTGAATTCTCACGCAGAAGGTAAACCAAGGTTGTATTGTACAGTAAAACTACATGACACTACTTGGTCAGATGATGTACGTGTGTTTTAAGATAGTGTTTTAAAAGGTACCGTTAATAATATATTCCACTCCAGGACAATTTATAATCTGATCAAAGCACGTCAGCAGCAATAATAAAATCTAATGTTAATTGATTATTCAAGCATTTATTAAAAGATTCACGAATATAATAAACAACGTTGTAAATATGATTTTTTTTGGAGAGAATAGCATGAATTTATTCATCAATTTAGTATGGAACTAATTATAGCGTTAGGGTGTGACAAATAGAGCGTTCAAATTGGCGTGTTTTAGAAGTCCAAAATAGATAATTCCTTCAGTTTTATTCTATATAAATTGTTCCTTCAGTTTTATTCTATATAAATTGTTACTTCAGTTTTATTCTATATAAATTGTTACTTCAGTTTTATTCTATATAAATTGTTCCTTCAGTTTTTATTCTATATGGCAAACGGAATCATAACCTATCGTACAAATATTTATAAGAACAATGGCTTGGTGACAGACTTCGCATATTTGCAGGAGGCCAATGTCTACCAAAGGAGACTGTGTCAATGGCAGTTTAAATGTCACAGATTTGGAAAATGACCTACTTGAGTATTCTAAACGTTCACTCCAAGTATTAACACATTTGATAAGAACGATTTTAGGCAGTTGGTTACAATGTTCAAACACACTTAAATATTTCAAACGTTCTGGAAAAGCCGATGTACTAACTAGTTTTGTACATGATTTATACTGTAAACAGTATAGTTTGTCAAAATAAAAACAGATTAAATCAGTTGTTCGAAAATGTAAATAATATATCAGTAAAATGAGGGATGTGTCTGTTGAGCTGGTACTGATATGTTTTGCTTTCCTGACTGGATCAGGCTGCAGTATTTATAAAGTGTGCGACGGGGAGCCTTCAATTACTAGAAACCGATGCAGTTTCACTGAGGAACACATTTCTCGAGGTGAAATAAGCTATACCAGTACATGCTGTGCACTTAATCGAATAGAATAAAACGCAAATGTAAAATTGTATTAATGTGCTATTAAGTCTATCACGAGTACTGAAACTTAAGGCTGGTAATAATTACCCCTATCGAAGCTGTAAGTTATTGATGCTATTTATTCCTCCCCCCATAAATGACTGCATCAAAATATATTGTAATTCAATTTAGCACAGTTCATTTACTTTCATGCGAACCATGAACTAGCGTACATGCCGCTTCTGTGTAACCTGCGATGTTCATATCATGGAATTTTGTGACAACTAAATCCTTGAAATTGCTCTTAATATTGACATAAAACACGTTTTCACGAATTATGAACGATTGAGCACATTGTATCAGGTGGTATATGAAACGTAAGATTTGTACCCAGTATATATTTGATGTCTGCAACAACATGATCTGTCTCCTTGGAGATTACATAATTTACCTTTGGAGTAAATAACTCCTAATATATTGATACGTATGGGTACTGTATATGCACAGCCCTTGGCTACGTAAAGCATTCTGCTTTAAATTCCAGTGGAACCTAAGACATGACATTATCAGAACACTGGCTGTTATGATAAAATGTAACGGAAGTGATTGATATTTAACGTCTCACAGGATATGTAAATCAACCATAATGAATGAAAACAAACGCCTTGCATGTCATAAACTTGTTAATATTTTCCTTCGCGGAAAAAAAATCTAATTGATTGCAACCGTTAAAATGCTCATAAATGGGCTCTATCATACGATATATTCTCCAGTTTGATAAATTTATATTCTGGAATTGTCTTCTATCGTGATTAAGAATAAGTTTGTTCACATGACAGAATTGTTCAACAGAGAGTCTGATAATGGGATTAAAATTGTAAGTTAAATGTGTTTTATACTCATGTGTGTTCATCAGTTATTGAAGTTCTGCAGAGAATCGTGTCAATTTCAGCAATAAACGTAGAGTATTTTGAAGAACGTATTTCAGATACAAAATGACTTGTTTCCACGAGAAAATGATGTTTCTGTTAAAATGAAATGTTTGATAAATTGTGTTTACTCAACATGTAGTTGGGGCTTTTTTGTTAACATAATGGCTTTGTGTCTGAATCGATGCCACTTTTCCCAGTAATTCTACATTAACCATGTGGTCTACCGCAGATTTTTTTTCTCCCAAAATTCTGATATCTGTTTTTAAAATGTAAATGACACCTTTACGATTAAGTTGGTAACCTGGTACCATACATCAAGAATATTAAATAAAATCGTGCCATGATTTCTCCATTTCACTCATAAATCAAACTCAACATGTTCAATATACTTTATCAATATATTTGGTAACTAAAAATATGTACATTCCATTCTTGTGTAAAGTAAGGAAGATTTATGAAAATAAAAGATGTTTGAAATGGTGTTTTATGTCTTATAAACATTTACTGAACTTGAGTTCCTCAAGTAATTGTTTTTCTAGGACGGCAATTTATCAAACAATCTTTCATCTTTTTTATACCATCACCGATGAAGATGATGACTTGATCTCAATATTTTAATCTTGTGTTACCCAATTGGTGCATGGCACAGAGAATTAGCATTATGTCCAACTTTTATAACATTGAACAAATCAAATGTCCAACTACACATACTTGTCAATATTGAACTATATGTCATAATAGATGTGTAATACATAATAATATATAATGTACTAGAATGATATAAATTAACCACTGTCAGTTCTCAAAGCCATCCCAAGCAACATAAAATATTACAAATCAATATAAAGAATGTGATTAAGAAACATGCTGTTAACAATTCTAAGACTTGACTCCTTAATCAACATGACCCAAAAACATGTAGATAACAAAGATGAAATTGTATTAATATAAAAATATTCATGTCTGTGTTGAGATGTGTTTGATGTAACAGCTAGAGGCCACTTATGAACACAATAATACCGTTGATATCTTGTTTCAATGGATGCAACAATGATATAAACAGTAGAATAGATTTTAATGTCTGGATCAGAACTCCATGGTTCTATATGGACGAACTTCATGGTAAATAGACAAACTTCCGTGCCAGTAGAATTGATCATTCTGAATAAATGTTTTTAACACAAAAATAAGAAATTGTTATCTTCATTAATTCACTTCTGACAGATTTGTCTGGTACAGTTTGTGCTTATATAAAAACATACAACAATCACAATGAGAAATGCAAATGTATAGCATTCAAAGTGTAGACAAATAATTCAACTCATTTTGTACCATTGGTTTAACATAAAACTTCTTCATACATTTGATTTGTGTTTTTTTCTTGTCTGAAGCACATAATATTTTAGTATTTTTTTCAATATAAGACAAAGGAGAGTACTAAATATGACAGCCAGGGAGACCTTGCATGCCATACATCATGTCATTAATTTATTTTGTATTAAAAACAATATGTTTACATGACAATGACCTAGGCCCTAATGGAGAAGCAACAGCATAGTCATGACCTTGTATTCTACAGTATTTATACTCAGTGTTTATTAGCATTTAGAGGTTAGCTTTAATAATCAAATCTGTCACAGTAGTTATGTTGTTCTATTTTCTTTCTTTTCATCTGTTCATCTTGAACAAGTGTTGTTAAGCTATAATTATTACATTGGTCCAAATGTGACACAGTGAGGTGACACAGTGAGATGACACAGTGAGGTGCCACATAGATAAGGGTTGTAGAGTTAAATAACGTAAGATGAATTGAATAAAAATATTTGTATTTCATGTTGTTTCCTCAATAACTAAAACATACAAGGTCTGGATAAGCAGTATACATCTATGACAAACATACATACACCAGTAACATATCAACCATACATTGTCTTCTGTATAAAACACTGTTTCTATACATACATTGTACAGATAGTCATATAATATTTAAAATTTCCGTGCAACAAAGAATGTTTTATGTTTTTTAATCATGGAAAATGCTAGCATGACTGATATTCTGATATCAAAGTAAACAATGCTTAAAGCTCATTATTTGGTTGTTGTTTTTTTACTGTGAAAGAAATACAATTATTGAGAATACTTCAGATATTGGAAAATGTACAATAACATCTGAAAGATGAATTAACAAAGCGACATTCAGCCTTTGAAGACAAATTCTCGTGTGAAAATTCCAATAAATGCATGTTTATCATCATTATTCAAGTGTGATTTTGAATTAAGATAAAATAAAAGAAATAAACATAAAAGATTTGAATAAAACATCACCTATAAATGAAAAAAACTTTACCAGATAAAACAAATATCTGAGAGCAAAGACAGTAAAATAAGCAATCCATACAAAAACAGCATATGTAGGGAACTTGGGTGTTATAAACAGTAAAACATGAATTAAAACTCAAATCTTTCAAAAGTTTACGAGGGAATTCTAACAACATTATTTGAGAGAAAAAAATACGAAGCACAAAATATTTCTTGAACAGATCAAGTTTAGGAGATGAAAAAAGGATTTTGTTTGCAGTCAGAGAATTTTGTTGAATTTCTGTTGAAAGATTTAGAATTTCAGTTTCAATATGAAAACACACACACACACAAAAAACTGTTTTATTATATGTGTAAATATTAGAGTCAGTTTACAAAAGGCATGTAAGAAGAAATTATTGATAATTATATGCACATTCAAACAACATTTAAACATTTGCCATTTAAAACAAGTGAAAATTTGCCACATTAGTAAAAAGAGCTTAAGTAATAAATAAATAACACATAAAAATGCAATACACATTTTACAATATATGGCTATGTATCATGGCAGATTGAAAAAACACCACATCAAATGCATGAGAAATTGGGTAACATAGGATAATACAAAAACTTACATACAAATATTTCACAATGATATTTACAAAATACTGTAAGCATGATATCTTTAATAAGTAAATAAAGTTAACTAAGACTTTAACAACAATTAATGTTAACAATTATTTGTTAGTAACTAAGCAACAGTTTGCATTAAAAAAATTACATCCAGAACAAGAATCAATGGGTAAATTTGTCAAGCTATCAAATCAGACGACAGTTGTTTTACACAGGAGATGCGCGAGTGTACTTCCATGTCAAACTATATACTGGGACTATATCTAATTCATCTAGACATCAGACTTTGGAATCTGTGCTTTCAGGTATATGGTACCTCCATACACAGTGGTCCACTGTGTCTCACTGTCATCAACTACAGTAAAATGTCACATACTGAGTCTTGTAGAGGTGTACTATGCCTCACAGTGGCACATGTAGCAGCACTGCAGCACAGTGACATTTATATTTTCCAATAAGAAGAATCTAGAAAACATTATTCTGTAATTGATTGAAATAAATAACCAAAGCTCATTTAATATCTAAAAGATAGGAATCACAAATATTTGATTTTTGTTTACAAAGTGCTGCCTGTGAATGAATTAATGCCGTTGAAACTATAATAATATCATTTTATATTGCTATGTATGTTTGGATTACGTTCCAAGAATCAGAAAGCAGTGAATATTAACTTCACATCATGACAAAGTAAAATTTAAAACTAAGAAATAAATCAAACATGGTAATATGTAAACAGTTAAATTGATATATCTAACATTATGATAACATGTAAACAGTTAAATTGATATATCTAACATTATGATAACATGTAAACAGTTGAATTGATATATCTAGTCTAACTACAAGACTCAAGTGATTATCATGTTAAGCCATATGACTTTATTTTAAAGATATACAGAATACATACTTATTTCTCTTGGTGAGAATATCTTGATAAATATATGACAGACATACATGTACATATTTACAATTCAAAACAAATACAAGATAACAGTAGATTCATTGTTTCTTAGGTAAATATTTTTTTCATCCCTGGTCTGTGTAATGTACAAATCTATCAGTAGAATATTTTGTGTATTTTTTGTGAAGTTGTGAGTTAATTGTGATGACCGTATTTGAATAATCAATAATGTAAGTAAATGTAAGCCAGAAAGATGAAAGAGTCTGATGTTTGGGATAGATTTTTTTTTGTAATATGTAATATTTGCATGAAGATTCCAACAACAAGATGGTAGTAGAAGAATAAATCATGTACTTTAAAACAGCAGTATGGATGATGTATGTAACAGGATTTTACCAGAGAGATTTTTGTACAAACTCTAAACAAACCTTTTTTACAGTATAACATGAAGTTATATTCACTGACATAATAATTTATATATGTTTTTACGAACTCTAAATTCTCTATCAGTCAGATTAATCTGAAATTTCCAGAAAACAATGAGAGTTTTGTCAAAATTTTACTTGTGGAATAACATATTCTCCTGAAATTTACCAAAATATGTTTTAACTACAGGTATATCATCAGTTTCAGTAGCTACCAGTGTGAGATTACATTAAAATCTATGTAGTATTATCATATCACTACAAACACTGTTCTCAGAGATGAAATAATCTTCTTCTATCACCATAAACCAAAACAGATTCATATAAAGCTATTTCTGGAAATGTGGAACTCCACCCAATTGTTTAGTGTATTTTATAAAAAAAACAAGTTTTTCGTTTAGCACACAATAAAAAACAATAAGCACAAAAAAAGATAAATCACTAAATTTCAATTAAATTCTGCTAGACAAAAATTGGGTCAAGATTTATAAATGTAATATTCTTAAAGCAATGGTACGGAGCTTATTCTAATGAAACTAGTATGAATTAGTAACACTATAAATCCCTCTTCTTGAAATATGCAATATCACCATGCAAGGTATGGTTAATATTGTCACCTGTTCTCTGAACTTCCATTATAAAATAAAAAACCAACATAAAATAATAAACTGTGCTTGAAGTGTTTTGTCTATCAATAGTTTTTATGTTCAAGCCTTAAGAAGCACATCCTATTAATGGTAAAACTGGTAAGTAAGGCAAAACATATGTAACAAAAATGTATGGAGCAGGCTGTTAACCAAGTCCTCTCCAAAATATAGGAGGAATATAGGAATCAGTTGACAGCCTGATGATGTATTTAAGAACTTTGTTCACAAAATCTTAAAACTCATATATTATGTATAAACCATTAGTTAAAGTTTAAGTGAGTTGATATGCATGTACATGTATTCTGAATTCAATACAATGATAAAAGTTATACATGTAATCTAACTTTAGAAAGTATTAGACAATATTTCAGTAAAATAATACCAGACTTCAATGTAGTTTCTTCTATTTCAATGAAATTTACCATCAAACATGTGTTTAACCAGTCATGCAGGACTGTATTAATTGTGCTGTAACTGAATTAAATAATGTGAACATTCTCAGAGAATCATAATCATACTCTGTGAGATGTAAGAATGAATCAAATGTACTGCTTATACAATACATATTTTCTGGGATGAATGATATTTTTTGTCAAAACAATGTCATGGTATAATATAAGAGCTGATAATGTAAAACTACATGAATTCTGATAGTAAAGCAGACATGTTAGTACAAGGTTTAGAAATTAAGCAGGATGTCATACAGCAAACTTGATGGTCCTTTCTACTTCAATGATGTTTGATCCCCAATATATCAAAGATAATATTTAAACAGTTACGGTAAATATATTGTACAATCTAATCCTTTTTTTACTGGCAAGTCTGAAGTCCTTCTCCACAATGATAGATCTTCTAATACCCAGCACTGTCTTAGGAGGTTCATTCACACATGTGTTAAGATACACAACAATGAAATTCTTTGTACATACACAATAAAATATATGAATCCCACCAATTAGAATACAGACATAAATAACCGGCTAATCAAGTATCACAATACATTTAGGCACTATGCTTTGTTATGATATCTCTGATTGGCTGAATGCTATACAGATGTGATCTGGTAATGTTGTAATGGCTTCTTTTCTTCAAAGTTCATATGGTTATTACCATTCTTGGCATATTGCATATTTGGATTGGGCGGCTGCTGAAACAAAGGAAAATACAAAATAAATCTTATCAAAGAAACAAAATTATTGGAAACAAGTATCATCAAATTCAAACACTGGATACCGGTAGTAAGACTGTTTGCCCACTTCAAACATTGATACTTTGCCAGGTTTATCTGGTACTGACTGATAATAAGATAAAAATTCAATACTAATTAAATGCTTAAGATAGTTTTAATTAAAATTTGATGCTGGAGAATTAAGAAAATTGTCAAGATAATAATATTATCTTTAGGTGTACATGTATCACTTCTCTGTTAGAAATGGACAAACATACAAAACATGTAAATGGCTTTTAAATACAGAATGATAGTAAACAAAATATTAATGAAATTAGAATTATTACAGCCCATTTGAATATTTATACCATCACCAACACAGCAAAACAACTAACTAGTACTTAAGTGATGCCACTTCCCCAGTACAACACCATTTTATATTATAGAGAAATAATTTGTTCCAGCAACAAAAAGATGTAATCTAAGTTTGTTGTAACACATGCAAAACATTTGACTACACACTTAATGCTTGTGAATAAAGATTTATGTTATTTTAACACTAGTTAATAACAGGAAAAACTTATTAAAGTCAATTTAGTACATCAAGTGAAATAAGGCTCATATTCAAACTCCTTTAAATACTTCTAGCTGTATGTAAATAACGTCTGTAGTGACGTAACAAGTTCTGGTTATGTTTTTATACTAGAAATTAAAATATAAGATATGATGTAAGTACTAAACATGGAATCCTTCTGTTATTCTTTCATACTTCATGAATAGTATAGAATAACTTTTTGACAAGGGCAGTCGAAACATAACCATTAAAGTAAATCTTTATAAATAACAAAATGCTGAACTATCTTGATGCGTCACACAAATGTGACAATTATCAGTAAAATGTTGTATCAGGATAATTTCATTATTAAAAAAAAATGTTTCGCTTAGGATGTGTACAAAAACAAATGACAGACCTAGATATTTATACTTAAATACTTATTATACAAAGAATAGTTTAATAAATCAACTGTTTTAAAAGTCTTCAATTCAAATGAAGAACTTATAAATGAATAGAAAAAGTTTTGCTGTAAAATTTTAATTAATATTCAGAAGACAGAATTTACAGGAAGTCTATAATATACGGAGAAACAAAAACATCATACTGATTATATTATTAACCAGAAACACACTTCATTATAGATATAACCTAACAATTAAACAGTTTATAAGTCTATTTTGGAGGCAATAAAGCTACAGATATCATTAACTACATACATTGTTAGGGTGAATAATAATACATGAATGAATCAATAATACATCACATCACTTCAAACCTCCTCCTTTCACACACAGGTTGGCTTATTTGATAAATATATCAGGGAACATTGTGTATAAGCCATGGAAACCATTTGGAACAAAATGCATCACACAAAAAACCAGTAGGATTCATACATCATTGCAGACAATGTAGCACTTGAAAGCATTTTATTCACCCAGGGAACAAATTACAATACTATAATCCATAAATTGTACATAACACTCAGAACTTGCTAGTGTGAATAGATTTAAAATACACAGAAATGCAGAGAGGGTTGTTAAAAGATATGGTGAATTATTAACAACTCTGACTAAAGTTATAATATATAGGAATTATAATTATGTACTAATTATATGGAATGTTTTACATGACAATAGCTGGTGGAAAAAATGCTGCTGGTTATTAAAGTTTGGATGATAAAACATACATTAATAGCTTGTTGTGAAGAGAAGTAAACAATCTCATTTGTACAGAAATTGAAACGGAAAAAGCAGATTACAGAGAACAGTTTAAGAAAGAGATTTATACTGACTGGACATGATGTTGGCTAGTAAGCATTTATACATGTCAGAGATCGGTCATGAACAGTCCAAAATCAGTTAAGAACAGTCTAAAACAGTAGTAGTCCACACTTTACCCAGGTTTGCATAATATCTGAGCATTAACTTCACTCTGTCCAGGTTTGTGTAACTAAGTGAGATTTATTTTCACTTTACCCAGGTTTGTGTAATTATCTGAGCTTTATAGTCTGGTAGTCTTCACTTTATACAGGTTTGTGTAACTATCTGAGCTTTACAGTCTGGTAGTCTTCACTTTGTCTAGGTTTGTGTAACTATCTGAGCTTTACAGTCTGGTAGTCTTCACTTTATACATGTTTGTGTAATTATCTGAGCTTTACAGTCTGGTAGTCTTCACTTTGTCTAGGTTTGTGTAACTATCTGAGCTTTACAGTCTGGTAGTCTTCACTTTATACAGGTTTGTGTAACTATCTGAGCTTTACAGTCTGGTAGTCTTCACTTTATACATGTTTGTGTAATTATCTGAGCTTTACAGTCTGGTAGTCTTCATTTTATACAGGTTTGTGTAACTATCTGAGCTTTACAGTCTGGTAGTCTTCACTTTATACATGTTTGTGTAATTATCTGAGCTTTACAGTCTGGTAGTCTTCATTTTATACAGGTTTGTGTAACTATCTGAGCTTTACAGTCTGGTAGTCTTCACTTTATACATGTTTGTGTAATTATCTGAGCTTTACAGTCTGGTAGTCTTCACTTTATACAGGTTTGTGTAATTATCTGAGCTTTACAGTCTGGTAGTCTTCACTTTATACATGTTTGTCTAATTATCTGAGCTTTACAGTCTGGTAGTCTTCACTTTATACAGGTTTGTGTAATTATCTGAGCTTTACAGTCTGGTAGTCTTCACTTTATACATGTTTGTGTAATTATCTGAGCTTTTCAGTCTGGTAGTCTTCACTTTATACAGGTTTGTGTAATTATCTGAGCTTTACAGTCTGGTAGTCTTCACTTTATACATGTTTGTGTAATTATCTGAGCTTTTCAGTCTGGTAGTCTTCACTTTATACATGTTTGTGTAATTATCTGAGCTTTACAGTCTGGTAGTCTTCACTTTATACATGTTTGTCTAATTATCTGAGCTTTACAGTCTGGTAGTCTTCACTTTATACAGGTTTGTGTAATTATCTGAGCTTTACAGTCTGGTAGTCTTCACTTTATACAGGTTTGTGTAACTATCTGAGCTTTACAGTCTGGTAGACTTCACTTTGTCTAGGTTTGTGTAACTATCTGAGCTTTACAGTCTGGTAGTCTTCACTTTATACAGGTTTGTGTAACTATCTGAGCTTTACAGTCTGGTAGTCTTCACTTTATACACACTAGGTTTGTGTAATTATCTGAGCTTTATAGTCTGGTAGACTTCACTTTACCCAAGTTTGTGTAACTATTTGAGCTTTAACAGTCAGGTAGTCTTCACTTTGTCTAGGTTTGTGTAACTATCTGAGCTTTAACAGTCTGATAGACTTTGCTTTGTCTAGGTTTGTGTAACTATCTGAACTTTAACAGTCTGATAGACTTCACTTTACCCAGGTTTGTTAACTATCTGAGCTTTAATAGATAGGTATTTAGAGTCTTCACTTCTGTCTGCTTTTAGGCATCTCCGTAATGCTTGTTAGCAAAAACAAGTCTAATACAATACTACAAGTTCACAATTTAGTTTGTGTCAACTGTTCCTACACGGTATTATTAGATGACTGTCTAAGGTCTATGTGTGAGGTTATCTAATACAGTCAACAGGTCAATAAGTGTCGAGAAGAAAGTTGAAGATAAACATGTAGATATTAATCTTGTACAGTATTAGATATCAGTAACTAGATATCAATTCATGAACAAGTTTCTATATGCAACAAACTACCATAATTGAACAAGATCTAGCACTCGGTGTGTAACATAACAATACTTACACAATTCAGACTTTATGGTCTTCCTACAATGAGTTGAATATCTTAATCAATACAATATCAGTTAATTAAGCAGATCGAGTTTTAGGGCAACAAATTAATAATTTCAAGAACAAGGTATGTGTCTCTTCGGAAACATTTAACTGGCTTATCAGAGACAGGAGTAACAAAGCACTTGTTATCAATTACACTGATTGGAAATCTTGAACAAAGTATGTGAGAGGGTTGATAAAACAAGTCCTTTATTTTTCTCTTACTTTTTTCTTAAAGAAATAACAAAAAATACTGTTTATCTGAAAGTTTACAAGCTGTCTGTAAGTAGTGGCAGTCCTTGTTAATACATCTTCCATGGTAGAAAGATTGGAAAATCCAATGCCTTAGACATATTATTGTATAGAATGGATGAGTCAAATGTATGAGGTTCAAAGAACAAACCCATCAACCATTGTTATGGGGATATAATGTTAGTGATGTATATGAATTTATCAAAATACCTGTAAAATATGAATTTAAAAGGACAAACAAAAATCAACATTTATGTAAAATAAAACATTAAGTACAAAAAACATGAAACTAATCACATGTATGTCTATTCTTACAGTATGTGACTCACTAAGGTGTTAATATCAGGAGTTGAAGAAAGGAATCTTAAGTATATATCCTAAATATCTCCACTTATGTTTTCTTACAAACACCATGCATAGAACTCATACACTCAGCTTCTTTATATATCAATAAAATAACTTTCCATTTATAATAATAGGTTTACCGACAGTATGACAAACGAATAAAAGCTAGTTATAAATTGGAATGTCTCGGACAAAGACCTGTAATTGATCATCTCTTAGAACTGAACATAATGAAATGGATATGTTCATGCCAAAATTGTTTTCTCCAAATTGTAAGTAATATCTTACATGATTAAAGATGGCATTCTAACAAGCCACATGTTTATAAGATATTAGATTGTAAGATATTTAATTATAAATTTGTCCGGACAGTCAAATCATCCAATAATTATACCTAACAGATGTTTGTATTGTTTCAGACAACATGATAACTGTAAGGTTTATAACTTCCATGATGCTGTAAGCATACATTCATTATAAGTTATTTCACTGAGGAACCATAAAAGACTATAATATAATGTGAAATGACAAACAGCCAAGTTTTGCATAAAAATCCATGGTCAATGTCTACAGTCTTCAACAAGCCATATCTTGTGATTTGAAATAATCTGATCAAGCATTTGACCTATTGCCAGGTGTGATATCCAGCAGACATTACCCAACCAATCAGCCTGACATTGGCCAGGAAACAATGTAACACCATGAGTATCTTTTCTTTATTCTCTACTTTCAGTACCCATACTTCACCATGGAACACAGTCTGGCTATAGCATACCTTTAGTGGCCAATGCTTCTATCCATGGTGTACAAGGTACACAGTCTGGCTATAGCATAAGTGGCCAATGCTTCGTTCCATGGGGTTAAAGGTACACAGTCTGGCTATAGCATAAGTGGCCAATGCTTCTTTCCATGGTGTACAAGGTACACAGTCTGGTTATAGCATAAGTGGCCAATGCTTCTATCCACGGTGTACAAGGTACACAGTCTGGCTATAGCATAAGTGACCAATGTTTCTATCCATGATGTACAAGGTATACAGTCTGGCTATAGCATAAGTGGCCAATGTTTCTATCCATGGTGTACAAGGTACACAGTCTGGCTATAGCATAAGTGGCCAATGCTTCTTTCCATGGTGTTAAAGGAACACAGTCTGGCTATAGCATAAGTGGCCAATGTTTCTATCCATGGTGTACAAGGTACACAGTCTGGCTATAGCATAAGTGACCAATGTTTCTATCCATGATGTACAAGGTACACAGTCTGGCTATAGCATAAGTGGCCAATGCTTCTATCCATGATGTACAAGGTACACAGTCTGGCTATAGCATAAGTGACCAATGCTTCTATCCATGGTGTACAAGGTACACAGTCTGGCTATAGCATAAGTGACCAATGTTTCTATCCATGATGTACAAGGTACACAGTCTGGCTATAGCATAAGTGGCCAATGTTTCTATCCATGGTGTACAAGGTACACAGTCTGGCTATAGCATAAGTGGCCAATGCTTCTTTCCATGGTGTTAAAGGAACACAGTCTGGCTATAGCATAAGTGGCCAATGTTTCTATCCATGGTGTACAAGGTACACAGTCTGGCTATAGCATAAGTGACCAATGTTTCTATCCATGATGTAGAAGGTACACAGTCTGGCTATAGCATAAGTGGCCAATGCTTCTATCCATGATGTACAAGGTACACAGTCTGGCTATAGCATAAGTGGCCAATGCTTCTATCCATGATGTACAAGGTACACAGTCTGGCTATAGCATAAGTGACCAATGTTTCTATCCATGATGTACAAGGTACACAGTCTGGCTATAGCATAAGTGGCCAATGTTTCTATCCATGGTGTACAAGGTACACAGTCTGGCTATAGCATAAGTGACCAATGTTTCTATCCATGGTGTACAAGGTACACAGTCTGGCTATAGCATAAGTGACCAATGTTTCTATCCATGGTGTACAAGGTACACAGTCTGGCTATAGCATAAGTGACCAATGTTTCTATCCATGGTGTACAAGGTACACAGTCTGGCTATAGCATAAGTGACCAATGTATCTATCCATGGTGTACAAGGTACACAGTCTGGCTATAGCATAAGTGACCAATGCTTCTATCCATGATGTACAAGGTACACAGTCTGGCTATAGCATAAGTGGCCAATGCTTCTATCCATGATGTACAAGGACAAGATAAGCCCCATAAAATCAAGACTTTATAATTCAACTTAAAGTGTCTGGGTGTACATACACAAATTGAATTGATACAATGACTAACAAAATCTCCACCATACAAAACATATAGCCATGCACAAATTAAACATGTTGTAAATATAGTTGATAAAGATGAAGTTATACTAACATGAGAGTTTTCAGGAAGTAGACTTCCATTTACACCAGCAGGTTTCTGTTTCTTCAATTCTTCCTCTCGTTTCTTTCTTCTAAAATACAAGAAATATTCCTTAATTATAAAAGTACTTCTACTCCAATATATCTATCATCAGTTCAACATCACAAACAATACACACATCAACAAAATAATCAATCTTAATAACTTTATCAAATTTATATCAAAAGAGGTTCTTCTTAACAATATACCACCACAACAGTCTTTATTCGGATCATCCCAACAAAATATGTGACAACTGTTGTTATTGCCATTATCATTATATGATTATCATCATCATCATCATCTTCATCATCATCATCACTAACGTCACTTCCATCTCTATCCTCATTATAGCAGGAGCTAGCAATACACCCACCACATTTTAGTCATCATAAGATTACTATTGTCATCAGTATTAATTCCACCTAATCTATAATACCAGATACTTAGTGGCAGTAACCAATGGCTTATAAAAGTTTAATTATTGAAATATTTAAGACTACCAGCTGCATCATAAAGAGGGCTTTAAATATAGTATTCCATTAGCTGCACCCATTCCTTGATACTGATCTGAACAATTCTCGAAGGAAAATTGAATGGCAAATAACAAGTAAACAACTCATTTCAAATGTAACAGTACATTTGTACAATATAATACATGTAATTATGAAATATACAACCACAAAATAATTATATTTTCTTAATTATGATAAAAGTCTGCTAAATAAGTAACAATTCTACTTTTAAATTCTATAAATGCATATAATTCCCTGGTGGCATGCTTAACAGTAGATTTTGAATCTAAATGAGGCCAATGTGTAAAAGAATAAGCAAATATTCAAATACAAAATTAATGTAAACATAATTGCCCTTTATACATTCCATTGTAGGCAAAATAACCAAGTCCCATAACTGTGCCAAAAATAATTCACATGATAACAACTAAAATTAATACAGGTAAGCTGTCTTGGTGGTAAAATGTAGTTAACTAAGAAATAGCCATTGATGCTAGTCCCTTAGGGGAGAAATTACCCATTTGAAATTTTGTACATCAAATTAAGGTAAAGGTCAATACAAGGCTGAGTGATGTGGGATGATAAGGTTAAAGGCAACAACTGTGTAAGTATTAAACTATTTTTATAATGAGCGTATACAGGGACTGGACCAAAGGGTTAGAATCTAGCTAACCAAGAAACAGCCTATTTAAAATACAAGTCCTAATCCAGTCAATATCAAAATTAAAGATGGGTGCTATAACTGCTAAATATGGATTGGGAATGGTTCAAGGTAACAACAGTATCAAAGTGGTACAAGGAACAGTAAATTAAATTTTGTTAACCTTGTACGGATGAGCAAACAATCATTACATGACCTACCCCAGTAAGTGCTGTGGACATAACTTAGAAAAGACTGTGTCATAATTAAAACATAATCAACTTTTCAGTGAAAATTTTATAATGCTGATTTCATTATGAACACAGCAAAATGTGTTCACTTTTTACAATATGGGACAGTAATGTAATAAAACAAGCAAACAGTACCAAGAGAATAATATAATCACACAGAAGAGGATTACGTTGCCATCATAAAAGAGCCATTACAAAAATATTCTTTGCAAGATAATGTTTCAGCATATATCATTCAGATAATGTATTTCTCAAATTATAAGTGAGACGATTAAGTTAAAATTGCATATAATAGGGGACAATTTATACGCTAACAACTAAAATGGAGAAAAATGGTATAAAATTGTTAAAAAAAAGATCCCACCACTGCCACCAGTGTTAAAAACTATTATCGTGCAGGTAGGGTATTGTGTAACAAATATTCCAAATCCAAATTATTAAAGTTATACAGTTTATTTCTCTACACAAAAACTACTTGGAGTTTACAAGTACAATTAATTTTAGATGTTCTCTCTAATATGTCATGACTACACTTTTCATTGCTAGTAAATTCCTTCCAAATTAAAATCTAAAGAGATCCTATTTCATACTTAAATGATCTGGCCCTACTGCGACCCCAAACAACAGTTTCCTACAACTTATATACCCTGCCCTTCAAATATGGGACTTAACCCCATTTATCTATCATCCCATTCCCCGCCCTGGACAAACTTGTTCTTTAATGGACCAGCCAGGATTGCGACAATGGGCATAATGTGACCAGCCATATGAAAAGGGCGCTTCAGGTTACAGAATGATGACCTGATGAGTCTACAACCTAAAGTTTCTAATTGTTCTGTACTAGGAATATCATAAAGCAAAAGGCTTTAGTTAAAACAATACAATATGTAAAAGTCTAATTTAAATATATAACCAATTAACCTGTTAAGATCAAGATATTACACCATCACATACAAGAACACACAGCTGAATTATCTCCATGATTATATTAAGGAGACTTTTTTCAAGACAATAAAGAACCCTAATTCATTTATAGTTAAAAAGAATTAAAATTGATGATTCATTGGTAACATAATTCACTTTATACAAATTTAATGGAACCATTCTGCAGATTATTGCCTTGCTATACAC
The DNA here is from genome assembly GCA_964023205.1 of Lutraria lutraria. Taxonomy (NCBI): domain Eukaryota; kingdom Metazoa; phylum Mollusca; class Bivalvia; order Venerida; family Mactridae; genus Lutraria; species Lutraria lutraria. The sequence continues at coordinate 9,742,586 of OZ026836.1, read as the reverse complement.
AATATCACATTGACACCATTTCAAATCATTCTAAAAAATGTACTTTATTTAATTATTCCTGTAAAAGCAATTTATTTTTATTACAAAAGCATGAAAAAAAAACAGACAAAAATAATTATCTGCAATGGCACCAATAAGTGTGATGAGCATTATAACCATTCATAGAAAAACTAAAATAAATGAAACCCATTAAACATTAATTCATTTCCAAATGTAAAATCCATACAATGATATTTGATTGATTAATTAACTGCATATGAAGGCTTAATTGTACCAAACCAATGAAAATGGACAATGTTAAGATTATACTGAATACATGATAAATGTGTGAAGAGTGAGAAGAGCTTGACAGATAGTCCCAGTATGGCTAACATCATTCTGTATCATGCACATCAAATAACATTTTTAAGTAACTTTTAACACATTCAAATATATTTAAGCAAGTCAAAAGGCAAAAAAATAACATGGTCAAATTTTCTTTGGCGATAGTTGTCTCAGTGATTCACTGACCAAATTGCCTTAAATAAAAATAAAATCTAGTTTTACAATAAAAGCCTTGTTCTGTCTGCTTGGAGAAGTTAGCAATGAGACAGGCAGTCTCTCAGAGGGAACATTATGTATCAAATATGCTGCCTTCAGTTCAAATTCACAAGTATCTTTTCAACCCAACAGTTAGAAAGCCATTAAATAAAATTCAGACAAATCATATCTTGTAGGCTCTGTATCATATTTGTTTTAAAATGTGATGCAGTTTTAGCACCATTTTGCAGCAGTAATACATCCCACATACTGATAACATTAATATCAATAAAATCACAGAATTGCAGGATGAGCAACACACACAATATCTGTATATCTAATGTGTAAATATAGTCATGTAAATATTTAGACAGACAAGCCCATAAATGATGGGTTTTGGATTAGCCTGGACCTTCCACATTGATTTGAAGGATGAATCTTTCCAATTTGCTGATGATATCCTAACAAATTATAAAGGGCAAACACATCTTACGCATTATATCATCTCTAGTTTGTTATACAGTCGGGTTAACCTGTCTCTATAAGTATTATTACAACATCTTTGAACAAAAGCCACCATGTAATCAAAGGCTACTCTTTCGATTCCATGTTTTGACCACACAGCGCATTATAGAAACCTCAAGACATAAACGGCCAAAATGGACATCAAGACAAATTCTCTCACCCTTACTGATGGTGTTTAGTCAGGTTCTCATAAACATGCCATAATGGCTCATTATAAGCAACTATGAATGACAGGGTTTCATATTTAATACACATATTTAAGTCACACACATACGACATTATTAATTATAGCACTTACCTTCTATAGACAATAAACACAGCAGTGAAGACCACAATAATAATGATCAACACAACAACACTGGCAGCAATTCCTGCTTGAGCTATATCACCTGGGTCCATAGCTGTGAGTGAAAAATAAACATAGTCCAATATAAATCATTCTAATAAATTAATCATATTGTATATCAAAACCAATAAGGCTTTCTTCAACATTGGACAATGGATATTGCACTTATTAGCTTACACTAAAATGTGAACAGCAATTAATGGAGACAGTATTTGAAGTTTAATTTACTAATAAAGGGATGTTTAAAGAACACTGTTATATTACAATATCAGTACGTCTCCCTTCCTTTCTGTTCCATTGTTGAGAAAAGCCAAGACAAAACATTTATTAAGATCAAATAATTATTTATATGAAATTACTAAATGTACATAAATGTGTATGATAATGTATGAATGTGGGAAACAATGAGTCAATATATTACAATAAAATACATTAAAATGGATTCATTTCATTATTACAATGAGCTATTTGACTTTACTCTAATTAACATTTATTCTTGTATTAAATCAATGTTAGAAAAACAACAACATTAAATTGGTTTAATCCATACATTTAATGGAGCCAAAACACAGCATTATTATAACCACACACAAGTTTACAGTAAACAAAATTAGCTGGCATATAATAATCAAATCATAACTAGCAAAAAAACAATCATAGTGAAGTTAACATAGTGACTCAATGGAAGATATAAAACGCAGCAATACCTTCATATAAAGACCATCATAAGGCCATCCCTAAAAAATATTGTGTTTGTGGTAAAGCTACCTACTCATAAAAAGGCCCCTACACAACATAAAAAAAATAATAGTGCCAGGTTACAAAATACGCCCGTCAAAATTCATTTTTCAAAGCGCCATTGTGGTTATTGCACTTGCCCGAGATCTCATGGCCATTTACATTGCCATCAAGTTAAGTGAGGATCTGAATAAAACTGTTTGAATTAGAGAGCAGACAATGTTGTGGATGCTGCCCGAACGCCTGTCATAATACGACCCATTTTTCAAACTAGCATATAAAAATAACATTCTGGCTTGTATTTTGGGTTCAGTTATAAAAATTGAATTGTAAAAGAATATTCCCTGCCTACCCTCTAAAATTCTCTGGGAAGGGTTACCACAAACTAACATTTTTTTAGGGTTTGGCCTAAGGACTAAACAATTTGATGGACCAAAACAAAAGGTTTTTATGCTGAGGTACTCTTAATAATGGGGTAGTTTCTAAATAAGGTTGTACAGTAAATCCATTCTTTCCAACAAGATAGAAACTGTATATAGTAAAAATACACCTTAAAAGAGAAAGTTACGACCATGTTGCATAATGAATAGATGAAAAAATAAAGGTTTGAAGATAAACTGAACTTCATCCAAAACCAACCAATTGTACATAATGATGTTGATCATATCAGTAAAACACCTTTGGAACATCACTTTATGCCTCTAAAGCAACTATCTGCTAATTACAAGATGTAAAACCAAATGCCATGGCACCTAGCTTGGAGAACAATCATCATGAATCAAGAAAATGAGGAAACTTGCTTCAGGATTAAAACTTCCTCACAAGAGGCCGAACAATTATTTCTTCAGTTTCTAATCCACAATTTAAGAACAAAATGCAACAGCAGACTGATAGGTCCTTGTTGTTCAAGATACAAAATAAAAGAAATGATTTTGGTAAATAAGTATATGTGTAACACATTTCGAATATGATAGATAAAACAGAAAAATACAAATTCAACATATTTCAACTGTATTCCTCTCTAAAATATAAAATACCAAATCGATTTTTGGTAAGTAAGCAGGTGATGTAAGTAATGGAAAGGGAATACAATTAATTTTTTTTTCATGGTTTTATCAAGCTAATATAATAATCAAGTTCGTATCACAGCCATTATAAACTCTCTTCAGACAACGTGGCTGAAATTTAAGCACCATAACTTAACCATACAAGCACAATTACTGAATAATGCAGGAATTTCCAATAACTATTTCCTATATGTAATGCATGAGCTTCCGAACATAATACTCCTGCAAAAAAGCATCTTTCTTAACACACATTAATGTCACTGTTTGGAAACGAATACCTTGAATTACAGACAAATGATCACAAAAGATAAAGTCAAATTAACACATGGAAAGAAACACTCAGAATTTCTGGAGGAGGAGATCTGGCAGGAGAGATGAAGTACCAGTGAGGATAACTGACCAATGAATGTGCTTCAGGATACAATAAATGGAGGAACGAGTTCACTGGTCATTGTTACAGAGACCAAATATACCTACTAGATGACCTTACACTAACACCATAGTTAAAGTCATAATCCCAGCCATTTATATCTTGTGGCAAACCATTCAGAAGGTCATTAGCAGATATCAACATGAAAACGAGATGCTTAACAAGCTGTCAATGGTAAATTTTCTTTTCTAGAATGTTCAAGGAAAAGATATTGACCTGTCACATAAAATTTTGCAAAACAAGCAAGAAGTGACCATCAGAGAGATTTAAAGTCCTAGTTGATTATAAACCAAGCAATTTTACCAGGACAATCAGTGATAAAGACCTACAATACATTTGGTGAGAGGCCATAATACACATGAGGCCAGTCTATCGACCCATTATCACGGAGAAATACCCAAGAGGTATTTTTTATACAATTACATTGGCTTTTAAAGACTCGTGATTTTACATGATGAATAAATTATGGCCTTTAAAACAGAACAATAAATTTGTAACCACAGGACTTGAAAGCAATCATGATTGTATTGACCAATTCCAATTAAAAAACTTCATTCTATGAAAATCAATACTAAATCTTGCAGAACTAACTTTAAGTGATAATTCTTGTGTTATTGATACATCAACGCAAACCAGAGACTGTTTTATTGATGTCTTGATTGATTGGTTAATTAGAATAAAGTAGAGAGTCAATATTCAGATTATAAGTGCTATAAAATATATAAAAAAAAATACAAAAAAAATACATTTATTCAGAAATTTAAACTGAAGTCCATCATGATAAATTAAATATTTATAAGAGCAAGATTTTTTAAGTTTAATCAGAAATCATTGTCACACTGATAATATCAATTAAGGCCTGGTAAAGGACAGGGTTTCTAATATGACAATTACTTGGTACATACTGAGGGCTCAGCACAACACTATCGTAACTTGTTCTTATTTCAATATGAGTTACAACACTCTTGCGTTGAACCCTTTATTATTAATTACATAAAAGATTACTTGTCCCTCACCCTTAACTTCAGCCCATTAAACAGCTTATGATCAATTGGGTGATACCCCAGAGAAAGGGGAGATGATACATGTTAGAGAACCAGGCATTCATATCTTACTTCTAATAGTTTTTCTGGTTCTTACTCTCGCCCATTTTTATTTTCTAAACACAGTACTTAAATGCTTGGTAGATGGGGGACACTGAAAAGGCATCTCTGAAATATCGGAAGTGGGAGCCAATATTTGAATCCACAACATTTCAATTGGTAGTCAAGAGCATTCTACCACAAGACCACAAATCAATCTCTAGAAACATGTTAAAACAGGCAGGAAACCTTAAGAGTGATCAGGTTAAACCAGGACACATTGTGAGTATAACATACATGCTGGAAATAAATGATGTAAATTTCAAGCACAAATAAAACAATCATATGTTTTAATGATATAATGGTGCTGTTCTACACATCTACAGATCGAATGTGAGATTTCCACAAGTGTGAACAAAGATTCAGACTCTGTTACTAGAGACAATATGATATATTTATCACAAAGCAATACATCATATACATTATGATGTCTAAAAAATAACTATTTTACCATTTTTGGCAAATAAAAGTCAAAGTGAATGTGCTACCTGTCAGTAATGAATAACATTTCCTTTAACCAATGACCAATATTTCATAATATTTAGATGATGTGTTACATGGATGACTGCTATCTACAGAAATATGATATAAAAGAGACGAGGAAATTCAAAGTCTGGAAATTATTTAAGAGAACAGAGAAATCAATGACAATATATGATATATGAGTTGATGTGAATGAAGGGTGAGAATTTGAGACCTAGGTCCAACGAGACACATTCATATAACTAATAGATACTTTTTTTGTGCCAATCTAATAACATTAAGTCTAAAAAATCAAATTGAGGGACCATTGAACCAAACTTCATCCTTTGACAGTAATAAATTATAACCAACCAAATAATTGAGCTACATGCTCTCCATCAAAATATATCATAACCTTTGACTGAGGTTAATGCCTATAGTGGAGAATACATATTGACATTTAAGAAAGTCCCCACTTAAAGGAACAAAATCATAATGTGTTTTCTGGTAGAGTGAGTTCTGTGCATCCAAAAAGAAATGCAATTTTCTGTGGTTTTGAAATAGTACAGCACGCTATGGTATAATCGGATGTTACTTTGCAAGTAGATATGTCATTTAAAGGAACTGCATTAAAAATAACCTGACATTTGTCTACAGAAGCATTCCCAATGGAATGGTTGACGATGTTCAAACATTAATCACAATATTTCTTAAATGACATTTTCATATATCTGAATGAGAAACACAAGGTTTCAGTGATGAGACATTTCTCTTTGAAATGCAAGAATTAACAACAAAATTTATCATGTTTTTAAAAGTAATTCTGCAACAGTCTGACAGTAATAAGCAGGGAAACATTGATTAAGTCTAAGTTCCAGCATTAAATAATTTAAACTAAGGTACCATTGAACAATAAGCTTGGATAGAATCAGCCACTCTGACTGCACATGTGTGATCAGATGAAGCTTTATTCATACAATCAAGAATGAACACATCATATCATCACTGAGGTGAACTTGTTCTTAAGAGCAAAAATATTGATGTCCGGAAATGAAATTGATTTATAGAAGCAATGTGGAGAAAAGCTGTAAGATCTTAATATCATAAATAGCACACTGGTGCTGGATGTTGATAAGGAATTCTTTATAAATACCAGGCAATGTCCATGGGTTTTACATTCTATGACATTAATGAAATAAAACACTTAAAGCAGCTAGGTGATGAGGATGGTGTTGATTTTGATCGATGACGGGAGGGAAAAGGCAGCATCGGAAATGTAGCAGGGAGGAGGGGGGGATGATACAAATAATAAAGATAGAGGAAATGACCAAAAAAGAACATAAAATCAATCTCAATAATTCAAGGTTAAAGCATTTTCTCTATAAACTGAAGAGGCAAAATAAAATTCATATCAATTTTATAAACAATTTAAAATACTGGCAGACTGTTTTATCATTTCTGAATCAACAGAATCTTCAATGAAGGAAACTGGTAGAATTTTAATGTTATATTTATCAATTTATGGTACATAGTTTAAACAGGAGAGAAATCTTTTGATTTGTGGTCATAAAATATTCATTGAAAACTTGTAGAAATCATTGGTGGTAAGCTAATGTATTAGATATTTATCCATTGTTATTTGTTCACATTATGCATCAAATGCTAATGGGACCGCAAGAGTCTGTGAACAGGAAGACGGAAATCTGTGGAATGATAACACTGTGATGTGTGATTGGTAGTCTTAGACAATGAGGCTAACCACTTAAACCAAAAGAAGCAACAGTTACATAAATATAAAGAGTACAATTCATTACCAAGTCATTAGGAAGTACACAATGAGATATTCTTTAATGAATGACAAATCAACTTGACAATGATGAAATGGTTTGTTTAACCAGAACAAAATCAGTACATATTCATCATATGACTTTTATCCTAAAAAGCAAACATTAAATTGCAATGAGCAAAACAATTTTAAGTCATTTCTGCTGTAATGCATATGGCAATGAAAGATGAAAGTTTAATTACTTATTGAAGACAAAACTGGAAGAAGAGAAATCAACAAGTGAAGTATTTCAGTGTTTCCAGGATTATTACAGATATATGACAATATCAGCATTGATGTTATCCATAAACTTCAGCAAATACATCAGACATAGTTTGATTTCAATTACAGTGTTGTTTCTCTATCAGTTTATCATTTCTTGTAGAGACGTTTTGTTGTAAGATGTAATCACCTAGTCTCTTTCAGTTCATCACTCACAGATTACTCTCAGAAAATGTAACAAAATGACACATGATTAGTTTGCATGGTGTTTTGCTATCATACAAGGGATGTTCCCTAAATATCAAGATTTTGGCTTCAATTTTCAGATTATTGACTCTTTCAGAAACATTATTAAATGAAACATTGAAATTATGCCACAGATGACAACATGGAACAGACTATTGAATTAAGTTTCTCAGATGTCAGATAGTCCACTGATCTTGTTCCCACACTTTATACCTTTTTATATAAGTTCTATTAATATGCAAATAATATTCACCAAGAATATTAAACACTGCAGTGATAATGTCTTTGAAAGGTTATTTGTAAAAGGCATACAACAGCTGCTAAAGGGTATTGTCTATAATAATGACTTTCAATACTTCACTAATAGCAGAAAACATGTAAGGTAAACTCATACATATTTTTTTGTCATACTATCATCATCAGACATGAACATCCTATGCATTAAATATGATATTTCATCAATGGGAATTTGTAGCCTGATATTTCCAAAGACCTTAGCATAAGTTAAAGTGCCAGCAGTTAGGACGACACTTTTACTTCAGTCTTATGTCTGCTACTGTGACAGAATCGGATAGAATCTATAAGATTATAATTAAAGTGCTTTTATCATATAATGTTTCACACTATTCTTGACTTTATAGAGCCAGGAATTCAAACAAGAGGGCCAAGATGGCCCTAAAGCTCACATGACAATCATTGTTTACTCATTGAAACTTTGTTTTGAACCTGTGACATAGTTTTTGACCCCAGATGACCCATGATGAAACTTGTCCTACATATAAATAAGACAAACATTCTGACAAGGTTTGTTGAAGATCCAATTGAAATCATGACAACTACAGCATAGACAAGGTTTTCTTAAGATTTGACCTTGTGACCTAGTTTTTGATCCTAGATGACCCATGTTCGAAGTTGTCTTACATAGCAATAAGACAAACATTCTGACAAGATTTAATGAAGATCCAAAATTTTACATTTACAGTGTTAATAAGATTTGCCTAAGATTTGACCTGGTGACCTAGTTTTTGACCCCAGCTGACCCATGTTCAACCTTGACCAACATATCATTGCGCAAACATTCTGACAAATGTGGCCCCTAGTGTGTTCACAAGGTAAACGTTTGACAATGTCGGACGCAGACAAAAGCCAAAAAATAGTATACACTAATTGTTATTCCTTAAATATTTCTGACATACAGTTCATCAAAGGTATTAAGAAGGAATAAGTCTCAACTTCTCATAAAATGTATGGAACAGACCAAATCACAAGATGATTATCATTTGATCTAACAGTTGAAATATTTCCCAAGTACTTAAAATTAAAAAGATAATTTATTCATTTTCATATAACCCACTATTAAAAGCCTAGCTATATTGTATGCTTTAAGCCAAACAGCCAATGATTTCACTATAAGCCTTACCTTATTTGGTAGAATAATTTGACACAATGAGTTAAGTACATTGATAAATGACTAATCTAGGAACCAATACATATAACTCAATTTGAGAACTCACTCAGACATTATAAATCTAATACATATGTAACAAGGTATAAAACTATGCCATGAAATGTTTTTAATTTCAATAAATAATTTCATATTGTTATATAAAAATTACTTTCTATTAAGTTTCTTTATAATTATAATGTTATTGCTAGACACACAAAAATGTAATGTTTGTTCTAAGTTCTGTGTGTTAATCAATTAGTTTTTCACACCAATCAATTTTACATAATTTAATTTCTAACTTCTATAAATATGTTTTATCAACTTAGATTAGGTAATTAGTTTTAAGCTTTATCAAAACAGACTTAGGTCAATCTGCCATATGGCTTCAATAAGTTATTATAAGTTATCATTTAAGTATTTCCTGCCAATATGTTTTAATTCTATTGGTCAAAATTTATAAAGGGTCCAGCCCCTTTTCTCATTGATTATTTTGTTATTTATTATTAAGTTAGTCTTCGTTTAATCTTCAAAGAAATTACATCCATCTGAATTTATGTCATCTGGTTTATCAACTTATATCTTTTAGAACTGAATTATTTTAAACGTTTGTTATGACTGAATAAAATAGTGAAAATACTGAATTGGACTAGTTGTGTATAATTCCAAGACATACACATTTGGTACCCTTATATGCAAGAGGTACCAACAACAAAGACACTGTGCAGCCGAGGTGTTGGATACAATTGGGGCTGTCGGCAGAATAAGCTAATTACCCGCCGACACATAACCAGGAGCCGACGCCTCAGCCCGGCCCCCAGATCACCAGATGTTTATGGTGGACGAACCGGGTAAAACGATCAAAGAAGTCTTGGAATCAGAATTTTAATGCAGAAGATCCAACTTGTGAGATGGTAGACAAATTAGAACAATTCTAAATGGCAAGTCATTAGAAGTGTATATTTTGGACAATATATTTAAATTTCTGAGGAACATTAAAAATATGGCTATTATGTTGATGAACTGTTGTGGAGGGATTACGGTAACTACCAGGAAAAGGACAATGAAGAAACGAAACAATGGAAGATTTTATGTTGCCTGTAGATGGAAAAGGAACTGTGATATGGATATATAGTAAAGACTCTATTATTTAAAAAATTTAAAAAAAAAAAAATGTTAACATAAAAAAAAAATAATAATAAAAATTGTAAAACTGTAACCAAAAAAAACAAAAAAAACAATATAGATGTACGTTTATGGTAAACTATTCTGTCATAACTTAAGCTCTTGTTGAAGTTTCCTATTATTTTTAGATTAGGCAATATTACTGCATGTACATTAGTAAATTAGTGTATTTAATATGCAGGTGAATTTTTAAAGTTTGATCTATTGATTTGATTCACACTACCATTCGTTGTTGCGCCAGTTTTTTTTCAAAAACATATTATAAGTCGTTAACACATTGGTTTTTGACTGCTTTGCATTAGACCCTTAATGTATATTTTGCAGGTGAATTCAAAGTATCAGATCTTGCTATTATTTATTTCACATTCTGTCTTGCTTTAAATGGTAATACTTCATACATTAGTTTTATGTTGCTGAGTTATTATATCAAACTATATTTTTTTTTGTATGTGCTGTTATTTATATAATAATACATGGCTGATCTTTTTATGTTAAATAATTGAAATAATATGACCAGGGCCATATCACAAAGTTGCATATAGCAAGAACAATGAACATATTTGATGTGTTACATTTAATACTACATGGCTGATACCTTAATGTTAAATAATTGAATTGATATGATCAGGGCCATACAACATAGTTGCATATAGCAAGAATAAACATATATGATATATTAAAATAATGATGCATGGCTGATCCTTACAGTCACATATTTGAATTAATATGATCAGGGCCATAATAAAAGTTGCATATAGCAGACTTATAAAAATATTATTTTGTGTAGCTATATTTTTTTTTAATGGCTTCTTACCCAAAGTTAAATATTATTAATGTAAGGCCATAACTTTAAACTTTTGTTGAAGAACTCAATCGGATAGATTGATGATACATAGCTATAAGGCAATTACTGCATGTACATTTGTTAATGTATTTTTTTTATGCAGGTGAATTTTAATGTTTGATTATTTAATTTTCTTCACACTACCATTCGTTATTGCGCCTGTTTTTATAAACAACGTAAGTCGTTAATACATTGGTTTTTGACTGCATTTACATTTGGTCTAATGTACTATTGCAGGTGATAGAATTTTTTTATCTTACAGTTATTTCACATTATGCCATGCTTTCCATGTTAACTCTTCAAACATCAGTTGTATGTAATTTTCAAAGGTACCTATTGTTTAAATGTTTATGTTTATATACATAAGTACATTTGTTGTATTTTGTGTTTTAAATCCACAATATTATGTGTTTGATATGTAACTAATCATACTTTCTTTTTCAGGAATATATTGAGTTACATGTAATTGTTATATCATGAAAAAAATAAGATTATTGTTAACTTAATTATGGTTAATTAGAAAAATTGATTTTTTTTAGTATACTTGTCAAAGGTTATGAAAAAAAAAAAAAAAAAAAAGATATCATGTTGGCTTAAATTAAATTGTAACAGTTTTATATGAGCATGTCACTCCAATGTTTGGAAGTTTATATTTGATCTAATATTTCATCAATAATTTCTTTATTGGTATGTAACTAGTGCGCAATAGTTATAGACTAATATTGTAAATTAGATGATACTAAATTTTAAAATGACTACATGTCTATACTTTAGTTATGTTATTTAAATAACTAAGATTGAGGACAATCTTTTTAGAAGGAAGGGTGACATGTAACAAGGTATAAAACTATGCCATGAAATGTTTTTAATTTCAATAAATAATTTCATATTGTTATATAAAAATTACTTTCTATTAAGTTTCTTTATAATTATAATGTTATTGCTAGACACACAAAAATGTAATGTTTGTTCTAAGTTCTGTGTGTTAATCAATTAGTTTTTCACACCAATCAATTTACCCGGCGACATATATCCAGGAGCCGACGCCTCAGCCCGGCCCTCGGTCACACATATAAGACAGCCTGACTGACCCTTACAGATAAAATGTGCAAGAAGAATGAAATTTTCTAAGTCTGCATACTTCCTGAATCATTAATACCCCTAGAGAGAATCTATATAACATGAGACAGACCAAAAGGATGAATTTAATGTCTAGAACTGCTGAGTTGTGAATAATATTATCACTAACAGTAGTCATAATTTTAACACAAATGTTATCATTCATACCATGATGAAGTTGTAACCTAGCAACGAGGCAGTTTGTATGCTAAGAATACTAATTCTGTTATATGTAATAACAAAATTAAAAACATTGTGATTTTCAGAAATAAGAAATGTTTTGCAAACAATAAATCATGAGTTCAGCAAAAGTTGCAAACATATGTATCCTCAAATACACAAGATGGCCAGGGTAGTCCTGAATCACTCACCTAGTACCTGACTAAATTAAATTGTTAATACATTTTTCATGGAAACAAAGCATTGACTGAAATGACTCATAATCGAACAAATCTCAATATTCACTGGGCTAAAAAAAAAGCTAAATGGGTGTACATAGGAAAATTGCATACTAGGATGTGGCCTATGTTACAACTGTTTATTAGGATGTGCAAATTAAGTTTCAGACCACATTTTGTAATTTTGACCTGAAGGGATCAATGCTCTACATCCCCAATAAACCAGCCGTTGTACAATGGTTCAGGAATCTGGTCATATGGTTCTACAGTCGAAGAGAAGACAACAACATGAAACAGTTATTTGTTGAAAACTTCCGGTCTTAATTACCTGAACTGGTTCCTGTTGACTCAGGTCAGAGCACTGCAACATGGAACAGGGAACCAGCTCATTATTCATGGTGATACTTCATTGTTTGCATATGGACCAAGATATTCTGATTGGTGCATTAGCCAGAAAGTAACGAACAAGAGAATATTTCAGACACTATCGGTACTTTTATTGTCCAACATGTTCGATGAATTTCTTTATCCTGTTTCGCTAAGAAGTTGGGATTTGTGCATGAGACAAGAAACATTCTCATACTGTATACTAGAATAAGGATTCAAGTTGGGCACAAGGTGTTTGCAAAAGGTAATCAGGTTTGCTAAAATGAACAAATATACTGCAATATCATGGAGCTATGGTGCAAACAGTGAAAAAGTAACTACAGTCACATACAAGGTCTTTCAATGATGTAACAGTTTTAATATATTCCAGAGAAGTCAAAGTTTCGAAGTTAAAGATGTAACAAACAGATAACCAATATTATAATAATAAACCATTCCTGAGTATTTAAGAGGCTTATGACATTATGATATATTATCATAAATACCAACACAATAAGACTGAAGGAAGTTTCTTTGACTGAGAGACTTAGACAACTCAATACAACCCAGAAGATGCATTCAATACAATTATAGAAAACCCAAAGCCACCAAAATACCATGCACCAGAAAAAGGCCATTGGAGACATTGTAAGAATTATATAGAACAACAGTCATAATATCCCTTCAATAACTCTCTAATGGATTACAATAACATAACATAAAATACAGAAACAATACAAAGCCATTTTATAAGATTAGAATATTGTAGATATAATGGCTGCCAATGGAATTGGGAGAACAACAACAAGAGCCAAAGCAAACTAAAATTAATGGGACAAAAATGGGAAAACAGCAAATAATCAGCATTTTGTGTCCCAATGAGAGTTCAAGTATCATTAATGTGAACATTCAACTTTCTCACAGTGAAGTGAGTTCACAGATTTTGTCACAGAGAAAATCCAGTCTTTCTGTACTATTTCTGTTCTGTTATAAAAATGAAAGAACAAGTTGTTCTTGTAAAATAAAACTGTAATTTGGACGGAACAAAATTTAACATGATGACCTCTGCAGTAACAAAATCAAAGGACTTACTGTTCATGAAAACTCTACCACTATAAAGATTTAAACTGATATCTAAAAATAATTATTATAAGCTAGCATTCCAGTATCATAGATTTACAGTTATATATCTTCAATGTGACAATTCTTACCAGTTGTGAACAATAACATAACAAAATACTTGAATTCTCATTATAACACAAATATTTTTGAAAATAATTAATACAAATAGGATGTTTTGACTGATTAAGGATAAATGAAACACAAACTTTTATATAATAAATATTTTAAGAAACAACCAAATATACCATAGAAAATGAGGCAAACATACACAGAGATACATGATATGGAAAGATGGCCATTCATTCCAATGGATGGACCAACAAAGTACCAAAAAGAAATAACAGTAAAACTCAATGGTGCATTAATACTCACATAATATTAAATATCACGCAAATGAAACACTAGCCAAAATGGTCATCCAGTAATTTTGTTATTTTCTCTCTTTAAAGAATTTGTACAAATTCTTCATAAATAATTTTGTCAAGAATGATTTTGATAAAGATGATATGAAAAAAGAATTGAATTTAAATACAGTGGTGTTCTTACATATTAATATTTACTTCCAATGTAAAAGAGAATTGTACAATTAAAATTACTGGATAACAAAAACATAAGCCACGTGCAAACTTGTACTCATCACTGTCAGAAATAATGAGGCCCCTAGCCCCTTTTCTTGTTAGTTAACACCATATAAAACATCTAAGGTTACAGTGTTACAAATCTTACTCGACCAATCGTCTAATATGTCCAGTTCTTGACACCTGGGTCCTGTGTACTTTTCCTGGCAACTATTGAAATACAAATGTTCATTTAAATTATACATTAAAAAAGAAGGAAGTAAAATTGTAATATAATGCTTACAGGGTGGAGGAACTATAACATCTATATTTAACTTTTGACATCGACCTCCATCGTACTCTAGGGGGCAGCTGGAAAATACAATAAAATATACATTTAATATGATCTAGTACCGGTACATAATTCATACAAAACAAATACAATAAAATATGTATTCAATATGATCTAGGACTTAGTTAATATACAACAAAAGAACTTCTAAATGAAAGGGCTCAAATCCCCTTCTCTGTAACATAGTACATACTGGAGCATAATTATATGCAATGTTCATAATTATACACACATACCTAAAAAATAATAAAAGACAAACAAAAAAACTTACAATGTTACATCTATTATATATCCTACAGCAACAAACATGGTAAAATTATATTTGTAAAAGAATATAAACATGCATGCATCCTAACACATAATCTCTTGAGTAAGTCAATGTTCACCTATACAGATCTAAACTATAAACAACTGATGAATATTTAAATTATAATCATAGGAAAATAAACCAACAAAGTATTTAAATATGGAAACAAATATAACAGTCATTAATCAGAACATTTATAATTGTTATATATTGAGTACTGTCACAAATGTACCACTACCAATGCACTGCATTTTGATACAAACTTCTACAGTTGCCTCACGATATGCAATATAATTTCATTTAGAACAAATGTATACACAGTAGAAAATTTAATGTGACTTTCTCCTCAATAATGTATAAATATACTGTTTAAAGAAAAATGGTACACAATTTCATCTCCCAAGCAAGAAACTACAGAAAGGTGGAAGAAGAATGCTTTTAATATCAAAGAGGGTCGTTAACAAATTACTTGGTGATCATCTCAATGTCACCATCTTACATGTTGTCATACTGTCTTAGTTTTCTTATTACGTTGTCACAGCTCTGTAAACCTTCTAGCTGATATATATTGGAGTTGGATATACAATCACCTAACCATCTTTCTTGTATTAAAATAGATAATTATCTGTCAGTTAATTCATTGGGATCTAAGCCTCTTAAAAGACAAGATATTAATCTAAATTTCATCTGTTAAGAAAAATTATTTCATCGCTTGATAATAATATTATTTGCACTAAGACAAACAAATCATTTTTTTTATTTACATCACATGTTTTTTTACACTATTATTACTTTCCCAAGAAGTAAATACATCAACATCTAAGAACACAGACCAGATAATTTCATATAAATCATTTATATATACTGGCACCCTAATTTTCTAAAAGCTTCTCAGAAAAACAACCAGAAATAATTCAGTATTACAAAAACTGATAGATAATTATACTTCTAAACATATTTACATATAAATAATTATTTTTTCATGTTCAATTTCTGCATAATTATGTACTGGGAATTTTTTAAAAATCTATAACTCAAATGGGAAAAAGACAAAATTATAATCGGCTGAATATTCTTAATTCTGACAAAAATTAAACAAATTCCAAGAAAACTATAATAACAGGATAATTATTTTTATTATTATTTTGAGTCACATAAACCATCCACAAACTGTATACAGAAAGTTATGTCTGAGTACCCAGGAACTCAGTAAGCTGTGAAGAAAACAAATGACAGCATTCCAGCTAAATCTTCAATGATTTTGAGTTTTTACCCATTCAAATTATCTGGATTTCAAATTTACTTCAAACATAAGTCAAGATCATGTATTATAATATGTTACATGTCAAAATGGTCAGATCATATCAATATTATATCTATTTTGTAAAGAGAACCTTAATTCAATGGTGTCAGGATTCAGTTAGTCAGATACAGTCTTAGACATTAAACAATTCTTGTAGCATTATTCATGTAGACAGTACCATCACAGATAGAACTATTAAAGTACAATATCAATAAAAAACAAAGCCCAGTTAAGATCTTTGATACAAGACATGGTTTCTTTAATTTTTTAGGCACACCAATTGTGGTAGTTCAGGTGTTGAAAGACTTAAATATCATGAGATTTGTAAAAAGCAATTGTACTGAAATGGTCCGAGATAAATAAATCCTTTCTCAGCCGATGATCAGACAGACCCGGACACAAGTGAGAATTCATTCGTCAATAATCTCGTCCTATGCTGTCAGAGAGATTTAAACATGGTTCATAGGGATACACCAATTCACCATACAGAGACATTCATTAGATTTCAAAGTTAAATATAGCCATTCCTTGTGACATTGAAGAGCGAGCTTACAACATTATATTCTCTCACAGCCTGACATTACAGACATATAAAGAACATATCAAATGCATTAAATCTTATGATCTACATACTCCACATACTTGTAAGAGAGACTTATAGTTTAACAATATTTTCAGAAAATCTTAAAGGTCACTGAATAACATTTAAACAAAGATGACCCTTGGAATATCAGGAAAAGTTTTCCGGGCAGAAATATTGATATAAGGTTTAAAAGATAACATGTATAGTTAAACAGCAATTTTCTAAAAGTTAGTGTACAAGTCTAAAAAATAATTTCAACAAGCTTACAGCTATCATAAATTTCATAGATATGTTTTTTTTCTCTAAGAAAAGTTTTTTCACTAGACAATAGTCAGCATTATAACGATACATGAAAATAGAATTTAATACTTCAGCGACCAATTTGTCAAGGTGCACACGCACACATTTCAAAGATAATGATGACAATTGAATGAAAAGAAGATATATCAGAAACGCAAGCGTCAAAATAGAGTCTGCATGAATGCATTCCTGTCAAATTCAGCCTTCAAGATGGAAATAAATGCAAACATCAATCCTGTTTAAGTTCCAAAAGAAAACATGCATCTTACAGTCTGTGGTCTAGATGAAAATAAACATTGTATAAGTAAGAATTAAAATTCAATTTCAAGAACACAAATGTAAAGTATTATTATTGCTTTTCTTTACGTAAGTATTTCCTTTTAGAATAATAAACAGATTTGTAAGAACTGCTGAGCATTTTAATTTGAGAGGAAAGCAAATTAATAAAATTTAAGAATCAGTCACATATATTGGTTTGAGGAGTTAAAGCAATGATGAATATTTAATGAGAAGCAAGATTATTCTATGAATAGCATCACAGTAAACAATACTGTTCATCACTGAATGTATAATTATATCACAGTAAACAGTACTGTTCATCAATGAGTGTATAATTATATCACAGTAAACAATAATGTTCATCAATGAGTGTATAATTATATCACAGTAAACAATACTGTTCATCAATGAGTGTATAATTATATCACAATTGTAGCAATCATTTATTTAATGAATTCTCAATGTATATATACTTTTTTTTGCTTTTTACATCATATATTTTAAGGTTTATAATATAAATTACATTATAGTTAAAGTTATTTTGGTACATGCCATTTCTCTAGATGTTTTTCTTTGCAATAAAATTGAACTAAGAAGTTAATTTACACTGATAAAGAAATTTACAACAGATAAGGCAAGCCTTTTTGTCTCCACAGTAAAGCAGAAGTGGGATGCAAATCAATGCTTTTTGTTCATAATCTTATCAAAATATACCGGTAGTCTGCAAAAAGCCTCAACCTTTACCGAATAATCAAATTTAAATATCAATGAAAAGATGGAATGATCCTGACATTTTACAGAAAACCGTAACAAAGAAACTTATCAATGGTGACCCATTTTCAAATTAAAAATTTAAATAATTGAAATTATATGAATGTATATATGATTGAAAACAATATAATTATCTATATCTATTTATTACGTACATGAAATATGCATGGGATGTGTGATTTACTGATCGGCAAATCTAAGCAAACTTTATCAACTAAAAAATATGTGAACAAATACCATTATGATTCTAACAATAAAAAAAATATATCTACTTACACTTTTCAGACTTAAAACACCAAAAAGTACATTTTCAGTTCATTCACAATATGTTGTTACATGCAAAATAAATGTACATAAAAATACATGTACTACAATTATATTGTAGACATGTAATTTTGATGTTAAACAGTCAAATCTAAGAATAATCACAACAAGAGGGCCAAGATGGCCCTATATCGCTCACATGACAATCACTGTTCACTCATTAAAACTTTGTTTTGAACCAGTGACCTAGTTTTTGACCCCAGACGACCCATGTTAGAACTTGTCTTATATATCATTAAGACAAACATTCTGACAAGGTTTGGTGAAGATACACTCAAAATTTGACATCTACAGTATTAATACGGTTTTCCTAAGATTTGACCTCGTGACCTAGTTTTTGACCCTAAATGACCCATGTATGAACTTCTTAATATCATTGAGACGAACAATCAGGCAAGGTTTGGCAAAGATCTAATTAAAACCATGCAATTTACAATATTTTTACCTAAGATTTGACCTGGTGACCCAGTTTTTTACCCTGGCTGACCCATATTCATTGAGGCAAACATTCTGACAAGGTTTGGTGAAGATCCAATCAAAACTGTGACATCTACAATGTTAACAAAGTTTTCCTAAGATTTTACCTGGTGACCTAGTTATTGACCCCAGATGACCCATATTTGTACTTGACAGTTATATCATTAAAACAAACAATTCAACAACGTTTGGTGAAGATCCAATTATAACTGTGAAATCTACAGTGTTAACATGGTTTTTCATAAGATTTGATTTAGCGACCTAGTTTTGACCCAAACATTCTGACAAGGTTTCCAATCAAAACAGTGACTTCTAGAGTGTTCAAAAGGTTTTTCAGCAATTTACCCTAGTGAACTAGTTTTTGACGGGAAATGACCCATTATCAAACTTGACCTACATATTATTGAAATAAACATTCTGCCAAAGTTTCATGAAGATCCAATCAAAACAGTGATTTCTAAAGTGTTCACAAGGTTTATTATTTGGCCCTGATGACCGAGGTTTTTTTCCAAAAATGGCCCAATATCGAACTCGTGCGAGATTTTGCCCTCAGTTTTGCTAAAATTGATCTAAAAATGTGGCCCCTAGTGTGTTCACAAGGTAAAGTTTGATGATGCATGATGCCGGACGCCGGACAAAGACAGATCCTAAAATCTCACCCTGTCACTTTGTGACATGTGAGCTAAAAAGGGAAATAAAAATGAGTAAAATACGAGGGGTGTTCCAAAATTATTGTTACTTTGGTGATTTCTCTTTGATAGAAGTAATTCTGATCATTTTACTTTGCCCTGTCCCTCGAAGTACTCCCCCTCTGCATCTATGCATCGTTTCAACCGTTCGATCCACTTTTGGAAACAGTTTTCGTACTCTTGAATTGGTATACTCATAAGATACTGGTAAATGGCAGAGCCAAGGGCATTTCTTGATTTATATTTTTTTCCAGACAGGTGAAATTTTAGTTTTGGGAACAAGAAAAAGTCACAGGGGGCCAAGTCCGGTGAATATGCAGGGTGGGGGAGGACAGTGACCTTTTCTGCCTTCAAAAACTCTGTTACAAAGCGCGCCTTGTGTGCTGGCGCATTATCATGTAAGAGTCTGAGGTACTTCAAACCTGTCCGTGGACGGCGGCGTTTGTAGACTTTCTTAAGTTTTCGAAGTACAACGTCTCTATAATACTTCGCTGTGACCGTTTTGCCTTTTGGAACAGGGATTTGAATGATTGGACCCTTGTTATCAAAGAATATGACATACAAAACCTTCCTCACGGTGCGTATTCTTTTTGCAATGCTAGGGTGCCTGGCGTTTTTGATTGCCCAGATTCGATTACTGCATTTTCGTTTGGGTTCGAAAAAATACACCCATGTTTCATCACCTGTGACCACATTATCAAACGCCTTTTTGCTGTATTTTGGGTATTTCTTCAATAAGGATTTGGCCTTGTCAACCCGGGACCTCTTTTGGTCGTCAGTTAGTAAATGGGGTATCCACCTGGCATTGATCTTGCCCAGCTTAAGATGTTTCTTTAAAATACAATGAATACGTGCTAAAGATAAGCCTGTCATTTTAGCTAACTGCCGGACAGTGTACCTTGCATCTTTTTCAAGGATTTGCCGAATTCGTTCAATGTTATGCTTCGTTGTTGTTGTTGCAGGGCAACCTGTGTGAGCAGCATCTTTAAGCTGCTGGTGTCCCGACTTAAATCGAGCAACCCACCTACAAATAGTCATATATGACATTTGACCCTTCCCATAGATATCACACACCTCACGATGAATATCCACCGGCTTTAAGCCAAGTAGAGACCTACCTTTGATATAGGCCCTAATTTCAATTACATTGTCAGCTCTCTTGCCAACCATATTTGTATAGAGTGTAACGAGTGCGCTACAAAATAATGTACACAGCACCAAGGTCAGTGTAATTGTGAGCGAGATATTTACCTATCCCACGCTTCAGATATCACGCTATCGCCACGAGGTAGTTTTAAGCTCATTTAGCACTATTTCCACGAGATATTGCGCAAGTAACAATAATTTTGGAACACCCCTCGTATAAGTAACTACTGGTACCAGTATATATTGTATGGTGTAAGCAGACACATGACAAACTGTCTGACTGCACCATTTGTCTGATAACCTTGAATGTCCTCAAGAGAAATATTTAATACAGGACAGTAGGTGCACATTGAACATATTTAGAGAATCAATACTAGGATTACTACAGATTAGTGTTGTGTGAGATAAGGACAGAGTTTATTTCATAGAAGTCAGGTGGCAATGTCTAGAGGATTAGAAACTATAGACAAAATTACTCGAAACTTTATCATTTCTAAACAACATTAATACCCCTGAGATACCATTAGCAGAAGAGACAATGGTTTCATTAATCCAGGAATATTTACTAATTTACTACATACATTATGCAATTTATAAAGTTATAACCTTGAACACAAATATAAAATTGCAAAGATGTGTGGATTTTAGGTCCAACATAAAAGCATTGCTCACAGATGCTCAGTTCCATATTAATCCTTCACCTTCAATCAGACAATAAGACTAGAACAGTGTTATAATAGCACAGTAATATTACACTTAGATATTCTTCAAAATCAGCATTGATTTCATTCAGCTGAATAGATAATAAAATCATGATCGAATCACTTGAAAAAAATATGACAGCAAAGCAAAGATTCCTAGTTGATGCCAATCAGAACATGCAGTAATACAAACACTGTGACATGAATTAACACTGTGACATGAATTAGTAATACAAACACTGTGACATGAATTAGTAATACAAACACTGTGACATGAATTAGTAATACAAACACTGTGACATGAATTTTTGAAGAGCAGTAAATTGATGTTTTAAAATATAATACTCAGAAACTCAAGACCAATAAGTTATATTATCAGTCATATATGCCAACGGCCACAGTGGCTTTGTCGGCAACATAATTTTAAGGTCAGACTCTGTTCAAGAGCTCTAAGCATCCAAGATAGTAAACTATACATTGTCAATTAGTTTCTGAGGAATTCTTAGTGTGATGTCACTAAGTGTAACCCTAAATATACTGATGGTTGAGGAAAGTTCAATAAAACTTTTAAACAATAAATAAAACACAAATAGGGGTAGTTCATCTGGGCTATAAAAATTATGGCTAATCAATAAAATATGAACTTTCAGTACACTTTAGCAGACAGGGGTGAGCATACAATAATCAATGATAAAGACTATAATAAAGACATGTTTATTTCAGACAAGAGGGCCAAGATGGCCCTATATTGCTCACATGACAATCATTGTAACTCATTAAAACATTGTTTTGAACCTATGACCTAGTTTTTGACCCCAGATGACACATGTTAGAACTTGTTCTACATATAAATAAGACAAACATTCCGACATGGTTTGGTGAAGATCCAATCAAAATCATGAAAACTACAGCATAGACAAGGTTTTCCTAAGATTTGACCTCATGACCTAGTTTTTGACCCCGGATGACCCATGTTCGAATTTGTCTTACATATCATTAAGACAAACATTCTGACAAGATTTGGTGAAGATCCAATCAAAATTTTACATCTACAGTGTTAAAAAGGTTTGCCTAAGATTTGACCTTGTGACCTAGTTTTTGACCCTTTTTGTCCTTGATACAATTCAGACAAACAATCTGACAAGGTTTGGTGAAGATCCAATCAAAATCATGGAAACTACAGCATAGACAAGGTTTTCCTAAGATTTGACCTCATGACCTAGTTTTTGACCCCAACTGACCCATTTTCAACCTTGGCCCACATATCGTTGAGGCAAACATTCTGACAAGGTATGGTGAAGATCCAATAAAAACTATGGCATCTACAGTGTAAACAAAGTTTTCCTAAGATTTGACCTAGTGACCCATATTTCTACTTGATCGTTATATCTCTAAAACAAACAATTTGACAAATTTTGGTGAAGATCCAATTATAACTGTGAAATCTACAGTTAACATGGTTTTTCATAAGATTTGACCAAGCTACCTAGTTTTTTACCCAAAATGACCCATGTTCATCCTCGTTCAAGATATTATGAAGACAAACATTCTAACAAGGTTTCATGATGATCCAATCAAAACAGTGACTTCTAGAGTGTTCACAAGGTTTTGTAGCAATTTGCCCAAGTGACCTAGTTTTTGACCGCAGATGACCCATTACCACACTTGATCTACATATCATTTAAATAAAGTTTTATGAAGATCCAATCAAAACAGTGATTTCTAGAGTGTTCCCAAGGTTTTCCCTTATTTGGCCCTGGTGATCTAGTTTTTGACCCCAAATGGCCTATTATCGAACTCGGCCGAGATTTTGACGATAATAACATTCTGACCCATTTTTGCAAAAATTGAGCTAAAAATGTGGCCCTTAGTGTGTTCACTAGGTAAAGTTTGACGACGCATGACGCCAGACGAAGACTTATCACAAAAGCTCACCCTGAGCACAAGTGCTCATGTGAGCTAAAGATAGAAGACACCAGCAGATCTGTAGTTACATTGCAAACAAGAGCATACTTGATCACTCTTAGATTTAGATTTATATAAGCATCTAGCAGTGAGATGGTCTTGTACTAAATTAACACAGCTATGATTACACAATTCAACCATGGTGGTAGTAAAATGACAATGAAACATTTTCTAATCTACAGTATTATCTTGTGATTTCCAACATGAACTGTTTCAAATGTCTAGAACAGGCAATATGCAAGGTTCCGTTTACAATTCTTTCGTTAATATAAAATTCCCTGGTATAGTTAGTAACAGGATCTGTGTGTTTTCTGAACATATAATAAGGTCCTTACAAATTAGCAATGGACATAAAAGCAGTGTGATCTAGACAGGCATCAAATAAGACCTAAGGTATGGTGTGCTGCACAATTACAAATTGTCTTAAGCAAATATACAAATGCAATAATTCATTGAGGATGAATTACATTCATTATGCACCACCATCTTTATATTGCAAATATAGCTTACATGAAACTGAAAACAAGAAAAAGGCAGAGTAAAGACCATTTAACTAAACAGATTGATAAATAGGTAGTATATACTGAAGTGTATGAACATTCTCATACATCCAACAATACATTATATTCAAATCTTGTAGTCCTGTGTTCTAGCTTTAGTTAGCTGTACAGTCCTGGTCATCCAAAGTAGCTGAAAATTAGAGTCTGTATTCACACATAAATATTTACAGTAAAAAATATACTTGTGTCATGAATTTTTATGGAAATATGATGTTGAAGTCACTCCATACAAAACACTAGTAAAGACTGAGACTAATCCAGCACATACAAATATTGCATCTGCCTGGTCATCACTGTGAGTTAGAATGAAAAAAAAAAAAAATGATCCTGGGTGTAAGAGATTATATTCACTCTGTTATTGGTCTTATTAGCCAGGCAGACAATGTCTGCAAAACCATCTATAAAGACAATATCGTGATTTTGAGGGCACTGATGACAAGAATTGACAGCTACCTTGTGGTACATAAAACAAACAATCCAGACAATTTGGAAAACCAGACAGTTCTAAACCTAAGCTTAAATTTGACCATTCCAGAAGTTGTTAACTGCCTTAATGTGATAATAAAATACGATTGAATCATTTTTCTGAGTAACATTAAGGAGAAATCAGTCTTTAAGAGGGTAACATCCTCGTTCACCTACTGGTTAATGGTTTTGAGTGAAATGTAACGTTTGTTCATGTATACTGAATGTCTGCACTTTGCACAGGCTGCACACATTGCAATCTAAGTGTTCATATCTGTATTCTGCATACCATATGCATATTCCTTTCCATGATTCTTAATTCTGTCAAAAGATTTGCAAGTTATATTGAAGTAAAGCTGACACTTGATATTGAATATAGTTTATGGATGTAAATTTATCATCCAGACAAGCTGAACAATATGCTACATTAAACTGATGGACGTCCTGACTGAAATAAACTCCATATTACTTGACACAAACAAAATTACAGTGGAGTTGCACATTGCATGACCTTTTTGAAAAAATAACTAAGTTATACTCACCGACATGATGGCTCCCTCAATCCATCTAAGACATACACAAAACATGTCCCGCCATTCAAACAAGCTGTATCATTTGTTTCTTTTGAGGTACACACCAAACCTCGTACACTTCCATTAATTGTAGCTTCTGTGGGGAGTGGGGGAGTTGTCGGGGGAGGGGTAGCTGGGACTCTTCCGCAACCCTCTGAAATAAAATATCATTTTACAATTATTAACCAAAATCCCAATAGAGGCTTTATTAAATGTCATAACAAGACAAGATATGTCATAATAAGATTTATAATGTACCATGATAGCTCATCAGGCAACTAGCTACTTTTGATATCTTAAATGTTCATGAGCCATTAATTTATAACTAAGATCAATTTAAGATTAATTAGGAGGTCCAAAATACCTCAGATCTGATCAGAACAAAACCAAATGTAAGAAACTTCAGGCAGTGAATAGTAATTTGTTTAAAGTCATTGCAGAATGAGTGTCAAGGGGCATTACTCAGTTGTGCCTAGATCGATTGTGTTGGTTATCGAATTTGACTCAGATCTCATGGCCATAAATATTTCCATAAAGTTTGGTGAGGATCTGAATAAAACTATTTGAATTAGAGAGCGGACACAATTGTGGATACTGCCCACTTGCCTGCCCGCCATGGGTGTACCCATAATATAACCCATTTTTCAAACGGGCATATAAAAAATTAATTCCATTGAAAGCAGAAATTTCTTAAGAGTGCATTTATTTTATTTCAAGTGAGTTGTTTTGCCTTCTCTATTATGAGTACACCTACCATTGTATCTATAAATGACAGACAAGCTAATGTCAATTCAGTGGAGACATAATGTTGTTCAAAGACTTACAGCTAATGCAATAAACAATACAAATTTCAAACAATTCCCAAAGAAAATGCAACATGGTACAAGAACGGTTCTTCACCTTGACATCTCAATTCAGAGAAAACACATCTTTTTTCATTTTCAATAGGAAGGAAGCATTATAAATGATGTTGAACTATTTTTGACAACATAATCAAGACAACATAACACATAGACAAAACATAATTGAAAAGTTAGTTGATACTTCAAAACCCCAAAAAGTCCATATTTTCAAGGAATATAAAACTTTAACACATAATGAAAGAATAATAACCAAGTTATTCTAAACCCATTAGAATGAGAGAAATACCTGCAGGTGTTTAGTAGGTATGTTTACACTACAATTCTCACTTACTTTTATTAAGAGTAGAAAACAAGTTGAAATGTTTCAAGGAAATGTTAAAGAACAGTTGTATAGATTGAACCTCTGTTTTTATAACATTAGATTCTGCTTAGCAATACATACATATTGGAGTCACTATATAATAATATGAGGATTTCTAACATCACCAGTCAAATTATTAATCATAAGTTCAAGAAAAATCAGATGGACTATTTTAAGTGACTAAGGAATTTTCATGTATTGGTGGCCTGAAGAAAGACTTCATGTGGGAAAGGTTCGAAGAATGTGACAGGAGTTAACTCTATCCTGCATCCTTCCAAAGGAGATAGAACATTGAATACAGTCTTACAGAAATATTGATGACTGAATTATTGCTGAACAACAATATCAAGCATCTGCATACTGTCTGAATGAAAGCTGAACAGTGCTGACGAAGTTCAGACTGGTTTCAGTCTAGGAATATGTCTGAAGAAATACTGAAAAAAGTCTGACAGGTTCAGCGTCAAGGTTCAGTTTTTTTTTCAGCTTCAACAAATGTATGAAGAATTACTGAAAAAAGTCTGACTGGTTCAGACTCAAGGTTCAGTCTTTTTTCAGCTTCAGCAAATGTCTGAAGAAATACTGAAAAAAGTCTGTATGCATCACTGTAATGAAAACAGAAACACTGCTGAATACATGATGCTTATGAACTAGTAAGTGTACTGGTAATTAGGTTCATGTATAAATTCATGATTTACAACTGAAAACCAAACAAATTAATAAGAGATACATATTTAAGAGATGATTATGACAGAATTAAGTGGGTGGGGTATGATGGAACACCACAATGTATCTTCTGGAAGTATCATGCACATGCATTTGAATTTTTATAAATCATATTTTTTCATGCTTTTTATTGAAATATTTGAATTTATCTGTATATATTCACCAGGATAAAAGTCATATCTCATTATTTTAAAACAGTGAAACATTGAAATTTGAAAAACCTTGACCATTTATTATGACCCTCGTTTTTTTCCATTACAGAGGCTGCACTAGCTTGCCTTTGTTGCAGTTGAATATATATAATTATATGAATAATCCCCATCATATATTGTGAGCAAAGCTTCTAATATAGGTTTCCAAGTATTATAGAATGATTCATGGAGGGGCTGGCTTGACATGTCTGACAATCTTCTGAATATTTCTCTGAATAAAGTCTGAGTGATCTAGCTCTCTGAACAGTATCTGAATACTGTTTCTGAATATTGTCTGAAAACATTGTCTGAGCAGTATCTGAATACTTTTTCTGAATTCTGTCTGAAAAAAATTGTCTGAATCGTACTTCTGAATTAAGTCTGATCTGTCTGAATTATGTCTGGATTGTTCCATAATAAGCCAATTTTCAGCATCTCAGCCATTATTCAGACAAAAAAGTCTGAATCTTAAAGTCTGAATTTTAACTGAACAGTGTTGTCAGACAAGATTCAGAAATACATACAGAGCTGAATTTTTCTGAATTTGTGTCTAAGACATGATTCAGCATTTGTATTTTCAGAGTATCAGTACACATTCAGCAATTGTGCAGACCGTATTCAGACAATTTTCAGTAAAAATTCAGACTGATTCAGATCAAATTCAGACCACACTTTTCATGAGGGAGCTATCATGCATCCTTCTAAAGGAGAATGTTCTATCTATCATTCTTCTAAAGGAGAATGCTCTGTCATGTATCCTTCTAAAGGAGAATATTCTATCTATCATTCTTCTAAAGGAGAATATTCTATCCATCATCCTTCTAAAGGAGAACGTTCTATCTATCATTCTTCTAAAGGAGAATGCTCTGTCATGCATCCTTCTAAAGGAGAATATTCTATCCATCATCCTTCTAAAGGAGAATGTTCTATCATGCATCCTTCTAAAGGAGAATGCTCTGTCATGCATCCTTCTAAAGGAGAATATTCTATCCATCATCCTTCTAAAGGAGAATGTTCTATCATGCATCCTTCTAAAGGAGAATATTCTATCTATCATCCTTCTAAAGGAGAATGTCCTATCTATCATCCTTCTAAAGGAGAATGTCCTATCTATCATTCTTCTAAAGGAGAATTTTTTATCTATAATCCTTCCAAGGGAGAATGCTCTATCATGCATCCTTCTAAAGGAGAATGTTCTATCTATCATTCTTCTAAAGGAGAATGTTCTATCTATCATCCTTCCAAAGGAGAATTTCGTATTTTGTAAAGTTTTATGACAAAGTCCTATCTTTTTGGGGACAACAGGGGAAATAAAAATATCCCTGTCTTTCATGCATTTTCAAGCAATAAATCTAAGAAACAATGGAAAAGTTTGTACAGCAGCCTTAAACAGCGCTCTATCAATTTCTTGGAATACATTTTATGCAGGTCAGTTAAGACTTTTTCAGAAGAAATGGTGAAGAGATTATCCTTTGAAAGTAATGGATGTGCCTGCCCAGATGTGAAAACGAACATATGAGCTGATGCTGAAATGTTTATATGAAATTTAATATTGTCTAAATGATGAACGGCACAAAATGTATTTCTAAAAATCTATAAAGCAGTCATCAAAGAGGATCTGCCTTACTATAGAGGTAACTCGGGTTTAGTTAAAGTAAAATGTGATCATTATTACATAGATATACAGTGATGAGTTATACTGGACTACCCTATTTGTTGTTTTTCTTGATAAGTAATAAATGTATTTTAAACAAAATTTATTATCATTGAATGGAAGAAGAAAAGTTGACACTTATTTATGAAACCACACATGTGGTTTATCGATCTGAATCTAGTTAAAAATGTTTCAGAACATGAATTGCCATTTCTAGAACATCAAGTTAGTTCTGCAGTTCCTTAACCAGTACTCAATTCAAGATTCTAATTTTCTAGAATGATTTTAAGCAGTTTCAGAAATTTTGAAGGTGAACAATAAGTATTGTAAAGAATGATACATTAAGATATATATATACATCATACTTGAAATTAACTGTCTTTGAATGCACATGGCATTTAAAACAAAGAAAGTTTAAACAAAGACAATACAGAAGAATTAAGAATCTTCAAAATTTGAACACTAAGTCTGAAGTTTGGATGACAATAATAACAGAGGAACAAAAATTGGACGATAATTATTTCATTTCTAGAAGTTAGAATACCATGGTGAAATCAATTTGCTCTTAATTCACAAAAACGTAGTCTTAAGTCTATTACATTTCTCTGAAGTATTATTAACAGAATGTAGAAGTAATCTGAAAATGACAAAAGATGCAAATTAAACAGAATATAAAATCGCTTGGATGGAATAAAGTATCAGGTCCAACACAATTACAGAATCTAGAACGATCTTTCCTAATTCATTGTGATCTTTCAGATAAGACTACAGACAATCACATAAGATATCTATAGTAGTTATTAAGACAAAATTTGGATAAGAATGTGTTTCTGTCTATTCTGTACTGTCTCAGAAGTATAAATAACATAAGAAGAAGATTTTGGTATCGCTATTCTGTGATCTAGTTCATGCAAATATGTTGACTAAATACATGTACCCGGTAGTTGGAAATATTCTCTTCCTAAATAAATGACAAGTTGTAGTTAAAGCAGTTACTTTACAGTTAAACCTTTATCATTTGATTCATTGTGTCCATTAATACAGTCAAACATTATCATATCATTGGACTATATCACTAGACCTTTCATAAAAATTATGATCCACATATAAGGCATTGCTTTAAACAGACATCAAAGTCTATCTGTATGAACAAAATAAAAATCACAGTGATGCCCATCAAGCATTTGAAAAACAACGACATCTCATGAGATGTTGCCATCAATTTCATTAGAAAAGCATTCAATGCTTCAGCGTTAAATTTAAATAATCATTATTGTAAGATTTTTTTTAGCTTCCTACACATGAATAAATAAGATTTGATGGATTGAGAGTCATGTAACATGTATGAGATTCTTGTTTTATTTTAACACTTAAAAGCCACGGTCATATTTACAGTCATGCACGTGGATGACTGTAGTTTTAAAGGGGAAACCTTAGTTGACCGTACTTACACATATCCAGGGTAGTTAGACATTATAGTCAACCGTAGTTTAATAAACGTATTCGAACTCATGATTTGTCCGTAGTTAGCCTAAAAATTTTCAACATGTTGAAAAATTCCCAACGGTCTGCTTTGATATCAAGACCCTACAGAGACTGTAGTTTGAACATAGTTGACCCTAGCTGACTGAAGTTGACCCTACTTGTAGTTGACTGTTAACAATTAATTAATAATGACGCAACCATTTACACTATGTTTAAAGTCACTACGGTCAACAAAGGCTTACTAGGGTAGAACTACATCTGAAAGTACGGTTAAATCTGACCGTGGCTTTTACACAGAACAGAGAGTACCTGTGACCGATGCTTAACAAACCTGTATCATGAATTGTACAGTTCAAATCTTTTATTCCAAAATTCTTCATATCACTACGAATTCCACATGAGCCAAAACTTGTCACAAAGTGCCAAATGTAAAAAAAATAAAATGTCCTGTTTCTTAGAGATGTCATTTTCACATATACTGCTAAATCCTAAATTGTCACCCTTAGAAAGATTTATTAACATCTAATGCCTATACTGAATTATTCAAATAGGTTTCATCCTTTAACAGTTCCATGGCACAGCTGACCACTCATACAGAAAGGATATCAAATATTTAACCTTTAATACTGTTTGAAATTCCACAGACATGCAGTGGTTAATTGTAAGTGAGTGTCAATAAACTCACAGAACCATGACCCACAGACAAGTAATACTTCACATTTGTTTCTATAAAACTGTACGATAATAATGTGAAAAGAATGTTCAGGTTACACTTCACTGGTTTTACAGTGTTATTATAGAATATAGATTAGAGATCACACATATGTTTTAAGTGTTGATTACAATACTAGTAGTACCATATTTCTAACATAATTCTCTCAACGGATTTAATAGCAAAAAGACCCACACAATAACCATACATTATGACATGAAGACTTCAGCAGTATCAAAACTGTACTGAAATTTGTTAAATATAAATGTCAATAATCTTTATGAAAGAAAAAGTCTTAAATTAACTCAAATCAATTCCATAAGAAAAAGTTAGAGATTGAAGGGATACCCTGGACAACTAAATAGCCAGGGAATTGTTCATGATAAGGCAAATCAAATCTGTTATAATTATGTAATGTATCAGAAAATAGGAACAAAGTTGTAGAAATATGATAGGAAATTCTCCCTTGTTCACTCAGATGATCAAGTGCATAATTATAATTGATGGAGAATTTAATTATTCCAAATCGAAACAGGGCCCAATTGTCTCTGAAACAATTTGACTTACAATCCAAGGTCATTTGCCTGTAACATATAGTATGCGTGGTGATATTAGTACTGCAGTGCGTTCAGTAAACAAAAACGTAACAAAATGATTGCAAACAGTCGCTTACATTTTTAATCGAACGGTCTGTTTGCGGAAACCATTTGCAAACACAAAAAGAGATAGTGTGTGAAAGAAAACGGTATAAGCGAGGTGTAAAACGCGGATACACTGATCCAGATCTGGATCCAAAATAGAATATATGGGGAAATAAAGGGGTGTTGCAGATCCGTTCTTTATTAGTTGGCAGAATAAGACAAATTTGGTACTGAATAACAACTGACCGGACGCCATCTTGAAACGTGACAAAGCATTACAATCTGTTTGCAGCAACCATTTCTTTAGCTGAACGCACTGCTGATATATAAACCTTGGGAGCACCGATTAGATTAACTGTATCATTGATAAGTATGATATAAAACAAAATTTAAACAAACAAAACATTTCAGGGTAACAATGTTTGGTGAGCATCTTTTACTGAGTTGATAAAAAAGAATTTAAAGACAGTTGATGAATCATTGTGCTGTACTTTAAGTCATTGGACAAAAAGACTGACAAATTGGTACAGAACATTGTCTGCATGACAGAGCTTAAAGTTCATGATTCTACAATCATGGTCAATGTGGGAGAGCTTATAGTGCATATGATTCCACAATCATGGTCTGCATGGGAGAGCTTATAGTGTATATGATTCCACAATCATGGTCTGCATGGGAGAGCTTATAGTGCATATGATTCCAAAATCATGGTCTGCATGGGACAGCTTATAGTGCATATGATTCCACAATCATGGTATGTGTGGGAGAGCTTATAGTGCACATGATTCCACAATCATGGTCTACGTGGGAGAGCTTATAGTGCATATGATTCCACGATCATGGTCTGCATGGGAGAGCTTACAGTGCATATGATTCCACAATCATGGTCTGCATGACAGAGCAGATAGTGCATATAATTCCACAATCATGGTCTATGTGGGAGAGCTTATAGTGCATATGATTCCACAATCATGGTCTGCGTGGGAGAGCTTATAGTGCATATGATTCCACAATCATGGTCTGCGTGGGAGATCTTATAGTGCATATGATTCAATCATGGTCTGTGTTGGAGAGCTTATAGTGCAAATGATTCCACAATCATGGCCTATGTGGGAGAGCTTATAGTGCATATGATTCCAAAATCATGGTTTACGTGAAAGAGCCTATAGTGCATATGATTCCACAATCATGGTACTGAATTAAAAGTTTGCAGGTGAGAGCTCAATATAGTATACATGTATTTAAAATTCATGGTTATGTTTTTGATAAAATTTTACAATAGCCATATTCTGAACATCTTGTTACACATCCAATCTATGAAATAAATATAACTAACAAACTGTGGAACATTTTCGTGGAGTTTAACATGCAGCTCACCATTTCTCAATCTGATGTGACATTCAGTTGCAGTCTTATCAACACTAACAACCTTAAACAACCAATCATTGAATAAAATAACATTTAAAATCTTAATCATACTTAAAATGTGCCCAAAAATGCAGAACAATAATCTTTTCAATTTATATGGACACCTGAAGATTGGACTAGAATTTTCATCAAATATCACAGCTTGCAGGCTGAAATGCTTCATTTTCATCTGATGTGTACCTGAGGTAGATAGTTATGCCATAAATACATTATAATTGTTTTATTTGATCAGAATCATTTAACTGAGAAGAAATACAATCTAGTCTCCTCAATGTTTTAACTGAAATTGCCAACAACAGTCAAAATACAACATAGCTGCAGACGATCCTCTAAGAAATATTACAATGAAAAATCGTAATGTGGCATGTTCAATTTACAATAACTTGCAATTAGGTACGGGATGAGTTAGACAATAGCAGGATAGACGTCATTGATCCACAGTACACAGTCACCAAAAAATGATTTCCTACACAGATAATTTAAGGAATTCGCCAATTTATGAAGTATTTAGCCACACATTTCATACCACTTTAACTAACCATGCTACATTCAGCTCATACCATAGACTCCATTGCTTTAGGTTAAGAATATCTTCTGTTTAGTAAGATGGACTAGGAAAGAACACATGTCGCCATTCATATGATTTTCATTAAAAGAAAATTGACCATTTTGGCTTCAGAAAATACGATGGATAAAGATTTATGGCAACATGACTCTACACAGAAATTGGAATCTGCAGAGTCTGTGTTTAACTGTTGAGCAATAAAACGCCAATGCAAAATTGATACAAGTGATTGTTAACAATTTAACTTCATAGTAAAATGAATTCATAACAATAGGTCCAAGATCGCCCTAGATCGCTCACCTGAGAAAAAAGACACTATCATTAAAGACCAGGTAATATAGTTTTAATCTTGTATAACCCATTTCTGCAAAGATTTTGATCAAAACCAACTCTTAATTTTCATGAATACTGGATGCAGGTCAATGTACATTCTGTGTAAATATGAGTATGATAATTGAAGAAATGAAGGAGCTATATACTGTAAACAAGTTAAAATTTTCTAAGTCAAGGGCCCATAACTCTACAAGTACTGGTTCAATTCCACCCAAAATCTAACTTAACAAAGACATTTAGGTTATACACATTCTGTCTGCACATACATTCAGGATTGGTGAAGAACTGAAGGTGCTAGTCTGTCAACAAGCTGAAATATAGCAAATTTTCTATGCCAAGGGCCCATTACTCTTGAAGTCGTTATCCGATTTCACCCAAAACTAAACTTGTCCAAGACCTTAAGATCATATGCATTCATTGTAAATATGATTAGGATCGGTGAATAAATCAAGCAATTAAGCTAAAATATAGCAAATTTTCTAAGACAAGGGCCCATAACTCTTGAAGTTCTGGTCCGATTCTGCCCATAATCTACCTTGTAAAAGATATTTTGGTCATACATATTTAATTAAAATATGATTAGGACTGTTGAATGAATGAAGGCGCTCGAGTGTATAAACAAACTCTAAGACAAGGGCACATAACTCATGAAGTCCTTGTCCGATTTTGCCCATAATCAAACTTATCCGAGACATTGTCACCATATACATTGGAACCAAGTTTGATTAAGATTGGTTAAGAGCTGTGGATGCTAAACAAACTAATTGTGGCCGGAGGCAGGACATTCATCGACCCTGAACTCACCTGATCAATCAGGTGAGCTAAAAAATCACCGATTAATTCATCCTAATAGATTTAACTTTACAATACTTCTTCATTAAGATGATGATGGCACATCATATATCCACATTAAGTATAACATACATCAAAGTTTCATACACAGTGCAAGCAAGATCTATTATAGGTTACAAAATAGGTAAACATAATTCTAGTAATTTAAATTTATGATATCATCCTATGTAACAGCTCCAGTGTATTAAAATTTGATGAAAAACCCAAAGACCTCTCAAGTAATTAAAATGTTCCAAATTAGACTGAACTTAAAAAAAACTTAAATACTTAATTATAATCTACAGAGAGTTCATGATTAAAATAAAACTGGGCAAAAAATGCACGTCAGACAGCTAGCAGACTAGTGTAGAATAACTAGATTATTTATCCTGAAGTTTCTACAGTGACCTACTAACATTATTTAATTCAGTGACTTTCACCTCAGTGTCTTACAATATCCTAGATTTTCTTACAAGAAGTGAATCACAATTATGTAGTATGTA
Organism: Lutraria lutraria; assembly: GCA_964023205.1. Classification (NCBI taxonomy): domain Eukaryota; kingdom Metazoa; phylum Mollusca; class Bivalvia; order Venerida; family Mactridae; genus Lutraria; species Lutraria lutraria. The sequence goes on along the minus strand of OZ026836.1, from coordinate 9,706,945 downwards.
AGTCACTTCTGTTACACCAGGCTAACAGATCTATACTGAATGTTTCGAGGACAAATACATTTTGTAAGTATACATATTTTAAGACATTTTCAGGCTGCAATCTACATAGTGTATCATTTATCATGATCGGTACCCACAGTTAACAGAGCTAAAACTTACCGCATATTATCTAATTACCTAATACCAGCAGGACTTATATAATAAGCAGCTTCATCCCACCCAAACAAGATTATCAGAAAATGGTTTAATTTATGCATATCAATCACATCAGATGGCATCTACATGTATATAATAATGTATATATAAATACAACTTTAAAACTACCCGAATAAGACAATCATTATGGAGATATTTATAAAGAAGAGGGCCAAGATGGCCCTATATCGCACACATGACAATCACTGTTCACTCATTAAAACATTGTTTTGAACCGGTGACCTAGTTTTTGACCCTAAACGACCTATGTTCGAATTTGTCTTACATATCATTAAGACAAACAGTCTGACTAGGTTTGGTGAAGATACGATCAAAATTTGACATCTACAGTGTTAATAAGGTTTTCCTAAGATTTGACCTTGTGACCTGGTTTTTGACCCTAGGTGACCCATATTTGAACTTGTCCTTAATATCATTAAGACAAACAATCTGACAAGGTTTGTCCAAGATCCAATCAAAACCATGATATTTAGAGCTTTTACAAGATTTTTACCTAAGATTTGACCTTGTGACCCAGTTTTTGAACCCGGCTGACCCATGTTTATCCTTGACCCACATATCATTGAGGCAAACATTTTGACAAGGTTTGGTGAAGATCCAATTAAAACTGTGACATCTACAGTGTTAACAAAGTTTTCCTAAGATTTGACCTGGTGACCTAGTTATTGACCCCAGATGACCCATATTTATACTTGACCGTTATATCATTAAAACAAACGATTTTACAAAGTTTGGTGAAGATCCAATAATAACTGTCAAAACTACAGTGTTAACATGGTTTTTCATAAGATTTGACCTAGCGACCTAGTTTTTGACCCAAGATGACCCATGTTCGAACTCATCTAAGATTTTACGAAGACAAACATTCTGACAAGGTTTCATGATCATCCAATCAAAACAGTGACTTCTAGAGTGTTCACAAGGTTTTTCAGCAATTTGCCCTAGTGACCTAATTTTACTACAGAAATGACCCATTATCAAACTTGACCTACATATTATTAAAATAAACATTCTGACAAAGTTGCATGAAGATCCAGTCAAAACAGTGATTTCTAAAGTGTTCACAAGGTTTTCCCTTATTTGGCCCTGGTGACCTAGTTTTTGACCCCAAATGGCCCAATATCGAACTCGTCCGAGATTTTGTTGATATTAACGTTCTGACCCAGTTTTGCTAAAATTGAGCCAAAAATGTGGCCCCTAGTGTGGTCACAACATAAAGTTTGACGACGCACGACGCACACCGCACAACGCCTGACGGAGAGTGATCCTAATAGCTCACTTTGTCACTTTGTGACATGTGAGCTAAAAAGAGGGCCAAGATGGCCCTTGATCGCTCACCCAAGAACCAAGGCACTATAATTAATGACCAGATAATATAGTTTCCATCTTGTATAACCCATTTTATGTAGATTTTGAGATCAAAACCAACAATGAAAGTATAATACTGTTAAACACGATTCCGCCCATAACTGGACTTGTCCAAGACCGTAAGGTCATACATATTCATTGTAAATATGATTAGGATTGGTGAATAAATGAATGCGCTAGAGTGTAAACAAACTCAAATATAGCAAATTTTCGAAGTCAAGGGCCCATAACTCTTGAAGTTCTGCTCTGATTCTGCCCATAATCGAACTTGTCCAAGATCTTTTGGTTATACACATTTACTGTTTGATCACTATTCGTTAAGAGCTGTGGATGCTAGAGTGTATCAACAAACTAATTGTGGACGGACCACGGACATTCATTGATCTAAAAAAGCTTAGAATTTATCAATTTTATAGGCCATAACTTGCAGTAATTGAATCCACTATGTCAGAATGAGTACTAAACAGAGACTATAAAATATAAATCTTCAGTAAGATGTTGTACAGCAACTTTCTGTAGTCCTCAAACTAATCATGCAGAAAAATGGAAAATTGCTTCATTTCCAAAATAACACAAGTCAATGAGCCTCTAGTGAGAATGCAAATGAAATTTCAGATTTGTTAGTTTTACATCAGGAGAGAAATAAACACTGAAGGAATATGTTGTATTGGTGATATTGATCTTGCATTTTTGTGGCATGATGAAACCGCAGTGTAATTGAATATAATTGCATCTTGATTGCCAATTTTTCAGTTGGTCAGTGAATATCTGAAAAAGTGTCTAAATTAAAGACTGAGGAGGCAGAGAATTTCTCCTCAAGCAAATAATAAGGAATGTAAAAGCAAAGAGAATGCTATAAAAATGCCAGCAGTATTTTTTGTTACATTATTACTGTACATTGAAATCCAATCATTCAAAATACTGAGCAACAAAACAAATCTCTGTCACCTAGTTACTTAAATGACCACAATATAAATATCCTCATAAAAACTTAAGCAGATAAGTTTGGTCAAGATTCAGAAAAATAATTATTAAAATTCATAGACTTAAGAATAAAAACAAGAGGGCCAAGATAATTGCTCACCTGAGAAGAAAGACACTATAATTAATGACCATGTAAAATAGTCTTCAACTCGTATAACCCGTTTCTACAAAGATTCTGATGAAAACCAACTCTAATTTACATGAATACTGGATGCAGGGAAATGTATATTCTGTGTAAATATGATTATGATTATATGTTCAGGATTGGTGAAGAATTGAAGGCACTAGAGTGTAAACAAACTGAAATTTTCTATTCCAAGGGCCCATAACTCTTGAAGTCCAGGTCCGATTTCGCCCATAATCGATATTGTCCAAGACCTTTAGGTCATACACATTCACTGAAAATATTATCAGGATTAGTGAAGAAATGAAGGCGCTAGAGTGTAAACAAACTCAAATAGCATGTCAAGGGCACATAACTCTTGAAGTGACCTTGTTCGATTTTGCCCATAATCAAACTTAGCCGAGACATTGTGGCCATATACATCGTGACAAAAAAAAACTAATTGTGGACAGACGACTGACGCCTGACATTCATCGATCCTAAAAGCTCACCTGATTAATCACTGGTGAGCTAAAAAGGGCTGGAACATTCTGTTTACAGTAAGATCAGGTGGGGTTAAAAAACACATAAAGTTGTGACCAAGTTTGATGAGGATTGGATGACACACCTACAGACATCATAAGTGGATGCTATCCTTCAATCCAACCAATATAGATGTTTATATCCAATCAATGTAGATGATTATTTAATATCATCCATCATCGCTTGAAAATCTTGGAAAGTGGTCCAGGTCACGGCAAATTGTGGCAAAAGTCATTCATTGTTTACAACACACTCAGAACTTACTTTCAGGAAGAAAAATGATAAAAAAAATTTATTTGAACATTTTGTAGTATATCAGGCAAAATTAGATAATTAACAACAAGATGGCATCCGAGTCCTAAATACACCCACAACAAGATGGCATCCTAGTCCTAAATACACCCACAACAAGATGGCATCCTAGTCCTAAATACACCCACAACAAGATGGCATCCGAGTCCTAAATACACCCACAACAAGATGGCATCCGAGTCCTAAATACACCCACAACAAGATGGCATCCTAGTCCTAAATACACCCACAACAAGATGGCATCCTAGTCCTAAATACACCCACAACAAGATGGCATCCTAGTCCTAAATACACCCACAACAAGATGGCATCCTAGTCCTAAATACACCCACAACAAGATGGCATCCTAGTCCTAAATACACCCACAACAAGATGGCATCCGAGTCCTAAATACACCCACAACAAGATGGCATCCGAGTCCTAAATACACCCACAACAAGATGGCATCCTAGTCCTAAATACACCCACAACAAGATGGCATCCTAGTCCTAAATACACCCACAACAAGATGGCATCCTAGTCCTAAATACACCCACAACAAGATGGCATCCTAGTCCTAAATACACCCACAACAAGATGGCATCCTAGTCCTAAATACACCCACAACAAGATGGCATCCTAGTCCTAAATACACCCACAACAAGATGGCATCCTAGTCCTAAATACACCCACAACAAGATGGCATCCTAGTCCTAAATACACCCACAACAAAATGAAGAATGTTTGTAAAAACAAAATATTTTTGCTTTGTATTAGTTGCTACAACCTTTAGAAGACGCCTACAACTGCCACATAAATCATACACATAATTGCAGTAGAATTCCTGGAAGTTGAAACAAGAACATTAGGGTAAACTGGTACACTATTACCATCTACAAGCCACAATAAAAAATACTAATGACTCTATTATAAGCACTGACAGATAATTTAACCTTGAGACTGTCAGTCATAATTAACAAAATCTGCATGTCATTTGCAAATTCCACACAACAAAATAAACAAGTTGTACATATGAAACTTTTAATAAAGCACCCAAGAGACATGCAATTTTTGTAAGATACGGTAAATAAGAGATTTCTAGGTTAATGAGTTTATAGAAGAAAAAAACATCATTGACTTTCGTGTTATAATGTCAGTAAACAGTGGGTTGAGCTAACAAAATACCGGTAAGTTAATGATTAAGTTCTGAAATTATCATTGCAATAAAGTTTTATTCACCTTTGTTAAAAAAAACAATAACAGAAAGATTTTGTACAAAATCTGCCTCACACAAACTAAAAATTGCCAATGAGTTTTATTGTAAAGCTCTGTTAATCAATTGCTGCCCTACATAAGGAATGTAAAAATAACTACATTATAGTACAGCATTATTCTCACTTACAATCTTGCATATCTAATTATTTGAAGGAATTTCTTGAAGCTCAGAATAATCAATGGTAAACATTCTAAGATTTATAGATCATTAAATAGAGACACCCACACTGAAATCAGCCAATCTATCCAAGTAAACCATTCAACTTCTAGTAATCAATTAATTCCATAAAAAAATCTACAAATTGCCAATTAAATATTGATCAGTATAACTGTGTTTTATCTCGTGAAGGAGCAAAGAGTCAATTAAAACAACTTCAAAAACATCTCCAGAATTACAGTTCAATGGAATGTAACAATTGTCAAGTTTAGTCAAGAAAGCAGGATTTTTAAATGCGTTATATTTGAGACCATATATGAAAATATCATGCAAATATACAAGGACCACATACTTCTACATTTAAATCAAAATCTACTCATAAATAGTTAACTGTTGAACAAAGGTAGTGTTTTTTACACCAACAAATTAATGCAACAAGTGTTGGTAATTTATTTATAACCTATCAGTTTGGCTTCAATTTTCGTTTTTTCTAATCCATGAATAGCAACATATTCATGAATAAAAATTGCCATAATTAAGAAATGTGTCACTTTTACATGTGTATGGCTATATCCATAATAAAGAGCTTTGTTTTATGATGCAGAAAACCCTGTCTTAAGCAACCACTCAAGGGAGAACAAAAATATGGTCTCTGAAGACAGGTGGTCTCTTAACTAAGGATTGGAGTTACATACTATGAAATAGTAAGAAACCATGTACATTTAATTAGGTAGTTAAACATTTATTACAGAGACACATAAAAAGGTGTGTTTGAAGTGTTAAGATACTGTTCAGATAAAAAAATCACAGTTAAGAAGAACGGATGGCAAATTTCTGAGCTTGCTCCTGAATTAAAGATTTATTTATCACACCTATCCATTCCTCTAAACTTAAAATTTTCCCATTTGCCGACAATCTTTTTGTTTAGGTGATACAAACAATCACACATTTAGGACAACACACCACACAGCGGTCACTTAACAACTAAGATATAGACAGAGAGTACTGGTCGTTAACCGCGTTAGACAGGTGGTCGCATAACTACCGGTAAGTTAAATCAACTTTTAAAAACTCTCACGAGGAATTGTGAATGGCCACACAAGACAGGAGGTTGCTTGTAAAAGGTGGTCAGACGGACAGATTTTACTGTACTTGATTCTGAATGAGCCAATATTATGACTTAAAATTTACAATGCACCTTGATACTCGGGACAGACTAGTAACTCGGGACAGACAGCTAGTATACTGACAAACCCTGTAAACAATAATACGTACATTTTGTCTTAATTATTAATTGAGACAATGTTTTCATGTTATTAATTCAGTGATTATTTTTGCCTGAATGGGAAAGGAGTTTTAACCCAAATTGGGATTTTTTGAATAAATTGGGAATGTTTTTTTTTTTTACAAAAGTTTTCTGCACAAGATTGGGAATTTTTTACTTTGAAATTGGGAAAAAGGATCACTTTTTTCAAATTGGGAAGATTTCAATTTCATGAGAGGAAGAAGACCTTACAGGTGCTCATTAGTAACTCAGGGTATAATCACAGTGAGTGACCTGTATGCAAGTAGCTGGATAGCTACATCACCTGTAAGTGGGAACATACAACAGTGTCGGGCTTAAGTGATAACTAATCAGACACTACAACCAATCACTTTCAGAGTACTGTTTTCATCAAATAACCAGAGTTATAAAATATACTCTGAATATCAATCAATAAAATAGATATTTAATGCATTAACAGTGTGAAGTTATTTTTTCAAATTTAACAAACCAAAAAGGCAGAAAACACTAGATTTCTTGCTTTCACCTATAGTTAAAAATTAAACCTTTCTCATGGGGTTTATTACTTCAAATCGAAATAATTAATCACATCATTAATCTAAGGTAATTGTTTTTAATGTCTAAAGTTTTAAGAGTATAAAGCTTAAGGCAAGACAGAAAATCCACAAGGACATGGAACATGTGTTTAATTAGAAAACAATTTATTAATTCTAAATCCCAAGACAAAATCAAATTCAATTTTACAATTCAAGGATTTCCAAAAGAGAATTACTGAGCACATACAATTTAAAGAAAAAGGCTAATGTTTACCATGTTTTACTAATTTATAACTTAAGAAGTGGGACATTAATTCTTAAGTCAAAGACAAAACTTCCAATTACTTCAACTACAAAAGCTCAAACTCCAAAGTTATAAATTCAAGCCATCATAGTACACATGTTTGTGGTCTATGTGACATTTGAATAAATAGGGAAATTACCAAAACAAGTGATTTTTGGAACAAGGAATATGTCAACTCTCCATTATAAGGAAGCTGCAGAAGAGAGAACGCTCCATTATAGGAAAGCTTAAGTCACTGTTGGAACAAAACTGTAGTCACGTTTGGAACAAGGAGTAAACCAGTCTTCATTATAAGAACGCTATAGTCACTTTTGGAACAAGGAGTAAACCAGTCTTCATTATAAGAACGCTGTAGTCACTTTTGGAACAAGGAGTAAACCAGTCTTCATTATAAGAACGCTATAGTCACTTTTGGAACAAGGAGTAAACCAGTCTTCATTATAAGAACGCTATAGTCACTTTTGGAACAAGGAGTAAACCAGTCTTCATTATAAGAACGCTATAGTCACTTTTGGAACAAGGAGTAAACCAGTCTTCATTATAAGAACGCTATAGTCACTTTTGGAACAAGGAGTAAACCAGTCTTCATTATAAGAATGCTGTAGTCACTTTTGGAACAAGGAGTAAAACCAGTCTTCATTATAAGAATGCTGTAGTCACTGTTGGAACAAGGAGTAAACCAGTCTCCATTATAAGAACGCTGTAGTCACTTTTGGAACAAGGAGTAAACCAGTCTCCATTATAAGAACGCTGTAGTCAATTTTGGAACAAGGAGTAAACCAGTCTCCATTATAAGAACGCTGTAGTCACTTTTGGAACAAGGAGTAAACCAGTCTCCATTATAAGAACGCTGTAGTCACTTTTGGAACAAGGAGTAAACCAGTCTCCATTATAAGAACGCTGTAGTCACTTTTGGAACAAGGAGTAAACCAGTCTTCATTATAAGAACGCTGTAGTCACTTTTGGAACAAGGAGTAAACCAGTCTCCATTATAAGAACGCTGTAGTCACTTTTGGAACAAGGAGTAAACCAGTCTCCATTATAAGAACGCTGTAGTCACTTTTGGAACAAGGAGTAAACCAGTCTTCATTATAAGAACGCTATAGTCACTTTTGGAACAAGGAGTAAACCAGTCTTCATTATAAGAATGCTGTAGTCACTGTTGGAACAAGGAGTAAACCAGTCTTCATTATAAGAACGCTATAGTCACTTTTGGAACAAGGAGTAAACCAGTCTTTATTATAAGAACGCTGTAGTCACTTTTGGAACAAGGAGTAAACCAGTCTCCATTATAAGAATGCTGTAGTCACTTTTGGAACAAGGAGTAAACCAGTCTTCATTATAAGAATGCTGTAGTCACTTTTGGAACAAGGAGTAAACCAGTCTTCATTATAAGAATGCTGTAGTCACTTTTGGAACAAGGAGTAAACCAGTCTTCATTATAAGAATGCTGTAGTCACTTTTGGAACAAGGAGTAAACCAGTCTTCATTATAAGAACCCTGTAGTCACTTTTGGAACAAGGAGTAAACCAGTCTTCATTATAAGAATGCTGTAGTCACTTTTGGAACAAGGAGTAAACCAGTCTTCATTATAAGAATGCTGTAGTCACTTTTGGAACAAGGAGTAAACCAGTCTTCATTATAAGAATGCTGTAGTCCCTTTTGGAACAAGGAGTAAACCAGTCTTCATTATAAGAATGCTGTAGTCACTTTTGGAACAAGGAGTAAACCAGTCTTCATTATAAGAATGCTATAGTCACTTTTGGAACAAGGAGTAAACCAGTCTTCATTATAAGAGCGCTATAGTCACTTTTGGAACAAGGAGTAAACCAGTCTTCATTATAAGAACGCTATAGTCACTTTTGGAACAAGGAGTAAACCAGTCTCCATTACCCAGGTGGAACAAGGAGTGAACCAGTCTCTGTTTTAAGAACACTGTAGTCACTGTTGGAACAAGGAGTAAACCAGTCTCCATTACCCAGTTGGAAAACAAGGAGTGAATTAGAGAACTCCAAATGTAAGTCTAATAAAATCAGGGATTGGTTCAAGGCAACAACTGTTTAAGATTCAAAGCTGTACATACATGTCTATCCCCATTTGCCTGCAGACGTTTTTCTATTTAATCATCCAGACGTGCCCATTGAACAACAGTTATATTCATTGCTCTATAATGTAATTATATAATAACTACAATTATTATAAATGATATCAGACACAATAATGTAGTGTTTCTGAATGACAAGAAGTCATTGTCTCTAGTTTGATGTCTCTTTGATAATGGTGCAGCCTGAAACATAGCCCAGACAATAAGGATCACGTATCATAAATAAATTAATTCAGAGAAGTATCTTTATCTATATGTATTAAATACAACTCTGTCCAATAATTGTTAAAACATGATCATCTGGAATAGACAGTATTTTGCAGTATTTTTACAAGGATTATGTAACATGTGGTGGAGAGAGACTCCTAACAGCAAGTATAAGATACTGGTTTAGCAAAGATCAAGGCTATAATAATGGAACTGAATAAATGTAATATACTTATACAATACTATCAAATAGGAGTCAACATTATTACAAACCCTGATCCTGACATTGGTCAGGTAGTGATTTTACTTATTTCGAAATTACAAGATATCATGCAGTTGATGAAACAACAACAAAATTTCAATCAATAGGTCATTACCATTGAAAAAAACCCGATAACTGTCCAAATAAACCTAAGGTTCATTAAGTATGAAAATACCAACAGATTCACATCATTACTTGGATGCTTTTTGCATTGTAATGTTTATAAGAATGATAATAAATCCTTATCTAATTGATTAAATATATTTCCTTCATTAATTTTATCAGCAACTGACAGGACCTATAAATTGAAGATGTTGCACCTGATATTACTGTACATCACAGCACAGCACAAACCTTAATGCTACAATTTCAATAACAGTTATAGTTACAATAATTACATGTAATACTATAATCATGTAATTCTGTAAGTAGAATTATTCAACATAAGTATGATTAGCTTTTAAACTAAGTTATTACCAAGTCAGTGAGCAAACGCCACAAAAGAAAACTAGAGATAATGGCCTTCACAACCTAAATGACTTAAATAAAACTTTCAGTTTCAAACAGGAAGTACATGACATGAAACCTGACCAGCGAACACTGCTCGAACAAATTCGAATACTCTGATCTTTTAGGGCTGTGACTAAAAAGAAACCATGTTATATCCTTCAACATAGACCATTTATATGGTTTGAAATTACAGTAATAGCAAATTACAAGCTAAGTATGGAAGGGACTATGGATTTGAATGATAGACCCATTTGGTATCTTGACAAATAAGATGAGTGTCAACCCTGGAAAACATCCTACAACAATAGAGAAGTAGGTAGTCACAGGTTCCAGATAAAAATCTATATACAAACAATATGACCAGACATTTGAGATATTCATGATCATAGAACTGTCATATCTCAGATGTGGAATATATACTTCTGGCACCAATCATATGATATAATGTAAACCAACAACTGGAGCTTTAGTCTGGAACAGTGATGGCATTAAATGTATATCATAACTTCTATTAAATGCTATAAATCATAAATGAAATATGACCCTCATAGAATTCCTTAACCATCTCCAGACATAATTATATAGCAGACATTATATATAGTATACAGTATTATAAACTGAAACAATTATTGTCCATGTTTCATAATGTTGTGGTACCCTAATATGGACAGGTGTGGTTCTAGTGAAGTGTCCTTATCAGCAGGGTGTCCTTAATAATGGAGTTCAGCCTAATTTGAGCGAAATACATACATATACATTTTCTTCTTATTATTGTTAGATTTCTAAAATACTGCTGATCAAATTGTAGTGAAAGATTAATTGCAATTTGATTCAATTATTGCTTAAAATAAATTAACCAACGGAACGTTTGGAAATTTTAAATGAAAGACAACTGCTACCAAAATCAGTTTGTACAACTCAGGCCCCATTCTAACATGGATCATTGACACCTTATATAAATACATGTACTTTCAACTAGTCTCTGGTATTGCTCAATATGATTTGCACCAAAATTTGGTAGCATAGAAACACGAACAGCATAGTGATCCATTAAACAAATATACCCATACAAATCCCTGTAAAAAAGATCTATCTGAGCTTGAACTTAATAACACCTTCAGTGTGTCATCATTTACCTAGTAAAGTGAGCATCTGATATTAACAGTTCTATATATATATATACTGATTTACAAATTTGTATAAGAATTTGAAAAATTCAAATGAGCCCAGACTAAACAATCTGTAACATATGAAACAAGTATGTCAGTGCCAATTTCTACATATATAACCCCATTGGTTATCCATCATAGTTATTTCAGATACAGGGCCTTTTTTCCTTCTATAACAGAGGCCGAAATTTTGGTGACTTCCCAATTGTAAAAAATCCCTTTTTTCCCAAATTTGTGGAAAAAACGTCCCAAAACTACAATGCTACTTTAATTTGGTAGTCTAACTTGTCAAAATTTGGCCAAAAATGTGCTTGAATTTTCCATAATGAAAGGCTAAGACCCCTTCCCAATTTTTGGAAAAAAGATCCTGATAGATGTGCTGTGACCCAACAGTAACAGAGCCTAGTCCAACAATAGATGCACTGTGACTTTCCAGTAACAGAGCCTAGTCCCACAATAGATACACTATGACTTACCAGTAACAGAGCCTAGTCCCACAATAGATACACTGTGACTTACCAGTAACAGAGCCTAGTCCCACAATAGATACACTGTGACTTACCAGTAACAGAGCCTAGTCCCACAATAGATACACTGTGACTTACCAGTAACAGAGCCTAGTCCCACAATAGATACACTATGACTTACCAGTAACAGAGCCTAGTCCCACAATAGATACACTGTGACTTACCAGTAACAGAGCCTAGTCCCACAATAGATACACTATGACTTACCAGTAACAGAGCCTAGTCCCACAATAGATACACTATGACTTACCAGTAACAGAGCCTAGTCCCACAATAGATACACTGTGACTTACCAGTAACAGAGCCTAGTCCCACAATAGATACACTATGACTTACCAGTAACAGAGCCTAGTCCCACAATAGATACACTGTGACTTACCAGTAACAGAGCCTAGTCCCACAATAGATACACTGTGACTTACCAGTAACAGAGCCTAGTCCCACAATAGATACACTGTGACTTACCAGTAACAGAGCCTAGTCCCACAATAGATACACTATGACATACCAGTAACAGAGCCTAGTCCCACAATAGATACACTGTGACTTACCAGTAACAGAGCCTAGTCCCACAATAGATACACTGTGACTTACCAGTAACAGAGCCTAGTCCCACAATAGATACACTGTGACTTACCAGTAACAGAGCCTAGTCCCACAATAGATACACTGTGACTTACCAGTAACAGAGCCTAGTCCCACAATAGATACACTGTGACTTACCAGTAACAGAGCCTAGTCCCACAATAGATGCACTGTGACTTACCAGTAACAGAGCCTAGTCCCACAATAGATACACTGTGACTTACCAGTAACAGAGCCTAGTCCCACAATAGATACACTGTGACTTACCAGTAACAGAGCCTAGTCCCACAATAGATACACTGTGACTTACCAGTAACAGAGCCTAGTCCCACAATAGATACACTGTGACTTACCAGTAACAGAGCCTAGTCCCAGAACCAGAATACACACAAACACTTGTATCATTCTTCAGATCCCTGAACACACTGCTACCCTCAAAGGGATTCATAGGGTCAGCTCATCAAGGCATCTGAAAGTAAATCAAATCTTTGTGTATAACTAGAGCTGTCACAGAGGTAAATAATAGCTTTGACACTATACGGCTAAGTTTAGGGGGACATAACTCTGCAATGAGTGAATCTCTGGTCATGAAAATTGTGTCTTGCACATCTACACTTCAAGGTGATAACATATTTCAAGTTTCATTGCAATAGCTTAAAAAAAATGTGGAAGTAGTTGGCTCCACAAACTTTAGGCGGATGGACAGACTGACCGACCAACGACTGACCATACCGACCGACCAACAGAGTGACTCCAATATACCCCCTCTCAAACTTCGTTTGCAGGGGTATAATGATAAAAGTAAAATATCTTAAACTGAGTGACTTCCCTTTACAACAAATGGAACATTTTGATCTGAAATAATATGGCTGAGCCTTTATATCTATTTAACTATTTAAATCATGATTATCATGGCTTATGTAACAGTATGGTAAAACAGATGACTTCAAAATGATCTAACTTTAAATAGATAAAGTAATCAAAGCTCTGAAGGCACTGCTGTTGTTCTGAACTTAACTAAGTAGCCAGATGTTTGATTATATTAAAATTTCCAAAATTGGCCTCAATGATGTGTACACAATATTTTATAATTACTTTTGACTGAACTTCCGCTGCATAAAATTGGGATAAATACAACCAGAATAATGCCACCCTTTACTGTTTTTCCCAGTTTAAAAGTGTCAATTTATTGATACCAGTATGGATTAATTGTTATTTTGAGGGCATTAAAGTTGATATTTTGGCCAAAGATAAAAGGAAATTAACACCAAAATAACTTCAAGATTTTGTGGGGGAAAAAATCAAGATAAATCACAAAGTTAAAATCTATAAATTTATTCAACTAAAATTAAATTTTATTTATCCATTTATTAGACATGCCAAATTTATCCTCAACTTTATTTCCGTGATTCTTATCAATAATCCATCAACTGTTTTGTGGTTATATTTTGTCATTGATTCTTTGGGCCAATTTCATTTATTTTGACTGGTTTCTAAGCCTTTCCACTCATTAGAAATGTTTGGACTAACAATGCGCTGATAATCGTTAATTTATCAGCAGAAGATATAAACTGGTTCCTGTTCCATGTTGCAGTGCACCAAAGTACAGCCCGAGTTTAAAGGGAACCAGTATAATGAAGGATAAGCAGTGAACCTGACATTACATAAATGGGGATGACTGAAAGCAGTTTGGCCATCATTTTTAGTATACATCCAATATTCATACACAAGTCCGTCATAGTTGCTCACTGAATTGTAAAATTGGAACTATTTTTGCAGCCGAAAGTATAATGTACAGGAAGCTCTTTGGTATGTAGTCAAAATTTCCAGACCAATTGAATTCATTATAATGTTTGTTCTGAACAACAAGAGTGCAAAATTTCACAAAATACGCCCATCAAAAGCTTTGGGATAGAGGCACATTATATATTTAAAAAAAAGCAACATTTTTATACCTAAGTCATGTCTCACTATATATAATTTTAAATCACAATCCAGACAGCCTTGTGATCTCTGTAATACACTTCTAGCACACAGCATTTTTTGTAAACTTTCAATGTATCAAGGGGCATAACTCAGAGGTGCCACAGGCAACTATGCTGGTTATCAAACTTGGCCTTAAACCTCATGCCCATAAACGTTTTACTCAAGTTTGGTAAGAATCAGAATAAAACTGTTCGCATTAGAGAGCAGGCACCGTTGTGGACGCCTCCCACCCGTCCATCCGCCTGCCATGGGTGTTCCCATAATATGGGCGTATAAAAATTATGTCCCGACTGATGTTGAAGTTTTACCACAGGGGAATGAACAGATCAATACTTATATATAAGGATAACATTGATGCAAAGGTTAAAGAAAAAAGAAAAGTCAGTTACATGACAATAAAGTCCACAATATGACTTACCAATATAATGATTTGTAATATCAATAAAAATGATTATAGACACATGCTCATGCTCTTTTGATTAAATAAAGTTACACATTTTTTCCTCACATATATGCAAAGTGTGGTTGGAACCAGCAGAATTCATTGCTAAGTAAAATTGATATTCAAGCCAGATAGAAAATGCCACAAGGTGGCAATAGTCCCTATATAACAAACTTGTTAGAAATGCATAGAATGTTGTTTACAAATGCATAGAATTCAATAAACAAGAAATAAAGGAATGGTAAGATAGAATGAAGAGGATTATATGGGGAATTCATGGTACTTCTTTGTTCAGTAAAGTCAGACAAGAACTGACCTTTAATTACATATCATAAGGAAAAGTCTTAGAAATAGATGAAAACTACGGAGCAAAGTACGTATAATTATGTCTATGTTGCAATTTTACGAACTTCTACAGAGTAGTTATATCATCCAAAACTGATACTTTAAGTGTGTCTCTGCTTAAACAGTACTGACTGGTACAGTTATCAAAAACTATTAGGATTTCTCAAAATTATAAACTTAAATTTATATGAATAACAAAGTAAATGAGACATTACAATATATAACCAGAAACTGTAAGCATTATCTTAAGGATGAAGAGTTCATTTCAAATTTAATATTCCACTACGATTGCAGTTTTCTGCCAAAATCAATTAAATAATTTTCAAATCCTGAAATATTTACATGTTAAGTGAAATACTTCCTCAGTAATCAGCATCAGTTTGTGTTATTAACAAACAAATGTAGCATTAAAGTTTACCATAAAGATGCAAAACAATTAATTAAATTTCTGACATAATGTTTTGTTCATGCAGTTTTCCGATACAAATTGCATTAAAAATAGTTCGATCTAATGCTTCACTGAAGACTAGTTAAACATGAAGAAAAATACAATTGCCTTAAAATTGAGATGTAATTGATTTAAACTAGTGGTGTAAAAGCTAACCAGGATAATTAATGTCAAAGGAATAAAATGGAATGAGTAAAAATTGATTGACATTATGCTTATTGGCAATTTTACTTCACTGATCAGTATAACCAGCGTTGTTAAGTTAATCTGCGTATCAGCGTATTTTACGCCTAAAAATATCAGGATACGCAGAGTTTCATTTCCGAGCATACATTGGACTCAAATATATTAGGACTTACGCAAATTTGAAAACCCGAACAATGTAAACATCATACGGATTATAGTGTGGTGACGTCACCATTTATTAAATCCGACAGCTCATTCTAACTTCTGCTAAGATAACAAAACATCACTGGACATTCAACTGTTTGCATACTTATTTTAGACTGGGATAGATCGTACTGAATAAAATATGGCCTGCCGATTGACTAAAACTTATTTTTTTTTTATTTCCGACGTTAATAATATGACATTTTTTTGGTAAACTGTAAGCAAAGACTATAGACTAGTACATGTATAGTGAAATGAGTGTTTAAAACAACTGACTTATCATTAAACAAGTCAAATTTTACTTGGAAGTATCTTTTTTGTCTAAATACATCATTAGTCAAATTACCCATCAAGCAAGTTGAAATGTTACCATTTACCCCCATGCCTTGAAAAGTGGGGGTAATTACCCACATGAGCAATAAATTATCTACAATGCTGGTATAACTAAGTCAAAACAGAACAAATATGAACATTTTTTTCCTCTTACAACTTTTGCACCCTATAAAACATCATGAAAAACTATTAAACATTTTGTTCTCATGTCAGCTCTATAGAAAAATAAGAAATATTGCCAATAATGGAAGTTTTACTCATTTACCCTTAAGTTTCCCCTAAAAATAGTTCCAAGACTTTAAGCACTGGAAAATTTATTTCATTATTCACAATAATCTATCAGCATTGAAAAAGCTATAGCCTTGTAACGTTTAAATAATTAATAGTGAATAGAAAGTACATCAAGCAGATATGCAACTCTCACTGAGATATTAATGCAGTTGTCAGGTTTCCACAGAAACATTAGATCATGTTGATTCCAACAATTTTATTGTATATTTCATGTTCTTCATGCAATTTGTCAGTCACATGTGTTCTTGTCCATTGGACCATTCCCATAAAAACACCTTCATGTCAATTAGTCAGCTAGCAATTTTCCAATGCTAAATAAAATTGACGTCGATTCCTTGAGGCAAGACAGAAAAGTTCCATGAAATTCATGATTTGAAAGGACACTACATACTGCCAATTAAAGAGTTTCTGGCAATAGATTCTTTAAGATGGTGGCATTTTACTGTGTCTGGAAGATAATATTGCCATAATTTTGCTGTAAATTTAGTACATTACATATGTACTGTACATTAGTAAGTTGATCATGACAAACAGTACCATATCAACTAGATAGTATTACACATTGGTTAGAACATAAGATAATTCATTTACCAGCACTAACATAAAAACCATGATTTTGTTTAATAGAATGACATTCAAGAGTAATTTCCTCATTTTCTGTTTTATAAATGTTGGAAAATGTCCATACCAATTATGTAATACTGGTAATAAAGCATGGTGTTGTTGAGTATATTACAATTCCAAGAGTGTTTTTTTAACTAACTATTCTGTTCACTGGTGTTAAACACATTTTAATACAGTTCTAGCAAGATATAGTGTCAAACAGACTGAAGTAATAGATAAATGAGAAATTTCAAAGCTACATTGGCAATGTTCTAGTTCTGCAAGACGAAGTCATCGCCAAATAACAAAACAAATAGCACTCAAACGTTAACGTTAAAACTAATGATTTGGATACACATTTGTATGAATTTATCAGGAGCAAGGCTGAAAATAAACATAAGTTTGTTTGGAGTACTCTGGCACAGAATTTTAGGGGCCAAAAATGCCCAAAACAATTCATTTGCAATATCATTTTTGTGAGTAGGTCTGAGCTGCCTCCAAACAAGCTTATTTTTATTTTCAGCCAAATTATCAAATACATATACAAATGTACAAAATAATGTATATTAAATATGACAAAAGTAGGGTGACAACACGATACCAAAAATGTGTGGTGTTTTCGCACTTAACATTTTTTGTGTCTTTGCTTTCTCATTGCATTGCAATTTCGCGTTCCTGTTATACAAGTGCATGCACACCAAATTGTATAAAGTATAAGGTATATCTAAATACAAATGTCTTCTCCAGAACGCAAAGATGCGATAAGCGAAAAGATGACAATGCAACAATGGAAAAAAGTTGACTTTCTTGTGTTTTCACATTCGCCACAAAAAAGCAAAGACACAACAGATGAAATGCGAAAACACAACACATATTTGGTGTCATATTGTCACCCGTCCTTTGTCATATTTTCGCTTTTTTGCATGCAACAAAGCAAAAATGCAAAAAAGAGAAAATACAACATGGCATAAATCAGTCACCATACAAATGAGCATCATCTAGTGATGAAAATCTCATTTTAACATACACAGGAAAGGATTTATGATATTCAAATTATAATGCAAGTAAATGATTTTTCTGACAAATATTCCATGACACAATTCAATTTGGACAGTGGTTGTATATACAACCTGGCTTGACCTTATTTCCTGGAGTTCTCAACTTTCATAAAAATTTCCAGCAATGTATTAACTAACATTATATTAACAAAATATTAATGTTGTATTCAGTCAGTTTTGACAAGTGGTATCAGTCCATATCAGAAATGTTATAGAAATGCTCACCGTAAGTCTTATTTCATCAAAGATATTTCATCAAAACTTTTCTATTTATTGCCCATAATCAGCATTATTTTGCAGAATGACTCAGTACATACAAAACCAACAGTAATACCAATCAGCTCATCTCCGAGCACACTTGTGATAGAAGTCTTAAACATCGCCATGGAGACGTGTTCAACTTAAAGTTCAACAAAATTGACAACAGCAAGAAATCAGCATAATGGCATGTCACCATAAACTTTTTATTTCTCCAGTGTGCAGTGCAAAAAAACTCAGCTATTAATTTTATATGATTAAAATAAAAAAACTCATAGAACTTCACAATTTGTATCAATTTCCAATTAAGTACTAGCCCATCAGGCCTGATGATTAATGAGACAAGTTGACGCCTTATGGTATTAAAACAGCTTTATCATCACAAAATGGTACAAATGGAATAACATGTCTCAACTGTTGAACAAATATTGCAAAAGATTGAGAGCTCCAGGAAATCCAAAGCAAATAGACAGCTCAAGTCAGAAGTAGCCGCTAGATTTAATATGATAATTCAACCATCAGAGACCTAGGATATCATTAGACAAGACTCACTTTTCAATACATGGCTAATCTTACTACCAGTGTTTGCTTTTATAGAACTCAAATGACACAGGTTACAATGTTGTCATACAAAATGTACACACAATTGCTAAACAACAGGCAAATAGCTGAATGCTTAAATAATGACTTGACAAGACTGTTAAAAACTTTTAATAATTACAAGAATAAGTCCAAACAATGCTTGATTCAAATGAAAATAATTTAGTTACAACCCACATACAATGAACACGTCCAAGTTGAATAGCTGTACTAAAAGAAACAGTATTAATTAAAATTATGAACATTCCAAAAATTCTGTTATACATTTACTTCTACAAGTTCCCTCACAGCACCTTGGTAAACTTGGTAAACAATAGAACAGAATCCGTGTAGGTGAAAGTCAGTCACAACAGTTTTCTTCTACAGTCGCTACCTGATTCCAAAGTCATAAAATATATGCTAGATACTAATACGCCATGTATCTATGTTCACAAACAAGAAATGATTCTTAAATGCAGGTCATCAAAATCTTATGCCTTGTTTCCAATACTATTGAAAACAACCTGAATTCATTCACATAATCATGCTCTTTAAGCTTTTGTTTGCTACATAATTAATGTCATTCCTACATAATTGATATCATTCCCACCACATTGATACACCCCAATACATAATTGACACTTTGTATCATATAACAATGCCAATATCACTGTAACAAGAACATCCTGACCAAAGTCATTAACCTGGAACACCAACATAAGTTGCCATAACAATGTTCTATCACTAAATACACATCAATATTCACCAGTCAGCTGTAATGATTCAATCAAGTATATTAACAATAACATAGTATAAGTATGGTGAATCACAAATTGGGTTCAGGCTGTAAGTTACTCAAATACATTACTTCCTGAAGGTAAATAATTTAGTGTGCCTGGCTTAGTTCACCTGGGTGCAGTGTGGTTCAACAGTCAAATCTTATACTTATGACATGTTATTAACATATCAACAAAGTCAACACAAATATTCATAAAACTATATAATTATCAAACCCTTCATGCTTCATGTAGTCTGTAGAAATGCAGGCTTACAGAGTTGTTGTTAGTATTCCATGTATAATAAGAAGCACATTTTGGCATTATGATACTATTTAATATGATTGGTAAAATTGCTCAATGTTCTAAACATGGCTTTTTAGAGGATTAAACAATGACCTTTTTTATTATACCATTTGTTTAAAGAGAAAGCAATAAAAATAACAAGAAGTGTTTGTGAAACATGGATGCCCCTAAAGGCCAACTGAATAATATGATCTTGATCTTTGACCTGTTGACCTAAAAAACAATAGGGGTCATCTTCATGTGATGACCAACAGCCAAACCAAATCTTAGGCCAAATTGTTCTCTAGTTATTGCGTTGCTTGGACAAGGTTTGGTAATGGACAGACCGACTAACATGTGCAAAGCAATATACAAAAGGAGCATAATCATACGGCCTTAATTATGCAATAAGTAGATGTATCTCATGAAATTAGTAATTATTTAAGTTGGGCAGTTGGAATTAAACAGTTATTTTAAAGTGTCTAAAGCACCAAAGAGAACTTGACAGTTTTATATATTCAAAAGATTTTTCAAATGATCTTAAACCATCTTTGAAGAGAGATGTTTTATGGCTCATCTAAAGAATGCATTAACACCAAAGAAACAGGGCAAAGGATATGGAATCAAGTCAGCATCAAGTGACAGTACTGAAAAACAAACACATATTACCTCTGTAGAAAGGTTAGAAAGTCTCCCACTTAGATCTGGGGCAATCTTAAATTAAAATGATGTCAACAGAAATGAAACATCAACACATTAGACATAAATGCACCCTTTAAAGGACGATCAAGTCCCCTTACATGTAGTAACTCCTAATAAAATGAAGAAATGGTAGTGATATTATGATGCATATTTTTGCCTATTTGCTTGTCAAATAGTGCATAATATTATACAATATTGTTTTCCTTTTTATTATATTTCAGGCCTTTTAAACATTTAAATAATTATGCAATGCTAAATCTTTAAGAAGACTTAATATTCTCAATCTTTTTTTTTTCAAAAGTAGACAAATTATAAAGTTTTGTCATAATTCTGTGTTTCCAGCCAGGAACCAGATAAGTTAACAGACAATAGCAGCGTCGTTGTGTGTGTTTAAGAATTACAAACACTACACAACACTAAACGCTATTTCACTCCCGGCTTTGTGCGCTCTCAGTGCCGAAAACCGTGTTTGCAATGTACGAGTAAGCCACTTCATTAAAGTGACATCAAAGTTACACAGTAAACAGAGAACAACAATAAGAATCAATGAACAGTTTATATTTCATTTTTCCCTTTTAATCAGTGAAGGAAGACCAATGGACTCAGTGAATGTGACTATTCCTATAATACTGCAGACATTTTACTTCTATTGACCAGAATTCTGCATTACAATCACACAATATCATGGACCAGAAACATTCATTGAACAAACAGACAGAAAGCAGGCCATTCTTTAATTAAGAAATTAATCAAATTTCACGCATGTAACCAGTTTGTTGCAATCTTCCCATCATTCAAAAAAATGAAAGATGAAATCAATGAAGGTCATTGTATCAAACATAAAGAAAGCGAAGCCCAGACTGAATCAATAGAACAAATTATACCTTAGCTTCAAATCATGTGGTCAGGTCACATATGTAAACAATCATATTGGCATTTTTTCATAACTAAATAAAAATTTAAAAATAGAACTAACAAAAAATTATGGCACTATCTAACAGAATGTTAACATATAGATGAAAAGTATGAAATCAACAAATCACTTCTTCAGGATTTGTGACAGTAGTAGTGGACAGATTGCTGTAAAATACAACAGTAGTAGTGGACAGATTGCTGTAAATACATTAGTAGTAGTGGACATATTGCTGTAAAATACATTAGTAGTAGTGGACATATTGCTTTAAAATAAAACAGTAGCAGTGGACAGATTGCTGTAAAATATGTTAGTAGTAGTGGACATATTGCTTTAAAATAAAGCAGTAGTAGTGGACAGATTGCTGTAAAATATGTTAGTAGTAGTGGACATATTGCTTTAAAATAAAACAGTAGTAGTGGACATATTGCTGTAAAATATGTTAGTAGTAGTGGACATATTGCTTTAAAATAAAACAGTAGTAGTGGACAGATTGCTGTAAAATACATTAGTAGTAGTGGACAGATTGCTGTAAAATACATTAGTAGTAGTGGACAGATTGCTGTAAAATACATTAGTAGTAGTGGACAGATTGCTGTAAAATACATTAGTAGTAGTGGACATATTGCTTTAAAATAAAACAGTAGTAGTGGACAGATTGCTGTAAAATATGTTAGTAGTAGTGGACATATTGCTTTAAAATACATTAGTAGTAGTGGACAGATTGCTGTAAAATACATTAGTAGTAGTGGACAGATTGCTGTAAAATACATTAGTAGTAGT
Source organism: Lutraria lutraria (assembly GCA_964023205.1). Classification (NCBI taxonomy): domain Eukaryota; kingdom Metazoa; phylum Mollusca; class Bivalvia; order Venerida; family Mactridae; genus Lutraria; species Lutraria lutraria. The sequence goes on along the minus strand of OZ026836.1, from coordinate 9,684,327 downwards.
GGACATATTGCTTTAAAATAAAACAGTAGTAGTGGACAGATTGCTGTAAAATATGTTAGTAGTAGTGGACATATTGCTTTAAAATACATTAGTAGTAGTGGACAGATTGCTGTAAAATACATTAGTAGTAGTGGACAGATTGCTGTAAAATACATTAGTAGTAGTGGACATATTGCTTTAAAATAAAACAGTAGTAGTGGACAGATTGCTGTAAAATACATTAGTAGTAGTGGACAGATTGCTGTAAAATACATTAGTAGTAGTGGATAGATTGCTGTAAAATACATTAGTAGTAGTGGATAGATTGCTGTAAAATACATTAGTTGACTGAGATTTTGTTTGGAATGTGGGCAGGTTTTGGTTCTGAAGATTTCAAAGATGTACAGAAGGAAAGTTGCAGGCTTGAAATATTTCATACCATGACTGATTTTCAAAAGCTTCTTCCCGTATAAAATGTTAATAACTTGTATGACTGTTAAATATTTAAATTCCATAACCAAAGTACACAATCATATACATTTGTAATCTACTCCCACAATCACTTGTGAATAATGCAGAGAAATATAACTTCATGAATCATGAAAACATCTTGTGTATCAACAGCCCCCATAATGAAACATCAACTCATCACAAGCCCCTTTTATTACCAAGCATTTAGCAAAGGCAGCTGGAGACCCAACTTTTTTACCTTGATTTATTAAACCTAGAAACCCATTATACATTATGCTTATCAATGCCTGACATGCACAGTAGCATTAATTGTACAAGTCAACAAAACACAGAAAAAAATTACCTTACAATATTGCTCCCTCACAGTGACAGTCCAACAAATATCTGATATACTTGGTACCGGACCCTTAGAATCAACAGGTTAACTATAATTTCAAGAGGAGCAATAAAACTAAACCTAAAGCTAACAGCTGTATTTTCATGTTGAAATAAATACCTAAAATGCAGTTGACAATTGTAATTGTTGTCACCGAGCTAAAATTAATACAATTCAGTGATATTTCACACATTAGACCTGTTGTAGCCAATTAAACAGATATGGCCAGTGTAAAGAAGCAGACAATTCTTAAAAACATATAATTGAGATTTTCACAAGCTGAGGGAATTTCATGTTCCTTAAGGAATCGTTTTTCAAATTAATGGTCATGAGCTATTTTTGTACTGGATGATCTGAGTCAATTGACTTCATAATTTCTGCAAAGTTGTTTCCTACATTTACATAGACATGGGTCAGACTTTAGTCTATCTTATCAGATTTCAAACTCTCCATGTAACAGGCATACAATATAAACATTGTAACAGTACAAAAACTTTGACAGAAATCGCTCTGTCTCAAAATTACAAAATTGTTTAAGAGACTTTGTAAGTGTTTCTACTTAAAATTATAAAGTGGTTTCCCATCCAGCCTTCTTGGAATTTAATGGAATTATTATGCACCACTTAACGAAACACTTCTTTAAATTTATTTAAAAGACAATGAAATAGTTATCTGTCAATCAAAAATAGCATTGATGTGCAGAAATGTATGTTTGAACAAATTGTCTTTTGTAAATATGGAATATGGGTTAATTAGATTATTTGATTCATTGACCATATAATTATGTGTGCATCAAGCATTCAATGAACAACCTTAAATACAGCTTGCAAAGAAATAAAACATTTTGTTGTTTTCCTTGAAAGAAGAATTTTAAAATGCTGCAGAGTAACTTATCATGAAGATTATTTTGATTTACCATAAACTCCTGGTAGAATTGTAAAAAGTTATAAGCCCTTCTTCCTGAATGAAGCAATAATACATAAATATAACAAAACTGGTATTTTCATTTAAAAGAAATTAATACACTATAGTCTGGTTAAATTAACATGCCTTCCCAAATTGTATGTCCCCTGTTCTATTGAGGTAAAAATCAATTCTTTGAACTATAAGATATTAACAGGATGCATTATTCTGTAAAATGTAAGAAACTGTGTCATAATCCTGTAAAATGTAAGAACCCGGGTGCATGCATATTCTGTGTGTGAGTGTGGAGTGCAGGCTGCTGGTCCAGCCTAAGCATGCATGTGTGCATGCATGCATTAGTTATGCTTGCAGAGGTGTATTATTTGTAGCGGCAACATAGAAACATTTTATAATTTGCCAAGATAATAGTTTCAATGGACAGAATTTAAAATTCCAAATCAAAATTTGTTTTAAGTCATTAAGAGCATATACATAATGTTGATAAAATCAACCCTGCTCTGACAACCATTGCTGACAATATGACAGTTCTCTAAAGCTGATATTTAGGATATGCATTTTCCAATACATTACCATACTTAAATCTAATACTTCAAACATCAATATTCAAGTTTAAAAAGAAACAAGAAACAGGAAAAATCAAACCCAATTAAGAAATCAAATGAAAAATGTTTAGGTAGTGATGAGGACAACATACTCCTGGTGATGGAAATATTGATGAAAACTGACATAAACAAGAAAGGTAAGCTATTCTGTATTAAAACATTAGAGCATAAATTAAGGAAGCAGTGTTTAACTAGAAAACAGTACACTTAGTAGTCTGTAAGTAGTAATGTGCTTCTTTACAAATTGTATTTCAAAGAATTACCCCCACTTAAACTTCTATTTCAACATCAAAATATGAAGAACGTTATAATTCAGGTCCTTCAAAGTTCTTGCACATGACAGTCCTAAAAAGAATTAATGTACATGAACTGAAATTTTCTTTAGTACCATCTGAGTACCAAAATTAGCCAACTATTAGTGCAAGAGGGTTATTAAATTCTTAGTTCTCTCATAAAAGGAGAACATTATACATGTCAACCATGATTTAATGGTAAAAGTCCTTAGTTGACAAAATTAATTTAGAAGAAGATAAATTGTTAATACAGAAACTCAAGAGATTTATTTTCTATAGAATACTCAGATAGCATTTATCCAGCTTAGAAATGATTTCCATCTTGACATGAATGTTCTGCTACAGACCATTAAATCCTACAGAATCTGAACCAGTTATATTTAATGACCAATAGGTCTATTTACACAGACAGTCAACAACTTAAAAACCACCATGTAAGCACATTAGCCATGGATATAAAACAGTCATATAGTCAACTGACCTTAAGTTTGTCAGTTTCTCTTCCAGACAAAGACCACTAAAACATTACTCTGTACTGTACTTATCAGACTAAACTCACTTTGGCTTCATAATGTCAAGGGACAAATATTTATTACCCTTTAAATTCAGAATATCAGATTACGGAATTGTCTTTTCTTTGTGAGGTCTGATTACCTATCTGCTAGTTAGACCATTGGTACCATTTAAAACAGAAATATTACAATTTGGACACAATCATAATAATAATGATTTATGCCAGTGATAAGGCCAAACAGCAATCAATCAAAGTCCTGTATGGCAGAACTATACATCCCTGGAGTGACATAGGTAAAGTATGTGAAACAAGGAAATAGTCGAAATCCAAGAATTCATTTTGCTTTCCACATTCAAATGTACAGGAACTGTGAATGTTCAATCACCTTAAACATAAAACAATTGTATGTATGTTATATTGAGTAAAGAATAAACAACTGACTGATCAGCAACCTAATATACAAATAATATAATTATTATGAACCATTCTTTGCCTTTGGTAGGTGACAATAAATTATTGTTTTTCACACAGCCGACCGTAATGCATTTGAGCAAATAAATGTATAACTCTTGTGTTAAGGGCTAAATCCTTTCAAGTGCTAACCTTAATGTTTATGATAATTATGATCACCTTAATTTAAAGAACTACAGGTTTCCATTACCATTCATGAATTAGTTAAAAACTAATTTGGTGTGAAGAAAACCAGAATCATGAATGTATCAATACATTGTGCATTCACTGCATGACAGCATTTTATTATGCCAGTCTGTTCCCATCTTCAAATATCGAAGTATCGAAGATACTGTGGAACCATTTTAGTTCATTGTCAAAAGAAATTCAACAATAAGTCTTAAATTTATCATTACTCTCACACTTACAGCTCAATCAAAGTTATTATGTAGACAAAAAACAAATTGAAAAATTATTTCTATACATACAAACAGCATAAAATTATGAGTCATAATAGTATGACAAAACATAAACATTATGCATTATAATAAACATATATATCTATTTACAAACTGCAAGGATGAACTGTCCCCTTTCCATAACATGTGACTATAAAAATTATAATCTCTCTATAACTATCAATTTGCTCAACTCAGCAAAATGTTGCCCATGAGAGGGAACACTATAAATTTTGAAATTCAAGGGTAACTTAAGGGAGTGGCCCCAAGTCAAACATATGTTTGTCTCTGATACTGAACATACTGCATCCAAATTAAATTGTCTAAAACTTCTAAAGTCATCAAAACAGTTGAGCTTGATATTGAAGGCAATTCTTGAGCATTGGTTAGATCATTTGATTGCAGTGAAAAACTGAACCAAATCTGATAAGGAGGAGGGAAAACTATTATATGTGGAAAATGCATGCAACAATCTCCTAACATCTCGTAAATTGAACAACCTTGCTCTGAAGTAATATCTGAGTAATATATGACTTACAATAATATCAAACACCATTGTCAATTTAACAGCTACAAAAACAGGCAGCAGTGAGACAGCCTCAATGATTTCTGTCATAAAACTTGCAGTAACAATCCATTCTTTTATGCCATTAGAGACAATAAATTCACTCACAAAAAATCTCAACACGCTAGAGCCGTTCAACTAGCAGCAGTCTTTTTCTTGGACTAAAATAGCCAAACCCATTGTTTACAGTGCCATTGTCATCCATGCATCAGTCACAGGAGTTGAGGACTTTAATATAATTGCATATAGGCGTAACTTTTCCATTGACTACGAGTTTATAACATGAGCTCTTTGGCAAAATATTGGTGAAATATTTGATATAACACACATTTACTTATAATGAACAGCAAACAATAATAAACATACATTTGATAAAACTGAAGGTAGATAATAAGACAACCTGTTAGCTTGCCTCCACCTCAGATAACATCCTACAAAGTCTGTTGTGTGAAGATAGCACCCATTATATCGATATCTGAGCATAATTCCAGGAATTCTAACCAAACATAACAAGCATAGTGAAACAGATAAAGAACATATTCTACCGACATACACCACAGGTGGTGGCCATTTACCCAGTGAACATTTTCTTGGCACTAAATACCAAATGACTGTGAGAACAGATTACTGCAGTAAACCTTGTATTTTTCATGACCTGACCTTGAATGTTTCTCTAAAAGTCTTTGTCAAAATATATCCATTCATTTAGGACTGAACACAAGAAACACTGTAACAACAAACAAATATAAATCTAATATAAGAATAGATTTAAGAGGATGATTATTCTTGATATTACTGTGCAATTGCAACAATGATGGAATTAAGTTCAACACTAACACATCAGATTTACAACATTAATAATAAACACTGTAGCTACATGTATCTAGTATTTATTTTAAACTAAATGATACTTCAGCTTTCCTTAGCGGTCACTCGCTCAGGGCATGAACTTGTATGCGGACCAAAGTATGTATACGCTTTTCTACATCTATCATACTAAATCTTGTTCCATGTTGCAGCTACTCAAGTGCAAGTCTATGTAAGTCAGTTTCCCTGAATACTTTCAGTGCTTTGATTCATTCAACAATACAGGCCTAGTAGACAGTATATGCCTAACCTGCCTGTTCAGTGTACAAAATGACAGCAACTACATACACTGTTCATAACTGAATGATTTTCTGCTCTGAAATAAAAAGTACTTGGTGTTGGATGCTCTACAAAACACAATGCTTACATTTCTTGGACATCTTTCTTCCACTGTAAGAAAGCTTATAAAACATAAGTTCATTTCGACCAGTTCATTTAATTTGTAAATGGACAGAGAAACAGAAAATCAGTCACTTCCTTAATTCATTACAACACAAAAGCAAACACAGTTTGTAATACTGGTAGCTATTTATTGCCAAAACTAAGAAATAATACAGAAAATGATGATTGTGTTCTTTCCTCCAGATTTTTCAGATGTGACTAGGTTGAGCAACTAACAGTTTCCACACACTGAAAGTAATAAAAATGTTCATTTAGAAACAACTCTGTTTGAAAAATGACCCACGAGACAAAAATAACAGCATAGTCTGAGATTCAGCAGTTTGTATCATAACTTTGTATTGTTTATATGTTTCAGACACATATACTAGCTAAAGGCTTCTGAAATCTGTCTGCTAACTTAATTTTCAATTTTATTATGATCCTTTTTGTATGCGCGGAAAATAAAATATGTTGTGTAACTGACAGTTGTACATTTACCTCTGTTGTCTGCACGGAATACTCGCTGGCATATCTATATCTTCATCAGTCTTCAATTGAATAAAAGTCATACCTTACCATTATCGAAGACAACAAATGTATATTGATACAGTAAAAATTGCAAGATAAAAATAAATTACAAATTCACTTAAATATAGTACGAGTAACCAGTAATGCAGTTTACTAAGTTTGGTATATGTTCCAGTCTACAGTCCCTGTAGAGTTACTGTTAATGTTTAGATAAAACAACCCAATTGCTACATGGTCTTTTAGACTCCTTACACTGTCTGACATCTGTTTCAGGGATAAATGACTACTGAGTGGTATGAAACCATCATATCTTATTGCAATGTTTTAAGATTTGTAAACAGAATTTAAGATCACATATCTCCTACACTAGCACATGGTTAAGTTATATATATAAGGTCAGCACATATAAATCTCAGCAGTATTAATCTACCATGGTTGGTCTTTTCTAAGACAGAGTGCTTCAATTTATTTGAATTGGAGGAGGCACAGTGGACCTCATTCATTATGTGACAATATATCATTCTTAACTTATTGACCAGAATTATGTCTGACACACAAAGCTTAAGGGTCTGAGATTTCCAACAAATGATATCAATCAAAATAACTTTGTTTAAAAATCTCTGTTAGCTAGTACATACTTCACATACAAAACTTGAAATTGTTTCTGAATGGGGTACTGAATTATTTGCAAGAAGGAAAACTAATAAAAGTACATTTTTAGATAACAGAGTGGCAGAAATCTACAGACTACAATTGAATTAGAAATCAAAGACAAATAATCCAATCACTTACTAGTACAAATGAGGTTTACTCAGACAGCCTTGACCTTACAAGGAAAACATACATTTGGTGTTCAATGATTAACAATTTGGAGAGCAGTTTAGTCTTGTTTGAATGGATCTTTAACAAGAAAAAACTCTGCAAATATAGTAGTCATTACCGGCAAACAATTTCCGACAGAAATCACTGACAATAGACTCATCAGGATAAATACTTAATTGGAATTCTAACAACAACAAAATATAAGTAAGGAGAAGTAGACAAAAAAGGCTAGAACACAAAGTGATGAGAAAAATCAGAGAGGTACAAGTTCTGTGTAACAATATATTAATGATCAATGGATTTAGGCCTGAAACATCAATTTTTATTATTGATAATAGTTTCTGACCGATATACTAAATTTACATGTAGATTATATAATCCTTGGATAAATAAATTAGTATACATAACTTATAAACAGCAGTTTGGATACCTCTGCGAAACACAGTAATCAAATGATTAAGAACTGTTTATGAATTGTTCTAGAACATTAAGAACAGTTCAAGATCTGTTCTTGATGGTTGTTTAAGTAGATTTGTACTTGAACTGTTCAAGAACACAGTTAAAGGACAGTTCTTGAATTTTCTAAATACTCATGAAGTTCTTGAATTTTCCTTTTAATGTCCCTTGTTCATGAAAACATACGTTCCTATAATATCCCACCACTGGTCTTAAATTATTTCAAAAACAATTTAAGAAGTCAAGAACATTTATGTTCTTTAAATGTTCTACTTTAGGTCTTGAATATATTTCTGAACAATTTAGGAACAGTATAAGAATTCTGTGTTCTTTAAATGTTCTACTTTTAAGGTCTTGAATATATTTCTGAACAATTTAGGAACAGTATAAGAATTCTGTGTTCTTTAAATGTTCTAATTTAGGTCTTGAATATATTTCTGAACAATTTAGGAACAGTATAAGCATTCTGTGTTCTTTAAATGTTCTAATTTAGGTCTTGAATATATTTCTGAACAATTTAGGAACAGTATAAGCATTCTGTGTTCTTTAAATGTTCTACTTTTAAGGTCTTGAATATATTTCTGAACAATTTAGGAACAGTATAAGAATTCTATGTTCTAAACATGTTCTGCCATTCTTCATGAACACATGATAATTTCTTGAAATATTCTTGAAATTTCCATGGAAATTTCAAGAAAAATTCTTGAACATTTATATTCAAGAACAGAAATTTTTCTTAAAAAGTCTCATTCTTGAATTGTTCTTCATTTATGCATATTTGTGCCAATTAACATTCTAGAATTGTACTTGGGGCACTTTACAATCAGTTCTTGAGATAAAGTACAAGAATCGTTCTGCTATTCTTGGAATTTTGGCAGGGGTAGCTTTAAGGTTCTAGTGGTTTTCTGTTTGCATGTGCACTTTCAACAACATGCAGTTATGATGCAAGATTCAGATCTGGCTGACATTTTGATTTTAAAAAATTCCTCACTGATCCATCATCTTTAAGATATCAGCCATCTTCATTAAAGGAAAAAAACAAACTTGAATCATGTTCCAAACTTTAAATTGTTAAGAAAAAATAAGTGCTTTATTAAAATGATTAATTGCATCGCCATCTTGTTAATAGCAGACATAATAACTTAACCATGCAACAAACTGATAGTCTCTAACATTACTAGCTTTCAGATGAAAATCCCCAACAGAACAGAATTTTATATTAAAGGGCATCGTGAATATTCATGGTCCAAAACTAGGATTCATTCTGAAGTAGGATTTACATGTTTTATATTATGTTGGTGTTGACCCTTAGGTGAGTGATAGATAAGATTTATAGATGTTCATTACAAGATTGCATTTTACCTTAATGAAAATTATAACAACTTGTCATCAATATCAGAATGCTATGACACATCAGAAACGGAGCAAAATTTATAATTACCCATGAAGCATCATGATGTTTCCTAAGTTACATTCAATTTCAAATTGGCCATATTTGACAACAAATACAACTTAATAATCAAGACTACATTATGAAAACACAAAATTATAAGATCAATTTTGAGCAGTCTCAACCATTATCTAATGTACATAGTTTTATACCATGATTTATAATACAGTGTAATAAGGGTAAGTTCTATCATAGAACAATACATGGGGATTTCTCAGCTTTGAATGATGCTATGAAAAATACAGCTTCATTAGAAATACCAGTTCATATAATGTCAAATATTGATTGTTCAGACATTAATCATCCATAAAAAATTAGTTTCCGCCACATTCATTCAAAATGGAACCATTTGCTAGAATATTTCAGATTTCATTCCCTCATAATTATTTGTGGCAACTAATTGTACATAAGAGACAAATCATGCATTGACAGTTGATTGATAGTTATAGTCTGTGAACACTTGCTTCATAAATTGGCTAAAATTCTACGGAACATTTCTGTAAGGACACAATTAGTAAGAACCAGCAGACACCAAATTCATAATTATATCCAGCCGTCAAAACTACAGTGAAGGATGACTAAGTACTTATGCACCAGCTTTAAAACTCATTGTCCAATACTGTGAAGGCCGTATTTAGAGAGCTTTTCTTATTGCAATCTCTTAAATCTATTTTCAAACCATTATGGCTTTCTTATCTGAAACTATCCTCAACATTACATGAACAAATGTGAGTTTTCAGAAGAAGGAAATTATCATCCAGGGGAGAAATGTAAAACTTACACAATTATCTATTCTATAATAGAAGTCTTCACATTGAACATACATCGGTAATTAAACCTTAGAAACAATAACTAGAGCCAGTTTAAGAGTGACAACGATGAAGCCCTTATGTAACAATGATCAAGCCTCTAAAATACTGTTTTCAGTTTTATTCAATTATTGGGAGACATGGAGAAAGTATTTAGTAGCAGACACTGTATGCAGATGAAGATTCTAGTTATACAGATCTAGTTTAAGTCAGTGAAACTATATTATAACAGTAACTGTTTCAACAATTCCAAAATGCTTTTTAAAGAGCAAGCTTCTCTAACACACTGATTGGAGGTTCAATTTCAGCTCTTTAAACTTCACAGTTAATTCAGATGTTACATGCAGTATCATATGCAACAAATAAATACTGACATTAAATTCATATTTACTAAAATAGATTCAAAATCTGCCTGACTAGCAATTTCCCTATTTGCATTAATATGGTGATTACTAACACAACTTGAGCAGTTCAGTTCCATTGCAGATATATAATATTCACCCTCTATGAAGGAATGTCACTTTAATTGCAACCAGTCAAATCTTTGCCACAAGACAATATAGATTAATTCAAAAGATAACATTCGAATTAAATGCTACACATAAGTATTCAAAAACCAATAAAATCGTATTTGAAAAGCAGAACTATTGATATTCTGAATCAAGAGGACCCTGATGCAGAAGTAATTGTTCCATCATTCTGGGATACAACGTTGAACCATTGAAAGCTTTTTCATCTGTCTGTATTCATCATTTGTAAAATTTCAAGTGTCATAAAGATGAGATTTAACTTAATGTCAAGGTCATCAAAAGATATCATTGATAATTACATCACATCCTTATAATCATCTTCCATCTCATTATACTGTTAGTATCAGACCAGGAAACATAGGTTCATTATATATATATAAGGACAGAGATTACCGGTAAGGTAAAAATCAAAGTACTGAAAGTACCCATGGAAACTGGACTTACAAAGACTTGCACTCACAGTAACATGGAATGGGAACTAGTTAAACATGTAGAAAAACATACATAGTACTTTGGTCTGCATCAAAATTCATGTGCAAGTGACTGCTATATTTGTACCAACCACATTTATAAATACTACATTGAAGCAATAAAAGTGTTTAGTACTATAATAGAGTTGTAATTGTTAACAATATGTTATGGGAAGATTCAATTTGCCTGTTACTGAGCTGAGCCACAAAACAATACAATTAATCAGAACATATTAATTAAGCCTTCAAGAAGCACACAACAGTAGTAAGAGTTCACATTACAAGTGACCCTTCAGATGACTCAACACAATGGGAGCTCACATTAATTAATTCTACATGGAGGGTTATCGACATTTTGTGTCAAATTTTCATAAACATTAATAATACAAGGAGTTCACATTAATTGATCCTTCAAAAGAATCAAACCAAGAATTAAATTTAAAATACATTGATATTTTGGGTAATTTAGACAGCTATTCTAAATAAACCATATACTTCTTCCTAACATCAATAAATAAGAATTAAAGGATAAATTCATGTTAGAATTACAAGTATCAAAGATATAAAATACATGTAGTATATAGAGGATAAGTACCTGCATCTTTCTACAACAAGATAATAAGCTTGAGACTTTAGTGAGTTTAAACCCGTAGAATATTTATAGAGAAATTTCAGAAGAATAATAATGCCCCTGAGCAGCCATTGAGTACATATACTTCTAATTATGTATGCCAAATTATTATTTTTATTTATTTTAGTGGAATCATTAATTATCAGATAATAACCAACCAAAGTACATAAAATATTATTTTTTAAACCACTTACTTTAAGTTGTTTATACACTTTAATTTCCTAACTAAACAACAAATTAATTAATTACTACATGAATTTTAGGAAAAAAGCCACAAGTGGCAAATAAACTGCTACAGACACTTTTTATATTAATCATATATCATATCAGAGAAATAACTAAGTACCAATGTACAAACAAAATACACATGGTCCTAATTAGCAGATGATTAATTATAGAACAAAAATACATACAATGTCTGAAAAGCTCAATCTATTTCCAATGATCATGCAACAAATAATTGGAGAAACTGTGAAACTAAAATTGTTACTGACTCATGATTATTTTTACCTCCAACATGGAAGAGTACTCTCATGGTGTCCATCACACAATTAATTACAAATTTATTGTGTTTAACACACTGGTGGCAATAAGTTGAAAAGTTCATACAAAATTTACGGTCCCTTAAATCGGTCAAGTGACTTTTTCACATGACTACCAGTGAGCAAATTGCATTATTAGCCCCAAATCTAATGATTTCCGCCCCAATCCTTTTGGATTTCAGGTTATTTTACGACCATTCAGACAAACTCAATTTCTATAAAATTAATACAACAGGAAGAAACAGGATTGAAAACAGCTTATTAACGGCAAGTATTATATAATAAACCACAAGTTCAAACTATCAATTGCTATAATATCCCTTTTTTAGTACAAATATGCTGAAAATACAAAATGGTACTTAAAATCAAGTTTTGAAAGTGGACATTTTTATAGAATTAAAATACAAACATTAACTTACCATGAAGTTATTCCAACTATTTAGATAATGTTCCACTCTTGTGTAACTCCAAACACATAATTAGAATTCAATATTAAAGTAGTCAACTATAATGAAAAATTAAGGAAACAAATATTGTGAAATTCTTCCTTTGCAGTTTCAATCTTGTTGATAAAACATTGCAATATTCATTAGAAATTTTGAAATCCTTGGAACAGCTTTTTACATCATAAGTCAGAGCTGAAGCTGATTTAGATCCAAACGGAAAAAACCCTCTTATAACATCATTTCAAGTCTTCAGAGTTTTAACATTCCTCAATACTTGATACATACAATATTCCAGCTATATCATCAATTCCTGGTTGCTGGTACAGCACCTAGTCACCATTAATAAAATCACACCTTGAAACAAAGCCTACTAGGCTTATCACAACAATGCCAGCAAATAATCCTATGAAAATATTTTCATACAAAAATAATCAGGAAAAGGTTCTGCCACCTTGTAGTGGTACAGGTAACAAGAATGAATCCATACATCAAACACAGGATACGTCAGAAATCAGCAGAGGCTCCGTCTTGGATATTGCCAATTAGTAAAATCATTGACGAGTAGACAGTATCGGAAACAAGATAAGCATATTGACGCCCATCTTACATGCCCAACTATAGAAAAAAGGAGAAGAATACCGCTTCTATTGTCAGCATTTATACAATACCAGTAATGTAACCAAGACAGCAGTTGGTGCAATTTCAAATAATCAGACAATTTAACCACACAGTAACAATAGTAACTTTACTGACTATCATCACAGTAGTGCAAATAACTCTGACTAGAGATTCATCGACGCTGAAGACAGCTTAATGTCCTTATATGGAAAGCACTCCAGCAAGGAGTGGGGACAGCATGTCCTGATACTTTTCACGATGTAGATAAAGCCTGTCATACATAATGGAAGAGGTAATATAAGATAAGGCAAGCACACTTGATCAGAGAAAGTGAATCAGCCAAAATATCAGAGCATCGAAATTAACCAGTATCTTGAAGTGAATTCAGACATTAAATTAATACTGGTAAAATAAAAAGCTCGGTATTTGTGACTTACATATCAATTTACTACAAGAGTGCCAGGTCACAAAATACGCCCATCAAATGGTTTGGGATACTATGAGTAGCAAATTAGTAGCTGGTGCAATAGGGATCTCATGCCCATAAACATTTCCACCAATTATGATGAAGATCACTTTATGATTGGTTGATTTAAAGGGCAGACACTGCATTTTTAGTAAATTTATCAAGGGGCATTACTTAGATGTGGCAGGGATGATTGCACTAGTTATCAAACTTGACTGAGATGTCATGCCCATAAACATTCCACCAAGTTTGATGAAGATCGGTTTGTCGACTTAGAGGGTGGACACTGCTTTATTAGTCAATTTTCAATATACAAGGGGCATATTTTCACAAAGTTTAGTGAAGATTGGTTGATAACTGGTAAACTAATAGAGCGGACACTGTTTTTTTAGTCAATTTTCAATGTATCAAGGGGCATAACTCGAAAGAACCTGGCGTGATAAGGCTGGTTTTCAAACATTACCGAGATCTAATGCCTATAAACATTTTGACAAAGATCGGTTGATATTTGGTCGACTTAGAGAATGGACACCGCATTATTAGTCAATTTTCTTCAACTCATAAAGGCCTGGTTATCGATCTTGGCCGAGATCTCATGGCAATAAACATTTTCAACAAGTTTGGTGAGGATCCGAGTAAAACTGTTTGAATTAGAGAGCGGACAACCTGCCCGCAAACACGCCCGCCACAGGTGTTCCGATAATACGACCCTTTTTTTCAAATGTGCGTATAAAAATGAAAACAAAACTAATTGCGATAGACCCGAAATAAGAATGATTTAATTGAAGTTTAATATTAAAAGTTAATGCAACAAAATGCATAAATAATAACATTTGTAAAATTTTAATAGATAGTTATTCACTTAAATTCTACATTACAGATCTGATTTGATATTGCATGGAAATATTAAAATACATTTCAAATTTTTTTTAATGATTTATTCTTACAAGGATAATCATGGGTCTGTTGTTTTTTCAAATCTTATACTTGTTTGTTGTTGCGCATGAAAATTGTGTCTAAAATAGAATGAGATTTGATTGAGACGATAGTGCTGTCTGAATTCAGTACATGTGCAGTCAAACCTGTGTTAGCAGCTACCTCCAAATAACAGCCATCCTGTGAACAAAGGCCAGTTTATTAAAAGAAATTGTTATTTTAAAAAAAATGACCTCCAAATTAATAAGGGCAACCTGTCAATAAGGTGACATTTTGTCTTACCCCAGGGTGGCCTTTGTTCACAAGTTGGTCTGTATTACAGTGCTGTTTGAGTTCTATAACTTGAATACTATGTATATCATACATATACAAATTCTTGAAAATTTGAATTAGAGACTATATCAAGTTTGAAGTGCATTAGACTGGTTGTGATAATACTGAAAATTGAATCTACAAGAAACAGAGGAAGAAAGTGAATCTAAAGATGGTTGGATCATGATATTATTTTTATTATTCTATATGAGACATTATGGGTGTAACTATAATGTTGATACTTAGACCACACCTTATCATACAGGCTGTAAGGTAAAGTCAAGAACTCATGAAAGAAACCATTCAACACACCAGAAAATGTTTTTTAAATTTAGACCCTTGATGTTTGATCTGTCAGTATAACTGCCATGGTTACACCCATCTACATACCTGTAACCTACATACCTACTTAATGTAATCTATCTTGTCAAGTGAGAACTACAATTCTGATAAAATTATACCATTTTACATGGCTTGTAATATTCTGGGTAAGATAAATCAATCAGAACTTACATACCGTATGTATGATGAAACTTGTTTAAGTTATCAGTGATTTCACATAGAAGATATTAAACTAGAAATGATTGGATGATGCTGATAAACACTATAATATTATGGTCTTAAGTAATTAATAGAAACACAATTCAATATTTTTAATATTCAACAACTCAATTCTGTTGTTTTTTTCAGCAAGTATACAACTGGAATGTATTTCCGTTCCTTGATTTCAAAGGTGTTTTCATAGGTGACAGAGCTTACAAAAGGTTACAGGTATTATGTCCAATTGAGAATAGGAGACTTTAATAATGGCTTAGGAAAACTCTGTATCAATAATAAGTAAATCATGTTTTATACAGCCATATTGACAGGGTGGATAAAATAAGTGTTTAATTGAACAATTAAGATAGGGTGGATTACAGATGTATTTAATTGAACAATAGTAATGACATGGGGTGACAGAAGTGTCTACTTGAACAATAATACATGGGGTAACAGATGTGTCTACTTGAACAATAATACATGGGGTAACAGAAGTGTCTACTTGAACAATAATACATGGGGTAACAGAAGTGTCTACTTGAACAATAATACATGGGGTAACAGATGTGTATAATTGAACAATAATACATGGGGTAACAGATGTGTCTACTTGAACAATAATACATGGGGTAACAGAAGTGTCTACTTGAACAATAATACATGGGGTAACAGAAGTGTCTACTTGAACAATAATACATGGGGTAACAGATGTGTCTACTTGAACAATAATACATGGGGTAACAGATGTGTCTACTTGAACAATAATACATGGGGTAACAGAAGTGTCTACTTGAACAATAATACATGGGGTAACAGAAGTGTCTACTTGAACAATAATACATGGGGTAACAGATGTGTCTACTTGAACAATAATACATGGCGTAACAGATGTGTCTACTTGAACAATAATACATGGCGTAACAGAAGTGTCTACTTGAACAATAATACATGGCGTAACAGATGTGTCTACTTGAACAATAATACATGGCGTAACAGATGTGTCTTCTTGAACAATAATACATGGGGTAACAGATGTGTCTACTTGAACAATAATACATGGCGTAACAGATGTGTCTACTTGAACAATAATACATGGGGTAACAGATGTGTCTACTTGAACAATAATACATGGCGTAACACTGATGTGTCTACTTGAACAATAATACATGGGGTAACAGATGTGTATAATTGAACAATAATACATGGGGTAACAGATGTGTCTACTTGAACAATAATACATGGGGTAACAGAAGTGTCTACTTGAACAATAATACATGGGGTAACAGAAGTGTCTACTTGAACAATAATACATGGGGTAACAGATGTGTCTACTTGAACAATAATACATGGGGTAACAGATGTGTCTACTTGAACAATAATACATGGGGTAACAGAAGTGTCTACTTGAACAATAATACATGGGGTAACAGAAGTGTCTACTTGAACAATAATACATGGGGTAACAGATGTGTCTACTTGAACAATAATACATGGCGTAACAGATGTGTCTACTTGAACAATAATACATGGCGTAACAGTAGTGTCTACTTGAACAATAATACATGGCGTAACAGATGTGTCTACTTGAACAATAATACATGGCGTAACAGATGTGTCTACTTGAACAATAATACATGGGGTAACAGATGTGTCTACTTGAACAATAATACATGGCGTAACAGATGTGTCTACTTGAACAATAATACATGGGGTAACAGATGTGTCTACTTGAACAATAATACATGGCGTAACACTGATGTGTCTACTTGAACAATAATACATGGGGTAACAGAAGTGTGTAATTGAACAATAAAGACTAACTGGAGTGTTTTAAAGTGTCAAAATTAGTCTAATTGACAGTGTGGATTACAGAACAGTGAAATAAACAACTACTGGAGTGTTTAAATGAAGAATATTGACTGTGTTCATTACTGAAGTGTTTAAATAAGCCACAATGAAGGTGTCAATTACTGAAATGAACCATTCTGACAGTGTTCATTACTGAAGTATTAAATGAACCATTCTGACAGTGTTCATTACTGAAGTATTAAATAAACCATTCTGATAGTGTTCATTACTGAAGTATTAAATAAACCATTCTGATAGTGTTCATTACTGAAGTATTAAATAAACCATTCTGACAGTGTTCATTACTGAAGTATTAAATAAACCATTCTGATAGTGTTCATTACTGAAGTATTAAATGAACCATTCTGATAGTGTTCATTACTGAAGTGTTTCAATGAACCATACTGATAGTGTTCATTACTAAAGTGTTTCAATGAACAATATTAATAGTGTTCATTACTAGAGTGTTTCAATGAACAATGTTGACAGTACTGCTGAACAAAATGTTTAAATTATAGGCACTCGATTCCGTGATTTTTATACGTTTACAGACGTTATTTTTCAATTTCACTCATCAAACAATGCAAATCTGTGGAAAGAAAAACCAAGAAATCGAGTGCCTATGGTTTAAATGAGCCATAATGGCAATAATATGAATATCTAACATTATCCCGGATGTTATTATAACTTTAATCAAGCCATCTTGGCAAGGTTCAAACAGTTATAATCCACACAGAGAAAGTGATTTGTCAACTTTCTACCATTATAGATGTTGAAATATAGAAGGCTACCATCAATCATATATAGATAACTTTGATTAATCTTTGTCCATTTGGGAGTGTGGTACACTCCTAATTTGGGACGGTATACTATTGATGAGGCATGATTACCATAGGATGTCCACCAAATAATAACATTGGTTCCAAGACAAGTTTTTTCTCGGAAATAACGAAGACAGAATTGATTCACAAATTGTCATGGTAGGAAACAGATACTGTCACAGTATTATCACATCAGTAATACATTTAGTATCTCTATGTTTCAAATATATCTTGTTCTGTGACATTTGTATAAGAAGAAAGCAAAGTTAAGACGACCATTTTTATTGCCAGCCAGTTATCTTAGGAAATGTAATCAGAGCATAAAACTACCATATACCCAATACTAATCAATAAAAATAACCCCTGACAAAAATATGACATGGAAATAATGGTTGAAACCTTTTTTCTTGTAATGCTGATGATCAAATATATCTTGTATGTTGTAGTCAATCATTTTCCAGTATTACATGGTGTAAATATACTTTCTTCAGATCTATAACAAACTTTGCTGGTTTGTAAAGTTTTAAAACATCTCAGCCATAAACAACAAAAAACGTATCTCAAGCATAAACAACATAAACCATATCTCAAGCACAAACAACATAAACCATATCTCAAGCACAAACAACATAAACCATATCTCAGTCACTAACAACATAAACCATATCTCAAGCACAAACAACATAAACCACATCTCAGTCACTAACAACATAAACCATATCTCAAGCACAAACCACATGAACCATATCTCAAGCACAAACAACATAAACCATATCTCAAGCACAAACAACATGAACCATATCTCAGTCACTAACAACATAAACCATATCTCTGTCACAAACAACATAAACCATATCTCAGTCACTAACAACATAAACCATATCTCAAGCACAAAAAACATAAACCATATCTCAGTCACTAACAAAGTATCATGGGAACTACTAGTTAAAAGTGGTTACATTTAAAAAATTAATGTCAAATCAGTTCCTACAAGTATTTGTATCAATTTCCCTGCATGAATCAATGAAATGGGTTCTCATCAATTAAAGAGTCAATTCAATCACTGAAATCTGTTCTCATCAATTAAAGAGTCAATTCAATCACTGAAATCTGTTCTCATCAATTAAAGAGTCAATTTAATCACTGAAATCTTTTCTAATCAATTAAAGAGTCAATTTAATCACTGAAATCTGTTCTCATCAATTAAAGAGTCAATTCAATCACTGAAATCTGTTCTCATCAATTAAAGAGTCAATTTAATCACTGAAATCTGTTCTCATCAATTAAAGAGTCAATTTAATCAATGAAATCTGTTCTCATCAATTAAAGAGTCAATTCAATCACTGAAATCTGTTCTCATCAAATAAAGAGTCAATTTAATCACTGAAGTCTGTTCTCATCAATTAAAGAGTCAATTCAATCACTGAAATCTGTTCTTATCAATTAAAGAGTCAATTCAATCACTGAAATCTGTTCTCATCAATTAAAGAGTCAATTTAATCACTGAAATCTGTTCTCATCAATTAAAGAGTCAATTTAATCACTGAAATCTGTTCTCATCAATTAAAGAGTCAATTCAATCACTGAAATCTGTTCTCATCAATTAAAGAGTCAATTTAATCACTGAAATCTGTTCTCATCAATTAAAGAGTCAATTTAATCACTGAAATCTGTTCTCATCAATTAAAGAGTCAATTCAATCACTGAAATCTGTTCTCATCAAATAAAGAGTCAATTTAATCACTGAAGTCTGTTCTCATCAATTAAAGAGTCAATTTAATCACTGAAATCTGTTCTCATCAATTAAAGAGTCAATTCAATCACTGAAATATGTTCACATCAATTAAAGAGTCAATTCAATCACTGAAATATGTTCTCATCAATTAAAGAGTCAATATTTAATCACTGAAATCTGTTCTCATCAATTAAAGATTCAATTTAATCACTGAAATTTGTTCTCATCAATTAAAGAGTCAATTCAATCACTCAAATCAGTTCACATCAATTAAAGAGTCAATTCAATCACTCAAATCAGTTCACATCAATTAAAGAGTCAATTTAATCACAGAAATTAGTTCAACAAAAGTTTGTGTCAATTTCTTGGCATGAATCACTCAGCAGTGGAGGGTGAGTGACCTTGTGGAGTCAAAATGTCTTCAACCAAATTGTCACAGAAAAAACATGTGCATGTCAACCGTTTAAACATGAGGTCTGTAGATCACTGACCTATTATACTCACACAATTTAGCTATAAGCAAACTGGCCAATCATTAGAAAAGGACCTTTGATTGCATGCACGATGATGTCAGTCAAATCACAGTCAATAATTCTGTAATCTAATCACACAGCTCACTGCTAAGACTTCTATATACTAAGACATAAAGCACTACATCAACAAAATCAAATAAAATACTTTGATAAATTATAAGAAACTTACTAATATTCCAACTACTATACCTCAAGTGCTACCATGTATTCCAATGATGAAGTTTAAGAGTTTTGATTCCACCAAGCAATGATCATGAGTAATAAAATGAATATACTCTCATGATTAACATTGTTATGAGATCTCATGACGATGTCACTAATGTTCTGAATAGTACTTAATAATTATTTAAGCCGCTCATTATATCATGAAGAAAAAATTGATTATTCTGGTCGGACAAAAAGTCCAAACAAATGAACAGTGAATAAGAATTGAGGCTGAGACCATGGACTAAGACAGATATATGGCAGTCATTCATCATGCTAACATTGAATACAATATATTTATACCAGGAACTTTAAATTATTGATGACTACAATGTAATTCAAGTTTGATAGTATGCTTCATCAATACATCAGATCCTTTCAAAACTGCCAACACTTTGGGGACGAGGGGGATAATTAACTGTACAATTAAGTTTTCAATTTCAAATTTGAATTATTCATTGGGAACCTTGAAATAATGAACTAAAACTAAGACCTTGGTATTTTGGTATTTGCATTCACAAAAATAGGTCTATTTCCAACATATAAATATAATAGTACTTAAATCATTCATAGAATAAGGCAAATACAAGGACAATGACAATTTTTACTTGGAGAGAATGTCACCAATGACATGTGAAAAGTATTGTTCAGAGTAATTCATGTATGGTTGCTATAATATTAACACAATATCATAAGGACATAAAGTTAATTGTGTTTAATCTCTAGTGCTTTATCCAAGACAATTAGTTAAATGTTTGTGAACATAGGACTACACATAGTCCTAAATTCATAAAGCAAGGTCAATATACTGATATTGTCATATTAATTCATGACATCATATGTCAATATCTGAATGTTGTCCTAATTCATTATATCATGTGCCAATATCTCAATATCGTATGTCAAAATCTCAATATTGTCCTAAATTCATGATATCATGTGTCAATATCTCAATATTGTATGTCAATATCTCAATGTTGTCCTAATTCATGATATCATGTGTCAATATCTCAATATTGTATGTCAATATCTCAATATTGTCCTAATTCATGATATCATGTGTCAATATCTCAATATTGTATGTCAAAATCTCAATATTGTCCTAATTCATTATATCATGTGCCAATATCTCAATATTGTATGTCAAAATCTCAATATTGTCCTAAATTCATGATATCATGTGTCAATATCTCAATATTGTATGTCAATATCTCAATGTTGTCCTAATTCATTATATCATGTGCCAATATCTCAATATTGTATGTCAAAATCTCAATATTGTCTTAAATTCATGATATCATGTGTCAATTTCTCAATATTGTATGTCAATATCTAAATATTGTCCTAATTCATGATATCATGTGTCAATATCTCAGTATTGTATGTCAATATCTCAATACTGTCCTAATTCATGATATCATGTGTCAATATCTCAGTATTGTATGTCAATATCTCAATACTGTCCTAATTCATGATATCATGTGTCAATATCTCAGTATTGTATGTCAATATCTCAATACTGTCCTAATTCATGATATCATGTGTCAATATCTCAATAGTGTCCTAAATTCATGTCAATATCCTAATACATTTCTTTAAGTGATAAATTCACATTGTAAAACTGACAAGGACAAATCAAGACATCATAATGATTTCTAAACATTGTGATTATACAATTAATTAGCAATTAGGTAACAGGTATCTGATCAAAACAATCATATGATTACATGACATGTTGTACTTGAAATATAACAGTGTCTGATCATGGAATTTCTTTGCAGATAATTGAAAAGCTTCAAAGATTGTGTACGAGATATATCAGTCATAAATCTGATTTTTCATTGAGTATTTTGTTAACAAAGATTATGAGGCCAGTTCAGACAGATCAGTAGAGAGAATTAATTGTAGGCAATGGAGGTCTTCAAAATATTCTGCAATTCATGGCTCCATAAGTCTCTAAGCCACAGTAACATAATCCAACCCTGTTTTAATTAAGTAATCAATCAATGTACAAGTCAATTTTACAATTGATTTACATGCCAGTAAGACAACTCCATGGATGGTCATGACTTGATATAGCTTGTTTTATTCCGGTGACAACAGAATCTTGTTCCCAGTCATCCCTATCAATCATCTTAAACTGTATCGAGTTGCTAACTTCCAAAATTCTAGCAAAAACTCATACCTCACTATCTTCAGAAAATCATTATTCAATTGCATGGAAAATAAATACAGCCAAAGATTCACATTTACATGACAAATTGTCAGAACATAACAACCAGTTGGATCAACATCTGCAGATATAAATGCTGGATTTATAAGAGCAATCAACAGTTTTTGTTATAATAATTCAATTTTAATGTAATTATTTAATGGGATGATTGTAATTATTGGTAAATTTTAATTACTTCGCTTGAAGAAATTATCGAAATAGATTCTTCTTCACTTCCAGTATTCAATAAAAAACAAACATCTAAGAAGATTAGCTTATTCTATCACTTGTGTAAGAAACATAAAACCAATGTTGATTGTATTAGTTTGTCACATTGTAATATAAGATATGTAATGAATTAAGACATAATCTCCAAATAAGGCCATCAAGGCTTTAAGGCTAGCTGTAGTTTTATCATTCTTAAAACTGGAGTCAATTACTGGATAGCAACATTTAAAGACTTCAGAACAGCTAGGTGATATACCATCCTGAGCTCTAACTAAGTCCTTTATTATCATTTAGTGATGAAAGCTGCCACCCAACAAGACTCTGACACCTCTTAAATAACTTAGAGATCTAATGTAACACCAGTGCTTCACCTCTCTCATATATTCCTTATTATCAATTTATTGTTCATGATTGATATTGAAGGGGAACATCATGGAGCAGCTAGATTATTTATGGTCAGTAAACAGAGCAAGACGCAGAGAGAGAGATTTATTTTAAGGAAAAAGTCTATCATATATTTTTAAAAACATGACAATAAGCAACAATGCTACATTATAAAAGAATTAAACATAAACTTTACTTGTAACACACACCAAAACCAGGAAAAACACAAAAAAAGAAAATATAATTTTTACTGCAACGATTCAGGTACCCTACAGTTCGGTTCGAATTCTGGAAATTATAACCTTCTAAATTGTCACATATTCGTTTTAAATATATATATTCAAACTTTGGTGATTTGTTGCAGTCCTGAATCCGTGAATGCATGTGTAATTATTCATAAAGGTAACAAAAGTGAATATAATTAAAATATGTAAAGGTGCAATAAGGTAACAAATAAGAAGGAACACCCATGACATTGTATCTCTGAAACAAAAATCCTTAAAACAGATAGTTAGTAACTTAATGAATCAATTTAAGTATAAATTAACTTTTGAATACTTCTTTTAAAACATTATGTATCTATTTGGCAAGAATCTGTTTTGCAGTGGTCACTCTCCCTATTATATTAATGCCCATAAATAACTTAAGATAGTAATACATCAGCTTAAAGAGGGGAAAGTTTGAGCCAAAGAAAACACCAACATTTCAGCAAAATGATAGGTTTAAAATGAAACTTCTGAAATATGTTTTATAATGCACATAATATAGATTAAATATTTTGTCAAATGTTACACTAAAACACGAGGCACACGAGCACTATTATCAGTAACATTCATACCATGCGATTCAAGTAATGTATATAGAGTAAACAGATTCAAATTTGATTCAAAACAAACATTGTTATAAATTTCATTTCAGTGTCCTAAATATAAAACAAATACAAATTGTAAATTATAATTTATTTATTAAGTGTTAACATTAGGTAACAACACTTTTTCCTTCCCACAAAGTAAAGTATTTGACAACAATTACGGTAGTCTTAGTGCTCTGTTTTTTTCACGAATGTTAAAATTTCATTTAATCACAGGACTGAAAAGTTATTTTATACTGAGTCAAATCAATATAAGCAAATATCTCTCATTGGAATAAATAAAAATATACAAGATTAGTATTTGCAAAACTTCAAGGTTTGCCAACAGATATTGATATCAATACATAGTGTTACTCTTGGCCGGTAACTCACATACAGCATAACTACCGACAAGTTTCCAATAATACAATCATATTTTCGGAGACGGTTAATAAGGTTTCTACACTTTATTTCTGTTTTATAGTACCTAAATGTCTTAAAAGACCAAAGTCAATTACGATATGTCTGATTCGTAGACGGACCAAACTTAACCCCAAAACAAATCTACTCCACAGCCACCAGCATTCATCATTGATAAAACCAACATCAAGTTTGGTTCTCAATATCATATCATAGCAAATTTATAATTATAGTTGAATCCTTGTAGATACTTTCTAACTTATTCTCTTTTATTTTTATAAGTCAAGATATTATGCATTTGATATTCATAAAAGATATTCTAACAAAATTACTAAATGTTGTAAAAATAATGAGGAAAACGATTCAAGAATTTGTCTTAGATATTTAACATTAAATAAACATATATATCTAATAATAGATAATCATTAATGGACCAATTAATTATTATGTCCTCTATCACAAATAATAAAGTGAACTTCATTTAAAACCTAAATTGATGAAACAAACATGATTATGGAGGTCAATACGACAGCTCTAGGTTAGTACAGACACATTGTACATTAAAGAATTTGACTAACAAAAGACCTTCCGCATTCACAAACCAAAAGCTGATTCAGCTGCATATTAAATTTTCAAAAACTAAAAGAATATATCCACTATTCACTAGTGATTCACAGTCATGAATATCAAACCAGTAAATGGTTACTTCAAGACAGGCAACATGATTCTTTGTAAGTTATATTCTCATACAAAATATACATAAATAATACTTGGAATATATCAATAGTAAAAATTGAATATAGTCATATATTTTGGTATACATTTTATATGACGCATTAGGCAATATAGTGTGATGAAAACATTATTACCAGAATATGATAGAACAATTTATTGATGGATATATACGAGATGAGAATATCTGTAAAATAAGTAATAACATCACGCAATATGCACTCAAACTATTTACAGTTGTAATAATCCTGGCATTGAATTTATCCGACTAGATTTAGTCGGTAGTATTATAAGATAGAAAATAGAGGCATTATGTCTCATCTTCTGTATAAAAATGTCCAAATAATTACATGAGAAAACATAAAAGCCATAATGAAGATCTATAGCCTCAACTAACATGAGGGCCATGATGCTACTCTGATACTTATTTGACCGAACTGTGCTTAAGACAAATTAAGGTCATTGTTTTAATAAGAACATTAATTTTTAAAAATTTGACATAGAATATTTAAACACAGTCTGGATATATAACTAAAATACTGTGGAATCATTAATTTCGTTGGGTTCAATTTTCGTGGTTTATACTAAAAAGGCTACTTCGGGGGACATAAATTCGTGGATTTTGATTTTTGAAAAGAAATGCGTTATCTCCGCATTTGAATTCGTGGGGATTTGATTTCGTGGATGAGTCGAACCACGAAATCCACGAAATTAAATCCCCAACGAAAATTAATGATTCCACAGTATAGGAAATACCAGCAAATAATAAATACTGTAAGATTGATGAAAACAAGACCACATGGGCGTGTTTACTGGTGACATGTAGTTACAGTGTGATCATAACAATTAAGGCAATTAGCTTATTACTTAATAGGACCATATCAATTAGGATTTTTTTAATTGATTATTCAGGACCATATCAAGTTCAACTGATATTACTTAGGACCATGATCAATTAAGGAGTTTAATTGATTATTCAGGACCATATCAATTAAGGAGTTTAATTGAATATTCAGGACCATATCAATTAAGGAGTTTAATTGATTATTCAGGACCATATCAATTAAGGAGTTTAATTGATTATTCAGGACCATATCAATTAAGGAGTTTAATTGATTATTCAGGACCATATCAATTAAGGAGGTTAATTGAATATTCAGGACCATATCAATTAAGGAGTTTAATTGAATATTCAGGACCATATCAATTAAGGAGTTTAATTGATTATTCAGGACCATATCAATTAAGGAGTTTAATTGATTATTCGGGACCATATCAATTAAGGAGTTTAATTGAATATTCAGGACCATATCAATTAAGGAGTTTAATTGAATATTCAGGACCATATCAATTAAGGAGTTTAATTGAATATTCAGGACCATATCAATTAAGGAGTTTAATTGAATATTCAGGACCATATCAATTAAGGAGTTTAATTGATTATTCAGGACCATATCAATTAAGGAGTTTAATTGATATTGCTTAGGACCATGATCAATTAAGCTCCCCTAAGATATGCCTTGTTTAGAGTTTGGTTTATTATAAATGCATATTAAACTTTTTACTAGAGTTAATAATGATAACTTTTTGTGAAAGAATCACAAATATAGCAAAATTATAACAAAAATTTAGGTTTATCAATATGGATAGATATAAGACTCTTAAAAAAAAAAAATACTTAAATATTCTTTTATTATGGTTGTTCAATTTCCCTTAACACAGTAAACCCATGTATGTATAAGATAAAAGAAACAACAATAAACATTCTAAAATGGCTAAACATTTCAAATGAACAAACAAATTTTCCATACACTAATGCATCCGTTGCACTTAATGTCATTATAGGTTCCTATATTGCACCAGTTAACCGATGATTTCTTTATTAATATCCGGTGAACATTTCCATTGTAAACAATTAATGGACTTTTTAATGTTTAAAAACACTTACCTATCATTTGTGTTATGTAAGACAAAAAATCTATTCCTTTTAATTGTAAATTGTCTTTGTATCCCAGAATGTTTATGCACAAAGTCTATATATCTTCCGTAGCAATATCTGGAAAAGATTAAAACAATCCATTATTTATCAGCTTCATGCAATCATGTTTGTCTGTGAAACATCAGTCTTCTTTGAACATAATGTTAAAATATGGACATCTTTAACCATAATAGGAACATAATCCTAGCAGTATAAACAATTTTCAGCTAACTTGATTTTATTTTAAATATACAGTACAACCTCTCCAGACCTGTCAGCTCTCTCGAGCAACAACTTCCCTTCAACAACAGCATGATTTTCCCCACTGCGAAATTCAACTATTAATCTAACCTCTTTATGGCAACAACCTCTCAACAACAATATAATTTTGCTTCTCCAAAAGGGTGTTGCTTTGAAGAGGTTGTACTATCAAATAAGCGTCACCAGAACTGGTAATAAATATCTAACAAATAATTGCAACAACAAAAGGTGAACAATTGCCACCATAAACACCCAAAATATGGTTTAAAATGAAGAAGTACAAAAAGCAACAACAAAGGGCAAAACATAGAAGTTGGTTTATTTTTAGAGTCATCTTTACCTTCCCTTTGAAACAGATTGTAAACTATAGCTATGAATCATTATATGCAGACTGTCCACTCAATTTTCTGAGTATCTGTGTTTTAAGGTAACAGAAGAAATGGAATTACTTTAATGATTTATGATTGATGACGCCAATCCATCACGCACAGTCTATGAAAATATCTTTTTACACATCAAAAGGTTGACAAAAAATTAGTTTACTTCCATGGTGTCTGAAAAGGATTTGTCACAGACATTGGGTAATGGCTTTTTTAAAGAGACAGAAAAAGCTATTTCTAGAAAAAATAAAACCAAAGACTCCCATAAGGAAAAGTTATTCACACAGGAATGTAAATGTGTACATGTAGAAAAGAAGAAAAAAAACACAGATTCAAAGCTTTTCCAACATGATATACTGTATGTTCCAATTGATAACTCTGAGTAAAAGATCAGATAATTAAGGTCTTAATGAAAATTATGTGCAATTACACAGTGCATCAGATTGTATTTATTGTTAAAGTTGTTGTATAGTCCCTTGTTAAAAAATTAAAAAATACATGTATTAATTTCTGCAGACATATAATTATGGTGACCATTATTTATCAATTTAATTTTGATACTGTCTTTTTGCATCTTTTTACTGTGAACTTTCATTAAAATAAATTACATTGAATTTAATCTTAGAAAAATAAGTTATTCCTATAGACTTCAATGGAAAATTAGAAGGTTAAACAGCTTGAAGGATTGTCATTGTTTTTCTCACGGTTAATCATTTTCTGTCATGGAAACCCCTTTCCAAAATATGTTTCCCCCGATTTCGAGATAAAATTTTTGACAGTAGTTAAAGTTCCTTATTCATGTATAAGAGCAAGACAATAGAAAGAAGAACACATGCACAGAAATGAGAGAGACACAATGACTGATGACCCACATGATCAGGAAGTATGAAAATGTAATTAGAACAATAGCACTTTAACACTTAAATGAGAAGTCTGTCTTGATTGATTAAATAATGAAAGGATAAAGTATTCATAGAATGAACAAAAATTCAAATATCAACAAATGAAGCAATGTTAGTCTGCATGCAAAAGAAAAACAACAACATTTTTTTGTTTTTTATTTAACAATTTTTATGTTAGCCACTCTACTACTTCCTTTATTGACGAGTCTGCATGATTGTGCAAGCAAAGCAGAATCTAAAAAGGACCTTTGTTGTGATCACAAGTTTGTAATTAATGATCAGTACCTTTTTTGCAATCAAGCTTAGCATTTTAACAATCTGTAATATCTGTAATCAGACTTGAAATGTCTCCAGATTTCCTTCTTCTTAGTCAGTGTGATTAAACCTTACCATTGTGTTCTCAGCTAATACAATCTAACATTTGAATAGATTTAATCATAACTCATTTCTATAGGTTTTCACTTCACAACAATAGTTTATTCATGGATCATACAATAGTGCCATCCTTTTTTGGGGGATGATTTATTCCCTAAATATATAGCATCTCACACAAACAGCTCTGTTACACAGATTAATATCATCATATAAGATTTTCATATGAAGAAACTTATTATTCTCTGGCACAGCTAGGTCATGGTGATACCAGATATACATGTATAAGACTGACATTTAAGGTTACACATGTTTGTTTTTGTCTTTGCACCTTTTACCATCACCTCAGATGAAGTGTCACCAGACTGTCTGATGCACAAGGTAGTCACATTGTAAACATGTTACCTCCTGAGAATGCAGCCTTGCATCTTGTCTGAGAAATGACTGAGTGATGCTCCAGATGTCACCTTTGGATACAATTCACAAACTTATTTTAGCTGACGGTATTTTTTTCTTTGAAAGTCACGCTGACTGAATTTTGGAAACTATAATCACCATCTGAACAGCATCACCATCTGCACAGTGCTTATTTTATCTGTTCAAATAGACAATATGATCGAATACCATTGACTGTATATATGTAGTCCTTGACTTAAGCTTATTTGACATTATGGACCATCTGTTTACTATAGTATTGTGTGTATGGCATTATTAAGTGTCACTGTCTGCACATTGCATGTATGACATTCAGGAGGGTCACTCAGTGAGTGTCTGCACATTGCATGAATGACATTGTAAAGTGTCACTGTCTCTACATTGTGTGTATGACATTATTAAATGTCACTGTCTGTACATTGCATGTATGGCATTGTTAAGCATCACAGTGTCTGTACATTGCATGTATGCATGACACTGTTAAGTGTCACTGTCTTCACATTGCACCTATGTCACTGGTAAGTGTCACTGTCTGCACATTGCATGACTATGACATTGTTAAGTGTTACTGTCTGTACATTGTATGTATGAGATTAAGGAGAGTTACTCAAATTTTCATTTTATGTATGACATTATTAAATGTCACTGTCAGTACACTACATGTATGACATTGTTAAGTGATATGACATTGGTAAGTGCCACTGTTTATACATTACATGTATGACATTGGTAAGTGTCACTGTCTGTATATTGCATGTATGACATTGGTAAGTGTCACTGTCTGTATATTGCATGTATGACATTGGTAAGTGTCACTGTCTGTATATTGCATGTATGACATTGGTAAGTGTCACTGTCTGTATATTGCATGTATGACATTGGTAAGTGTCACTGTCTGTATATTGCATGTATGACATTGGTAAGTGTCACTGTCTGTATATTGCATGTATGACATTGGTAAGTGTCACTGTCTGTATATTGCATGTATGACATTGGTAAGTGTCACTGTCTGTATATTGCATGTATGACATCGGTAAGTGTCACTGTCTGTATATTGCATGTATGACATTAAGGAGCGTTACTACATGCATGTACATTGTGTGTATGACATTTCACCATATGATTATTTTTGTTAATGATCAAGTTTATTTGAACAGTTAGAGTAACTGCAGCATGTTATATACATTATCATACTTAAAATACATTTCTAGTATGATCTGAAAATATTAACTGAACCTTTACTTGTTATATCAATATACAAAGATTTGAAGTGCTAAAACTGATTGTTAGAGGACCCCAGGTGAAATCCTGATATCATGACTGAATTTGTAGAAACATGTTCCAAGATAATGGACAAAACACATTCGAATCATGAAGCAAAACAAAACTCATTTGAATCATGAAGCAAAACAAAACACATTCGAATCATGAAGCAAAAACATGTTCTAAACATGTTCAAATATGTTCTAAATATGTTCAAACATATTCTTAGATAATGGAAAAAAGTGTTGGTATAGTCCCTCAAGTAACCAGTTTCCGTGAGGTTAAGGAAACATTGAGCGCACTCAAGAATAATATTGTTTCCAACAAAATTTAAAAACAACATATCAATAACACAACTTGACATGTATAATCTCACATATATTTTAAAAATATTCTTCACTTGCTAACTCATGGACGCAGCCATTTTCATACATGTACAAAACCAGACTTCCATTAAGTATGGTAGAACAATTTTCGTGAGGCTTAGTGAAATGGTTGAATTAAATAAAATTGGCGATATTGCAATAAGAGATACCATTTAACATGTAGTTTTATGTATTTAAAGATTTATTTTAGATCCGTTTTTAAAATTATATAGTTTATCTTATTTTTCTTTCGGCATAATACATCAACAGTTATAGCCTATCTCACAGACCTCCATTAGAATTGTTGGCGAATTAACTGCCTGTCTGCGTTTTGCTGGATGCAGGCTAGTACCATAAAATTATATATCTTTAAGTTTGTATACCAGGTTTAATGTGGCTTGCACATTCTTTTGATGTGTATGGGGGAAAATGTCATTTTTTATTGATAATTTATTGCATTTGCGACAATATACTACATGGTGACTGTTTTAACAAGTGACAAAACATTAAATTTATGTGTCTCCGATCATATAAGGAGGTAACATTTCCTTCCATTTTGTTATTTAAATATCAGCCTCGGAACCAGTCATCCAAGGTCATGACGTAACTGTCAAAGATGTAAACAATCGGCTATTTTTAGAGAAATATCGATATATTTTGAAAAATGAATGTAAGATGTAGGTTTACTAATTGAATTATCTTTTTTACATGGTTTTATCATAGTATACGAAGGGAAACTATTTTCTTATGTTTCCAAGAGCTATTCAAAGTACTTTTTTATTGCCGACAGCAGTTTGTCGTCTCTGCAGTTGGCTTCCTGGGTATGACGTCATTCAACAAAATATAGCGCTAGCCTTATGTAAATATTTCTGGTATAACAAAAATGAAGGTATCACGATTTATGGTAACTTGACAGTATGTCTGAACATGTTCTAATCATGTAACAGAACCATGTTTAAATATGTTCAAACATTTTTTATTATTAGCGGTGAAGCATGATCATTCATGATCATATTTGATCATGTTTGACAATGGTATCATATGTTTAAACATGTTTGAATATGTTCATAACATGGTTAAACACAGTCAGACATGTTTTTTATATCATGTTCAAACATGTTTAAAACATGTCTGATAATGTTCTGATCATGTTAATTTCACCAGGGACATGTTTGCTTTTTGTCAGATCCATTATCTAACAGGAAGAGATATGTGCAGACCTCATGTTGTGGTTCTGGGATTTCAAAGTACCTTATTGTCTTATTATATTATTAACACTGAGTTAATTACACTACAGACTAAATTACACAAAATATATCATTGTTCATATCACATAACTTTCACATAAACAACAAATCTGCACTAAATATTGTCACAGAGAAGTAAATCGGTTTATCTATCAGTTTGCATAAAGTCAGCTATAGAATTGCCTTCTTTAAACAGGATTTGTAAATTATAACATAATATATTCAAAATAATATGTCATAGAATGATAGAATGATACTGCATCAAATATTCCTTTTATATTTGTTGTACACCTTGGTTGACCTTCAATAAGTTTTTGGTTATCAATGTGTCAGCATTGTCAATTTTGTGTGTGCAGAATCCTGTATGTTTCTAATAACCAAACCAGTCATTTTGGAATTATAGGAGATAAGAGGAATAAGCGTATAAAAATGTACTTTATATACCAGTAACAAAGTTAATATTTAATAGTAACACAATAGTTGCACCCTTAAATCAATAAGTAATTACTGTATCATTATAATACCGTTAAAGATCAATCAATACAAGGTTAACAAACAAACAAATAATATATAATTCAATGAATATATTTTTAGTCATACACTCCTATAAAACATTTATAAAGCACTAAAATTAAGTTCTACCTCAAGGATTACAGAATCTAAAAATATAATTTCAGCGTACTTCAGTATTTCTATAATCTATTTAACCCTTTTATAAGCTGATTGAGGACAAATTTCATACAAATTACAGATTAATTATAATATTCAGTGTTTATTTCAGGTGGTGGGGAATATACTATTTTTTATAATATTTCCACAGATAGAACAGCTATTTTATGTAACTGGATTTCCTACTTAAACAAATTATTCTGTAGAAAGCAGTTGACAACTTGACACTTAATTTGATGACATGACATTCAACTGGATGACTTGACACTTAATTGGATGACCTGACACTTAACTAGATGACCTGACAGACAACTGGATGACTCAACATTTAATTGGATGACTTGACCCTTAACTGGATGACCTGACACTTATATGGATAATTTAACCCTCAATGTGATGGATGACTAGACACTTAACTGGATGACTCAACACTTGACACTTAATTGGATAACTTGACACATAACTGGATGGATGACCTGACACTTGACTAGATGACCTTACACTTAACTAGATGAACTGACACTTTAACTAAATGAACTGACAATTAAATGAACTGATCTTTAATTAAGGATGACTTAAATCCTTACTGTGTGACTGGACACAGACAACTGTGTGACTTTATAAACCATAATTATATGATGAACTACAATAATTTTGATAACTAAGCCCACAATTATTAACTTATCTGAGTGTGAACATATCAGCTTATATGCATAGAATTATTTGTTAAAATACTTCTGCTTAACCAAAAACTCAAGCACCAAGTCTCAAAAAAAACATTAGTTAACACTAATTCCAGGCTTGCTAATTGCACTCAAAGCATTTGAGCAACTAATGAACTAACATTATAGAGTTTTACAGCAATATAGTCTATACTTAGTGAACACCATTACACACAATTTGAAGTATTACTACATAAAACATGCAGACTTAAGCGCGTTTTCTCATATTTCTCCAATCAAGCATAAATGAATGCAGATGAATAATGGGTAGCCTTATTATTGTATGAATGAATTACCCAGCTGCTATTCACATAGGTATTTCATTCATAAATACACTTATCTTCTCCACCGCAAGCAAACAAGGCATAAATATTGTAAAAACCACAGTTATGTCACAACCAAGCCGCTACAAGTTTTGTTAAAACAATTTTATTCATGAGTTGAAACCATTTATAATGCTTTAAAACAACCACATGAAAAGTCAACACCCGGTGGATACTGTAGGTGACAGTTAAATCATATGTTAAACATTTTAAGTTAAAGGTAGAAATATGTAGAATATAGTTACGTAAATGAACGTATGTCAAACCAAGATATCTGTTTTTGTTTGATAAAATGTTCAGGCTAAACAGGAAATACCAAGATCTATGTGTCTGATACTTAAATACTTGAATATTTGATGAAAAGAAAGAATTTCAAGCATGCATAGATCAAAGTTTAACCACAAAATTATCTTACAAAACCACAGCACACCTTTGTGGCTTGAAACAATATCACGTCAAAACCTTATATGTACGAATTCCTGTCATTTTAACACCCATAAGCATATAAATTTAACTTAATGCAAATAATGTGGGTGGATGATAAAGTTACACTGATCAATATGGAAACCAGTCAGCCCCATCATCTTTTTCATATCGCATGACACTTTGACAATACACAGACTCAATTTTCAAGATTTATCAGTTCACTTCAGAAAAAAACAATTGTAAAAGCAATTATTATTGTATACAGCATATTATATTGTAACAAATGAATACGAAGTGTTAAATATATTACTTGTATTGTAACAGATGAATGCAAAGTGTAAGATTACTTGTATTGTGACATCTGATGATTACAAAGTGTAATAACACTCTAAGTATTGTAACAGATGAATACAAAGTGTTAAATATATTACTTGTATTGTAACAGATGAATGCAAAGTGTAAGATTACTTGTATTGTGACATCTGATGATTACAAAGTGTAATAACACTCTAAGTATTGTAACAGATGAATACAAAGTGTTAAATATATTACTTGTATTGTAACAGATGAATGCAAAGTGTAAGATTACTTGTATTGTGACATCTGATGATTACAAAGTGTAATAACACTCTAAGTATTGTAACAGATGAATACAAAGCGTTACAGTACTTGTATTTTTACAATATAATGTAAACATGTCAGCAATATTTTTTAATCTTAAAGTCTTAAAATTCCTAAAAAGAAAGTCTGCCAAATTGTGATAAATAATTCTACTCTACAGTACTAGAGAACCTCAATAACAGCAGATTATTTTGTACAAGTCAATAACTGAACCATACAATCAATTACATATTTTTATAACAGACAAATAAACAGTTATGAATTCTCATATTAGGCACTTGGAATCAGACAGTATATGGAGTTTTTGTCACTGACGATTCAATTGTTTAGCAATTATTTTACATTACATAACTCACTGTATGAATAAACAAAATGTTTTCTGCGAAAAGTTTTCCAGAATGTGAAAGATTTCCAGACACCATTACACAAATATTCCAGCTATAATTCTGCATTTCTGTGGATTTATTATCAGCAAGAGAATTCAATATAACATTTTGATTTGATAAACATTGCACCTCACAGTCATTGAGTGTACATTAACATTTACAAACCAAAATAAGATTTTTCAAATCTCATTGATAAAATCATGATCAGTGGATTCTGTGATGGCTAGATTTCTCAAGGGGGAAATATATGGAAGACAACAGATGTATGAAGAGAGAGTTCATTACACAACAATTTCCAGAACGAACATTTAAGTCTCTGTAATCCAATTGAACAGAAATATAATTTCAAAAATTCTGGTAAATTTTATTTATACAGTTTTAAATGGAAAAAAAGCAATAGTTAACACAATAAAGCAGAAATATTTTATATTATGACACAGTAATTCATTTACATCAACCATTTCATATATTGACAATAATCTTTACAAAAGGTAACCCTTTTATCCGTAACAGTTCAAGAAACACCAGCCTTATATTAGATCAATTCTCTCATTTGATAAACCTGCCTGTCACATGAGAATCAAATATAATATTATATTCAAGAGACTAAACCAATAATTGTATTACAAGTATTACCAATTAGTCACATATTTGTCACATTTACACATAATTCTATAAAACTGATTGAACCCAAAGAATAACAAAAAACTTTCTTACATCATCAATAGAACTCAATGAAAAACAATAATTGTTCTCACATTATAAACTGAACTCAATTACGACAATAAAAGCTTTGCTTTCCACAGTATTTTAGGAAATGCATATCCACAAATGATCACAATATCTGAAAACACCAGTTTTTGTCACTTGTATCACATATATAACAGTGAATACAACACTTTCAACAATCAGAATCATTGTCAACATGAGAACATGTACTGATTGAGTTACCCACATCTGTTAAACTTATCTACATAAGATATTAGTCATGTCCAAAGGCTAAAAGATGTAAAGTTTTTACAGAATATATAACTGACCCATCCTGTAGTGTTATATCAACAAACTTGACAATGCAAGCATACACAACTTGATACATTCTATGTTTGTTTACTTGTTTGCTTATATTTTATCACCTTTTGCACATTAAAT
The DNA here is from genome assembly GCA_964023205.1 of Lutraria lutraria. Classification (NCBI taxonomy): domain Eukaryota; kingdom Metazoa; phylum Mollusca; class Bivalvia; order Venerida; family Mactridae; genus Lutraria; species Lutraria lutraria. Next base: position 9,647,425 of record OZ026836.1, on the reverse strand, counting down.
ATTGCAATAGTATATTTTTGTACTATAAAGTTTCAAATCTTAAGTGCATTTGAAATATGTCTCCCTGTTGACTTCTGGGTTTATTGGTTTAACATAAGATAATGATGTTTGTTTGTTCTCGCTGGATCTCGCAGATCAGCACAGCGGGGTCATGGCAGACCAAGGCTTTCTTGGGAGGAAGTCGTGAAGCGTGATCGTGCAACCCTGAACATGGACTCTACCAACCCATTGAATCGCCAGGCATGGAGAGGAAGACTTTGCTCTCGACAGACAGACAGGCCACACCCTCGTCATGAGGATTAATCCATGGCCTGTAGAATCAAAACTGGTTGATGATGATGATGATGATTGTTCAATTGAGTTTAACGCCCCTTTTCAACAGTCAGAGTCATATGAGGTGGACAGTTCACCTAACCATCGTTCCTGGGAAGAACTAGTACTAGACTCCCATTCTCCGCATGCAAATGCCTACTTTCTCACATAAAGAGACATGGTCAGTAGCTGGGCTTGAACCCACAACCATTTATCAGTGTATTGTAGAGATGACTACAGTGTATTGTAGAGATGACTACAGTGTAAATGTAAAGATGACGATTGTGTATTGTAGATACTACCACTGTCTATTGTAGAGATAACTACAGTGTATTGAAGAGATGACCACAGTGTATTGTAAAAAAGACAACAGTGTATTGTACAGATGACCACTGTGTAAAGATGACTACTGTATAAAGATGACCACTGTGTATTGTTGAGATAACAATTGTGTATTACACAGATGATCACTTTGTAATTCAGATATGGACAATTATAAATACTTAACAACACATATTTAGTACATTATGAACTATGAATGATCCTGGTACAACTAAATTATTCCTTACTATTGCATTGATAAATCAAATGATAAAAAATCAGTTAATGGTATTCAAGTAAATAATAGATTTATTCTGCAGCCAAGGGGAATATAAATAGTTTAATCATACCATAGCATACTATGCCAAGTACACACGGAAAATTTAACATTCCACAACAATAAGCTAAAATCACAATATTATAAACCATGCATTGTAACTTAATCACAAACAGGTATCCATCTGTACATTTTTATGGTGAAACCTGGTATATTTATTAGCATCAATTATTTCTCAATCAGCATTTATGTTAATGAAGCATTGATGGGGTACAATTAACAAATGATTACCAGTATATAGTTGTATGAACATCTTGAAAGAATACTGGTTTTACAATACGGTAGATTATATAGGAATGCCATACTGAACTGATCCTACAGAGATTATAGTGTAAACCAGAATCTTACTGAAGTCTCTCTTGTTTCTGAATGATTGGTTAGTGTGATAACATGGTTACGATAGAATACAAAAAATGTTGAAATATTTCAATTATATACTTATATTAGTTCTTATTACCAATTTCTAGCCAGTACTACCATAAAACCCTCTACAAGGAGCCGGCAAAGAAGTCGACAACTTCTCCACATATGGATCAAGCTAAAAGAAAGCATTTTAGGTCAATTTTACAATGGAGTAAATTGATACTTTTTATTGTCGAGCTATTTTGTACAAATTATTAACCGACTGACATAATTTATGATTCAGATTTTAAGAAAACTTGTACTTAAAAAGTTTCAACTGAATGTAAAAAACAGGTATTTGATCAGAGTAATACATGTACTTTCAATAGTTGTCAGACAGAGGCAAATTTAAGAGAAGGAAATAATATAGATGTAATTAACAAAGGGAGATATGGGAATAAATGCAACAACCCCACCAAAATTTGAAAAATTTACAGAAAAAAATATCTATTTGAACAAAATTTTAAACATAATAATTAAAACTAGAGCTGTCATAGAGGTGACTAATACCCCTGCCGCCGCTTTGACACTAAGAATGTAATAATACACTATACAGTTAAGTTCAAGGGGACATAACTTTGGAATGAGTGAATTGCTGAGAATGAAAATTGTGTCTTGCACATCTACACTTCAAGGTGATAACATATTTCAAGTTTCATTGCAATCGCTTAAAGAATGTGGAAGTAGTTCGCTCCACAAACTTAAATTGTGATATTTTATGCAGACGGACCTACCAACCAATCGACCAACGACCGACCAACCCACAGAGTAACTCCAAATTGATACCCCCTCTCAAACTACCTTTGTGGGGGTATAATAAACATTTCACTATACACTGTACGTGAAGTCCAAACACTTTATTAATAATAATTGCTTACACATATTCAAGCAACACAAAACATAGATGAAAACTTTTAACAAATTAACAATGAAAAAGATTCACCTGAATTTAACCAGTCATCAAATAATCCTAAACTTCGGAACAACCTCTGTTACTCTATCCTGAGTGTGTATAACAGTCTGACTTTATAATGCTTACAATATACACATAAAGCATACCATAAATTATACACAGGAATTACAATCAAACAGAATTGTTAATAAAGATATTATTAAAAGAATTTTATTTGAAAAATGAAGTACAAAGTTATCATCTCATCAATAAAGCAGTTAATCCATCACAATATTAACCGTACCACAATGTCCCTTCCTCATCTCAAATCAAGCCACGTTAATTCCATAGGGAGCTTTTCCCAACAATAATTTTACCTTTTCATAATCCAATAGAGACAAGAAAATCAATCATTTCTTCATTGATGAATTTTCATCAATAATCATAATTATTTAACAAAAAAAACCTAATTGTTATACAAAGTGCAATTAATTATTTGATTTAATATGCAAAATTGAGCAAATTCAGAATGTCGATACGGGGGGGGGGAGTGTAGCATCCATCTTTAAGTTAGTTTCTGAATAACAGTAAACATAAATCATCCAGACCAAGGACTAAATTCCATCCATAAATTCCTTCAGTGAATTGTAAAAAAATGCAATAACTACCTGTCAGATTGAAGCACAATGTAATTTTAGTTTCACCATACACCTAACATTTTAACAGCTAGAACACAGGAAAATAATTTCATCTTATGAATAGAATACATCAAAACAGACAATAACACTTACACAAACCTGAGAAATATTCAGTTTTACAATTTAATCCATTTAACTTCCAAGTGGAGTTTAAACATAAAATGTGAATGATTTTGTTTTAAGATTTACAACTTTGCTTTTGATAAAAAGTCAAAATTATTAAGATAAAAGGATGAACACCAAGTACTTTTATGTAAAATATCAAACATGTCTACAATGCTTTGAAAAATACAGCAAGTTATTGATCATTTTCACAATTTTCACATTAAGGGTTGTCAACTTATCAATATTAAGATAACAATAATTATTTTCATACAGGTTTTCTGTATTTCCTGTTATTAAATGTTTGGATTTAAGGTTTGATAATGACATAAACTCTACAGTATTTGGACAGATTGTTTGGATTCGGAAGTTTAAAAATTAAAATTTCTTCACAACCTGGTAACAGTGTGACCATTTCATATTGTATAAACAACCCTTATTAAATTAGCTCCTGATGTTCATATCACAATATATTAAAAGAGACAAAAAGGCAATCTCATGTTCTGTACAAACAACAAGGGGATGTAACTCCAACTAATTTAATTACTTTAATCAGACTTATGTTTACACTAGCTATCTGAGTCCCATATTTTACAGCTTATATGTTTACAAACTTATGTAACATCACTTTATACAAAGCTATGTTATGAAGGTGTTAACACTCGTATAAAATTTTAATAACATACTCAGACATTTGTTGTTAAATAAAATACCATAATATATTGTCATAAAGCTGTAAGGAAAGGTTGAATGGCGGGGGTCAAGATTAAACCTATTTATTCGCAGTGACATCATTCTGTATAAACTAACACACTGTATTAAAGTGACAAATTAAAACTGAATGTCTTCAACATATACACCAAGTTACAACAAGCTAATGTCTCCATTCATTTTAAGTAGCATTCTATCGATTATAAGAAAATAATTTGAATATATAAACCAAGGACTCTCATAAGTCAATTAAATATTCCTATCAATCTTATTGGTCAATGAACTGAATATTGATTATGTATCAGCTAAAACAATGTTTGACTGAAAATATTCAGTTCATTGGTTCAAATATTCTTACAGGACACTGTTATAAAGTTTATAAACAGAATGATTTCTGCAACAGGCTAGCATGATAAGTAAAATGTACTTAATTCAGAACATTACAATATCATTTATGTCAATGAACAACTAAATTACTTTTTTATATTATTGTTCTCATATATTCAAATATCATTATATTTAATCCATTAAATAATTTACCACATGCTTTATATAATCTCATAAATATTATCTTCTCACTAATTGTAAGCTTTGAGTGTTCTCATGAGATCCAGTATGGATATTGACAATATAAATGAACAAATACTACTTTTACAGCGGCATTATTTAAAGGTGCAGTGATCAAATTAATCACAGGTAGACCATTGATCCCCGGGGTATATTAAATGCCATGCCTACAAATTATGACAAAAGGTGACTTTAAAAACAAAGCAGACATAATATTCAAAGTTATTTTTTTCAACAACCATTAGTCTGCTAAAACAAAATCTCTTATTAAAAATTGCTGAGCATTAAGTTATAAGTAGCATATAATACAGAGCACCCAAAGCATTGACCACCCAGTTTTGAACTCTAAAAATCAAAACTTTCAACCACAAGCTGAATGGGACATTATTTAAGCTAGTTTCAGTATCAGGGAAGATAATATAACACTCGGAGTGAATTGAACCAAAAAACCCAATAGTTTACCTTTTATGACCTGACGTTTCATGTTTGACCTAGAATTCTTCATAAAAATATTTCATGAATCAGGAAGAAAATGTGTAAAATATTTTGGAGACACAGTTTGTTTAAACAAGTTTGTTTCTGATGTTGACACAGGAAGACAAACAGATTTCGTAAAGTGCAGCATTGTTACATTCAGACTTTAATAACACTTAAAGCACTAACAATTAACATGCAGTCATCATTTACATGATGATGACAAGTATTCACTTTGGGCATCTCATTATGAAGCAGGTCAGCATGTCTTATATGCATATCAAGTCAAACAGTGCAGTGATTAATTATAAATCTTATAGACAAGTGAGCAACAGGTCTCCCACATAAATATTCCTTGGCTTAATGTACCTTTTTACAGTGTGTTAGGAATTCATACAATTTGCAGGCTGCTCCAACTGAGCATCTTTAAATATTCAAACTTAATTTAAAAAGCTCGATTAATGTTTGTGAAAGTTCCCCACTGAGATGGAATCAAGTAAATCAGTAATCCTGTCAGCCTGTGATCTGGGAATCAGTTCCTCTAATATTGACCATTTCACACCACACAGCTTTATAATCAACTGTCACCAGTGCAACTTGCATGATCAACTGGTTAAAATTTGGAGCTTGCAATTGAAACAATGTTTTTTACAATGGAGACATGAATCAAGCACTAGCTGGGCTTTCCACAATATCCTTAGTATGATCTGTTCAAAGTTGATGTAATTGTATACTGCATATTCAATGTATAAGTTTATCATGACTTTGTGTACAGTAAATGTAATACTACATGTGTTTATGCATACTATAAAATGTATAAAACATTCATGTTTTCAATTCCTTTCTTGTAAGAAAATACCGGTACTGCAAAAAAACAATACAACTAAATGCAAACATTATTCAATGATAAGGCAATAATGTCAACATACCCTGAATACACATATATCATACAAGTGGCAACTGACGTCTATAATGTGTGGTATGACATGTTTTTCATCTAACCAATGATACCATCCAAAACACCACATGACCCTACCTTCAATATTTAATTATCCCAAAATTTGGCACGATTTAAATGATAAAGGATTTAGAATTTTACATCCTAGCTCGTTATATAATCATCACCAAGTTGAGTTATATATGTTTAACCAGCCAGCTCTTAAAACCAACCAACAAATGAAAACATGATTCTTACTCAACGATGTAATTCCATGTAATGTGAATCAATACAATAGATTTATGAATCAGATGAAGAGGATTATAAGTCCTTTACAATTATCATCATATTAAGTTAATTATAATTTAATGTAATCTGTGTGGGTTTGAAACTCTAACAATACATGTAAGTTCAAACCTGCATGGCCAGTCAGTCCAGTTATACTAGTACCGGTAATATGAATAATTCTTTACTAACTTCACTTCTAAGGTGAAATGGTCAGATGATAAAATGAAGTAAGTACAATCATAAAATCATAAAAGAAAACTAACAAATATTGACTTACTATGGATAATGACTCTGTTCTTGTTATAAAAAGATAGCATCACAGATAAAGTTAGCAAATTCTTCACAAAAGTAAACACAAATACATGAAATCTACCATACAGCTAACATGTAAGGATCAGGACCAGATTATCCTTAATCCAGAATCAAAAAGTGACATCAAACTATGAAAGGAAGCAGATTAATTAATTACCTGATGTGATTATACATCTAAAGATAACATTACAGTAAAATTTAGACTATTTACTATATATATAATATACATCTCAAACACTATATACATATGACATTGTTATAAAGCTATAATAAATTATGACAATACATCATACGTCACTCCCATGTCTTAACACAGTTCTAAATGTACATTCTGAACTTATAACAGATACATTTTAAGATTGCATTTAAATATGAGTATAATCAAAACATAATTGTAGGGCATGTGTTATATTTGAGGGTGTCCTTAAATTCTACCAGTTAGAAGTCATCCACTGTGAGTTTTATGTTGTACATTGCTCTTTATTATTCCTTCTAATGGAAGTTGATTATACAAAACATAATCATAGAGCAATGTTAAGACTATTAGTTTATGTATGTCTTGAGACTATCATATCACATGCAGCTAGTATATATATGACAATTTGTGAGTTTAAAGATCTCAATGAAAATAATGGGCCATGACCGTGGTTCTACTGGTTAGTGCACTGGTATTGTAAACTATGGTGATCCAAATCTGATTCCCTCTTGCTGCAGGGTTTACCCTTCAATTAAAATTTGACAACATTGTTGATTTTCCTCCACAAATGGAGAATTAGCCGATTCCTTAATAGTGGATTGGTTAGTACTGGTAAGAGTATGGACCAGGTAAACTTGTGTGGAATGGTTAGTACTGGCAAGAGTACGGACCAGGTAAACTTGAGTGGAATGGTTAGTTCTGGTAAGAGTACAGACCAGGTAAACTTGTGTGGAATGGTTAGTACTGGTAAGAGTACGGACCAGGTAAACTTGTGTGGAATGGTTAGTACTGGCAAGAGTACGGACCAGGTAAACTTGTGTGGAATGGTTAGTACTGGTAAGAGTACGGACCAGGGAAACTTGTGTGGAATGGTTAGTACTGGTAAGAGTACGGACCAGGTAAACTTGTGTGGAATGGTTAGTACTGGCAAGAGTACGGACCAGGTAAACTTGTGTGGAATGGTTAGTACTGGCAAGAGTACGGACCAGGTAAACTTGTGTGGAATGGTTAGTACTGGCAAGAGTACGGACCAGGTAAACTTGTGTGGAATGGTTAGAACTGGTAAGAGTACGGACCAGGTAAACTTGTGTGGAATGGTTAGTACTGGTAAGAGTACGGACCAGGTAAACTTGTGTGGAATGGTTAGTACTGGTAAGAGTACGGACCAGGTAAACTTGTGTGGAATGGTTAGTACTGGCAAGAGTACGGACCAGGTAAACTTGTGTGGAATGGTTAGTACTGGCAAGAGTACGGACCAGGTAAACTTGTGTGGAATGGTTAGTACTGGTAAGAGTACGGACCAGGTAAACTTGTGTGGAATGGTTAGTACTGGTAAGAGTACGGACCAGGTAAACTTGTGTGGAATGGTTAGTACTGGTAAGAGTACGGACCAGGTAAACTTGTGTGGAATGGTTAGTACTGGCAAGAGTACGGACCAGGTAAACTTGTGTGGAATGGTTAGTACTGGCAAGAGTACGGACCAGGTAAACTTGTGTGGAATGGTTAGTACTGGTAAGAGTACGGACCAGGTAAACTTGTGTGGAATGGTTAGTACTGGCAAGAGTACGGACCAGGTAAACTTGTGTGGAATGGTTAGTACTGGTAGAGTACAGACCAGGTAAACTTGTGTGGAATGGTTAGTACTGGTAAGAGTACGGACCAGGTAAACTTGTGTGGAATGGTTAGTACTGGTAGAGTATGGACCAGGTAAACTTGTGTGGAATGGTTAGTACTGGTAAGAGTACGGACCAGGTAAACTTGTGTGGAATGGTTAGTACTGGTAAGAGTACGGACCAGGTAAACTTGTGTGGAATGGTTAGTACTGGTAAGAGTACGGACCAGGTAAACTTGTGTGGAATGGTTAGTACTGGTAAGAGTACTGACCAGGTAAACTTGTGTGGAATGGTTAGTACTGGTAAGAGTACGGACCAGGTAAACTTGTGTGGAATCGTTAGTACTGGTAGAGTACGGACCAGGTAAACTTGTGTGGAATGGTTAGTACTGGTAAGAGTACGGACCAGGTAAATTTGTGTGGAATGGTTAGTACTGGTAGAGTACGGACCAGGTAAACTTGTGTGGAATGGTTAGTACTGGTAGAGTACGGACCAGGTAAACTTGTGTGGAATGGTTAGTACTGGTAGAGTACGGACCAAGTAAACTTGTGTGGAATGGTTAGTACTGGTAGAGTATGGACCAGGTAAACTTGTGTGGAATGGTTAGTACTGGTAAGAGTACGGACCAGGTAAACTTGTGTGGAATGGTTAGTACTGGTAAGAGTACGGACCAGGTAAACTTGTGTGGAATGGTTAGTACTGGTAAGAGTACGGACCAGGTAAACTTGTGTGGAATGGTTAGTACTGGTAGAGTACGGACCAGGTAAACTTGTGTGGAATGGTTAGTACTGGTAGAGTATGGACCAGGTAAACTTGTGTGGAATGGTTAGTACTGGTAGAGTACGGACCAGGTAAACTTGTGTGGAATGGTTAGTACTGGTAGAGTATGGACCAGGTAAACTTGTGTGGAATGGTTAGTACTGGCAAGAGTACGGACCAGGTAAACTTGTGTGGAATGGTTAGTACTGGCAAGAGTACGGACCAGGTAAACTTGTGTGGAATGGTTAGTACTGGTAAGAGTACGGACCAGGTAAACTTGTGTGGAATGGTTAGTACTGGTAGAGTATGGACCAGGTAAACTTGTGTGGAATGGTTAGTACTGGTAAGAGTACGGACCAGGTAAACTTGTGAGATGAATCGCCATACATAACTGAAAAATCAAAAAAGTAAATGCAAAAAAACCTGAAAACTAGTAGGAATTATCAAAAATGACAAATTAATCATGGTCTTTGCTCAAACAACAACATATGGTATACATTAGGGTACATAACATCACAGATATTATTTGCTGTATTAAAATATCTTTGTCTGTAGCCATTTCTAAAAAAAAAAACTGGAAGGACAGTGACTTACTCTTGGGGATATTCTAGAGAGGTGACATTCTATAAATAACTAGACAGTAGTCAGTATAATTCACAATGGACGCAGTGACACCACTATGTCAAATCAGAAAAATAACATGTACAAGTAATTCAGTCTTCTTTGCCACATTATACACCAAGGAATGATAAACTGTCAACCAGTCTGGCAAATGGACTGGAATCAAACTCACCACCAATTAATATCACAATTGAACAACAAATAAGCATTAATACTCTTGAATCCTTCATGTGATGGTAATAATATGTCAGACACATTTACATACATAATACTATTGCAGTACCACAGAAGGTGTGAACTTAATGCTTCTTGCCTTGTTGGTAAACATCACATAACAGCACCATCCAATTAAGTTCTCATTGTGGCATTTTACAGAGATGCAAGAAAGACACACAATGAAAAGTACACCTACTTTAATAAAGACATGAAAATATGCTTAACAGAGGTTTCCTGAATTTAATTGCATCATAGTCTGTGCCCCTGAAGCTTACAGACTTGTGTCATCTGAGACATGAATATTGTGGAGAACCAGCAGTTTCCTAGAAATTATCTCCTGGAGCATCAGCTTGTGAACAGCTTTGGAAGATCATAATTTTTATAATAAACTTCATGCATATTTACAGCACTCACAAAATTGTATGCAAACATTCGAGACAGACTTGTTGTCTAAAAGGAGAAAAGAAAACTGTATATAAATAAATATCATAAAGGAATTAAAATTTAAATTGACCTCAAAGTTAGTCTGAACAAATCAAACAATCGAAGCATAAAATCAAATCACAGAAACTGTGCAGCAACTGGAGAAGACTTCTGCTAATATTTTCCTCATTTCTTGACATTCCAGGACTGTAAGCTTCTCAAAATTTAAATGTAATTAGCAAGTTATACTACTAGCAAACATTGCCAATGAGGAACTGTACATATACAACATGTACATGAAGCAGTACATGTAGTCTTAAACCAAGCATTCATGTCAATATGATGTTAACAGTCAGCCATATAATACATCCGGCAATTGAATACTAGGATGTGGCCAGTATGTTGCACTTTTATTTTAAGTATTTGCAAAGTTTCAGATCACATTTGTAATTTTGACTAACTGGTCCCGAAACTAAAGGGATCTTGTATTTAATCCGAAAGATGCGCATTCATGTCGATGTTTCATGAATCTTGTCATATGATTCTACAGGTTTCCAGGGACTCTGTTCGTAAGTACCAGATTCCACCCTTAGCACAAGTGACTCAAAAGTTCATTAAAATCAGGGAAACTGTCACCTCAATAAAATTAGATGTCACAATATCTAGTGGAGTGCATTTATAATATTTAAATAAAGTGTCCAAACATAATATACTCCATTATATAGTAATTACGGTTACAGCACTAAGTGCCCAATTATAAATTCTAAACTGGTTTGCCAATTCATGTTTTATATTAATTCTTGACACATTCTAGTAATTCATTGGTCTTTAATTGACCTTGACGAGATGATGGTGAAAAAGTTATCTGTCTTAATTCACCTAAATTGATTTCAGTTGACTCATGTCAGAGCACTGCAACATGGAATAGGAACCTTTTATTGTTTACCACGATTATACTTGTTTGAACCAAGATGTTGTGATTGGTGCATGAGTCAGGTAGTAACATCAACAAGAGGACATTTCGGACACTGTCCGTAATTAAATTGTCCAGTGTATTTAGTGATTTCTGTTATCCTATTCACTATAAGAAACTGCAATTTTACATTAGCCAAGAACATACACTATGCCGCCATAAGGGTCGCAATTAGAATAATACTACCTACCACACTTGATTCTTCTAACTATAATGCTTAAAGCAATCTTAGAGAAACCTACCACAACATGTGGCTCTCTACTTGAACACCTAACCAAACTTCATATTAGGTGTTAACAAAAGATTTATAAATCACCTTTATAAAACTTATTTCTCTGATCACCATTATTTAGTACATTCATACACTACAGAAGGATTATTTTCCTTACTGATATACTTTAATCATTAGAATAAATTTAATGAGGCCACCATTAATGTAGACCATAGATGTGTAGGTTTGAACACAATCGGCAGTATGGGTCATTGACAAGAGAACATCTGCATAAGACTTAAGTTGATCCCACGGGACCATTGTACACATTTATGTGAATGATGTTTGGCAACATTAAAGTCCAGAATAAATCCACATAATGACTGCATGCACTGTGCTTGTCAGAGTTGTGTTTTGGCCTATGACCAGCACTAGAGATATGTTCTATCAAGATAAGCCACTCCTAACATGATTCATACAATAGCATTGATTAAAGACAATGGAAGATTAATTGATTTAGTGTCTGTTACAATACATGTGATAAAATATATGCTGTTCACGGGATTGTATAAGTTCAGGGTTCAAGCCCCTCCACAAATTATGAACTGTAGATTTTGTCACAATACAAACATTTCATCATGGCTAAAATCATTCCTGTATAAAACACCAAAATATGGTAAGAATGCAATCACTGACATTTGTACCTACCATATGTTAATTATAGTATCATGTATCATCCTGCCTTATAAAAATAGCCAGGAGGAAACATTACTGAGTGTAATTCAACCACTTAATTGTCTTCATGACATCAAAACAAAAAATAACCCTATAATGACATTAAAGCAATCACTTTCAGTTTCAACCCACAAAATAAATCTTTATTACAACTTCATGTGAATATACTTTCTATTTAAAGCAGGCTCATTTAGAATCTTTAAATCTAATTAATAGTATTGAATTATTCCACAAATGATAAAGTAATAAATTCAAGATTTTTTTCCCAATAAAACAACATTCAGGTATTTTTTTTCCAAACAACATTATCTCAACCAAATGGGAGTTATCAGAGTGGGAACTTCTAGAGAATTGTCTAAATACTGTTCACACTACTACCTCATTTGGGGCTTGTTTCTCACAAAAGAGATCTAATTGTTTGACCAGAGGTTGAATTTGTTGAGATGAAGCCCTGAATCCCAAGTAATATTCACTTTTTGTGATCAATAAATTTTTTGAATGTCAAAATTTCAATTTTGAATTATCATTTTTTCTCCACTTGTGATATTGGTACATGGTACAGGAAATTAGTGTTTATTATTTGACTCATAAATTACAGAAAATTGAAGAATTTTGATCTGATCAGAAATCAGAGAAATCCGTGAATAAACAACATAAGATGATATCCTGGCCAATATTGTCTTAAATAACAGAAGTCATGCAACTTCAAACAGACATTAGAAGTAATAGATTGTTCCTATGTCAATTCAACAATAGTATTGGGTATCAGCTGAGAAATCTTGGCAGAAACAAAACAATTATTGAACAATGAATTACATACATTGAGATGAGCAAAAATATAGACAAGAACCATCACTAATACATCTTAAAGGAAATAAACCTGCTTCTTCTTGTTACTGATAAATTTCCACACATCTTGAAATAAAAACATCCTTTATCATGCTGAACAAACAATATTCTCAGATCAGGAAACTAAAAGACAGATTTGTTTTGTAAACCAAATATTTCCACCTGAAGCATCTGACACTAACATATAACACATTACATACATATCACACAATACAAACATATCACACATCACAAACATATCACACATTACATACATATCACACATTACATACATATCACACATTACATACATATAATACATTACATACATATCACACATTACATACATAACACATATCACATCATACATTACATACATATCACACATTACATACATATCATACATAACATACATAACACATATCACATACATATCATACATTACATACATATCATACATTACATACATATCGTACATTACATACATATCACACATTACATACATATCATACATAACATACATAACACATATCAAATACATATCATACATTACATACATATCATACATTACATACATAACACATTATCACACATGACATAAAAACAATATTTTCAGCTGTATATTGGATGTGATTGGAAGGATCATAAAAGCTAGTATATATGGAGATCAAGTCATAATTTCTTTTTCTCATATCATATCATTTGGGGACACACAAAATTAATTAGAAGAAAGCAATTAAAATGAAGTATTAGCGACTTTAAATCATTTGTTCCACATCATTATCGGAACATATCAAACTTGAGACATGCTAATAAATCACTGAAATTCAATTTTTGGTCAATGCAATGATTAAACAGAGACATGCAACTTTCATTTTCAATTTGTAAGATATTCGGTTAAAAAAAATCGCTTATTCCTACACTCATTATTAATTCAAACGAAGCGTGAAATATTTCAGCCTTAAGGAAATTTGAGGTCCCACAACATGTGATAATGTCATAAATAATTCACACCAAGATTCACAAGGAAGCATGCCTCCTACAACTACCTCGGAACACTCAATGTATCAGGTGGCGGGTTATCCTAAGACGTTCGGTAACCAAATTTCACGCATTCTTTCACAAAGCACTTACTTAAAGTAACACTACAGTTCCTGATCGCTCAATATTAATATAATATATATAGATTATTACAAACAGCAAATACATAATAAGCTTTAAGAGATATTGTAAGTTATATAGCTAAATAACTCAATCAATATATAACCTTTAAATGCATTTAAGCAGAGATTATCTATATGGAATGACAATAATCTGTAATATTCAATAAAATGAACATGATTAAGTATTACATTTTTAGAATATTTGAGCCATTCAGAAAAACAATTAGCTGGTCTACAAAAATAGGTACATATGGCCCGTAATACCAATACAACAATACATATCCGTATTGAAGTTTATGTTTAAACAAATTCAAAACAATGTCAATAATAAATACTGATATACATCAATAATATGGTTGAGTTTAATAAGTAATTCAGTCATAGATCAAATATTTATCTTTCAATATTAAACTTGAACTAAATATTCACATTGGTATGTCATTAATTTAATATCTACTTCAATAACCAAGAAACTAATGTACCTCAAAGTCACCCCATCAAAAAATTCACACCTGCTGTAATATGACAAAAAATATAAACAATAATTTCAATTATGCATTTGCTACTTAACTCATTATATTTATCTTATCTCCTAACTTAATTAAACTTAAAAATAATTTTTTAAAAAAACTTCAGATAATCAACAACAATTCCACTTCGATAGAAATTCATGCAATCTTGAATTTTTCTTGAACTGTAATTCTTGAATGAATAACTAATTGACTGGGTGTATTCAGAATATTGGAAATTGAGCGTCAGGTAAATTAAGTTTTAAAAGCAATATTAGAGTCATTCCTCTCAAATATTTCCAGCAGGTATAAAACTTTCTTTTGCAACACAACAGTTACTAATTATTCACAAGGAATCGCTGATGGACTGATTGACTTATAAAGTCATAATTCGTATGAAATCTCATTAACAATGTAATGCTTACATAGCACAAAATGATCATTTACACAATTACAAGTGTAGATCTCAACAATTATAAATTCAACATTAATATAAATATAAAGATTTAAGAGTAACAATATAGTCACATAAGTCATAAAAATATAAAGAATTTACAGTAATGTTGTAGTATCCACACTGAAAGAATGCCACATTTAATAGCAAAGATACAAAAACAAAAAGAGGGAATGTACTGAAAATAGTCTCTCAAATCTCATGAGATTTTACTGGTAAGATGAACCCAGCTATTATCCCTGTGAATCTGACTGATGTACAGATCTAAGCACCCACACACAGAGATGTAACATGTCATATGAGAATAAAGAGATATATACAAATGTATATATAATTGATGATGAATTCATTAAGAGATCTGACTTTCATGCAGATTTATCCATAAAATCAGGCAAACTTTATTCAAGCAATTAGTTTATATTTTGTCCTTCAGGGAGCACAAAATGACAGACCCATAAGGATATCAGGAAAATTTGTACATTCTGAATATAGCCATAATTTTACAGCAGACAAAACACAAGTAATCTCTGAAAAAATATTAACCATTCCAAGTGTATACCTCTACAATGATCTCACTGTGCTCAATGAATCAATCAATCTATAGGTTGCCCTAACTCAAGGTCAATGTTTACTAACTTTCAGATACTTATTGAATCTTATTCATTGAATTAACTTGTTACTAATTTATCAAACATCACATATAAAATGGTTTAACTCAATTTTAGTCCAAGTTCTGTTCCTTGCTACCACAGAATGTGCTGATAAAAGAAGTAAGGAAGATTAAAAACTGTTAAAAAGTGCTGGCATACTAATTAAATTACAAATTTAGGTTAATTATAAATTAACCATTAAATCATGTACAACTGTACTAAAGTGTGCAATTTTTACACCTATAACTTAGAGATGTAACATTACCTCTAGAATTATTTGAACAACATTCTCAAAGGCTGGAAAGTTGCATACAAAGATTAAGTACTCTAGTAGGCTATTCTAACAACATAAATAATCAAATTAATTGTAACAGACAAATTAAATAAAAGCAAATTATTAGTTTTTCTAGTGACAGAGAAGAATGGCTTTTGACAACAAGACAATTAACAATTAAAGTTCTGTGCACTTAATTTGTTTAATAGAAAAAACAACTTATTGTGGTTCAGACGGGGGAAACTCTGTCTTTATTGAGTAACTTGAATAGCAGAAAACTACAGGATGAAACTAAAGTTACGAAGACAAATAGAATCCAACTTCAATTAAGATAAATGATAATCAGGTCTGAACATATGTACTTTTTAATTCATATCTTGATACTTCTAGACTCTAGTTACTATTTATCACTGTTATTACTTCCAGCACTGTTGTTACTGGCAGTACTGTTGTTACAACTAACATTGTTGTTACTACCCGCACTATTGTTACTACATGTACCAGCACTGTTGTTACTACTAACACTGTTGCTACTACTAACACTGTTGTTACTTCTAACACTGTTGCTACTACTAACACTGTTGCTACTACTAACACTGTTGTTACTACTAACACTTTTGTTACTTCTAACACTGTTGTTATGACTAACGCTGTTATTACTTCTAGCACTGTTGTTACAAGAGCACTGTTGTTACCTAACTAACAGTGTTGTTACTGCTAACATTGTTGTAACTGCTGTTATCTACAACTGAAATTTCTTATTTTGATGCTTGGTCAAAGACTTACGTTAATTTTTAGCTGATTTTTGCAAAATATAAATATCAAAACATGTTTGTATCTAGACAAGCGAGTAAGAGAGTAAAATATTTGAGTTTTTGTGGAAAAGTGTAAATACATATGTTGAATTAAACATGAATATAAGCAACCAAAACATTGATAGATGTGAAACTGCTGCTACCTGTAGGGACATGATAATTATAACACATAAAAACGATGAGTTGTTGAAGATCTGCAACGAAAAGTAATCCTGATGTGTTACATTCATGACTTTTCTTTCAAATCTAGATATTTTGTTACACTTAATTTTCAGAATGACACTACATTTGTAACATTTTATCTCTATATTCGGTGTAAATTTACATGAGAATAAGTCTCATTTTTTTGTTTAAAGTATTTTAAAAATTAAACAATTTATTTATGATAAAACCATCTTCATAAGCTTCGCTCCAATGATCAGATTCATCCAGATAGTATAAATATGAGTATTGTATGTTTACAGCATAAATATGAGTATTGTATATGTTTACATTTCTCAACTTACAACTTCAAAACTTGCCTCTGAGGTCGAGTGGTTAACGTCACTGACTTCAAATCACTGTAACCTCTCATTGATAGAGAGTCATGGGTTTGAGCCCCACTTATAACCGACCATTTCTCTTTTTTTATGTGAGAACGTAGACAGTTGCTTACGGAGGATGGTAGTCTAGTACTGGTTCTTCCCAGAAACGATGGTTAGTTGAACTGTCCACCTCATATGTTGAAAAGGGGCATAAAACTCGATATGAACAAACAATAATACAACTTCAAACAAAATCTGTTTATAATAAACTTTGTATGTAATCTATCACAGAAACCTAATTAAATCACCT
This sequence comes from Lutraria lutraria, assembly GCA_964023205.1. Classification (NCBI taxonomy): domain Eukaryota; kingdom Metazoa; phylum Mollusca; class Bivalvia; order Venerida; family Mactridae; genus Lutraria; species Lutraria lutraria. The sequence continues at coordinate 9,629,798 of OZ026836.1, read as the reverse complement.
GTATTCATACAGTTACCTAATGATCGCTGGTGTACGGATAACATTAAAACAGCAGTACATTTTGAATAAACATTCTTTGAAAGCCACTTCCTTTGTAGTAAAGATATTGATCACATTCAAATATTTGGTAGGCAAAATGCTGTACACCTTTCATTTCATTGATTCAGACCTTAAATTGAAATTTTATCAATGGTCGCAAAAATAATATCAAAAGCCAGACAGAGTATGTCAAGATGGAAAAACATTATTGGCATAAATTTTGTGTCACAAATAACAATACTTTAAATACAATGTGGTAATGATACACACCAATCAAGTTTACTTAATTGTATAATGACAGCCTAAAGGAGGTAATTTATTCAATCTTTATTCAGAATGTTTAAATATTACTACAGGTTTATACCTCCATGTATGGTATACTGTCACAAGAGAAAAACAAACAAGAGAGAGAGCCAATAATTAAACCATGGCCAGTCGAGGGACTGAGCCCCTTCCAATCGAATTCATTTAAACATGAATTTTTCATGAACTTTTCTTGTATAAGTTCATGAATAGTTCATGAATAACTGTTTGACAGGGAAGGCTTCAAAACTAGCCTAAGATGGAGTTTAACCACAAACTGTTTATCCAGTACATGGCCATGTTTTTTTGTAAACATATTAAAGCAGCTAACTATAACTTGTAAAAAGTCAACATCCCTTACTTAATGACCTTTTCCAAAAAGATTCCTTATTCCTGATTTGATCTTAAATAACTTCCTGCAGAAATCCCACATCATCATAAATCTTCAAATCTAACATTTTTTTGTTATAGCAAAAATGAATTCTAACAAATTAAGATTAACAATTCAAGAGAAAAGAACACTTTTTTCTGTCTTTAATTACAGACAAGTTCCTTTTCACATCAATATTCTTCAGACCAGTGTGACACATAACTTTATCATGTACAGGTAGAAATAGTAAATGTTTTTCATTTTTCATTATAATATCATTTTTAGACAAATAACAATATGACATCATAAATACCTTAATACAGCTGCTGCAATTGAGTGAACCAGTCTTTAATTAAAAGAACAAAAATAATTATAATTCACTCACTAACTCATTTAAATAATTGACTACCCCATGAAGATCTACCAGGTACATTAACCTAAGGGACTAACTTGAGAAGTCTAATGATGTATGTCCAGAGGTGTATGATTAGATGACACAGATTAAACCATTTGTCTTTCCTGGCTTACTACTAGGATGTAATTAATTCTCAATTAGAACCACTCAGACAGAAACAACAAGCTGATGTAAACAGATAGCAAGAAGTAACTAGACAATATAACATGTACACAAGACAGATTTCCCAGCCCGAAGCCATTAATAATTCACTTTATCTACATAACAGAACAAATTTGGTCAAAACTCTCTAACTATATTCCCACCATCCTTAGGCAGAAATTTGGTGCAATGAATTGAGGGTGTAATGTTTTCAAGCATGAAGGTTTCTATGTTTGATATAATGAATGTCTCCAGGTATAAATATATAATTTACGCTTAATTTAAGCATACAACATGCAGGCTGTACAATTTTGCAGTAAAAATATTTACAAAATATTGTATGTGTTGCTATCTTACATCCTGTCTCAACAAGTAGCTTTCATTAATAATATACATTATATAACCTCAATTTAAACCTTGACAAATTATTCATCATATATATATATTATATAACCTCAATTTAAACCTTGACAAATTATTCATATATATATATATTATATAACCTCAATTTAAACCTTGACAAATTATTCATCATATATATATATTATATAACCTCAATTTAAACCTTGACAAATTATTCATCATATATATACATTATATAACCTCAATTTAAACCTTGACAAATTATTCATCATATATATATTATATAACCTCAATTTAAACCTTGACAAATTATTCATCATATATATATATTATATAACCTCAATTTAAACCTTGACAAATTATTCATCATATATATATATTATATAACCTCAATTTAAACCTTGACAAATTATTCATCATATATATATATTATATAACCTCAATTTAAACCTTGACAAATTATTCATCATATATATATATTATATAACCTCAATTTAAACCTTGACAAATTATTCATCATATATATATATTATATAACCTCAATTTAAACCTTGACAAATTATTCATCATATATATATATTATATAACCTCAATTTAAACCTTGACAAATTATTCATCATATATATATATTATATAACCTCAATTTAAACCTTGACAAATTATTCATCATATATATATATTATATAACCTCAATTTAAACCTTGACAAATTATTCATCATATATATACATTATATAACCTCAATTTAAACCTTGACAAATTATTCATCATATATATACATTATATAACCTCAATTTAAACCTTGACAAATTATTCATCATATATATATATTATATAACCTCAATTTAAACCTTGACAAATTATTCATCATATATATATTATATAACCTCAATTTAAACCTTGACAAATTATTCATCATATATATATATTATATAACCTCAATTTAAACCTTGACAAATTATTCATCATATATATATATTATATAACCTCAATTTAAACCTTGACAAATTATTCATCATATATATATATTATATAACCTCAATTTAAACCTTGACAAATTATTCATATATATATATTTATTGCAGTGTCATCAGAATTATGTTATTTTTTCACAAGAGTTAAATTTAACAAATGAAAACTGCATGATTATACATGGAAAGATTGTTTACTGAATGAGAATACAGTCCAACCTGTGAACTAAGACCAATCTTGGGAAATACAAAATGTGACCTTCATTGACAGGTGGCCTTTATTTGGAGGACATTTTGTTCTAAATAATTAATGATGGTTTTTAAAAGAATGGGCTGATTCACAAGGTGGCATTTATTCAGAGGTGACCGCTAACACAGGTTTTACTGTATACATGCATACAAATGTTTCTCTCAATTTTTTTTGTATAAATGACTTTCTACAACACAATATGACTTTGTTCAATACAAAACAACATTAAAATGTGTTGTTTATTTAGGTGTAACTAATACAGTATTTTTATATAACATAATTATGTAAAAGGCAACATAATGAAACTAAAAATAAATAAAACCAAAAAAATTGTTAATGCAATATACACATAAAATACTACATACAGTAATCGTATAATAATAAATAATTATCATAATCTGACACTATCAGGTAATCAACAATAATTGCATATCATACAGTAACAGGAGGCAAATAAACTTGATTGATTAACAGAATAAATCTCTAGACTTATAGATACATAAATATTACACAGAAATACCTTATACATCCAGTAGTTCTGCATGTAACAGTTCAATGATAAAAATGGTGAATAAGGAATAAGTACAGATTTACACATTAATAATGTTGAAATAAATGCTTAAGTAAATCACTAAACATTTAATAATGATTGACATTGAAATAGTTTGAGCCCAAACCAAGCAATGAGATGAATTTTAACAGGAAAATATGTAAAGAATGTTTTAGTGTGTTCTCTGACAATTTGGAAACCCACCCACATAATTGAACATCATGTTTTTTTTTATATCACCAGTTACTAAGACAGGATGATGTAACTTTTTGGCAAAATATCACTTACATTACTTCGAAGTAAGCATGGACAACAAATACCCTAATAAAATAGCAACCAAATCTTTCACGAATCTCATTAAATATTCAGTCCATGACCTAGCAAATAATTCAATACTCAATTGTTAATAATTCACGACTACGTATGACAGTGAAGTGCTATATGGTATGAAATAGTACTGAACAATAAAAAACACTAAAAATAAACTAAGGCAATGATTACGGAACACAAAACAAATCTTTATAATAATAACCAAACCTTAGTGGTACAATATATTGGCTAATATCTTACTGGTTTGGTGAAATACAGAAACTAATCTTTACGACTGAGACAGTTTTTTATTATTTATTATTGCATGGCTGCAAGCGAAATTAAAACAACAATAACACATTTTGTAGTATTTGTCAGAATATAACACAGAGTCCAGAAATATATAAGCACAAACGTGGGCAGAAAACTATAATGACCAAATAATTATTGTTGTTTATACTAGCTAGTCTAGCTTCATTCATGCATCGGCAAAACATGTAATTGCACTGACCATGAAGTAATATTTCTGCAAATCATGATAATTTTTCCGAATTACACAGTACCGGTAGATAATTTCATATTGGAAATATCAAGAGCAGAAAATATCACCATAGAACACAATGGATATCAAACACTCACAGTCTGAAACAATGACTTGTCTCAATTAAAACACCTGCATTTAATCAATTTTATTCAACTAATTATCATTCAATTATACTTCAAAGAAATCTAATTGACAAATAATTCAACACAGCAATGGCTGGTTTTATATCGTTTACTATACCAGAAGAAAGAAAAAACTTACAATTATTTAAATGTGTGTGTATATATAACATAAGATATTGATTCCATGTTTATTAAATTGGTGTATATATACTGTTTATTATTACAATAAATTGTACATGGTATGGCAAGGTCGTAATAATACCAGTATATAAAGATGGATGTAATATCAAAACAAATAAAAAAGCATAACAGAGATATGAAGCCACTGGTGATGATGTTGTTTTAATACATGAGTCATATTACCATGTTTCAAAGGATTTAACAAAGCTGAATAATTTCAACCCTCTGAAAAATGAACTGACCCATTTTCACCTCTCCCAAAAAACTGATCCATTTTTACCCTTCCTAAAGTGAAGTGATCCATTTTTGGAAACTGAATGATAGTTTAGCTTTCCCTAGCGAGCCGTCACTCGCTGCGCGAGCATGAATTTTAATGCAAACCATTGATTAAAGTACTACGTTTTTTATACATCCACCTTAAACTAAAAATAGGTTTCCATTCCATGTTGCAGTGCAAGTCTATGTAAGTTCAGTTCCTATGAGTACTTTGATTACCATTTAAAACTTCAACTGGACTAAAATTCATCCCTGTTTTATATAATAGGATTACCCAGGCAGCAAAGAAGAATCATCTCTTAGATCTTCATAACACAAAATTAGATGAATAGAATATTAACCCCATCAAAATGGAACAATCTTAAAACTATGCAAGTTACCAGTTTTTGTGAAACTAAACGCTTGCTAGTAAAGCCAGCTTTAAGTATTTAGAGGATGAAAAAATTACACAATTTGTTTTACTGGAATTACCATTAATCTTATCAATTTATTTGTCTTTACAGTCCCAGTGAGGGTTTAGCATTGACAATTAGACAGATCCGCTTAAAGTTACTGACTTTAACTTGAAGAACCTGAGATCTCAGGAATTTTAATTTGTAATTTAACTAGGTCAATACAATGGTAGTGATCTTAATCTTTCCATAGTGGGAAATCTGAAATGAATCAGACAGAGTTCTCATCTGTGAAAAAAACAAATACCTTATAAAAATTATCATTGATTCATACATGTATACCCTTAGCCGATCAAGGTAAAAAATGACAGTGATGACTGGCCACTTCTATATAGATCTAGTCGACCATCAACAAAATTCACAAGTACAGTTAAACCTGTGTTAGCGGCACTTTGAATAAAGGCAATTATTTAATTAAAACAAACATCATTGATTATTTAGAGCAAAATGGCCTCCAAAAAAGCAACCTGTCAATAAAGGCCATGTTACTTCATTCCCAATCAGGTGACCTTTACACATTTTTTACTGCTTAAAGACAACAATTAATCCCCAGAAAAAAGCAAAAGTTGCTTGGCTAAAACAAAGTGGGTGTACCTTATAATGTCTCTGTTTTTTTTATATAATCAGAATTTGATATCTGATTACTTCACTAGACTAAACACAATTTAGATAAGGATGCAGCAATCAACAGGGCAACACAATCTGACGTTTTAAGAGAAAAAAATATATAAACAAATGGTATACACAAAGTTCAGCAATAAAAATATCAAAAGACAATTATAATCTCATTCTATCTAATATTACATAATGATCACAAAATAATGGGCAGGGTACAGTTGTATTGGTAGATACTTATTAAATGTAATGTTTTCCAGTATTGAATACGGAAAACATCAGTCTGAAGAAATTGAAGAAATGGTGGGAGAAAGATGGGTTTATCATACTGAAATTACAACAGAATGATGTCATCGACTACACATTGTCAGTATAACACAATATATCTGTCTGACTTTTATGCTTCGATCCCATTTTGTGCATTTAATTGGACACTTGGTATTCTGTTTTCAAGAAATTACTTTCCATGACATTCAGATATTGATAGTCACTGTTGTGGAAGTTCCGTTTTCTTCTCGAAGAATTATAAAAAATGTTTGTTTCTGGTTTACCCGACCTACTCTAATTCACCCCCCCCCCCTCCATTCCCTAGACTTTTTAATAGGCCCTTAGCAGGTTCTCAGTAACAGCAGGCTGCAGGCCAATATAGCTGCTTAGAAATATGTTTGGGCCGGTTAGGAATCTCAAAAGTTTATAAAATATTTCAAGAAAATGCCCAGACCCCCCTTAGCATGCCTGTTAGTCAATGTTATGTATGGGCCTGTTGGCCAAAACTTATTGAGAGCGCTGCTTAGGGCACAACAGCTGTCTCACGTTTCTTTCCCCCATTCCTTCAAGAAAAAAATCCCCTGTAATCTATACCTACCACATTTTTGATGTCAGATCAACATGAACAAGAAACAAATATTTTTCTAGACAAATTATATAGTTCAATTTTTAGGTCAGCAATGTTTAATTGTTATTGTATACATGGACGAACCCATTTATACATGTTTAAGTAACAAGAATACTATTGTAATTTGCTAAAGAACAATTTATGAATCTTTATAATCACTGTCCTCTGTGGCGCAAATGGTAAAGCACACAGTTAGTGAATCTTGAGGACTGCGTCTAATGTTGGACATCATTTTTTATTCTCAACTTTTTTTTCATTTTTAATAAAAGTTAATTAACTTTATATATATCGATAAGAAAATATTGTTTCATAGGGTTTTTATGTTTAAATTATTCCGTTAAATTAACAAAATTATAATAACCTCACATAGATAATTAGGATTCATATATTTCAATTGTGGAGTAATAATATAATAAGTAGAAACCGGTTCAGGTGTTTAGTATTTTTATATAGTATTTGAAATTCAATTGTATTCGCGATTTTGTGCAATAAAATATATATGTATACAAGAAATAAAAAAAGAGGAATGCATCAGAGAACAAATGCATTTCTTCTTTCCTTTTTCTCTTTTGAAAATTAATTAAAAAGGTGCTATTCAGCGTGTATACATACATGTAACAAGAACAAACATAGTTCAATAAATGAATTATAAAAAATAAATGGATGTAATAATTTAAAAAGAAAGTGCCATTGACTGAGTTTGAACCACACACATCTGCTTCATTTTGTAAAACTGTTATGTATGTACAATGTACATGCCACCTTATCCAATACACCATGACTCTAGTTCAAGTGAATGACACTTTACTATGGATTTAAAATGATTTGGGCAATCAATTTACAGTGATTACCTTTACAAATTGGTATCGTCCAATATTCGACCTTGACTATAAGAAAATTTAACTATACTTACGAGTATTTTTATTACAGCTGATCGCGAGTACTTACTGTAGTGTCTATTACTATTTTGGCTAATCCTGGCAATTTGATTGGGTAATGGTGATTTCGGTCATTTTTGATTGGTCAATCATTGGACTGGCTATTCGTCGCGTTACCTGTCATCATAGTGTCATGTTTGACTGAATCTGTTTGTCTGCTCTGTTGTTGAAACGTAAGTAAGTAATGTAGGCATCGTTCTATGATGTTAACGTGGCATAATATTGGAAACATCATTAGATGTAAGTTTAATGTGGTTGTATCATATCAGACTATGGTGGACTTTGGTAGTATTTAGAGTGTACTTTATTCCATTGGTGTATGGTATTGTAATACCATGTACATGTGAACTATTCATTTGTCAAATACTCATGATTGTCAAAATATGTGTATTATCTATAACTTGTTAATATGTTATACTCTCCATAATGGAGGAATGAATAAAGTAGACTGTCAATATCCTTTATGAAAAAAGCAACTTCATACAAAAAACTTAAACCAATGCTTCTTGTAATTCGTCTACCTATAGCGTTTCGTTATAGTTTTTCTTGTTATGCCTAAACAGTTCTAAATAAATAAAAACACACAAAATTAAATAGTCAATAAATTACGGACATGTTCTGTAAGAAAAAAATCCATAATATATAATTAAAGCTTACTCATCTTAATGGATTGACTCACAGGTCAAGATTATAATAGAATTTGTTGAATATTGAATAAGATCATCTGATATTGCATCAATGATGTACAATTCAATTAACAGAATGTTGATTTTTTTATTGGATACAAAATCAATAAACAATAACATGGTGAGTTCATACTGAGTGATTTTATCCACCGGTTACTGGTAACAATTATTTAATCAAAATTTGAAGCTTTAATCCTCAGACAAGTTGTAGGGTCCCCACAGTATTGATATGATATTCTTAGAAATCAATAAAATTTCAGTCACAAATTAAACCTCATAGGAATACCTAAGTCCTCAATATGATGTATTATTAATTATAACTGCAGACGTTTTTAATTTAGCATGTTTAGATTTGCTGCTTTATTGTTCAAGATATTTTCATATAGTCTAGTTTTTTCAAGACAAAGAATAATGATTTTTATTGAGGCCATTATTTAAAAAAGTTTGTTTCTTGGAACTCATTAAAAAATCTCCAGACCCAAAAATCTTTTAGCAATTTTAACAATGTTTTTTAATTCTTTAGTTCAGTTAAATGTTTTAGGTACAAGCATATTAAGTTAATGCAAAAGGTGCCTACTTGAAACCTAAGCAGTGTTAAAAGTATGTCTTATTTGACCACAAACTAACCATTTTAAATATGACCAGAGTAGGACTGAATATTGAAACAAATGGTGAACCTTAGGTTTATTTTGCACATTTATGAACCGGGGGGGGGGGGGGGGACAAAGATTGGTCCGCGGGAAAGATCAAATTCCAGTACAAAACTATATGCCTCAATATTAGTTTGAATCAGTTTCAATGTTTTTTCAACCAACCGAACAGTATAATATAAGAGATGAAAATCTGTGGAGCATGAAAACAGGATATAGAGATAATGTCACATGACCCCCCACCCACCCACATTCACACACAAATTAGGCTTGGATTAAATCAGTTGCTTCAATGATGAAAAGCTTTCATTCATATTATTTTGAACCACAAGTACAGACACCAACAAATCTTAAATCTGGTTTTCTTACTACATGCATCAGATTAGGATTTTTAAAATTCATTCCTAAAAAATATAAGTAATATAATAGAAGGAAAATAATTATGAATATATATCCATGCACACTCAAACATGCAACCTCAGATGCTCTACCAATTAACTGCATGAGCTGAAAGGGCTGGTTAAATATCACAGCCAATTTATTTACATATTACATGTAACACACATGTATTTTATATAATACTGCTGCAGATGATTTATAAGTCCATGGATTAAAATCTGGTATGTATTCAGGTAAAGTAGAGAGGCTGATGATGCAATGTATAAAACATCATGCCTATAAATATGGTGTAAAGATGGCACTTTTATCAATTACCATTTGTAAATGGTACATACTATTTATCCAAATATGGTATGTTCCATTTACATTGTATATAGTTTTAACATTATTTGTACTATAAAACACAGTAAATAACTAGACAAGAGTTAACTTTTGGTGAAATAATCACAGTACTGAAAGTACTCATGGAAACTGAACTTACATAAACTTACACTGCAATATAGGAGTTTATCAGTTGCATCAATTGCAATAGAAAAACACAGAATCTCAGCCTGTATCAAAATTCATGCATATCAAGCAAGTGACAGCTATGGAAAGCTGAACATAGTTCAGAGTTAGGGTATGTTATTTTAAATGTGTATTTGAGAGGTGGATTTTTAATAATTTAGGAGAGACCTTATTTAGTCTATACATCATCAAAACAGAAAGTAATTCCGCAGTTGCATGCCATGGCTTAATTTGTACGCATGTTAACAGTTTTTGATAAGTTTCGAGATTAAAACCAAACTTTTGAATGAAGCCACATGGCTTATTGATACCACTGGTGGCCTGCTTATCATGTATAATTCATAAATTCAGGAGAATTTCGTGTCACAAACAGAATTTTAACCATTTCACAAAGGTTATAATCGGTTAAAGTGTTCAATATACACACATCGTGTTATTATCCTAACTTAATCTTTACAAATAGTATATACATATTTTAATTATATCCCCACAGATGTACTGTACTGTATAGTGTTCAATTGAATTGTGTGTATTAATCATAAACTTAAGTTAGATTGACTAACTTTTATTTCTGTGCATCGCAAGAAAAGAGTAACGTACAAGTACTCAGATAACGATGTAATTGCATGCCTCTAGTTTTACAAACATATATCACGTAACATTATCATACATAGGTCTACATTGACATAAATAGATAACTTATAAGTAAATCACCCACCTGTACTAGTCCGTACGGCAAACACTCTTATATTCCACTCAATGTCACAAATATTCCACAACAAAATAAAACTTATCCAATTCACAGGGTATCTTTCAAAACAGTCGTAAGAAAAATACGACTTGTCAAACGAATACGATGGAAATTAACCTACTTACAAATTTGCGAGTTTAGCCGGTATAGTGTTACAGGTATATACGAATATTCACTACCGGCAATGGCTAACTCGTATACCGACCCGGTGCGGTATAATTAGCGTTTTCTATTAATCGCGCAAGATTTACTTCCCTTATTTAACAAAATTTCTAAAAGGAATTGGTGCTGATATCGGACGACATAGAACTCTCTACTAGCCAAACGAGATTTTGCTTAAGACTCGATTTTGCCGAACATGTTAATCTCGCTCTGCTAAAATTCCTCGTGCGTAGTAATAAAACGGTACGTTCTCCAAGTGCGCAGGCGAGAATCGATCGTCATTGGTGATATATTCCGTTTTTCACGTGCTGGACTCAGTGTGATATTTAAGAAATATACAAGATAGATATTATACTGTATATTTTTATACGTAGCCTTGGTTTTGTTGTTGTTGATTAAAATAAAAAAGCGGTTCTATTTTTATGTTTAAATGTTTTATTTCCTACTAATAAAGAAGTAAAATTTAATGTAGTTCCATTTTTCCCATGAACGACTTCAGGTACGAAGACCTCGGTCATTTCTGTTTGTTTAATAAAGTGTTGTTTTCATGATAGGGCATCGACAACAAATGGTCATATAAGAGGGAAATCAACAGATACAAGTCGTGTATTAAAATAGTGTATTTAATGAGAATGAAGGGTGACTGACATGACTAGGTTTAAAATTGAATGGTGATGCAAAAGTTAACTGAATTGTTAACATGGATAAAATGAAGTGTTTAAAAAGTCTAACTGTCATACTTCCTTTAAATAACGGTTATTTCTAAAAAAAAGTACTGTAAGATCGTTTGTAACCATACAGCTGAACACGTGCATACTTTCGCTCCATTTTCCCGTGATTTCGTGAGTAAACAGTTGCAGTTATGTTTGAGTGCGTAAATTTCATTTTTTGTTAGGGTCGTGTTCGCTGGGCAGTTTCTCACATTTGGTCACGGACAGGTCGAAAACTCTCGGCGATGAGGGGCTTATTAGACCATAACCAATCAATACTTGGGGTCCCTAGTGAGTAGTGAGTTTTGTAATAGTGAAGATCGTGCAAATTTTAATTAAACTAATTGTTATCAAACTATTTCGAATTACAGTTTTAAACGTAAAAATACATTTCATTCATAAGTTAAATACTAGTGTAACATACTAATTTTGTTTTTAAAACTTCTTGTAAAAAGTTTTGATTGACATTCCGACCATGGACATTTGACTCTTGCATGTACATAATGATAGGAATTTTCATACGTCCCTCGTTTTTTACAAACTGGCGATTTGACAAATTCGTATTTTACAAAAGAAATTTCGACTAATCTGTTTTTTACAATGGAAATTTTGTAACTCCATGTACACCTCTATCTTATCATGTGGATTTGAGCACACCTCTATTTTATCAAGTGGATTTTGAGCACACCTCTATTTTATCATGTGGATTTTGAGCACACCTCTATTCTAGCATGCGGATTTTGAGCACACCTCTATTTTATCATGCGGATTTTGACCACACCTCTATTTTATCATGCGGATTTTGACCACACCTCTTTTTATCATGGGGATTTTGAATACACCTCTATTTTATCATGGGGATTTTGAATACACCTCTATTTTATCATGGGGATTTTGAATACACCTCTAGTCTATCATGGGGATTTTGAATACACCTCTATTTTATCATGCGGATTTTGAATACAACTCTATTTTATCATGGGGATTTTGAATACACCTCTAGTCTATCATGGGGATTTTGAATACACCTCTATTTTATCATGGGGATTTTGAATACACCTCTATTTTATCATGGGGATTTTGAATACACCTCTATTTTATCATGCGGATTTTGACCACACCTCTTTTTATCATGGGGATTTTGAATACAACTCTATTTTATCATGGGGATTTTGAATACACCTCTAGTCTATCATGGGGATTTTGAATACACGTCTATTCTATTATGGGGATTTGTCTATTTCGCTTTTCTGAAATTGAAGTATTTTTATCATTTCTCCTTCACGACTGGTATCATTGTACACATGCAGAATTAGAGATGCATCGATGAATTTGTCAATTAAACCATGTTTGTTTTTGTAAGATTTTATAGGAGCGATCTGCTCGGTTTCAAAACGACCAAGTTATATGATAAAACACACCGATATACTGTACGGTTATCCATTATTACACCGTCGATTTTTTCCCCTCAGATATGGTATTTATATTATAACAAGAAAAACTATAATAAAACGTTATAGGTAGACGAATTACAAGAAGATGTTTTTTGTATGAAGTTGCGTTTTTCAAAAAAGATATTGACTGTATATTTTATTCAATCCTCCATTATGGAGAGTATAGCATATTTACATGATATGAGTAATACAGATATATTGACAATCATAAGTATTTGACAAATGAATAAATTCATGTTTATAGTTCACAAGCACATGGTAATATCATACCCTACATCAATCAATTAAAAAGAATAAACACAAAATGTTAACAAATTAACCATAATCTGCTATGATACAACCACATTGAGCTTCAAATAGCATTTCAGATATTATATTATGCCACACAACAGCTTATCTAGGTTAAACATCACAGAGAAATGCCCACACGATTTACTTACCTATCAACTTTAAAATAGATTCAGTCATCGACATTAGTCAATCAAATGACCAGGATTAGCCAAACTAGTAATATCTAGACACTATAAACTAATACTCATAAGTATAATTCGTCGAGAAAATAACTTAATATTCGGTGTATTTCATCTGTAAAGATTCAACACGTACGTCCTGGCCTTATCAATTTCCTTTGAGAACGGAGAGTTATATGTTCCCTCATATGCAACAACAGATAACGTTACTATGACGCAAAACATGATATACGTAATATGTTTATATTATTTTCGTTTCTCGCTGTAAACAAAATGAATGATTTATTAGTGAATGCATGCATTGATATAAAATTCCATAGAAATGATGTATAAAGTACGACATTTAGAATAAACTGTAGACATATCAACCGAAAGTGAAGTTCATCCTCTATAATATTTCAAGGAACATATTCTACAGATACAGGACTCAGACCCCCCCCCCCCCCCCCCCCCCTCTTCAACTGAGCATAACAATATCTATATATTTACGAGAAAATCGACATTATATACTAATACATTGACATACTTACTTCTGCGGCCTCATTGTTAACTTGGTCAGACCGAAAGTATTAATTTTTTACCCGGTATGTAGGGTATGTTTGTATTAATACAGGCAGTCTGTTTATATCGGATTTGATTGAATAAAACAGCATAATTTGTAAGTACATATTACAAAAGTAAACTATTTAAAACGGTTTATATAATAATAAACATAATGCATTTGTCATATACAGGCTGCAGAAGGCTATATAAATCTTTGAACAAATAAGACTATTTGCTTTGTCCGAATGAATCCCCTTTATATCCTAACACAGTAAGGATTATAGACTTACTGAACACACATTGCATTAAACTTGATATAATCCTTCATTGAAAGGGGTTTCTATACTTGCTAATACATATGTATATAAAACACTTTTTCCGAGCCATTAAGGGAAACTTTATTCTGCGTAAGACATCGTGTTTGCTTTATTGATATGTTACACCAGTTAATGCTATAAAATATTGTTTATGAAGTAACACAATCTGGGTTTGTGCAACGTAAGAGGACACTAGATATGGCTCACTTTGTCATAGAAAATTCGTACATGTCAAACACAAAACATTACGGGAGAGGCTTGGACTCGCCACGTCCATTTCGATTTCAGTTGACGAATTTTGCTAATTCTCCAAAATGCTCAAGGTACGTAACATTTAGCGTAATTTCACGTTCTTACTCATAGAATACGTACATGTATATTTTTATAGTAGTGACATTCGTACAAACAGCAATCTGTCATTATTATACATGATTTAAAATATCTGCATGTATGTTCATGCTGTGTTGTACTCTTGTTGAATTGTTTACATGTATGTTAATCATTTTGATTACGATTGAAGCACGACTCTAATGTTTATATTATGCACATACTATGTACATGTTAGTTGTTGTACCATTGACCTCTGGGCATATTGCTGGTATTAGTGATATTCTGGACAATCTATTACGTAAAATTCCTTTTTGACATATATAGTTAAATTTAATCATAAATGTCAGCATGTATTAGTGCAAACATTTCTTTGATATCGCTATTCGAAAACGTGATAACTGGAATTAAGATCTGTTAAAATTATTTTTGAATAGTAAGTGCCCTCACAATGTTAAAATGGTGATATCGAAAGTCGATTACGAAAGTACTAAATACACATATCGACAAGAAGAATGTTTGATATAAAATGTTTATAAGTACTTGATCAGTATGAAATGGTTACATGGTGACCCTTGTCGAAAAATTGCACAATGAAAGGATTTGGTTATTGACTTAAGGTCAACAGTAATCATACTGTGAAAAACAAAACAGATTAAGAACAAATTTCGGTCATTCAAATATTCACAAAAAAATGTTTTATTTCATTAGAAGTTACTTATTTAATCGACATAAGGCGCCATTTTATCCTATAGGTCATTGTGCAACATTTGGTCTGATTTGTTCGTAAACAGTTTATATCGAATATATAAAACGTTCAGTATATAACTATTGACATTCGTATTTTCATAATCTTCGCATAGTAATACCATAACGTACGTATCTTGAGTAAAACATTTCCATTTTTTACAAAAAAAAAACTTTATTAAAGACAGCTATACACTATGGCATAAATAAACACGTCGCTGGTATTTCTGCAGAATTAACGCGAATTAACGTTTTAAATGCAATATGAGTACTAGTAATATTCCTATACTTCAGCTTCCGTTTAGTTCTTCTTTCGCACACATTTTGAAACTATTGTAAATGGCATATTACTTAATATCATCTGACAGGCGATAATAGTATCCTACCTTAATGATGCTAGCATTAAGGGGGTACTGTTTAGTGATCGTACTCAGTCCGTCGGTATCTGTAATTATACTTGTATTTTTATGTGTAATTCGGTGTACTCTGTATATTTGCGTGTAATGTGTACTCGTGTGTGTAATTTGGTGTATTTATAATTGTCATGTGTTTTATTTGAACCTATGTGTGCAGTTCTATACGTAATTTGTAGTTTTTTGTTTGTTTTTGGTGCATACTTTGTGCCTGTAATTGTATGAACATATATACGTATACCGTCCGATTGCGCGTAATCGGGTGTGCATGTGCGTGCGTGCGTGTGTATGTGGAGTGTGACCAATACTATGATTCTTGTTGTTCAATTGTTTCTTTGTATATACTCTTCAGATAATGGAGGAATAATAGTTATATATAGTCAGTAGCCACTGACATGTCTGCAGTTCACCATAAACATTATTTTAGTTTAAAGCCATACAAAAATATTGATCAAGTTTTCTGAATTTTGTCACCTTCTGAGATGATTGGGAGGACTTTGACCAGTTCATGTTTTGTGAAAGAAATAACCTCATTGGAGCATGGTTATGAATCAGTTATGTAAGCACAGCAATAGTCTGAGAGAAGTATTTAAGTGTTTGCAGTGAGTTAGAAAACAGGAACGTCTTTCTGATTATTTATTCTCTTTTTTATTTATCCGAATTTCGATGGTATAGATGGTTAATTGTTTTAAAATATTGATGTTGCTGTCCGCAGACGCCATTCATATTTTTCCATATCAGCTTCAGAAATTTCAAAACAGTTTTATTGGTTTACAGGATTATTGCAAAAGTAGAAATATGATTTATGGAACAGTAGGTTCAGGTCTGAGTAAAATGGTATCTTATTAATACAGTATGATGGACATGTTTCTAATAGTTCTTACCTTGTGGTGGTGTTCACTCTCGATGTTTTGTAGTACTGTATTAAATATATTGTGTAGGGCACAAAAAGTCATATTCATCACAAATAAATGCAAAACATTCATAACACCCAGACACAAACTAGGTTTGTTTGATAAATTGGTATCACCAACTTACGATTATTGCCTCCCAGTCTGTGGTTTGTCCAAAGACTCCTCGATTGAAAGAGTGCAATAATAATACTATAAAAGCATAAATATGCTAGTATTTACTAGTATGGCGAATTTGGTCAAAACGATATACATATTAAAAACAATAACATATTGGTTAAGACTATTTAAAATGGATGAAAATAAACATGTTTATGTGGTTTATAATATGTGTAGTATGTTCAGAAACAGGGCATAGAACGAAACTTACTCTAAACAAGACTTCTGTTCTGTTCACTTAGACTTGTTGATTCACGAATTTATCAGAGGACTGGGGATAACAGAATGTTTCTTTCACGTGTTAAACAATAAATCGAGGATAAATGATTCTATACAAAACTAAAATGTCAGAAGAAATAGCTTAGATTGAGCTTAGTTTTACAAACATGCACATTCAGTCAGTGTTCAAAAACAATAAAAAGGAGGTTTTACCATGGACAAATTTTGCCAAACATTAAGTTGTTTCCGAACTCAAGTTGAAGCAGGTAGATGAGTAAAACTAGTCAGAATATTAGAAAAAAATGTTTGACATGTAACTCCTGTAAATCAGGAGATGAGTATCACTTTATCTTTAGTGTATATTACATGTAAACTTAAGAAAAATACATTCACCAAACGTTTTATATCCGTCTATTTGTGACACACTACTTAAGGTGACTGACTTTCAATGGTCAAACCTCGAAACCAATAGGCATATTATATACACTTCATTAACTCGTTTATTGAACAGTCATCAATAATTTAGGTCGAACTATACATTCATGTATAAATATTATTTGTTTTAAAAACTATTGAATCAGCGATTAGTAAACGATTTTAAAAATATACATTGTATATTGTACCATGTATATGGACTTTCAAGAGACATAGGATAATGTACCCAATGGATTTAGGTGAGACAGCTTGTTGTGGATTACCCAGTGCCACACTACATCCTGATTATTATAAGGGCTTGGAATATTGTCCAAAACTGTCTCAATGAATTATTGTCACAAAGGAAGTTAACTCGACACTTTTAAATACAATAATTAATTACCTCACTTTATGGCTCCCATCCAAAATATTCGGACTTGATAATATGTGTATATGACACCAGTTCATGGGTACACATTTTAGTCAATAAAATAGAAGGTGATTTGAATGTTCTAGGTATAAAACATTAAATAGGCATATAATACATTCTACCATCCACCAATAGCTCAAAGTCTGTTTTATTTCATGTTTTTTTTTAATGAGAACAACAAAAAAAAAACACGAATGTTACTCGAATATTTCAAAGATTCGCTGTACAGTAGTTTTGACGGGTGAATTTAATTAATGCGCTATGTTGGCAAGTTATCAATGTACAATATGGAATTAATGGACATATTTATTTAGTGAAATTCAATATCGGATTATAAATCAGTCATCCAGAAGTTATCGGGCAGTGTTGATGAACAGTTGTGAAAGTAAAATATACCTTTGTCACGGATTAACTTATTTCTGAATAAAAAGGTATGCAACTTTATTGAATTCATGTAATATTTGAAGATTTTCAATACGACACTATCTCCACAATATTCAGATAAACACGATAATGCAAAGGTTTAAAGAATAAACTTTAGTCCTAGTTGGGCATAGTCAAGATAAATCCTGGAAGTAAACTGTTATTTGTGCTATTTTAGGTCATCGCCTTCGATGAATAAAAGCCATTGTTGTATCGTGTTGCGTCGCCTTAATGTGTTGTGTTGTATTTAGTGTGTATTGAGTTGCGTTGTGTATGACATTGATTTTTTTGTATTGAGTTGCGTTGTGTCGCATTGACTATTGTATTGAGTTGCGTTGTATTGCGTTGTATTGTAATGTGTTGCCTTGTATTGTAATGTGTTGCCTTGTATTGTAATGTGTTGACTTGTATTGTAATGTATTGCCATGTGTTGTATTGTATTGCCTTATATTGTAATGTACTACCTTGTATTGTAATGTATTACCTTGTATTGTAATGTGTTGTCTTGTATTGTAATGTGTTGGCTTGTATTGTAATCCGTTGCCTTGTATTGTAATGTTTTACCTTGTATTGTAATGTGTTGCCTTGTATTGTAATATGTTGCCTTGTATTGTTATGTGTTGCCTTGTGTTGTAATGTGTTGCCTTGTATTGTAATGTATTGCCCTGTGTTGTATTGTATTGCGTCGAATTACATTATGCTGTACAATATTAAATCATGTATTAAGTCGTATTGCATAAAGTTTTTACGATATATCGCCTCAGGTTTATCTCATACAAATATGAAATTGCCTTTGCAAATAAATTAAGAATGGCACTCGTATTTTTTTAATTATATGTGTTAATCGGTTACTAGTATTCATTACTGTGAATATTTATGTTACTGTGAATAATTATGTATAATACCTTTGACCATGCAGATAGACAGACGAGAGTGCCAAACAGCCATAATATTATGATACACAATAAAAATCATGTTGACTGTGTACTTATATAAATTCGAACCTAACAGATAATAAAGATTATACATGAAAATGCATCATTGGTTCATTGCGTCCAACTATGAAAGAAAACTCCACTTAGACAAGATTATTTTGTTATATTTTGGAGTATTAAGTTTCATAACTCTCAGACAGCCAGGGCAAATTGGACTGGTTATCGTATTTGACTGCTCAAGGCATTGTCCATGAACATTGTATATGGTTCTCATTAGACGTCAAGAGGTGAAGGCCACATGTGACGCTTAGCTGATCATAATTTTAAAAATCATGACGTTTCTTACCCTTGTAATAGCAATTTGACACATTGGTAGAAATTCTCAAGAGTCAGAATCCTTAGTGTGCTAATTGCAAGATTCAAAATACCATTTTAAGGGTCGAATGAAAGCCCTGAACATTGTGAGCAAGTTAAGTATAGGTCCTATGGATACTACAGAATGGTTAAATTTACAGGGGCTCGTATGACAATTGTTTTCACACAACATGAATATATATTTCAAATAAAATCTATCTAATATATCTACATATCCCGTTTTGACAGACCAATATGATAAATTGCTTGTTGCAATTAGTAATTTAAAATGCAAAGAAAATGTTTCTACATCGTAAAAAAGTCGCGAGACATGAAAACGAGATTTTTGCAATTACAGAAACGCAAATTGATATACCATGAACACTGATTTTAATTGGTTCTTGTGCACATAGCTTAACTGAGATCGCAAAATTGACAGGTAAACTTGAGCAATGAAGTCATTTATTGAGTTGTTAAGATTAAATACTGTAAGGTCAGGGTATAATCTTATTAAGGTACGTTTAACCTTAATCCCATCAACTATACTATAATGTTCATTAAGACGTAGTTCAGGAAGGAGAAAGTCATTTAAGTCTACTGTTATCTACTTATGGTGGCGTACATTTTGTATAAGGTATTTGTCGTTCAAGATTTATTCACAAAATAATTCTCTCACTACATTGACAAAACGACGCTTAAACTCGTCCGTTATACGAACGCACCAGACGAGTTATTTACATTTCCGAATAATACATCATGATAATTATGTTAAAACAGATTTTTTTCTGTCATCTTTGCGAACTTCTTATTTGATACCAACATAATTATGTAACCAATACATATACATGTACATGTGTATGTAAATGATTCAGTTCGACAACAAAGTCTAAGAAAAACTTGTTCGAGTAGATAATTCACGTGCGAATTATTTGTTTTGCTTGATTGATTGATTTTTATTTTAGACATGTCATGGACAATGAAATTTCCAAATTGCATGCGATGTGTGTTGTATTAGTTTATTTAGTCTCTTCTATTTGAAAGCAGGCATTCCTTTGTGCATTCAATATTTCCATTTTTTCTAAATCCCAGGAAAACATCCAGCGATCCTATGTGGCTGAATTTTAAGAACGGCGAACAAAATGGAGGGGCGGGAGTTGCTATGAAACCTGTCCGGAATGTTCCAAAAGCAGGAATAAATCGTCAGAACAGTTCACAGAGTAGCATACGTTCAAACCGGTTTGTAGCTTTCACTTATTTTGCTTTTACAAACGTAGACATTCACAAGTCATGTGACTGACCGTCAGCTATAATGTACAATAAATTGACTCTTTGACCACACGATCATTCGTTTTTTTTGACGACAGACTTAATTAAAGCATATTGTCTATTTAACTCAGCAACGATGTTTATAACATTGTAAATTATAAATTCTTCGCATTAAAGTTCCAAACATTGGAGTAAATAACAGTAATGGTAATAATGATGATATTAATAATCATACATTTTTTCTGTCGGCGTGATTGGTCTGAATATGCATTAAAACATACAACAGTATTACATATTCATGCAGAATTTATCGAGAATGAAATCGTGATTTGAGCTCTGAGATAGTTTTCAAGTTTTATAACCTCATGTAGCGATGCTCCAGGAGGAATGTTTCGAATGTTTGTCTTCTACTCACTTAAAAACACGGTAACAAAAATCTCTGTTTGTATGCCCCATAAATAATGGCACCCGAAATTATGCTGAATATGTCCGCTCATTGTTTTCTTAATGATATACATAACTATTTCAGATCTACATCCAGTTTGTTAAAAAAGAAAATTGAACAGTACGCCTTTCAAACTAATGCCACTGAATGGCAGAAAGAACAAGATTATAAAGGTATACGAGAGAGGAGGAAGAAATTAAGGCGACAAATCAACAATAAACTCAAGTTAATTAAACGCTTGTTCATCCTCTCCATTTTGGGAATAATCTTGGGCATTGTAGTCTTGTTTGGCTCTACAATACGCACTCTAGGTGATGGGAGTATTTTTTGGACTTATAAATCATATTTTAAATATGTTGGTATTTTCCTGATAGTCGCAGGAGTGGTATTGTTATTAACAGCCGTAGGAATGGAGAGTAATAGTTTAGACAAACTTAAACAGGAAGGTATTGTCGAAGTTAAACCTTTCATTCATCCAGACTTTTTATTGGAATCAGAACGTAAAATAAGTTCACCTGACTGTTCGCTAGACAACACGTATGAAACCAACTGCACAGGCTTGGATAAACACCGGTTACTATGGAAACAAGAGCAGAACGAAGGTGAGGAAGGGTTTCTGTGTTCTAGTATTTCGTCCGCGACAAGCAACTCTCAAGTACAAGGAAACTATTTAACCTCAAAATGGGCACGTGCTATGGCTATGTCCTTTGATGCTGACGACGGTGGTCAAAAGTCACCGCATAAGGATATTGGTGCTAAAAATAGACTCGTGCGTAAAAATAGCGCTCAACTTCGTGCGTTGAACAATGCACCAAGTATAGAAATATCTACCGTAGACGAAACATCAATTTGCAAATCTCCATCGTCATCATCTTCGTCAATATCTGGTTCTTCGTCTGGAAGCAGCAGTGGATCATCTAAAAACAGGGTGAAGGTCAATGATCATGAGAAATCAGTTAAAAGTCTTGCTGATGATTCGAACTTTCTAAAATCTGGAGAACCACTTCATAATATCTCTGAAGAAAGCTTAGCCGTAATGGACGACCGTAAAATTACATCCTAACAACTTGTTTTATAATTATTTAACTGTAAGTCAACATTTGTTTAAAAAACATTAATTTTAGAGTATTTAATCGTGAAGGTTGAATAACATAATCAGTAAAATGCGCTCGTGCACGTAATTACAATTCACGCAAATCATTCGATCAACCTAAGAAGGTTCCAAAATTAACAGACGTAACAGTGACCCGAGAGAAAGGTCGCACAGTTATTAAATCGTCATTTTCCAGTTATGCGACGTTGATGAAATAGGAAATAGTGTACAGGTACTAACTATACTCGTACAAAACATGCAATTCGTCAATATACAGTACTGTTATATTTGTGCTGAATGAATTATTTGTTCAACTATACAAAGGCGTGTTTGAATGGATGTAACATGCACCTTGTGTTTCTTTCATCGATTACAATACGTAGCCACCATCATTTTAGAACAGAAGAACCTAATCTTGCATACATTGTATATGATTTATATTATATATATATACATGTATATACTTTGTGTACCGTGTACATGTATACTTGTCAGTGTTTAAACGTATTATGAACAATAATAAAACCCTAATTACGATTGTATGTTTATTGAACATGACTTCAACAATTATTTAGTTAAATGATATTTAGATATATCTGATCGTTCAAATAAAACGAGTCAAACTACTTCGATAACAACAAATGATACCACCAGTATGAAAACTCCCAACACTTCAGTCACCTGAATCTTATAGTGAGTAGAGTGAGCTATCTACCATTTGGAATATTTTTAGATTTTTACATCGTTGGATTCGTCTCAGAGAGAAAGAGAGAGAGCTATCTCCTCGTGCCCCCTTTTATCAATTGGAACACCCGTTAAAAGGTGTTTCAATCACATAAACGACCTCGTACATCTTTGAATGTTAAACTTTGTTGATAAAAAAAATGGACTTAGCTCATTAATATTTTCAAACGACGACTTGAACCTAGAAACACTCAATGTGAATATTCTACAAATTCCACTTTTAATTTACAAAAGTATTTCGCAATAATAAAACTCTAACACAATAACGGAGATCAAATTGTTCCTTCTTTTCCAAGATACAATGTACGTGTGTAGCGTTAGACTGAACTAAATGTACTGTAAATCGACGTTATAGAATAATTTTATACGTACATGTACATTGTACTTCTTGAAGTTAGTTATCTTTTTATATCAAATGTTTTAAAATAAATCTTTAATAGAATGTTGCATATTATTTGAAAAAGGAGAATGTCGGACTACTTTTCATTGTTGAACGTGACCTTATCTTGGTAATACAATGCGTAGTAATATATAAAAATATATACATGCACATGTATACAATATAGCGTGCGCGGTTGAAATAAATTAATATTGTGGCGCCTTGTATTGCGATCCGATCAGAAGTACTGCATGATTACTTTGTACATATTTTGGCACACAAATGAAACTAATTTTTCTATGTCTAGTTGAGATGATAAAAACTGAGATAGTTTCATAGCATTATACAACATTAGAAGTTGTGCATGTATTGCCTATACACTGGACTGGTAGAATTGTATTTGTTTAATATCTAATAGGCAAGTAACACGCTATGTAAAACATGTAGACAGATATAAACTTATAAAATCTCAAAATCTATGATACGTCTGTGTAAACATTCAAATGATGGAACTTTTGACCTCAAACATTGACTGCTTGCTCTTTAATAACGTGGAATAATTATTAGTTCACACAATACAAAACCAACAATATACGTATTAGATACGTCATGTTTTTAAAAAGTTGCCAAATACGTTTACTTACGAAACTTGCTTGGCAAAGAACAACAAGCAATGTTATAAACATTATCAGTTATATCATTGGTACCGTAAGACACTTATTTATACTGGCCAATCCATACAGTCTATGAGTGCTCATACAATGTTATAGAAATGACATACATGTACATTGTGTACATTTATATATAAATTATTGGCCTACGAAGTACATGTATGTTAAGATATAGTTGATTATATGTTATCATTAAAGCAGTATCAATCGACTCAAATCGTTCCATGAAGACATATCATAATTTAGCTAGTTTACGTGATGAGAATTATAGTCATACGTTAATCATATTATTGATCACTAATTACATTAAACCATCTGCACTAATGTGGTTCTACTTTTCCAAAACCGAGACTATGAAATTGTAAAAACATTGTAAACTTATAAGTGAGTCCACAAATGTTAAACTGTGAATGGCGTGACCCGCTTAATGGACGTAATACTTACAACATATTTCACCGTAATTAGTCTAGGCTTCAGAAAAATCATTCAGCAAAGGCATGTCGATTAAATAACACGATAATTAGTAATAAACAGGATCATGTTACAATAACTGTTTTTTATCAAAAATGTAGATATTATTCATAGTCTGTAAATGTGTTATTCGATTCATTTGACTAATAAGTATACCATAAACTCCATCAAGATAATGGAATATTATATTTTACCTAAGTGGTCGTTTAGGAACCTGATTAGAAGAAGTCGAATCGTTGTTTTTGTCAAATTCACTATATACAGTGACATTCCATAAGTTCGCATAAATGTTGGGTTTCCAGTTCAACAATGAAATACCAGTAATGTAACGTGTTTTTAGAGTTAATATTCGATGATTGATCGAAATATTGAGAAGTCCCATGTAAAGCAAACTTTAGAAATCCAAATTCACAAAACAATGACACACAAGAAGAAGGTCATGATGGCTCTTTACTCGATCAACTGACCTAACGTTTGAGCCCAGATGACCCCATGTTCGAACTTGTCCAATATAGCAATTAGAAGCTAGACTTTGTTGTCGACTCCGAGGGTTGACAACGGATGTTTCCCCTTCACGAGAACTTGATTGAGCACAAAAGCTGTTCCACTTTGTAACATAATTATAGAGATGAAAATGACAAAGGGTAATAACTCTGCTGGGAAAACCGTACACCAAAGATATTTTTGTATGTATGTCTTCATGTAATTATTAATTGTCTGTGAAAGTTTGAAGCAAATCCGACACAAACCAAACAAACAAACAGTTATGCACTTAAGATTTCAAATAATTAATATGACAAAGGACAAGAACTCTGGTGGGTAATGACAAACGCTAAACATATTTCTTTACGCACATCTTCGGGTAAAAACTACTTATCTTAAACTACAGGATGAGTTGTACGCACCATATTTCCAGTTATAAAAATGACAAAGGGCAATAACTCTAGTTAGAAACGACGTATACCAAAAACATCTGCACGCACTTAAAATTCACTACTAATCTGTGAAAGTTTGAAGTCAGTCCGATTTAAACTGTAGGAGGTGTTGCGCGCACAAGATTTTGTTGAAGTAGAAAAATAAAATTACTACATGTACTAAGAAATCATACAAAAACAATAAGTCCCCCACCTCACCCCCACCCCCCTTCAGTGGAGGGGAGGCATATAAATATTCTGACAAGCTTTGGTGAAGACCAAATTCAAATATCTAGAGTGTTAACAAGGTTTTCATTCAATTTGACCAATTGACCTAATGCTTAACCCCAAATGACCAATATTCGTAAGTGTCCAAGATATCATTGGGACAAACATTCTGAAAAAAGTTTTATGAAAATCCAATGCAAACTGTACCCTATATAAGTGTGGACGTCAAGACGACCGACATTGACTGGTTCAAACAGTTCACGTAGTGCTCAAGAGAGCTAAAATACATGTGGTTGAAAGATATCCCGAGCTAAACATAATAGCGATACACCAATTACAGACTGAGCACTGTTAACAATGGGAAGAATTATAAAAGCTAATGGAGCAGGGAAACAACATCCAACTTAAAGTATGGTAAGTGGGATGAGGGTAGAAAAAACTGCGGAGAATGGAATAATAAAAGTAGACCAACAAGGAGAATAAAAGAGGACATCGCGAAATGTGAGAGCATAAACATATTTTAAGATAAGATACAAAGCAATGATATCATTGATAAATACACAAACTTCTACGTGTCATTATTTATGCTAACATGCAATACGCACGCTTTGTTGACGCTCCAATAATGTCGCACAAAACGCACAATCAAAAAGTCAGAAATTATACACGACCTTAAAATTCCACTATAAAGACCCAAGTTACGGAGCTTTAAATATGTATAGTAAGACACACCCCGTACACGTTAACTTGTGTCTTAAATTCATTATTTGATGATCATAAACCACAAATACACTCTTTGAATTGGCCTGTGTTTGATCGTAGATCAAGTGTTAAATGTCTAGATGACAATAACCAATTAAATTATCAGGTTTTTGAATTAATGAAGCGGTAAAGGAAGGTTTCAAATTAAAGTCTATATCATGACCACATCTATACAGCATAGTAGAGGAATTAATCTACATTTTGTCGTGTCAGAATTTAGTGGTTTGATGTAATGGCAGTGTTAATTCAAATTACGAGACGAAGATAATAAAATGAACAAGTTGATGATAAGTGATTCTCTGAATCGGTAGATGATGGAGATAAGATAGCCTACAAGGGTGCTTCGGATGTATAAAAGAATATACTCGTCGCTTATTCTGCCATTTAGACATGGCCTTCGTTGGTCTAGGTGGAAAAGGAGCCGGAGGGGGACCGTTATTCGTAAAAAGATCGTAAGTAAACAACTATTTTAAAGCACATTTGAACATTCGTCCTATATTACAACGTTCAGTAATTTAGGAATATTTATTTCCTACAATTAATATATATAGTTAAAGATAACATGATGACATTAATAGAATTAACATGATGACTATACTAGAGAAAAACATATCCATGTACCAAAAAATCCCAACGTTCCCTAAACCCACCCACGACACAGAAACATACAACAAATGGTAGAAGTAACACAATATACCACAGTAGTACCATCTTGGAACGATGAGCTACTTTAGGTGCAGGAGGTTGAAATAAATGATAGATATGGAATAAAGGCAATATAATCAGCTCAGAAAACATACATTAGTATAATAAGTCGATTGCTCTCTCGTCCTCCGTAACAAAGCCAACAAATTATAGGGCCTACGAAGAAAAATAAGTATTGTCATGTATCGAGTTATGACTGCATATTGGAAATATTGTATTGTTGATATTGTATGTAAGTGTACAATGGCTTAACAGAAGCCGGAGAAAAAAGGAAAAGATCAATCACGACAAAGAGCAAAACAGAAACAATCCACGTCCTAAAACCCATAAGGAGACATGAATAATTGACCATGAATTCTTAAATGCATTTGACCACCGTGGAATGAAAAATGTCGTAATAACAATAAAGCCAACTCTAATTTGAACACGAAACAAAATATAGTCGAAAGGGTCTTTGACGATGATGCTAAAAATGAGGCATGTTGGTCTGAGACTTTAGTTTAATTTAACTGGGGTCCCTTTGAAAATATATTTGTATAATTTATCGAAATAGATATCATTTATGTTAATTAAATCGTCCAAAGTATCGTGAAGTTCTACTAATGTATTAAGAACAATAGCTCGTTTTTCTACCAGGCTGTTTAAAACAGGGGTGATAATAGAGCCGAATTAAACTTGAATTCTGAAAATCATTCGCTGTCGATCATTTTTGCCAAACAAGAGGGCTTCAACCACATTGTTTCCATACCTAACCCAGTTTGTATTAAAATAAATCTTTGAGAACTGATTAAATTGACCACAACTTTGCTATTTATTGAGATATTTTCATCAACTAACCTTTATCATGCTCAGAAAGCATAGCTCTTTCAGAACTGATAGATCTGGATATATCGGGAATATTATCACCCCTTTTAAATTGATGTGCAAATCTGGCAGGAAAACTTTTCTGAATATTTCTATTAATCCTTTTACTGTTCGATCGTACGCTTTCGTAATAGAAAACTGAAAGTGATTTAAATCCGACAGTTAACAGATATTGCCTTATTTTCATTGAGACCAAAACATTAATAATGGTGTTTGAATATATTTAATCCATTTCAACACATTTTCTAGTCTAGTTGAAATACATGTACGAGGACATTTCTATAACAAAAAATATTATTATCTAATACACGCATGCATTGCGTTTAATAAAAGTCCGTGAGGAATTGACCATTCAAACATGCAAAGAAGACAGTTGCTTTGAAAAGCTTTCTTTTGTTATTATGAATGAGGAAATAAAGCATTCATTGACACGTGACATTTTGTAGCTTTCAAACATTGCTTTCTTTATTTGACAAAATATATCACTAGTATCTTATAATATGGATAAGCGTATCACAGTTTAATGTTAGAAGTCTGATCTTCAATCTATTCATTTAACATTTCATCTTTGAATTTGTTGCAGTTTTCATGATGAGCCTGACGGCACTGCTGGGTGTGGTTGCCTAAATGTTCCACGACGCAAACAAAAGAAAAGATCAAAAATAAAATTGCTTAAAGAGAGAATACGACAATTCAGTATCTGGTATTTCGAGGAACAAGAACACGTCGAGAAGGACATGTTCAGACGTAGAGTTGAAAAAAAGAAAGTGAAAACTCGCCACATTGCGACACACTTGGTTCGTTCAATGCAATGTATGTATGCTCTGGATGCAGTAGCGTGGATAGTAGGTTTAACGTTTACCTTATGTAGCACGGTAGAGGCCTTCGGGCAGTACACGTCATTCTACCGATCTAAACAACTGTATCAAATTTTAGGACTTGTAATTTTGCTGTTCGCTGTCTTATTATTGTTGTTTGTCACTGGTTTTAAACACAGGGTTCGTGCTAAACACCAAACACGAAATTTTAACCGCGTCAGTAAGAAATGTACATGTAATTTGTCCGCGAAATATGAGACAAATAAAGGCAACTCGAAAGATACAAGTGAAGACTCTGGTAATGAGGAAGATATTGAGGTCAAAACCGCAAATAAAGGTGCACATCGCAACCAATCAAAGAAAAATAGCAAAAACAGTGCACCTTCAGGCAAAGGCCAACCGTTATATTTTTACAAAAATGTCGATTCGAGGCAATGCTCTATCGAATTATCACCTTTAGCCTCAGCTTCCAGTACATTTGCAATGGAATCTTCCAAAACAGAAAAAGATGAAATCGCCAATAGCTCGTGGAAAGACAGGAAGGCTTGGACTAAGTCTAAATGGATGAGAGTTGAATCGGAAGATTCATTCGATGGTGATGATATACTCGGACCACACAATGAAGAAAGGAAGGCACCATTTGACGTCGATGAACAAAATGGCAGTGGATTTGAATCCTTCGCTCAAAATAGACGGAAGCTTTTCAAAATGAGGACACAAAATACATCAAGCAATGAGAGTATTGATAATATTCATCCAATTAACAGAAACATATCTACAAAGTCTAAAATCTCCCAAGCGTCAACTGTCAGCACTTGCTCTGAGACAGCTCCACTTGTAAAACGATGAGACACCATGTTTGATACTGTGTAACACTGCATCTTCATCTAATGCATGGAACTGTGTATGATTAACGGAATCGTGACTGTTAGCTTTCAGGGGGAGGGGTCGTGTCCAATTATACTAACATCGTTTTGGTTGTTAGGAAGTTTAACCAGAAACCGGTATACATGCATCTGCCCCCAATGAAAAATAGTCATGTGGACATTAAAATTTTGCCCCAGTGGAAAAGGTGGGTAGGGCATTTGCCCCCCCCCCCCAGTGCTTAGTTTTCAAGTGTACATTTTCCCCCCAAAACAACAGTTACTGGTCATTCCTGAGATTTTTTTATTTACACAACAAGTGTAAAATACTGACCAGCAGATTTTAAGATAATGCTCTTGTAATATAAGACATGTCGTAGATAAAACGGACCCCTGATCTGTATATATAATAGTTCATTATGCATGTGTAGTATGCTGAGTAATTGTTAACAATTAATACAAAGAGGTAAACAATTCCCTTATATAGGATAAAAAGACGTCTTCTCATCTATTTTTTGAATAATCACACATTTAATTCGTATTTAACAATTTCATACTCATTCAGTTGCTCGATATGATTTTGATTTAATAGATTTACTGTATGAAATAGCTAACATGCCATTTAGTGATTAAAGGGACTTCGCTTAATATTGAGGGTAAATCCTCATAATGAAATGTTAGGACTTCAACACGTTTCACAAATGAATTTATTTTTATGTCCAATGTTACCGTTGCACCTTGCTGAATAGCGTAAATGAACATCATATCCATAGAAAAAATGTGGCAGAACGTTTTCTGAAAGACGCCCCTGATGCTTTTCCAGGCTTTCGAGCGCATATGTCTAAACATTCATACCTGGCATTTTAAACAGGTATAAAAATATGCATGTATGTTCACTCTGATGCTTGCTGAACTTATTCTGAGATGTCAAGGACAGCATTCTTAAAATGAGAAACAGAAAACACAAGCCGAGTCAATGGAGAGGAACAGATTGAAAATTATGTTCTCTGTTAGATTTTCTATGATATCAGATAAAGTAGGATAGTTCCATTGGGAAAATGTAGATAGTTATACATTGAATCATGTCTATTGCTCTTTCATCTTCTATATCTAAAGACCAAAATGGTGCTGAAATATTTGCAAATAACCATATAGCATCAATACCAGTGATGTTGATAAAGAATGCTATGATTTTAAACGAAGAATGTGACTCGGGAAACTCATCCTTTACAAAATTCTCACCAGACTGTGATAATAATCTTTACAATATTAGAACATATCAGTTTGATTTATGTGTATAAATGTATTTTCTCAATATGAAAGAAATATACACGTTTTTTTTTGTTTATTTTGTTTTATGATAACTTAGTCTCAACCATGACATTGCTTGTTATAACATCTAGAAAATGATGTCTTTCTTTTGTTGTCTTTTAAAATGACATTGAAACAAGAGGGCCCTAGATCGCTCACCTGAGAACTAAAAGACACTATAATTAATGATCAGGTAGTATAGTTTTCATCTTGTATAACCCGTTTTACATCGATTTTGATCAAAACCTACAATGAAGGTGCTATAATACTGTAAACAAGCTATAACGTAGCATTTTTTCTAAGTCAATGGCCCATAACTCTACAAGTACTTGTTCAATTCCACCCAGAATTAATCTCAGTAAAAGTAAAGACCTTTAGGTTATACACATTCACTGTAAATATCTTTAGGATTGGTGAAGAATTGAAGGCACTAGAGTGTAAACAAGCTGATAAATAGCAAATTTTATACACCAAGGATCAAGGGCCCATAACTCTTGAAGTCCCGGTCAGATTTCGCCCAAAATCGAACTTGTCCATGACCTTCAGGTCATACACATTCACTAAAAATATAATTAGGATTAGTGAAGAAATGAAAGAGTAAACAAACTCAAATATAGCAAATTTTCAAAGTCAAGGGCACATAACTCTAAGTTTTGGTCCAATTCCAATCATAATCGTTCTTGTCCAAGATATTTAGGTCATACACATTTACTAAAAATATTATTAGGATTGGAGCGCTAGAGTTTTAACAAGCAAATAGTAAAATAGCAAATTTTCTAAGTCAAGAACACATAACTCATGCTCATAATCGAACTTAGCTGAGGCATTGTGGCCTTATACATTGTGACCAAGTTTGATTCTGATTGGTTAAGAGCTGTGGATGCTAGAGTGTAAACAAACTAATGTCCCACGTCTGAACATTCATCGATCCTAAAAGGCACATTGTGAGCATTACGTGTAAGATATGAGGCTATCATCATGTAGTTCAATGACATTTTCCATAGATATATTTCTACTGACAGTATATGCATAATGTATTTTACTTACAAGTAATGGTATATAAGGAGGCATTCAGTACATATCTCAGTGGAAGTGATGATACAAAAGTTAAGTATTACTAATGTACAGAAACCCTAATTTCAAAGTATATAGTAATAAACTAATAGATAATTTCTCTTTACAGAGGCAGTTTGGTCCGAACTCTTAGTGCAATATAATATATTGCATAATAAATTTCCGATATTGCAGAAAATTAAGTACAACAGTGCATGCATCAGACATTGAAGGTCAAAACTTGACATTCGCAGGTGCATTTATCCGCGAAATATTGAAGGTATCAAATACTGTGTATTATATGTCATATCTAGTATGCATTCTTATTCATCTTTTTTTTCAAATCAGTTGACTGTTACTTATTTTGGTCCACAAAGACTGTGTGTCACAGAAAGCATCATTGAGTGTATATTGTGACACAATGAATATGTTATATGTCAATTTATATTCAATTATTGGCTAGTTTCAACATGTTCATGTCTCAAGTATATACTTAAACTTAACCTATTGGACCATCAATCTCACAATGACACATCATCCCAGACCACCCAAAAGAGACTTTAATGTTGTGGCATGTTTTATTGAAATCATCAAAACTTACCAAATTTTCAAGCGATAATTTTATCCAGACAGCAGTTGTTCTGCTAGTTTTGACTCAGTCCTTTTATATAAATCACTTTCTTCCACATTGGATTTTAAATATTTTCCTTGCAAAACTTCCTGCCTGCATTAAAACAAGTTGATGCAGTTAACTAGACTTTCTGTAATCCGGACAAAATTCTTTTATTTTGCAGAATTTGACCTACTTGAGCACTACTATAACAGAGTATATAGTTATTTACCAACCAGTATTACATTTATCCACTTTTATTCCATAGTAGCGGCCTACATACACACTTGTATGATTCAGGAGTGGAATATGAATGATTTTAGACATAAAACATTCTGTCAAGTTATCTGGAGAAACATGGGTATGACTGGATTTTTCAACATCTAAAACATTAAGAGCTATCAGGCAGAATTCAAAATAGTTATAATACTACAATTTTGCAGACATCTCCAGGGAATAAATATTTAATACATGCAATAGAAAACAACAACTTGCAGTTTATCCTTCAGGTTTTTATTTGGCCTAACTGAACATTAAGTCATTAACTGCTAAACAAGCAACCTTTTCATTAAGGAATCACAGAGACACAAAAACATAAAGCTAAACACAGCTTATAACAGATTATCCTGAATAGTAAATTTGGTAAAATACAAGTTTGAGTACCTTAGGTTACATTGAACAATCAAGATACTGAAGATTGAAAAAGAGACAAATTGGTCAACTATGTAAGCGAATGATGTTTTCTGACATGACTTTTAGCACAGGTTGACGATGGATTGAAGATCAGAAAGGAAGTCATTGATGGATGTCATCTTTTCATTTTTCTCTCTCAAAGTCTTGCATGGTAGACACGTTTCTTCTAATCTGTAAACAAACATACTTAAGTGACTATATATAAGCAACATATTAAGTAAGTATTAACTGGTCATTTCATGATTTAACAAATATGCTCAATATTCAGTATTTCCTTTTAACAGTACAACTAGATGCTTAAAGGCAATATGTCGAGTCAGCAGTGGACCCTCAGACAGCTGTTAAGAAGGCTTGTGACCTTGACCTTTGAACTATGAGTATGGGTGAAGTTCATGACACATCATCTCATTGAAGTAAACAATTTCAAAATCCTGGAATGCAAACAGAACCTTCTGAAGGTAAAACCCAGACAAAAAAATAAATTCAACCTCTTAAGTGTGACCTTGACCTTTGTCCCACAGACCTGACACATCCTTTCATTGTAGAGAACATTGCGCCAAGTAATTTCAAAATCCTTCAATGTGGACTGAAGATACAGTCTGGTCAGAGAAATACATTTGACCTCTAAGAGTAACCTTGACCTTGGTACTAAGGAACTAGGTCTTGAGCATGACACATTGTCTTATGATTGTAAACATTTCTGCCAAGTAATTGAAATTCCAAAATACATCATTGACAAAAGAAGAGGACACCAAAAACAGACATTTTTTACCTTCGGCCTCCAAGTGTGACTTTAACTTGGAGGTATGGACCTGCGTCTTGTGCACAACACACTGCCTCATGTTGTTTAAAAATTATGCCAAGTTATTTCTATCCCAACAATATAAATCCAGACGTAGTCACAGACTAATCAACATACAGACAGGGACCTGACATCAAGCAGTTGAGCTGATTGCAAGTGGGCTTGACAAAATTTGGACCAAAGAAAAATGCAGGTACAATGCATAATTTCATGACGAAGTGTGTTTTCATTTAGTAATATTGAAAGATAGATAGGTCATTTCGTGACATACATTTGTGTACATGTATATGTAAAATATGTAACATATTGTGAGTCAGTGTATCACAATGTCAGCATTAACTAAGAAACTAAAATGTTTCATATCAAGATGCAATAAAATTTCAGACATCCTCCATGGATTAATCAGGCACAAACATCTTAAAAGGCTTATTTTCTATCATAAGACATTGTAGAAAATCTTGGATAAATTTGTAACAATTATTTTTACATAAATACATGCTTACTCTGTTTTCTCTTTCTGCAGAGACATAAGTTGTTTCTGTTTTTGTTTTATACTACGCTCACTCTGAAAGATGGTAGAAAAGTACATCAAAATCATGTATTAATCAAACAAATCATCATTCTGTAGAGCTGTGGTGACAGTTGAAAATTTATGTTTTTATCATTTAGAATAAAAACTGGAAAATCTTAACCTCACTAACTGGTACAATAAAATCCAGTATGGCTGGACTTGCAAAAAAAACTGATATTTCAGAATACTTTATTTCCTGATAGAGACACAAATGAATCAAAGAAACCAGCACTTAGATCCATGATATATGTGCCAGGGGGTCAATACAGTCAAATTAAAAATCTTGAAAATCATATGTGGAGGACCATTTTAGCCAAAAAATGGTCTTCAATCACATTATTTCTGTATTTAACTCAGTTCATATTAAAAATAATCCTTCAGAGCAGATTAGATTTACCATAACTTTGCCATTTCTTGGGATATTTTTATTGAATAACTTTCATTTTGCTCAGAAATCATAGCCAGTACAGGACAGATAAATCCAAAATTCCAGACATATCCAGAATATTGTCACCACTGAATTGTGCAGATGAAATACATGAACTTATTTTACAGACAAAATAACATATAAAATCTCACGTAAATCTTCAAATCCTTACAACCATTGTAATATAATTTGTTGTTGTTTTCTTGGTTATTTACATATAATTTTATAAAGGACCACAATGGAAATAAGGATTTACTTCCTTTTTTGTGTTATCCTTGTATTTTAACGTTTTTGACATGGTTTCAATTTTTTACTGATATTATTTACCTTTAATAATTTTACAGTCTCAATTTGTATATTCAGTAATATATATATTTTTTTTAACACTGTAACTTTATATGCCCATTTTGTGTAATGTAATTCCTATGTACCATGTTTTAGAAATAGTTAAAATATGAATAATAATAAATAAATCAATATATAAAATAAAGGGTAACTTTAAAATACACAAATAAGACAATGTGGTAACTTTAAAGCCAGGTTGGGGAAGCTCTATTTTATAAACAAATAAACAAACCTGTTTTATTCTGGTCTGTAAATTTGTAACTGTCTGAGCTGCTTCTATCTGGAAATGGAAATAATGTACATGTACATTGTAATTTAACAGTAGCGATGTCTTGAAATCATTGAATATAGGATGAATCATTTCATATTTCACGGTTTAAGACTCTAGCATTGACTTTGTTAACTTGTTGGGTTTTTTTCATGTGGAAATTGTTCTACAATGATTTTGGTCAGAAAAGAGTAACATTAGGTAATTTCATTAATACAGAGAATTAAATACTATTTGTTTAGGTAGTGCAGTTGAAAGCTATTATATCCAAATTAATGGTGACCTCAGTTTGAGTTTGGATAATACATGATTTAAGATAATCCAGGATAGTCCGTTTTCAAACTGTATCTAAGGGAGGTAATCCAATTTTACCAAAATATAAAATAGTACTAAGTCTTCACATATATCAGTATTTTCATGCCTCAAGGGAAAAATTCTTCATTAATTTCAGATATTAGGTGTGAAAATACTAATGGAACTATTTGTGGGTATCTGATTATAAAAAAAAGGTAAGAGGTAAAGGATAGGTTTATAGTCTGAAATTTATATACATTTTCAACCGACTTTCACAAGTTACCCCTGGTCACTAGGTTATAGGTCGTCCGTTAACATTCTACTAAGGATAAGACCAAGTTCTTTCATAACTAATATCCAACAAACATCCAATAAGGATGGTTTGACAGATGAAATATGAATAGGTGAAATATGAATAGGTGAAATATGAATAGGAACTCATGTCAAAACTTTCTTCAATTAATTCTTAAAAAATACCCAAAACATGAACTACATTAATAGAAATCATCCTGAAATATTGATAAAGCAAACGCACCAAGGCTGCTAATATTTAAAGACATTTTTCAAAAAATGATAAATTGTTAAGTCTCATACCATTGACATAAATCATTCATAATAAAAAACACATATCAATACAATTAAATGATAAGATCATCAGAAATAACATTTAACTGCACATTTCTCTGATAAAAACACCATGTAATTAATCTACAGTGGTGGAAACAACTAGATTGGACAATAAATTGGTTGTAATTGATAATCACTAATGTATGGAAATAATGGATGCAATACACAGGCAAAATATATTTCTCATTTGGAAAAAATACACCTAAAAACCACATTTAATACAATATTATTCTTAAGGTCATTTCATAGATATGTAACCATACAAAACATATTGTAATTAACAGAGACACAATTTGTATCTTTGAATTAAAGATGACATATGGCCCTTGCATAGTAAATGTAATGATAGATAATAAAACATGAGCAGACATACCGTATGTGTTATATCTTTAACAAGATATTTCTCCAGTAACCTGACAGCTGCCTGACCATCATCTAGTTCATATACATCCCTGAAAGATAAAACATGTGGTTTGATTTAAAAACTGAACAGAGCACATTATCTGAGAAGTGCTCAAACTTGGCCAGAACCAACATAATATTATATAACTTTTCCACCATTCAGAGTTTTATGTTGTTGAAGGCTTGATAACTACTTTAATAATTATCAGATCAATAAATTTCCACTTTTGTTAATTCAAAATTTGTCCCATAGAATTCCAATTTCAGATCAATAACAAAATCTGCTCAATATACTAATGACTTCTGTATCTTAGAAGAATAAATTTTTACTTCGATAGAATTAGTAATAGTAAGTAGATAAAGAACATATGTTCATTTATTATAAACAATTAACACTACACTACAGTACAAGGTACATAAAATGTTGCAGTTCTATAGATCTCAACACTTACATTGAAGATTGCAATGTTTCTGTTACACAGTTTAATACTAAATCAAGATCTATGACATCCTGTCTGGACCTTGTCTGGCCATCTGCCTGCCACATAGTTATGGTATGATCTACAATATAACCATAGCAGTATTTGTTTAAGATGAACTAGAGCTGTCACAGAGGTGACTAATACCCCCATCGTCGCTTTGACACTAAGAATACAGTAGTACACTATATGGCTATGTTCAAGGGGACATAACTCTGCAATGAGCGAATTGCTGGGCATGAAAATTGTGCCATGCACATCTACACTTGAAGGTGATAACATACTTCAAGTTTCATTCCAATCGCTAAAAGAATGTGGAAGTAGCTCACTCCACAAACTTTTATGTGTACGGATGGACGGACCGACCCACCAACCGACCGACCAACCAACAGAGTGACTCCAATATACCCCTTCTCAAACTTCGTTTGCGAGTGTATAAAAAAAGAGATTATACTGAAATCTGTGTCAGGATATCAATATATCAAAATAAAATTTGTCATATTTCATCATTTTTATTTTAAGTAAATTTTTAACTTGAATTTTCTGGTTCTTTAATTTTGAAATCAATCTAACCATGTTACCTTTCGGAACATTAGTTCTAGATGCCACTGTTTTCCTTGCTTTGTTTCTTTGAATGGCAACCTCATGGTCACCAAAGCTTCCCTTCTTCCTACTAGTAGTTGAACTTTGTGTCACTTCAGGAGAAGACAGTACAATAGAACTTGTACTTCTCTTCCTTCTAGGTGAAGAGTTTTTTTGAACACTTGTATTATCAGAGCTGTCAGAATCATTCTGAGCAGTTCCTTTCTTTCCCCTTTTCTTGACAGCGTTACTTTTCACATTTGTTTTTTCAACTGATTTTTTATTTCCTTTATTTGTCGTCTTCGCACTTTTCTTGTTTACTACAGATTTCCTCCTTCTCAGATCTTGATCAACATCGCTACAAGTCTCACTGTGTGATCCAATACTCCCGTGAGATTTTCTCATTGTCCCAGAATGCTTCGATACAGTACTTTGAGTAAGAGAGCTACTCTTCATAGTGTTATTGTCTTTTGACATAGACTTTGTACTAGATAGAGAAATACTAGAAATACCAGATGGCTTCCTTGGACTGAGTCTTTTTCTTTCTACAACAGACTTCGATATCTTACACATCTTATCTTCCATGCTTCGTCCAGCATCAGATTTTCTCTGTTTCCATTTAGAATGATCAATTTCCTTACCAAAAGATGTCAAAGGTACTGAAGATTTTATTCTCTGTGTTGTACTTTTAGAAGATGTCGACGAAACATCAAAAGATTTAGAAGAGGTCTGAGAAACTGTAGTAGCTGCAGAATTCTCCTGCACTGATGATAATGGTCGTCTCCTGGACAGCTGAGGACGACCTGGTTTGGGCGTGCTTGCTAGGAACTGTAATACATTGAATAGAGTATATACATCACAGCAGATTACCTAAACTATTACCTATTCAGCACAAATCATTACTATAAGGATCATACATAAAGTTCTGTTATCTGGTTTCTTAAATGCTGCATTTTATCCAAAAAAATATTACAAACCTTCAAAATACCCCCCTTTACAAAAGCATTTTTATAACCCTTTTACCAAATCTCTAAAAGCAGATAACTAGTCCTCTTGACTCTTGAGGTTTCTGCCAAAGGCACGGATAAATTGCCTTGCCTTCCCAAGAGAAATTCAGGCCTAATATTTCCAGGAAGCATTTTCTTATGCATTGGAAATAAAAGAGACTCTAGTCAGGTAAATAAGGAGGATGGCTTACAACAAACATCTTTTCCAAGGCCAGAAATGCATTAACAATGTTACACTTGACCCTAGAACATCCTTTGCTCAGGTGTTCCTTATTGTAAAACTCTTTCACCATCTTCAGTAAAGAGTTCTGGTAGAATCGTCCAGTGACTGCGTTCAAATAAACATGGCACTTGAACAACTGACCCACAAGAATCGAAGAAAATGGCGTACAGCATATTTTAAGAATTTAAGTTCTCTTGGCAAAACAGGGATGTTTTTTTAAAAATCTTTTTGCTACCATCTCTTATCATCGGCCCTTCTCTGTACTTAGGTTTCATCACCTGTTAGCAAGTTCAATCATAACTACTTACTGTAACAGATACATCACCAGGAGTCGGTGATGTCATCCCCTCTTTATCATCAAATCTTTGTAACTTACTGGGTGTATGCTCATTTTCAACCTGAATCAATTATACACATAAATATAATAACAATTAAAAACATATCATTCAACAGTGTTTCTGTTCATACAGAGAAACAAAATAACAAATGAATTGACCAGTTTAGGCTTTAATAAAGTACACTCAAAATATTTCTCATAATACTGAGATGCTAATTATAAATAAGTCAGGAAAGAAGATGCAGCAGTACAGCAAGCAAATTCCTTGAATTGATATCTCCCAGTAAGTATTTTTGTCAGTCAGTTAAAGCAGACAAAGCATGAAGGAAACATAAATGAATGGTACTTTCTAGCATGCATGCCTGTGCAAGCTACAAATCTACTGCAAGCCACATTACAGCAAAATACATTTCAAAATATTTAAGTAACAGTAAAAGTGACCATTTTTCTAACTCACAAGGGGGGATAATTCTGTCAAAATACACGATAGAGTTATAGTTCATGATAAGCACATGTCCACTCATCATGTGGTTCCCTTCAATACTTTTAAAAGTAATCATAAGTAACTGTCAAAGCGACCATTTTTCTAAGTCCAAAAAGGGGCACAATTCAGTCAAAATAAAATTCATAGTTATGATTCTTTCTCATTGCACTTTCTCTAATCACACTCTACCAGTATATCAAGTTCATGGGGTTGCCTTTAATACGATACTTTTCAAGTAATTGTAAGTTACAGAGAAAGTGACAATTTGAAAAGGGGGTAATTGACTTAATTAAGTCAAAATGCATGAGTTATAGTTCTTGATAAGGTCAATTTCACTCATCATCCTCTACCTGTATTTCAAGTTTCAAAGAGAAACCATCTGAAGTTTTAAAGTTATTGCAAATTTCAAAAAGTGTGACGGGCGGACGCTAACAGTCAGATGGACAGACGCCAAAACAATATCCCTCCGTCCTCGGCGGGGATAAAAAGACAAGTACATGAAATGCTGACAATCATTAAATACCTGATGTCTGAAAGATTTCAGTGACTGTCCATCCTGTGATTGGTTTTCTAAAATATATCAATAATATCATATTAACCGAAAAATTAAACAGTTATATAACAAATAAGAATACAATAATTATATGCATCATTACAGCTTAAACTGTCAATATCACATATACAAAATTTTAGGTCTAGAACTGTTCAGCATAGACCATAGTCTGTTTGTGCTTAGCGGAGACATATTTGTGTAAAAATTCAATTCATAATCATATACATAAAAAACTAGAGCTGTCACAGAGGTGACTAATACCCCTGACATTGCATTGACACTAAGAATGTGATAGTACACAAAAGCCTATGTTCAAGGGGACATAACTCTGCAATGAGAGGATCACTGGGCATGAAAATTGTGTCCTGCACATGTTAATTTTATATTGATAATATATTTCAAGTTTCAATTCAATCCCTTGAAAAATGTGGAAGTAGTTCACTCCACAAACTAAGATTGCCATTCTGCACTATATGGCTAAGTTCAAGGGGACATAACTCTGGAATGAGTGAATCGCTGGGAATGAAAATTGTGTCTTCCACATCTTCTTCTTCTTGGTGATAACATATTTCAAGTTTCATTGCAATTGCTTAAAGAATGTAAAAGTAGTTCGCTCCACAAACTTTTGATATTTTGTGCGAATGGACGTATGGACGGACCAACCGACCGACAGAGTGACTTCAATATACCCCCTCTCAAACTTTGTTTGCGGGGGTATAATGATTAAACAAGAGGGCCAAGATGACGCGATATCGGTCACATGACAATCACTGTTCACTCATTCAAACATTGTTTTGAACCGGTGACCTAGTTTTTTACCCCAGATGACCCATGTTAGTACTTGTCCTACATATAAATAAGACAAACATTCTGACAAAATTTGGTGAAAATCCAATCAAAACCATGAAAACTACAGCATAGACAAGGTTTCCTTAAGATTTGTTCTTGTGACCTAGTTTTTGATCCCAGATGACCTATGTTTGAACTAGTCTTACATATCATTAAGACAAACATTCTGACGAGGTTTGGTGAAGATACAATCAAAATTTGACACCTATAGTGTTAACAAAATTTTCCTAAGATTTGACCTAGTGACCTAGTTTTTGACCCCTGATGACACTCATTTGTACTTGACAGTTATATCATAAAAAGAAACAATTTGACAAAGTACGGTGAAGATCCATTTATAACTGTGAAATCTACAGTGTTAACATGGTTTTTCATAAGATTTGACCTAGCGACCTAGTTTTTGACCCAAGATGACCCTTGTTCGAACTCATCCAAGATATTATGAAGACAAAC
Organism: Lutraria lutraria; assembly: GCA_964023205.1. Lineage (NCBI taxonomy): Eukaryota > Metazoa > Mollusca > Bivalvia > Venerida > Mactridae > Lutraria > Lutraria lutraria. Next base: position 9,587,492 of record OZ026836.1, on the reverse strand, counting down.
ATTCTGACAAGGTAATTAGGTTTCATGATGATCTAATCAAAACAGAGTGAGCACAAGGTTTTCCAGCAATTTGCCCTAGTGACCTAGTTTTTGACCGGAAATGACCAATTATCAAACTTGACTTATATAATATTGAAATAAAGATTCTGACAAAAAGTTTCAAGAAGATCTAATCAAAACAGTGATTTCTAAGGTGTTCACAAGGTTTTCCCTTATTTGGCCCTGGTGACCTAGTTTTTGACCCCAAAATCAAACTCGTCCGAGATTTTGTAAATATTAACATTCTGACCCAGTTTTGCAAAAATTGAGCTAAAAATGTGGTCCCTTGTGTGTTCACAAAGTTTGACAATGCACGCCGCTGGACGAAGACTAATCAGAAAAGCTCACCTTGTCACTTTGTGACATGTGAGCTACATGTAAAATCCTAAAACAAATCAGCATTAATATCAGTAAGTGCATTAGTGTGATAAAGAAATGCCCAAATTACACTTCACCATTTTGCTGTGTGTGTGAAGTAGATGACTTGGTGATATTTCCATTAGTAGTCATCCTTTTGTGACTGACTGACTGTACATCCTTGATAGAACTCTTCTTTCCACCTGTTTTGTCAGCATAGTTCTGCAAATTGAGTAACAAGGGGGCCAAGATGGCCTTATAGTGCTCACATGACAATCATTGTATACTCATTAAAACATTGTTTTGAACCTGTGTCCTACATATCATTAACACAAACATTCTAACAAGGTTAGGTGAAGATCCAAAAGAAACTGTGACATCTACTAGTATTAAAAAAGTTTTCCTAAGATTTGACCTGGTGACCTAGTTTTTGACCCTAGTGTTCACAAGGTTTTCCAGCAAATTGCCCTGGTGACCTAGTTTTTGACCCCAGATGATTGAGTCAGATGACTCATTGTCAAACTTGTTCAAGATGTCATTCTGACAAAATTTCATGAAAATCTAATCAAAACAGTGATTTCTAGAGTGTGCACAAGGCTTTTGACCCCAAAATATATTAAATGACCAATTATCAAACTTGTCTGAGATTTTGTCAATATTAACATTCTGACTCAGTTTTGTAAGAATTTAACTCAAAATATGGCAACTTGTGTGTTCACAAGGTAAAAGTTGACAACTTGATATGACACAATGCACCTGAAGACAAAGACTGATCACAAAAGCTCACCCTGTGCACTTGTGCTCATGTGAGCTAAAAATGTATTCACATTACGTTCTGAATAGGTGTAGTGTAATTTTATTAAACTGTCAAAGCTGAATAACACCGTATTTGCTGAATGCATTTATTTTTAGCATCGTAACACTGTCCATGGTTTCCATTTATTTCAAATAGCCATTTACATAACACAAGCAATACTGACAAAATGGTAACTGAATGATCTGACGCGAAAGCTGACTATGTTCTAGCTAGGTTTTCAAAAACCTGTAAGAGAAACTTCAATCATTGTACGTAACATTCATGAAATGAACAGGAAAACCCTTGTGTGTATATATCTCACGGAGTGAGTCAGACTCAGAGCTTGGTGGTACAGTCAAACCTGTATTAGCGACCACTTCCGATTAAAGGCCATTATTTTAATAACAGCCACTGATTTTCTAGAACAAAATGACCTCTGAATAAAGGTCACCTGTCAATAAAGACCACATATTGTCTTCCCCCGAGGGTGGTCTTGGTTCATAATAATACAGTGCTAGCGTTTTGTTCCATGTGACTCTGTCTTCTATGTTATCAATGGTATACTGAATAATTTTACTTACCTTTTCCTCAATACATTTTTTCGACTGCTCTACTGTACCAAGCTGTTTAAAAGGCCTCTTTGTAATTTGCCGTTTCCTGCAACAATCAACCTATCAAGTTTGATACATCTACTGTACAGTTGTTTAAAAAGATTCTTAGTTTGAATTGTTATGCACATAAATTGTGCATGAATTATACTACTAAAAATTCTGTTTAATAGTCCAATGGGATCTTGCTAAACAAAATCGTCCTAAGATAACATACTTAATACACACTTATCTTAAGCAAGGATTTTTTCACAAGATCAGGTAGTTGTATTTACTACCTGACAAAACTGAACAAAATCTTATTCTCAACTATAGGTCTTTGTTCTGTCTGACAAACAATAAGCTTTTAGTGTTGCATTTCAAAATTTACCAAAAGTGACAGTTCCTACGACTTTGGCGTACAATAACATGCACAAATTTGCCTTAGAAGATGAAGTCGAGATGTGGGACAGCGGGTCGAAAAAGACGAAATGTCTTGGGGACGAAGTCATAATGCATCACCACGAACTCCATTGATAAATAGAAAGATTTCGGTCTTGGAAAAACGTGATATAATAGGATAATAACTTTGAACATTCATCATTTATTTAACGATGGTGGTTTCTTGCATTGCAATTAAAACTTACGAATATCTTGGTGCTCTTTCCATTTCGAAAATGGCGCGTTCCTCTAAGTTAAAGAGTAGTGATTGTAAGTCAAAGAATTTTAATTGTAGCAAAGAGTTCAAAGTGTTTCAGACAAGTTTTAATTAATTTGGTATTTGTTTTCGGTTATCATTACGAAAACTAGTCATGAAAATATCCCCATTCTCTGTTAATGCTATACTTTCATATTATTCTCTTTCTCTCAATTTTCCACCATTCAGATAATAGAACTGTGTCACATGTATACCAAACCATTGTAGCAGTTATGTGGTGTTTGTATATATAGTGGCTGTAATGTTAACAGCTCAGTTGGTAGGTCATCTGATTTGCAAGCAGGAGGCTGCAGGTTCCAGTCCTGCATCGGGTACATCATTTTCTTCCTCCTGTTACCACAATAATTAAATTGTAAACACCAAGTTCATACATTACAAGTGATGATACCTTAATGTGATGTTATCATATTTGAGCTACTGGTGACCCTACTATATTTTTTCACAAATGGTTACATTGATTTCAATTTATTACTTCGATCATAAAATATAATATACATATGATCAGTATTTATAAATATTCCATGCTGTCATCTTGCATTTCTCCAAACTTGTAACTATCATTTCAAATGTGGTAAACATTCATTTATTCTAATGACAATAGACACAGGAGATGTAGCCTGTATACTAATGATCATATGCTAATGATATAATGGGTTCATCAGGAAAAGAAGAGTATTGTTAACTCTGACATGGAGGAGTGTAAACCAGATCTGTGTTCATATACTTCATGGCTGCACAATGTCAAGAACTCCTAGGCATGTAGATTTCAAGCTCGAGACTGATCTTGTAATTCCTGAATATATCATTAACTAGACAAAAGCACTGCAAGGAAGAGCAATATATGCCCAAAGGTATATTTGATACTGTAAAAACATTTTTTTTTTAACTTCATGCGCACGAATACAGGCTGGAAGAGTTACAGAGCCGGCATGAAATTAGTAATATTTGACCCCTAAGTGTGACCTTAAGCCTTCTGAAACATGCATTCTAGTCGTCTGGATGGGGTGAACATTTTAGTCAAGTTTCTTCAAATCTTTTGCAGGCTTAATGTTATAGAGCAGACACGAAATTGTTAACGAACGGATGGACGGACTCCAGCGGCATAACGTAATACGTCCATTTGGGCATATAATAATACCTGAATACTTGCGCTGAACTCATTTTTCCAGTTCTGTAATAGTGTCAAGAGAACTGAGTTAAATCTTAATACTGGATTTCAACAGCACTAACAGCTGAGAAATTAAGCAATATAATTTATTGTAAATGGAAATATTATACTCAAATACTTAAGACTTTATCATCATTTCATAATAATTTATTCAATTTACTTCCATAATTAAGGCTATATAATTCACATATAGTTACACTTACAATTGCTTTATACAAGTTGTAAACCATCATGTAAATCATATCATTACTTAAATCAAAATGATAAAAAAAATTAACTGTCTTAGTTCTTACAGAATCAAAATATATCTGATTCTGTACGCACTATAAGTAAAAGAAAACAAAAATTGTGACATATAAACAATGACATTACACTCAAAATAAGGGCTTCAACTAACATCCTGATGATTCAAACAGAAAACAAATTAAGAATGTTTTAGGTTCAACTTTTCTATCAAAGGCTAACATGTTAAAAACAAAACAACCAGTATGTCATAACTTAAAATATAAGTGTGAGATAAAATCAGTACAGAAAGCAGTGACTATGATATACATGTATAATAAAAGGCAATAAGGAGTTTTGCCAAGAGAAGAAAAATCATTTTGTAGAGACATAACATCATAACATGAGTTGTGAATTCAACCTTCTCATACAAATCTGAACTGTTGGATGCTAGAAGTGCACATTCATTAACATGTCCAGCATTCCAGTCAACTATCTTGTTCTGTAATGTCTTTATGTACAATTTACACTATTCACAATGTAGTAAATAAGAAAATGAAGTTATATCAATCAGTTTGGAGGTGGTGGCGGAGGTGCCACCAATAACTGATTTACACCGGACATCTGGTTTGGGTCATATCCCCCTGGTCCTGGTGGTGGAGGAGGCATATTGAATCCCTGACTTGATGTTGGTGGGGGAGGGGGCGGAGCAACAGGATTTGGCATCGACTGCATAGAAGGGGGCGGCACTTGTTGCCAAGGCATTGACATACTAGCTGGAGGAGGGGGTGGAGCTGGTTGCCATGCCTGAGATGATGGTGGTGGTGGTGGAACTGCACCTAAAAAATAAAATGCAAGCAGTTAATAAGATGTTCTAAGCTGATTGAGGACTATGTTAGTATAGACCAGTTAACATAAACATTTGCTTTAAAAAATTCAAGTGATATACAGAGGTGAGAAAGTTTACCAACAGATACAAAAAGTAGTGAACAACTTCTTCGCTTAAAACAACTAATTTTCTTTAATCCTGAACTCCCATCATAAGTCAACATTTGCGAATTTTTACTTGTTATATTGCATACATCTTTTTGTCATTTGTGTATCTGGACTTACCTACATCAAGTCTGCCATATCAATTAAATTTTAGAATGACTTAAAGTCAGATGAACAAACTGGCTATCTATTCAAGTTAGTGTGACGCATACCTTGTTGTAACCATGGCATGTTTGACATTGAACTTGAAGGCTGATTGTTGCTAGGAGGTGGTGGCGGTGGTGCTGCTGCCATCATTGTGGTGGGTGGGGGTGGAACACCTGGAGCACAACAAAGGAAATGATATATACCACTTCAAATTTAAAGCATTCACTTTAAAGTCCCATAAGCTTATAAATGTATTGGTCCTAATAGTTTGTTTGTTCTATAACAGAGGAATCCGGTGTGTTTTCCTCCCGTGCATACTTTATAGCATGAACAAAAGTTTCCGAAACCACTATCGTATTTTTTTCAATATCATTGAAATAAATACTATTTATAGAACACCTGTGTTTTCCCGCAGTCATGCTATGCGCAAGTAGTGAAGTGACGTCACGCGCCCTACATATTCCAAGTTTACAAAAGCAAGATTCACAGTGTAGTGAGTGTGTTCAGACGAAAAAGGGCTTGTTTCGTTGGTAATATTTATCTTGGGATGATATCAGCAATTAAATGTTTTTGCATATATTTTTCTACAGCAAAAAGCTAATGGGGCTTTAATAGTAGAATACAATTTTATAACAAAACTTTGCTTTAATTATAAAAACTTCAGAAACCAAAATAGAACTTCTTTCATTATCGTAAATAATTTTCGTTCGAGGGCAAATGTTTTATATATGCAACCTGACTCCTAAGTAATTTGAATACTTACCCATTGATAGTGACTGTGTAGGATTTGGGTGCGACGCATTTGGTGTGCTCCATGCAGGAGGAGGTACAGGTGCAGCCATGTTCATTGTGTTTGGAGGAGGTACAGGAGCTACTTGGGCAGGCGGAGATTGCATATTTGGCTGGAATTGTGAATTTGGAGGTGCAACAGGCTGCGGGGCCGAGCCCTGTGGCTGGAATTGAGGCATACCACCAGGTTGCATTTGTTGTAGTTGTGGTGGCTGCATTTGATTCGGAGGTGGTTGCATACCTGAAATAAAGATAGAAACAAATCACTAGTGTTGTTAACAACACATAAGTCCCATACCAGATGGGCCATGACAATGACTGGTTGGAGAAATCCTAAAATTATAACTGTCCAGTCAAAGAATATCCATGCTTTAGTAATCATGTTCATCTATGTGCATCAGACATATACAGCTTCTCCTAGATTTTTATATTGAAAACAAGAGTGTCATTTCACAAAATATGCCTGGGCCGATTCGGCGGGTTATCGAATTTGACCACGATCTCATGGCCATCAACATTTCTATCAAGTTTGCTGAGGATCCAGTAGAACTGTTTGAATTAGAGAGCGGACACCATTGTGGATGCCACCCGTCCATGGTGGGTGTTCCCATAACATGTCCCGTTTTTCAAACAGGCATATAAAAAAGAAGAAATATATTGATAAATATACAAAGTCTGTACACTTGCCAGTTAAATTTCTTTATAGGACTTTGAAGTAAGCTTACCTTGCATTCCATGTTGTTGCATCTGTGGCTGTGGATGAAACATCTGAGGAGGATTTGGATGCATTGAAGGAGGTCGAGGAGCATTCATTGATAGTAAAGATGGAGGTGGAGGACGATTTGTCTGGTTTCCAGGGAAATTTTGGAATCCACTCTGAAAATGGCAGAAATTTTCAACTGTATTAGGAATACATTCAGACTCAAATCCAAAAAGACCTAAGCACATTCATTCTATGGGAAGAATTATGCATTACCAACTTTCAAAATTTATATATTCATATGTCCACAACATATAGAGGTAAAAGTAACATAATAATAAATATCATATTATAAACAGTAAAAAATCCAGTAAGGATATGAAGATATGGCAATCAGATGAAAAATCTGCTGTGATTTAGAATGTTATCATATTATCAACATACAAAATAAAATAACCAGCATAGAAACAGGTTGACACTTACCATTGGGTTGGGTGGTGGTTGACTAAATCTTGACTGCATTGGAGGCTGATGTTGGAGAGGTGGCGGTCTCTGTGCAGGTAACATAGAATTATTATGCTTTGCTTGAGGTGGACCTTCACCGAGTTCTGCCATCAGTGACATATACTGTAATGAAAGTGGTATAAACAATGTAAAGCACAACAAACCAACCAGAATATAACACATCTAGCAACCAATTACTGATTCCAATGATGACTTAAAAGTACTATGAACAATGTCCTTGCCTTTGCTTTTATGAAACAGCCTAAATGATGGTTGGGATTAATTACAATTCAGGAATTTTATAAAAAAAGTCCTGAAGACTTACAAAAAATTCTCAAAAAAATGAGTTCACCAATATTTACCTCACTATCCATTTTTGCCTTATCAGGACCTGCTTCTGGATTCATCATTGTTCTAAATGTATCACCAGGTCTGGATTGTTTACAATCTTTACTTAAATGACCAGCTCCTCCACAGTTTGAACAGATTATAGTGTTTGTAACAATGGTCTGTGCCTGCTGTAATTGTTTTAATTTCCTACAAAGTAAAAAGTTCTAATTACTTTTCCATAAGCAATACGTTATAAGTTCACATTGTGAGTTTAAGGTTCTAGTCATATTGCTTTCAACGGTTTAGTAGAGATTGCTACATGCCAAACATAAAGGAATATTTCATACGTATGGAAATCCAACTTCAATGATTGATAATTTTTGGACTGTTCCAATGATAAATATTTCATTCAAATTTACAAATTTAAACAGTTTGAGAATAATATTTCAACTCACGCCAGTCCATCATTTTCTCTTAAGGTACCATTCAGTAAAGCTAATTCACGCAGCTGTTGTTTACGGAGATCATTTTGTCCTTCAGGGACCTCCACACTCTCTTTTATTATTCCCTTTATCTGGAATTTAGAAAATTATGTTAACACTATAGTCAGCCTTTCAATCAACAAAGAAGCATGGCTATAAAGCTTGTATGCATCATAAATAAATCACTTATGCTCAATCAAAAACTATTGTTTTTCATTGAACCTGATAATTTGTATGTTGCAACTAAGACATTCAGTCAAAAACATTAAACTGGTTGAGAGGGCTGAAAGCCAGTAGAAAGCTTGTGCATATGAATATTACATTGTGAAACTAATGATGATCAATACCAATATGAAAAAAAATCCCCTAGTTCATACAAGCATATTTCTTGGCATATTTACCTTCTCCACAGCTTTTTTCACATTTTCTGGGTTATTGGCAGTAACATACGCATGCAAAGGTTCATCTTCACCAGGTAAAGGTTGACCATCTTTACGTCCAATCTTTCCATCCTTCACTGATCCTTTTCCACGAATGATAATTTTGGCCCCTGTCTGCAAATCACATTGAAAGTGTTGTAAGACAAAATACAATATAGAAATTACTTTAGTAAATATGTAATCTCTACTTGGTGAAAAACAGTTGATATTGACGTGAAAGTTATCAGTACATTTTCTTTCAAATTGAATAATTTCACTAATAGTCAGTATGCCTATCAGAAATAAGCTATATTGCCCCCCAAAAAAAATCTATTTCCACTATAGATTTGCATTATCATGATCATTCCAAAATTTGCTTTTCATGGAACTTTTCCCCCTTTTACTAGCCCCCAGAATCTTCACCTTTTTTCTTTAAAAAACCCTATAATATCAAATATTTCATAAGTGACCATTATCTAATGTACCTCTTTTTCCAATGTTTTTAATGTGTTACCACGTGGTCCAATCAATAACCCAACAAAGTTTATATCTGGGTGTTCTTCCTGTGGTATCATGACTTTGTCATTTACACGGATCACTGGAGGTCTGAAAAAAAACATTCATTACACTTAGTACAGATAAAATTTTGTAAACAACCTAACAGTGGAATGGACATTTATCCGCCTTTAGTTGGTACATGTAAGTGAGCAATAGGTAGCTCTAGGATATTTTGCTTGAAAATTACAATCATGTCATTTTTTCTATCTTACTGGAAACAAAATGATCATAATTATCATTCACTATCTTGGGATATCAACTAAAACCAAAACTTAAAGAGAATTGAAAAGCAACATGAATTGAGGACCTTAAATCATATCCTATATGATGACCATCCTAACTCAGCTAAAAGTAGAAGTAAGTGAAGTTTTTAGGTAAGACTGTAGACCTACTTGTAATCAGCAGGTGGTTTATAGTCTGTGTTGATCCCCATTGCTTCTTGGACCAATCTATGACGATCTTCTTCCAACTTCTTTCTCGTTCTGTATTCTCTAGTGTTGAGTCGTTTACCTTCATTGTTGTAAATAGGTTCTGGTGAAGGAGACCTGTTGTAGAATACACTCAGCTGAATATGTATACATCAAATTTCACCAGTGACTGAAACTCCAGGTCTTAATTCATCATATCAAAATCATCTACTTAATGATAATTTCACAATCTAAATAAAAAGGATTGCTTAACAAAAATGCCAGCATCAAAAGGTGTTTATCATGATTTTAAGGATATTCATAATTATTAATTTGGTATGATAGAATATTTACATAAGCTTAATCAAATCTCAACCATTTCAAGACTGGATTTCGATACAAAGTTTCATCAAGAGCACCGCAAGTGGTACTAATGCTCGTCTGTTCACTGCTTAAATGAGATCTATCCATCTATGAAGTTTCATGATGCTAATTCTTAAGGTTTCTGAGTTAACCCCAACATTAAATTTTTGCACGATGCAGATGTCGATGCAGACGTTGCAGTGATCACAATAGCTTGACTTTTTCTTTGAAAACAGACAAGCTAATAAAAAGAAATTCATTTGTTAGTTAACATACTTAAAATTCTTATTAGTCCAGAACAATGGTAAATACTAATAAAACATTGAGAAAGAACAACCTACATGATTTGTACACTGGAGTTTCAAGTCACATAGTGGACAAAGTTACATTTTATTCATATGCACAAAACATCAAGTGTCACCAAACTTAAGTTCTCAGTGGAATATTGTGAAATGTTAAATTAGAATTTCAAGACTAGTATTTACGAATTCAGAGCACAAATACAAATGTATAATATACAGACATAATGTTAGGTATACAATAATACAATGTAGTAAACAAACAAGTATGTTCTAGCTACTGAAGTGATCCAGATGGATTGCATGTTAGATGGGAGTCATTCTCAAGTCATCATAAAAAAATAACTGGATATGCATTTCTATCAAATGAAATAGAACTACAGCTTATAAACATCTATTGAATGGTTTATTTTAATTTCAGATTACAAAGATTATACTGACTCATAACATTTATCTTTCGAAGGTCAAATGCTAAAGATTTTTTATCTACATGAAACAACAACAGCACGCCTAATCAAAAACTTGAAAACAACACATCCCCAAACTGATATGTATATTATGTAGACATTCTCTTGACATAACCAGTAAACTTATGAGACCTGACATGTTTACGACATTTTTTCAAATGTAAATTGTAACAAGAACTTAGAAGCTGCATTTCATAATCTCAACTTTATGCCCCCAGTGGCATGCTTGACAACAGTCTTTGAATCTAAATGAGGACAATTATGCGAAAATAACAAAACTCAATGCAGGTAAGCAGTGTAGGTACTAGACAAAACAGTAAAATCAAGTTAACTTAGAGAGGGAGCCCATTTAAAACATAAGTCCTAATTCAACCAAGGTCAAATCAAGAACGGGTGATATGGAGGCATTTGGAATAGTCCAAGGCAACAACTAGTTAAGTATCAAAAGTTTTCTAGTAAGCAGTGTTGGTGTAAGACAAAAGGGAAAATCTATTCAACCAAGAAATCTTCCATTTATATCATAACAATACAAGTACAGATCCTGTCAAGGTCAAATATTATTACCCAACCTGGATTTGACCTGGACAGGATTTGGGTGCATTAGTATTGGTCCAAGGCAACAACTGTAAAAGTATCAAAGCGATAGACGGAACAGTAAGAACTACTTAACCTCATATGGACAGACAGACAAGGCAACCACTGTATGCCCTAAACATCACTAGATGCTGGGGGCAAAAATAGCAGTATTTTTCCTTGAAATATGCACTTAACTAACGGGTCTGGAATCTACATTCACCTATCTTTTTGTCATGTCGCCATTACTGACACTTACAAGACAGCTGCACTAAAAGGGGGATTTATTTTCATAAATACAGGGTCATTTCTCATGTTAAGTACAGTGTAATAAACAATATTACTGGCTAAATAACTATGACCATCATTTAACAAAGAAATAAAAGATACAGTAATCATATAAACATAATAATATCAAGTGAAATATTATATATATATGAACAGACAAAATCAAACCAAATCTAAGTGCATGTTGATTTTATATTATTATAACAATTTTTATTCTGGCATATAAGTTGGTAAATATTTTTCATTGAATAATATGCTACAGGGATAACTGTTTAATTGGGTGACAAGCTAGCAGCAGTTCATATACATCTGTAATAATAAGTGAAGTTTTTACAGTGGTTCATGGCTGCCATATAAAACCAAAGTTATTTCAGACAACATAGTGTAATTTCTTACAATAACCAAACTAGACATTCAAATTATCATTTTAACTACCATTGGTTCTCATTTAATACATAATATTTTAGTTTTATCAGAAATTTCATTCAACGTACATGTACTTCCTAATATCATAGCAACCATGAACTAGAATTTGGTAGGTCTTGGTAACCATAAGTTAATCATAGCCTAAAGCACCTGCAATATTGTATTGGTTAAGTTATCAGGACAAACAATTCCTTCAGTTAATCATATGGTATAATTTAGTATCAAGTGCTGAAATAAATGAAGATTTTACTCAATCAGTATAAAATTTAGATGTAAAGAACAAGGCCAACACCTGACCTCATATTATACACAAACAGAAAATCACACACAGATGGGCAATCACTTGTTATTATCTAAGCATTGATACTATGATATTCGTTATTGTGACAAAGTTTTAAAATTACAATATCCACTGTGAACTTAAGCTGTCCAAAAGTAGCGAACTAGATAGGAAAAGTAGGTATCCACCAACAAATCAACAAGTTCAAAACATCTGATGATTATCTTATATCAGAATACATCAATGTAGGGCATAAGAAATGATTTTGTATATTTTTTCAGGTAAAATAAACTTCTTAATTCAAAACTTGATTGTAATTAACATAATCAGAATGAACCTATCTACTCAAATTAGAAATAAATTTTGTCCATGTCTCTGAATAGAGACATCTGAATACAACCACCCTAAAATGATCAAGGTTACCATTATACATGTAGATGGTCTTTTGTCATTCCAATGAAAAATTTAAAAAAAAAATAATCAAAGTTGATTTGTTAGTAAATTCCCCGATAGCATGGAAGTCTATTTGATTCCTGTTAAATTTTCTACAACTGGAGACACACATTTAGGCACACCTCATTATGAGAAGATGGTATGATGCATGCAATTCAAGAGTTAGAGAAATGGCTTAAAATTGTCAAGTAAAAATCTACTAGTATACAATATCATAGTTTGGACAATCCTAAACAACATTAAAGTAAATTATTATGCAATTATTTTTATCAGCATGTCATCAAATACAGCAAAAAAAGTTGAGAATTGAGTACATGAAATGTTCATGCCTGGACAATGTAAAACATGCCCCATGGACAGGTGCTTTACAAGTTTACAAGAACATAAAACTTGAGCCAAGATGACAAATGGGAGCAACAAAAATATGGAATGCAAAACCAAAATGAGAAAGTAGGAAAAAACAACAATCACGAAACATTATTAAGCGTATATGATGGGAACAGTGAGTTTTAAATTGAAGAAACATAATAATCATTGTTAAACATTTATGCCAATAAAACTGGGTTAGAATTGTACAGTCGTAGTCAAATTATCATAAAATTACAAAATAATTCAATCAATCAAAAATAATTGTTCAGAGTCCTACATAAAATTGAAATATTCCTGAAATGCAAGTTGTCCATTAGGTTTTATTGAAAATACCAAACCTTCCATACGGCTGAAACAAGTATATTACAGGACTACTTCCCTTTGTTCTCATCTTTGGAGCTGAGGGCCTTTATTAAGTTGAAGCATTATGATTGTAAAGAGAAAATGCAATTAGCTAAAACAAGGACATAAAACCTATGTAATCATGTGATCAGAGAAAATTTATACCTGAAAATTAACAAGAGGCACTCAGAGGATAAAGACAAATATAACTTTAAAGTGTAAACCATTATATGCAATAATTCTGATTAAAAAATCTATGCCTCCCTTTGTTGACATAGAATGAAAATCTAGTCAAATAAGACAAATTCTTGACAACATAAGAAGTCTTTATTGGAAAAAATATTTGAGATATTACGACATTATACAGGTAGTGCTACAATAATGGATAAATTCCTCGCACCACACACTGACATGTGACTCTACCAAATGTTATGCAAGACATTGTCATCAACTTGACTAGTATAGAATGTACTGTATTTAATTGACATAAAAATCAGTAATTGATTGACAACTGAACATTAGTCTGTTTATAAATTGAAGGAATGACTGTAATTTCTGATAAAAAAATACTTGTTCTATTAATAAACCTAAAAACATTTAAATTTCATACACCACTTCTAATTCAATGTAACTCATGCTGAAATAATTTGATGTACTCCCCCCCCCCCCACCGAAAAAACCTCTTAAGTACTTCAGTCATTCACTTCAATTAAACAGTGGGGATTAATTTAGCACTCGAGTGCCCCTTGTTGTATAGATTACTGGTACCAGTTCCTGTTCACTAAACAAGAGTGTGGTTATTTCATGTAGTAAATCAGCCGAACAGCAAACCTGTCTTCTGGATTAGGTGCAATGCCTAGATCGCCTGTCCGTAACCGTCGACTGATCTCCTCTATCTGTAGGTGCACTGTAAAGCAATTGTTATATTGCAATAAAAAGGCAGTAATTCAACATCATTGTTCAGTCCAATGTCAGTTTGTGTCATTCTTGGATTGAAATATCTATAGGCAGTTAATCAACTTCTGACCAAAATAAACCATTAAGGGCTTATGTATATTTAAGGAAGATCTTAACCTGGGGTAGGCTAAAAATGTTAATTAAGGAATGGGTAACAACATGGAAAGGTACTGGCATTTTTTAATAAACTCAGACAAATTATGATTTAATCATAACCATTTTTGAAACATGAGGTATCAATCCAAGATTGATCTAATTTTGCAGTCATGAGTCATACAAGGCCCTCTTCCAAATCTTACATCAATGGCTCATTTATGACTGGGTCAGCACTAGCCTAACTTAACTTAAGTAATCAAGATGCCACCAAAGTCTGGAAATCTTCAAAGACTATATAAAATTACTGAAAATAATAATATGGACAGTGTCAAAATTTTGAAGGTCAATATTTAATACTAATTTGAACTGATTGTGCTAAATATTGTACATTTTCACTGAGAAGAAACAAGAAGTTTTATTATAACTAAGGAGCTGTCAGCTCCCAATATTAATTGAAAATGAAGACAAAAGTTTCCCAACAACGTTTCCCAGATTTCCAGACCTGAACTATTTACGCACTGATTGTAAGCTAGATAACTTTGATGTCTACATTAATGATAAATGCCTGTCCTCAGTCATTAGAATCTTGTGGTAGATTTAAATAAAATGGAATAATTTAGTCGACCATTTTAACTAACATTCAAACTTGGCACACACTCATGCACGCAAAATTTCGAGTAAAAAAAAACATTAATAGGCCTTACTGAAGAGTAAGAAATTTATTTAGAAATATAAATTCGGCTCATTAACCATGAAATAATTTGGTACATTTCTGAAGCATGCAAGAAAGTCTTCAGACATAACCATGCTGTTTGTTTGAAAACCTAGAATTTGATATATGCATTTGAACGTATCCGGTAGTAATATTATCAGCCAAAGTTGAACAAGAGGCTACATATTAATACTGTCATTTTCTGTCATCCATGGACTTAATATTAGCCAGTTACATACATAAATGATAATGCCATTAATGGTGTTCGTCTCAATATGAAAAATTGGGTCAGACAGACATGAGTAAGTAATTTTTTCAACAGCAGCAACATTGCACTTATAAAATTAAACATGAAATAAATGCATTTCTAGCAAGGCTCATCCTCCTTTGGTTGCTGTAGGGTGGTCAGTCCATATGAAGAACATTCAGCCATATCCATATCACATACCATCTTGTCATTAAGAGTCGGGATAGCTTGACACTGAGCCCTGACAATACTCTGCAACTCACTTACCAAAATACCAAATAATCTGTACACCTAAATAATGTAACTAAATTTTCTATTAATTTCACCTACAAATAATTTTAAAATTAAATCTGAAAATGTGTTATTAGTCTGCAAAAGATTGAGTCATAAAATTTCATGTAACTGTATCTGTCGGTCATTATGTTTGTTTTTTAATGCAGCAACTTACACAAGTATTGTCTTTCTTGTTCTTTGGAGAGGTTGCACGGTATGATAGTGGGCATGCCTGGAATGACCGTCTTGTCTTGTACATCTTCAGCTCCCCATCTACTTTTTCTTTTCTTCTTTCTGTCTGATCCACCATCTCCAAGGCCACCATTGTTGGAGGGACTGCCCCATCCTTGCTGATCTATAACAAGAACAAGGGTAAATCACTTAGTACTACATTTCTTCAATAAAAAACATTTGCATGTGTTTGAAATGGTGATTAACTATACAGAATTATGAATAAGAAGTTACGGATGCCACATGTGACCATGACCTAAAAATCAATAGGGCCATTAGGGGTCATAAATCTCCAAGTGATGACCAACCCCTACCAAATATATTAAGAGCTTATGCCGAATCCTTTCCAATTTCTCAACTTATTGGTCTTGTTATAATATTACATGTAAATGGTGGACTGGTGTTATTGATTACAGCGCCGAGATACGTAGCTAAAATGAATAAAGCGACACAGTCTAAGTAATGACTATAAATAGATATATGTTTTCGCCCTGTACCAGGCATATATTTAAAACTATGCTACCAGTGTACAAATGTGTTTTAACTGCGACAATGATTCATTTGTTTGACAACATTTGCCAGCTTTTTATTTTATGATTGGAATTTCCATCTTGACAAATTAATTGGATGCCTAGGTTTCTGTCAGTCTCAGACTGAAAAACTTGACTAAGTTTCTAATCTTCGCGATACAAGATATTTTTCTGATAACAATGAGATATGTGAGTATGTGACATCATCCTTGAGAAAATGGTCGCTCTGTGTTTATTTGGAATTGCAATCGTTGGAAAAAGCGATTTGCACACAAATCATCATACTGAACCATATTGTTGTCCTGCTTCGTTGGATGGGCAATCCATTTAAATCACAAAATTTGGGACTTGCACTTTAAACATTGGGATGCAAAGATTTTTAGTCCTGCAAGTCCTAGGACTCGAGCAAGTTAAATTGTAAAAAAAATCACTGCAACTAAACTTCGAAGTTAGTAGTTACTAGCCCAGTTGGCTAATTGGGGAAGATAGAATTGAATTACATATTTAATTTACATCCCCGCCAAAGTGCCCACACAGGCAACTACTGATGAAAGGATGTGCATTTTCGCACGATAACTGACGTTGGGATAACGTAGATCTACTATGAAATGATTTCAAACGCCATGTTTTGACAAGAATCAACGTTGAAATACAGCACGGTTTGCAAGGCAATCATAAAATATCTTACTGCCGCCAAAATCAAGAGGTCTTTTCTGTGGATTTTGTGATGAATACATAGTTCAGAGCACAATGCAGTTTCAAAAATTTAGCACTTGAACTTGATCACGCACTACAATAACTTCATAACATGACATGCGCGTACGTTTTTGACGTCATCAAAATATTCTCTAAGCTCATTCCCTACCAGTCAGTTATAATAATTATTATTTTTTATGCCAAAAGAGTTGAGTAATATAATGAAAATTAATTTTCATTCATTTAATTTGTAAGTATTATAACAGTTGTAACAAATTGAAATAATTCTTTATTTATAAATTCTCTAATCCAGCCCGACGTAACCGCAATATTTTGGACAAAGAAAATTTCGGAAAGCCTTTAATCGCTTCGTCTACATTTTACTGGTTTTCGCTACAGTGGGCGCAGTGACATGTGGAACAGGAACCAGTAAATAGTGATTTCCGATTCCAATCGTCACTGCTCGGGCATTTCCGTAACTGAGAAATACGCACTTTTATTGAGACAAACGCCGAGGAGATCCGATTGTGCCGATTCCGTACTTACATCGTGAAAACGCTTGAAAGTTCTGTGTGTGAAGGCGCTGTCTTAATGATGCAAAACTAACGAAAACACCACATGCTTATTCCAACTTGTGGGTATACCTTTGCTGTCATTGACAAGGAAGATGGTGAAGGAACAGTTTAGAGAAGCCGATGTTGCAAAAAAGATGTAAGTAACATAATTTTAGACTGTTAAGCTACAGTTACTCAGTCATCCTGTTGATCAGATCATAGGGGACTGACACAAAAAAATGTTCGAAAAAGTGTCTAAGCATACATATAGATACAAGGGTTTTTTACTCCAAACTCAGCTTGAGCTGACACACGCAACAAAAATGCCCATAATTTGAACAAATGTCATTGTACAATATGTTTTGTGTGCCTATCATATTGCCATACAATGCCTCTTTTAGCAAACGCGTCTAAAATCCAATCCATTTACACGATCTCGAACAAACGTGCTACACCCGAAAGCAATTTCTTGGGTAGTCCAACTTATTAGACTGTTTGTGACGACAAGATACTTTTTGACTTGGCCCAGTCCCGCACAGTCTAACAAAGATCTGCATATTTGTCACTTCGTGTGCGGAAAATCCCCAATTAAAACCCGTTGGGCCTGAAAACTACAATATCTGTGACCAAAGTGAACCATTCCGTGGGTAGAAAACACGTTTCTATACTCATATGAGCATAAATTATTCCAACATACCTTTTCTGAAAGGTGCATTAATGTTTTGTTTCTCCCCACTATTTCCCAACTGAAAACAAACCGATGTAATGGTGGTCAAATGCCGGTGTCATGGTAAACATTGCCAACTCTCAGAAATTTGCTTCACAAATAATTTAATTACAAGTTTAAATAAGCTGACATGTCAACGAAACGTTGGCAAGTTAAACTTAAATCAACTTTCGTTAATTCTAGGTACTCATTATAAAGATCGATTTAGAATTAAACTGTCTGACGGTATTTGTGTACAGAGTGGAACTGGATGTGGCTAAAGTCCGTTTGTACCGTTTTTTTCACGCGACGTAAAATTTAAGTCTAATATTTCAAATTTGACATTTAACACAGATTTTTTAAAGCACATTCAAGCAGATTATTGTTATTTGTATTGAATTAAGTAAGTTATACAAAAAAATTTGGTGGTATATAAACATAAACGACAGAAGATACCAAATTAACTTTTTATTAGTTTTACATTTAAGTACCTCGCTGCTTGAGGCCTCCGTCAAAGTAAAACCCAAATATTTTTATGATGACTAAAGATTGACTATGACATAATTTCAGACGATGCATAATTTAATCAAACGTGTGCAGAAAGTGATAAACAAAGGTCAATATGGAATGGTTTTCCTTTAGTTTGCACAACATCGTCAACTACAGTCGAGAAAACGAAACCTGTCTACTTCTTACACACAAATGGTTTACGCGCATTTTGAGTATGAAATATCATCGATACCAGCATTAAATGAAACCCGTCTAGTCTGGTATACGTCATATAAATAGATACATGCGTATCAGTGTTATTTTTACTTTGCCACGATTATGGGCCATGGATTTTTGGAAATTGTTTACACTACTGCGTCATTCCATTAGTGGTTCGTACCCAAAATTTTCATACATGCAATCTTGCAGCTGGTAAGATTTTGTTACGTGAAAGTTGACTTAATTGTATGATTTATGCATTATTTTACGTGAGTGGGAACACTGATGGTAATTATCAATATATCGCCTATTCTCGAAAATTCAATGTGCAAATAATTCAAGTCGTTAGCATGTTTACGAGCTGTTGGCAAGTCAATCTTAAAGCAACTTTTGTTAACCCACGGTGCTCATTACCTAGATCAGTTTAGAATGGAACTGTTCTGACAGCAGTTGTATATTGTACAATTTTTCTTTTATAGTTAAAATTGATTGATGATATTTATATTTAAAGGGGCATGCCCAGGAACTGCTGTGTCTAGGGTTTCATACACCAAAATTCGTGTATCTCGTCTAAAACCAATTATTACCGAAAAGTTAAAGAAGAATGTGCGTTTCAAAATGACTTTATATAACGCGCGCGTCGGTATTTGTATGTCGATTTAAATAAAAGGCTGTAAGCCTTTTATTGACGACAACGATATTTCCGATTCGTCTGAGAATTACTGAGCGTGTGCGCTGTCTTTCAAAGCTGCAAAACAAGGATATTTACCTATAATTAATCGATAGATAAACTTTATGTCACATGAATGACGTAGCATGTGCAATACTTACCATTTCACAGCTTGCTGACGTTTTTTCACGATGTTTTCAGTTTTGACAGATCCCAAAAGGGTCGAGTTGTGAAAATGACGAATATTTTCTGAGGCCGAAATCGGCAGGTTTAGTAAATCTTGAAATGTGTATATTGAGTAAACTAGCGGGATATTTCATAGATATTTTACATGGCTTTCATTAATTGATTTAGGCATTGAAACAATAGCAATTTGATTGCTATTCGAGTCACTTCAGTTCCAGGGCATGCCCCCT
Organism: Lutraria lutraria; assembly: GCA_964023205.1. Classification (NCBI taxonomy): domain Eukaryota; kingdom Metazoa; phylum Mollusca; class Bivalvia; order Venerida; family Mactridae; genus Lutraria; species Lutraria lutraria. The sequence continues at coordinate 9,567,620 of OZ026836.1, read as the reverse complement.
TTAATACAATATTTTTAGATAAATATTCATATAATATTTCTTTATATTTTCATTTTATTTGGCCATCTATTGTCTGTAATATACATGTATGTACCATGTTTTATATGCTTTTTATACTGAAATTAAATAATAATAATGATAAAAGTGATCTACCAATTGAGTTAAACATGTTGTAATTACAAACAGAATGTGTAAATGATGTTCTTTAGTGTATAACAAAGTAGACCATTAATGTGAATTACAAGGTGCTAGTTTTGATTTTAAGTCTTCTATGTGACTGAGCATCTCTTCTTGTCACCTTGACTTGAGAAATGAGAAACTTTTGTGTCACTCTTTATGCATGTCTGTGAAGGAATCAGTCACATGTTTCAGTGTAATTCTGTACCGGTACATACTTGTGCTTATACTTGGTGCAATAGTTAATGTGATGTAGATAATAACTGAATATCTATATTTAATCTTATTTTTATTGTTTTCAGAAGCCATGTGACATTTGGGTTGATGACAGCTGACCAAATGGGTCAGTATTCTCAACTCCAGGTTGTCAGTAAAAATCTCTACTCACAAGATGGCAAAAGAAAACCTGTGCCATATGGTGTCCTGGATCATAAAATGGTAAACTATTTATATTCATTCAATATATTTTTGGTGTACAGTTCTTGTTGTGGCTTTAATAATTTCATTGAACATTGCTCCATTTTGTCATTTCTCAATCTGTCCTTGTAGCGTAATTATCCACAAGTGTCTGCACTTTTCATACTAAATAATTTGCATATTGTTCTAGAACGTGAAGCATGCTCACTCTCTTATGAAGATGGAGCAATCAGCTAAATGAGGCTGAATAAACGTATTTGCTGCCAAACACTTTATTTGCAGTGTGCGACACTAACTTTTTTTAACATAATAACCAATAGGACTATGATCTCCCAAATTTTGATAGCCCTCTGCTTGTAATCAATGTTAATCCATTACCCCGTAGTATTAGATATAATATTGATCTCTTATTTAATGAATACTTCGATGAACATTTTACTATTCCAGGGAACCAGTGAGAAAAGTAATGACTGTGAAACTTGTGGTCGATCATTGGCTGATTGTATTGGACATTATGGATTTCTTGACTTAGAACTGCCATGTTTTCATATTGGATACTTCAGAACAACAATTACTGTACTACAAATGATTTGTAAGGTAAGTGCATCATTGCAGTCATTACAAGCTTAGTGAATTGAAAGGTTTTCATTCTTATAATCTTATATTTACAGTTTAAGTGAAGTTACAGGTCCTAATTTCGTTTAGGAATTTTGTTGAACTATTGTATATACTTCTAGCCTTGTTATCATCATCTCAGGGCAACAACATGTTCAATCTTAAAAATGATAATCAGTGATATACATGCCTCAGATACAGCTGATAAAAATCAATGCATCGAGTATAAAAACAGCTCATTCATGTTTTATTCTGTATCATACTTTTATGATCACTTATATTGTCAATCTAGGTTTGCAGTAGGATACTTTTACCCCCTGATGTACGCAAGACTTTCTTGGATAGTTTCAAAAGGCCAATGACTTATCTACAAAGAAAGGCAGCCAAGAAGAAAGTATGGGAGCGTTGTAAGAAAGTATCTCTATGTCCATATTGTGGGACCACTAATGGTAAGTGAACTGTGTTATCTTGAGATGTTATCATACCTCCTATGTTGTTATCTTTTATAATTATGCTCATTTTATTATCATTTATTTTTTCTAATAACAAGAGAAGCTTTTACATACTTGTTGCTGTTATAGATGTTTAGTACACTACACTATGTATGTAATTTAAAGTTTGAGTACCTGAAGAATAAGTAGGGCAATTGGATATGAGCCAAACCTCAAAATTACCTAGCACACTGTTCATTGGCATCTCCTGTTAGCTTTGCTAATATAGCTCTATTTTATGATTATTTGTGTCTGAACAATTATTGAAATTAATATAAATGTTTATTTATTTAAAGCCTTCTAGTTGTATTATATTCATTCCTGTATACTATTATTTCTGTTTTATAATTAACCATAACAGGTATGGTTAAGAAATGTGGTTTATTGAAGATTATACATGATCAGTTTAAGAAGTCGGGTAAGGGAGAGAATCAAGTATTAACTGATTATCTCAACTCATTTGAAGCAGCAATAGAAAATAACAAGGAGCTAGAAGCTATGCTGGGGAAAAATCAGGTGCACTGAAAGTCTTTATTATGAATGGATTGAATTTAGATGATACTGTTACTTCACTGTGTTGATTTTATTGATGTTTCTGTTGTATGTTATAACTATAAAATGTGCCTCATATGTAACTATACATGGATTTATGCTTCTTTTAATTCTGCAAATTGGCTGAATAAGTAAAATCAATAAATCAGTATATTTGTGCACTATGGTAATGAATTTACTGATTCATTTGTATGACTTATATATGTATGTCTTAAAGTTAACTTCACATTACTAGCCTTGGACAATCTAATGGTATGTACAGAATTAGCCGAAATTCTGTTTAAGTCACTTAACATAAAGATTAAATGATGTCTTAATTATTTGGTTCAGAGTGTTGATAAGGAAATATAGATTATTTATATACAGTCAGATCTGTTTTAGTGGCCACCTCCGAACAGACCTGTTTTAGTGGCCACCTCCGAACAGACCCGTTTTAGTGGCCACCTCCGAACAGATCTGTTTTAGTGGCCACCTCCGAACAGACCTGTTTTAGTGGCCACCTCCCAACAGATCTGTTTTAGTGGCCACCTCCGAACAGATCTGTTTTAGTGGCCACCTCCGAACAGACCTGTTTTAGTGGCCACCTCCGAACAGACCTGTTTTAGTGGCCACCTCCGAACAGATCTGTTTTAGTGGCCACCTCCGAACAGATCTGTTTTAGTGGCCACCTCCGAACAGACCTGTTTTAGTGGCCACCTCCCAACAGATCTGTTTTAGTGGCCACCTCCGAATAAAGGCCATCCTGAGAATAAAGGTCATTCTTTAAGATACTGTCATTAGTTTATAAGAACAAAATGACCTCCAATAAAGGCCACATTATGTTTCCCCAAGGTGGCCTTTGTTCACAAGTTTGACTGTATATAGATATTATCAATAATAAGATTTGATACTTTATCTTACAGGCTGTATTAAATCCACTGATGGTGAAAGGAATGTTTGAGAGAATCAACAGTGATGTAAGATCTCTTCCTCAATGTTTACAGACATCTTATAGGAAACTTGTCCAGTGTTTTCAGTATAATGAAGGATTAGGTTAGTACTGGTTGGTAACCCAGGACCATGGAATACTGTGTATTCAGTTGTGTGATAAAAATTTGGTGTTGAACTGTAATGTATAATGTATACTTAATTATAAATTCCTCATTCTAAATTCTCATGGACACGTGATGAGATTTTCTATATGATAGCTCGATAGGACCAAATATTGAATCGAAGTGAAATTGCTAAATGTACCGTAATATTACTAATAAAGGCCACTGGGGCTTAACATTTTCAAAAAAAATTCATATGATTGTATTGTGTTGATTTGTGCTGAATAGATTTGGCCATACATTTTGCTAGCTGATTGATACATTTTGTTTGACTCGCTGTAGTCAGAGATATTCGTAGCTTTCATCCCCTGTGTATATAGATGACACTCAGATTATCAGATATATATTGAATTATATATGAATTTCTTATTTCAGGATATACCATTATTGCTGATGAACTCAAGCGTATCTCACCCTAAGGATCTCATCTTAACAAGAATTCTAGCTCCACCTCTGTGTATACGACCCTCAGTAGTGTCAGATCTTAAATCTGGAACGTAAGTAGTTGTAGCTAAATTCTCGTTAGTTTGGTTTGAATAACTTATTTAGGCAAGGAGAAGGTTCTGGGGAACTATAAACTATAGGTCCTGATCTTTTTTCCTGCCAATAATTTCATAACTTTTGGGTTGATTGTTGTTTAATCTGGATCAATACTGTAAACAATTGAAGAAAAATTTCTAGCTGCCTACCTACCAGTCCTATATTTGTGCAGATGTTAGCTGAAATAGGGTATATTTTTTGGCCATTTTTATGAAAACCAACCAGAAATAATTTGGAATGAAGGAAAACATCTTCTGTTAATGTACAGTTTACATGAAACTTGTCCGCTGTACCATTTTGTCTTCAATTTAGTTAGGTACTCCAAAACAATTATGTTGCAAACTATGTACTGAATGATATGTGATACATTGAGAACTGTGTGTAACATTTTTAATGTGTTTTTAGAAATGAAGATGATGTTACCATGAAGTTGACTGAAATTATATTCCTCAATGATGTCATACAGAAACATCGGGCTACAGGAGCTAAAATGCAAATGATAATGGTAGGATATTTAATAGCTTCATTTTATATCATCATATGTTTATGTTGTTGTTACATATCTTTTTTGTTGATTGTATTCAGACATAACTGCCCTGTGACCTTAGTTTTTATCCTCATGTTTCTTTTTTGCATGTTGCTCTGGTGGACTTTTCTATCATGCAAAAGTTATATTTATAAACATACCTTCTCACTTTTCTTTTTGAAAGTAAGTTACAAGTTTATGATAAAGATCCTTGTTTATCATTCATTGTCTTTAAGTTTGTATGATTATATTACAGGAAGACTGGGATTTTCTACAGTTACAAGTTGCTCTTTTATACAACAGTGAAACATCTGGTATACCATTACATATGCAGGTATTGATAAATAAATATACTAATGTATAATTAGCCAAAATGTGTTACAAAAATTAGAACACTTAGCAATTTATTTAAACATAAAATAATTCAGTCATATGTTTCAATGATGTAAATGAATACACCATTAGTATGTTGAACTAATGTGATATTATTTTATTACAGCCAAAAAAGTATACCAGAGGTTTTGTACAAAGACTGAAAGGTAAACAAGGTCGTTTCCGTGGAAACTTGTCGGGTAAAAGAGTTGACTTCTCTGGACGAACTGTGATATCACCAGACCCAAATATGGGCATTGATCAGGTAATGTGGCTTTCTTGAACTTGCCTTACTCTTCTCCTTTGTTGGGATATATCCGTCTGGTTAGTAGACTGGAGATTGTTGAATGGTCCTGTGTTCCATTATGTATTTTGACCATTTTCTTTTCTGTAGTGTAAATAAATGCATGTACCTTAAAACAAGGCAACCTTGCTACAAAAAAAACAACACTATAACTTATATAATTACAGTTGCTCATAAATATTTGATAAAGCTCTGTTCATCAGACAGTATATACATGTATTCTGACCTTATCTTATGGTTTAATATATTAAAGCCACAGTATATCTTAAAATCACCTATATAAGTATGTGAAAAACAACAATGAAACTTCCTGATATTAAAAAGGTCCCTGTAAATGATACAGAAAAAATACTTGTCTCACATTTTTTGGTGTTTTCGTCCATTTGAAAAGGTAGCCGTATAACGACATTAAGTATTTTGACTAGAAGTTGAACAGCGCATATATTAGTGACGTCATGAGTCGAATATAAACATTCATACTAACCGATGAAAAAGACATTTTGCAGTGTTATGTAATAATGTCATGTATATGTGTGCTATCTATCCATTGGTTATCAGAAAACTCTAGGAATATTTATGGCAGCCGTATTTGCGATTATCAAAGGATGACAATACACTGTTCATGAATTGTGACCCCTTATTGTTTCAGGTTGCTGTGCCGATACATGTTGCTAAGGTGATGACGTATCCAGAAAAGGTCAACAAAGCTAATATTGAATTGATGAGAAAACTTATAATAAATGGATGTGATGTACATCCTGGTGCTAATTTTATACAACAAAGGCATAATAATATCAAAAGGTAAAATATAGGATGTACTTCTTAGTGGTTATATAAAGTGTCTACTAAACATGTTATAAACTATATAAATAAATCAGAAAGCTGAAGTGGCAGCCTATGATGATTTAGTCAAAGGTCTTTGTCAATGAAGAATGCATTACATTGTCAGTTGTTCTTGAAAAGCTGACAGATATACGACTAAAACTGAGTTGTGTTTGTTTTCCTATTAAGATAATAAATTTCCATAAAACATGTTTACAGTGCAATGAATTATACTAAAATCTATCAACATGACCTGATATATACCCTCAACAGGCGAAAGGTGTCAAATATTTTGCTGATTAGTTCAGTCTACCTCATGATTAAGTCCAAAAGTGTTCTAGAAACCAAGTGAAATGATCTGACTATTGACTATTTATTTGTTTCCCCAGATTTTTGCGATATGGAAATCGAGAGAAGATTGCTAAAGAATTGAAACCTGGTGATACTGTAGAGCGACACATGATTGATGGAGATATAGTTCTCTTTAATAGACAACCTTCTCTTCATAAACTTAGTATTCAAGCTTTCTATGTGAGTTTTGAACCCATAACTTTAGACTTTTATTCCACTAATAGCTTTACACAATTTAGATTAGCATTGACTTTAGAATCATTTGCCCGATGAGTTTATTTGCAGTAAAATTAATTTTGTATGGTCAAAAATCATAAATATTTCCATCTATAGACACAATTGAAATATTTTTGTTTTCCAAATAAGATCTTCCTCCAGTGGGCAAACTCAGCTGACTAAAACTACATGTTATTGTCTTCATGTTTACCTCAAATGATATTGAATTCACTTCACATAGGTTTATTATTATATTTTCAGGCTAAAGTAAAACCCCATCGTACATTTAGATTTAATGAATGTTGTTGCAATCCATTTAATGCTGATTTTGATGGTGATGAGATGAACCTACATTTACCACAAACAGAGGAAGCTAAAGCCGAGGCTATCACATTGATGGGGGTAAAATATTACAGCTATATTGAACAGTACATCTCATGTAACAATCTCTGAATAACTGAAAGTTCTACTGGTGAGATGTATGACTGTATGAATTCATGTCATGTATTAGAATGTGTCTGAAAATTCTAGCCCTATCCAAAAAAGCAAATCAAGAATATTGATGTTAACTTAATTACGTGATCACTGCTTGTTGAATTGAATCAATATTTATCTATATTATTTAGAATACATTGACGATAAATTCCAGGATAAACAAACTGTTTATTACTTACATTAGAATTTTACATGATATATTTCAGTCTAAAGCTAATATTGTTACCCCACGTAATGGAGAACCCTTAATTGCTGCCATACAAGATTTCATTACAGGTAATCACTATAATATATCATATTTAACTGGTTAGAATACATTTATCTGATTCCTTGTCAATATAGGCTGGTAATAAATTTGAGTCAGTGTCCTTAAAACACTAAAATCTTGTCTGGGTTGGGTTTCCATGATTATTTCAAAACCTGTAAAGCTATGTCACTGTAATTTAACTTACTTTATATCGTCTTTAACCACTTTAGCAAGTTGTACTAATGAATGACTTGTAGTGTGTACTTGGTACTTGGTGTACAATGGTACCATTTTTATGCCCCGCCATTCGAAATGGCTGAAGGGCATAAAGTGTTTCCGCCTATTTCTGTTTGAATCCAGACATTTTCACTTGAGTCTTAAATCATAGTGGGGGCATTTGTGTTCTCAGGACTCATTTCTAGTTATTAATGTATGATTATAAACAAAACTGATATTGCATGTTTTGTAGACCGTACAAGAATTTTGTCCATATTATATATTTATATATAAATTGATTCTAAACATCATGTTTTATCTTGTTTTGACTGTGTTTAATGGAAAATTCATTTTAATATTCAGATAATAGAATTTTTGTACGACTTTGAGATATAAATAATCATATCAGATAATTAAATTTGGTAATTTGATTAGAAACACAAAGTATTTTATTTTTAAGGTGGTTACCTGATCACTCAGAAGGATGTTTTCTTTGATCGTGCTCGAGCTTGTCAACTGATAGCATCTATGTTGTCATCTACAGATGAAAACATGAAGATAGATCTACCACCCCCTTGTATATGGAAGGTAAGGATGTTTGTTTTTTATGTTAGATAGATAAGAAGGGGGTGATAGTTAGATAGAAGTGAAGTCTGAATTTCTCTGATCTATTCACAGAATTCACTGTAATAAAAACGAGGGTTTTCAATGAATATGGAAAAATTTGAAAAAAAATCTCAATTGGGCCGTCATTGGAACCATCTTTAGCGTGTTATAGTTACATTAACAATTTATTTATGTTAAGATAAAGTTACATTAACAATGTATGTACGATATAGAACTGAGTGTCATGACAATGGTATGGTAACAATGTATTTACGATATAGAACTGTGTTTCTTCAGTGACAGTTTTCTGTGTATACTTTAAGTACACTTTATTTCCAGCCCTCTAAGTTATGGACAGGTAAACAGATATTTGGTGTATTACTTAGACCTAATAAGCAGGATCCTGTTAAAGCCAATCTAAGAACAAGAGGCAAGAATTATACTACAGGAGAAGATTTATGCTACAATGATTCATGTAAGTTATTTGATATAATTTTATATATGTAACTGTTCTTTATTTCAGATTATATCTTTGCTTTTATCTGGGTTTAATATTGTTCTTAGTAAATTATCTGTGCTTTTTGTTTAAAGATTTGTATAGTACTGAGTATGCAAATTATGGTATAAGGATAAATGCATTCATGCTCAGTGAGTTTTGACTTAGGTTGGCTGTGATACATCTAGTTGATATTTTTTGTGTATGATTATATATCACGCCTACTACAAAATACTCTTCTGTCATTGGATGATTTGACGTCACGTGGTAACCTAATATATCCTATATTAGGTTAACAGAATATATTAGGTCTGTAATGGAGACATTTATTTTTAAATATTGGGTCTGTAATGGAGACTTTTATTGCAAACAGTGAGGAGGAAGGTAGTCTGCATGATATAATAGTTACAGGGTTAGTAACTGACTCGATACGGGAGATACGGTTCTGTGAAAAAAAAAAATATAAGGTCTCAACCTTCGGTCTCGCCCCATATGATTTTCCACAGACCCGTATATCCCGTATCGGGCCAATTACTAACCCTGTAACTATTAGTATAGTCAAACCTGTGTAAGTGGCCATCTCATAATGAAGGCCACCCTGTGAATAAAGGCCAGTCTTTTAAAAACTGTCATTAATTGTTTAGAACAAAATAACCTAAGAATAAAGCCCACCTTTCAATAACGGCCTCATTTTGTGTTTCTCAAGGGTGGCCTTTGTTCACAGGTTTGACTGTGTAGCAAAAAGAACATTTTTACAATCAATTCTTTTTCATCTTTTTTTGTTAGTAATTTAAGTTTATATTTTATACTTTACAGTTGTTGTTGTAAGGAACAGTGAGTTACTCTGTGGGTCTATGGATAAAGGTACTTTAGGATCTGGGTCAAAGAATAATATATTTTATGTGATACTGAGAGATTATGGTGAAATCTACACAGCAAGATGTTTGGCTAGATTAGCTAGACTGTGTCCTGCATTTTTAAGTAAGTGTAATGTTTTATATATAAACGGTTATCATAAAAGTTTAAATGAAATTGAACTTTTGTTAATAGCTGCTGTATCCTGACCATGTAATCAGTACTCCAGTGTAAGTTAGGAATGATGAAGATAAAGAAGAACCTCAACAAAAATGGAGACATCTTGATACAAAATATCTTTTTATATTAATAATTTTGTTTAAGTACCAGTATGTGTAAGGCTATGCTTAAAAAAATATTTGTTTTGGGTTACTCTATCCAGAGAATTTTCAGTGGGTAGGTAGGTAGGAAATCCTTTTTTACAATATATTTTTTTCCTTGAATCGAAAATACCTGTCGAAGTGCTATTTATGTATTGAAAAAAAATTGACCCAAGGGACCCCAAAAAAGTTCGATAGGGTCATTTTTGGTGAGTAGGTAGTGTAACCCAAAACAAAATATTGTTTAAGGATGGCCTATTGTTTTCATCTTATAGTAATTGTATTAACTCAATTTTTTCAGGTAACCGTGGTTTCTCTATTGGTATTGGTGATGTTACACCGGGGTATGGTTTACTGAAAGCTAAGAATCAACTACTAGAAGATGGTTACAGTAAATGTGATCGTTATATCAAAGATTTGGAGGAAGGAAAATTAACTACACAGCCTGGATGTTCTGAAGAAGAAACTCTAGAGGTTCATTTTATACAATAAAATTATAAACTAACTGTATGTATGAGGTAATACTTCTTATATATACATTTAAATGGCCTGGTGATTCACAGCTAATTTGATTTTGTTATGAAACAGTTCTGATGAATGATGCTGATAAATTCTTTATGTGTCATAACTTTGTTATACAATATATTTCTCTTAGCCCACAAACTGATTGTTCTTTTCTCCTAAACCAACTTAATGACTTATGCTTTATGATACATTATATGCCATTAAGGTCTGTATAAAGTTATATTTTTAGTGTTTACATACTAATTGTATAATTTCAGGCAATGATTTTACGAGAGTTATCTGTGATCAGAGATCATGCTGGTAAAGCTTGTTTAAGAGAGTTACACAGAAGTAACAGTCCATTAACTATGGCTGTATGTGGATCTAAAGGTTTGTAACTTTATCTTGTCTTGTCATGAAGATTAGCCATGCTTGTAGTCCAGTAGATAATGCATTGGATTTGTAACCCGAGTTCAAGTCCCGATTGCGGCAGGCCAAACCCATCAATGAAAATTAGACAAAAATGTTGATTTTCCTTCACATGTGGAGAAGTTGCCAGTTCCTTGTGGAAGGGTAAATTAGTACTGGTTCATATACCGTCTAGGAAAACTTGCTTGGTGAATTGGCCACCATAAGAATTGTTGAAAAATGCATTAAACCTAAATAGAATATAATTGCTCTGAAGATTTATTGCAATTATTTTACAGAATGTGGTACAAACATGACTCGGTATGTATCAATAATTAAGAAAAACTGTTGAAATTATTAAATGCAATGTTAACTGTACTATCTTAACATTTGTTCATTATCTTCTATGTACTGAATGTTTTATTCTGTTCATTTTACATCTAGGTTCATTTATCAACATATCACAGATGATTGCCTGTGTAGGACAACAAGCTATCAGTGGTAAACGTGTACCTAATGGATTTGAGGATCGAGCCTTACCTCACTTTGAGAGACATTGTAAGTTTAAACTTCTTATTGATAGAGTTAGTGGTCATCTCCAAATAAAGGTCATTCTTACAAAAGCCATTATTAAATATTAAGAACAAAATGACCTCTGAATAAAGTTCACCTGTCAATAAAGCCCACAATAGGTATTCCCCCAGGGTGACCTTTGTTCCCAGGTCTGACTGTATTTACTTACAAGTGTGTAATTCAATGACTGTATTAGTTTGTCCATATTGATTTACTAATTGAAATATTCTGCAATATAATTGGTGATATATTTTTAAAGTTCTGGTAAAACTTAACACTTTAAATTTGAAACATGACCTTGCTAAAACATAAATGACATTTATGACTGACTCTTAAACTTATGCTGTGCTATTCAAATCATTTTTGTGAAAATGTGGAACTTTCATAATTTGATATTAAACAATATGTTAACTAGCATGACTGCATGTCTAAAATGATATTGTTGTTATTTCCTTATAAGAAAAACATTGAAACTTGAAGTCCTTGACTTTATAATCATTGATACTATATCCAGAATAATATCAGTAGGATTTATTGTTTTGACTATGGTTTTATGTTTTTATAGCCAAAGATCCTTCAGCACGTGGATTTGTACAGAACAGTTTCTACAGTGGTTTAACACCGACTGAATTCTTCTTCCATACAATGGGAGGTAGAGAAGGTCTCGTGGATACAGCCGTGAAGACAGCCGAGACTGGGTACATGCAGAGACGTCTAGTCAAGGTATGTTCTGTATACATCATAACTCCCAAAACATTTCTATCATATGCTTGTGTTTTATGTTTGAAATTATGACAGGTTTGTACCATCAAAGATATTAAAGACAATCACATTCTTGATATCAGTTTTTATAATTGAATGACTTTTCAATGTGAATAAGTAAAATAAGAGATAGACAGAGCTTAATTAGTTTGTATTGAATCTGACATTACAAACATGTTATATGCCCGTTTGAAAAACGGGTCGTATTATGGGAACACCCATGGTGGGCGGGTGGCGGCCACAACGTTGTTCACTCTTTAATTCAAACTGTTTTATTTGGATCCTCACCAAACTTCATGGAAATGTTTATGGCCATGAGATCTTGGTCAAGTTTGATAACCAATCGGCCCAGGCGCTTTTGAGTTATGTCCCTTGACAAGCGTATTTTATGACTTGGCACACATGTTTTCCTAGCAACCATTTACTGCAAAAATGAGTTTGTATATATCTGACATTGTTTAAATTGTAGAGTTTAGAAGATTTGTGTTCGCAGTATGATTCAACAGTAAGGAATTCAACCAGTGATATTGTACAGTTTACATATGGTACGGATGGTTTAGATCCTGCAGCTATGGAAGGAAAAGATAAACCTATAGATTTTAGGAGAGTGTATGATCATGTCAGGGTATGTGGATTATTTCTGTTAAGTCTTCATCTTAGTGAGTTTTACTTCATGACTTTAGCTTAATTTTCAATGTTTCCATTCTTGTTAAATATATGAGGAGAATTAGTTAAAAACTGCTTTAAATTTAGTTGGTTATTTGGTACTGGTTAAAAATAGAAAAGCTAAATGTGGCAGGTTGCAGTCATTTGTTTACTACTGAAACTTGTTGGATTAAAGTATGTTCAATTCATTGTTGTTGTTTTGATTCTTATTGTATGTTCTGTGGGCCTAAATATTGGCAGCAGTATAAATGATTATTAATCTCTTTGTCTGGTTTTGTATTTCTTGCGCATTTGATTTCAAAGGTTATTGCATGTTTGTATGGTATGTGATATAACCATTACATAGGTCATATCATTATTCTATTCTTCAGGCATGTACATGTACTATGTACAGAAAGGAATCATCCTTACTGGGGAAGGAATTAATATCAGCTGTTGATGAATTCTTGACTCAATCTAAATATAATATGTGTAGTGAAGATTTCAAGAGGGAAGTCAGGTAAATCAACCTGTTCTTAGCTCATCTGTTTTAGAAGAAAAAGTCCAGCAAGTGTGATCACTGTGGCGTCATGCAAAACTCATAACTCAGAAACTATTAGAGCTTGAAACATGAAACTTCATGGGTGGATAGATCAAATTGAGGCGGTGAACAGACGAGTGTTGGCACTGCTTGCGACGCTCTTTTTATTTATCACATTGATACTATAATTATGACCATGGATAAGTGTACTGTATAAGTTGAAGCATATTGGTAGTTCACTAAGATGATGGAATATTGTATGTGGACTAATAATTTCTACAGACTGTCATTGTTTACTGAGAATATATATATTGTATGTACTTTTCATTTAGTGATTACTTTGTTAAGTACATCCTAATAACCTCAGAACTTTATAATCAGGAAGTCCATGATTTCAGTTCATATAAATTGTTTAACCAGTAAAGTTTTATATTGGAATACTAAAGAAAAAGTTGGGAAACACAATAATACTGACACTGATGGTTTATCTTTCTTCAGTATATAGCTAAATATATTTTTTGAAAATAATCTTTCAATTTGACATTTGCTGTAGGGATTTCTTGGTTGATATGGCCTCAGTAATTGATAAAACAAGATGCAGGTTTAATGTAGACTCTGCAGGAGGATCTATACCAGGTAGGACAAGTTTTCATTCTGTTTGCTTTGAAGCTTTATTTTAATTACCCACACACAAAAAAATGGTGTTGAATGAGAAAATGTCTTGCCTTGTTAAATTTTCTATGTTTTAATCCTAATTAATTTTCTATGCCCCCCCCCCCCCAGCATCAGGTGAAGCGAGACATACAGTGATTTACTTCACTGTCCATCCATCTCAATGATGTTAAGTTATATATGCCACTATATTGAATGCAGCGTCTTGTACTTCCTGGATTGTTATGTTATTGCTGTAATTTGCATGTACCTGTATAATGCATCGTTTGATAGTATGAATCTCTAATAAGATAATAGTTTAATTTCATGTACATATTATTTCAGTGTTGTATGAGTTAGATAGAATAACTCATACACAAGTGGAGAAGTTTTTGGATTGTTGTAAGGATAAATACATGAAAGCTTGCATTGAACCAGGTATGGTACAAATGATGAATTAATCAATTATATCAGTGTTTCTGTATTTCTCCAGTGTTTAAAAATTAACTTGAATTTTCGATGAATCATTCAGATGAAATGTCTAAATGAGGAATTACTTATTTTTTCACCGAATCTTTAAAAAAGACTGCTTTGAACTGCCTGAATCCCCATCTTCTTCATTTACATGATGTGGTGAAAAATTGGATATTTAGCAAAAACAGACAGAATATAGCAGAGCATAACACTCCTGTCATTGCTTAAACAGTTGGTTAAATGTTGGCTTGATCCCCCCCCCCCCACTCCCCTTCTTTAAAAGAATCCCCCCATTTTGCTATGGGTAGGGGAAAACATAAGTAAATGTAAGACAGCAAATTAAAAATATTCCAGTATTTTGATCTATGTAGATAAATGTAAGACTATAAATCATGTACATAATAATATTTTGATCTATTTAGGTACAGCAGTAGGTGCAGTATGTGCTCAGAGTATTGGTGAACCTGGTACACAGATGACATTAAAAACTTTCCATTTTGCTGGTGTTGCTTCAATGAGTATCCTTTTATAAAGTAGAACTGATCCTGCTGGTGTTGGAGATACCTGTCATTCTTGTTAACCATATTTAGAAATACACATCTTTTTCTTAACATACATTACGTTCCTAAAATACCTTGGTCATCAAATATTTTGTTTATCTAACCCGCCTCCATGCTCAAGTGGTTAAGTTCGCTGACTTCAAATCACTGTAACCTTTCACTGATTGAGGGTCGTGGGTTAGAGCCCCGCTCCAACCATGTCTCTTTATGTGAGAATGTAGGCAGTTGCTTACGGAGAATGGGAGTCTTGTACTGGTTCTTCCCAGGAACGATGATTAGGTGAACTGTCTGTCTCATATGACTCTGACTGTTGAAAAGGGGCATAAAACCCGATATACACAAACAAAATATCTTCAATGCTGTAGACTTTTGAAGGTAAAAAGTCCATTCAGTGATTTTGTAGTATTTCTTTGCCTTGCTCAATTGTGGCTTCCAACCATTTGAATGTGGAATGATGAACATAGTTTATTCATTATTTGATGCATGTTCTTAACCTTGATGTCTGAAGCTGGCTATATACTTATATTTATATATCAAGTTTTATACTTATATTTATATATCAAGTTTTATACTAATATTTATATATCAAGTTTTATACTTATATTTATATATCAAGTTTTATACTTATATTTATTATATCAAGTTTTATACTTATATTTATATATCAAGTTTTATACTTATATTTATATATCAGGTTTTATACTTATATTTATTATATCAAGTTTTATACTTATATTTATATATCAAGTTTTATACTTATATTTATTATATGAAGTTTTATACTTATATTTATAAATCAAGTTTTATACTTATATTTATTATATCAAGTTTTATACTTATATTTATTATATCAGGTTTTATACTTATATTTATTATATCAAGTTTTATACTTATATTTATTATATCAAGTTTTATACTTATATTTATTATATCAAGTTTTATACTTATATTTATTATATCAAGTTTTATACTTATATTTATTATATAAAGTGTTATACTTATATTTATTATATCAAGTTTTATACTTATATTTATTATATCAAGTTTTATACTTATATTTATATATAAAGTTTTATACTTATATTTATTATATCAAGTTTTATACTTATATTTATTATATCAAGTTTTATACTTATATTTATATACCAGGTTTTATACTTTTATTTATATATCAAGTTTTATACTTATATTTATTATATCAAGTTTTAAACTTATATTTATTATATCAGGTTTTATACTTATATTGATATATCAGGTTTTATACTTATATTTATATATAAAGTTTTATACTTATATTTATTATATCAAGTTTTATACTTATATTTATATATCAGGTTTTATACTAATATTTATTATATAAAGTTTTATACTTATATTTATTATATCAAGTTTTATACTTATATTTATATATCAGGTTTTATACTTATATTTATATAACAAGTTTTATACTTAAATTTACATATCAGGTAATGTATACATTAATATTCCCTTAACTTGACAAAGATATTACTCAGGGTGTACCTAGAATTAAGGAGATAATGAATGCCTCTAAGAATATTAGTACACCTATAATAACAGCACAGTTAGATGTACAGAAAGATGCAGAATTTGCTAGAGTTGTCAAAGGTAGAATTGAGAAGACAGAACTTGGGGAAGTAAGTGCTGTATTCTGCTTATCTTATATTGATTTTCCAAGATACACTCAAACAGGTGAACAAATGCCACCCTTGGGAAAGACAAAATGTGACCTTTATTGAGACAAGTGACCTTTATTCAGAGGTCATTTTGCTCTAAATAATCTATGACTGTTTAAATAGTATGATCTTTATTCACAGGATGGGCTTTATTTGGTTGTGGCCACTAACACAGATTTAACTGTATTTCAATATAATGCTGAAGAATCATAGACTTCTTTATTTTATATATCATTATTGGTTTAACTCTTCATATATCATTAATGTTGAGGATCTGTTAATAAGTTACAGCCCTTGTTTAACTGGATGTTGATGTCATGCTTGTTCATATAACCTTTAGTTAAATGGGGAATATGTTGCTTTAGTGTCGTAAATTATTTATTGTACTATAGGAGCTGTGATGATGTAATCACAATCTCAAGTGTAAACTTGTTTACTATTTTGGAAAATTTCAATGACATTTTACTATTTTGGTAAATTTCAATGACATTTTACTATTTTGGTAAATTTCAATGACATTTTTCTATTTTGGTATATTTCAGGTATCAGAATATCTGGAGGAAGTATTTTTACCTGATGATTGTTTTATTCTAGTCAAGTTAGATATGGAAAGAATCAGGTTACTCAAGGTACGTAAACATTTACTTAAACTTTGTATAGTGTTTAGTACCATCTTTGTTAGCTTGTCTGTTTTCTAAGAAAAAGTCAAGCTGTGATCACTGTGCTGTCTGAGTCTATGCAAGAACTTGGAATGTAGCTCATGACTCAGAAACTATAAGAGGTAGTAACATGAAATTTCATTGGTGGTTTGATCTCAGTGAGGTGGTGAACAGCTGAGTGTTGGCACAGCTTGAAGTGCTCTTGTTTTGTAACAACATTTTAATATCCCTTTGAAACTTTTATTATACAAAAAATGTGTGTTATTGGATCTGTAGAAGTCTCTGTAATGTGTTTTCATTAATTTTATATTGATATTTACACATGTCTTCCAACATGATTGATCTGCAGTGTGTCATGTTTTGGACCTTAGTTCAATTCCATGACAATTATGCAAAATGTTAGAAATAGACAAGCCATGAATATCTCTATGATTTTTGGCTAAAATTGAATATGTTAAACTCTAAGGAAACTTTCATGCCACTGTCACTATATGATGCTGTGATTTGTCTGCTGACCATACAGGGTTAAGTGAAGCTGCCACCAGGGGCATATGTATTTGTTGAACACATCTTTGATATTGTATCCCTCTGTTTACAGCTTGAAGTGAATGCTTGTACTATTAAGGAATCAATTTGTGCTGCCAAACTAAAGATCAAACATACTGTAAGTATATGTGAGGGTTAATGTTAAATTGATTGTACTAAGTCATGCTTAGAACAATTATCTCTATAAATCATCTATTTTATTTATTTCTTTATTTTAGTCTCATTCACATGTATGAATTCTAAGCTTAATGGGTAATTTAAGTATTAACTGTTTGTGCTATTTATAGGTGAAAACCTTTGAAAGACTTTATGAACAAGTATTTATGTAAGTATTTTATACAATTAAATCAATTACATAAACATTATCGCAAGGACAATTAGGCTTGTGATTTATTTACCATCTGATGTTATTTTTTCCTTTCTCCAATATGTTTGTACAAAATGTACAAGTGATACCCACATTTTCAGTATGTGTATATTTCAGAATGTACATGTTCACAGTTCTGCTGTCCTCACAATACATCCTAAGGAATCTGCTAAAAGTTCTATGTATTACACTCTACAGTTCTGGAAGAAAGAACTTCCTTACATAAGAATTAAGGTAAATAAAACCAGTTAAAACGGGAACATTTGAGAAAATGATATTGTTTGTATTAAACAGTTCCACTTAAATCATCTTGACAAAATTACAAAACATCTGGTGGGGAAATGATAAGTCAGTCTTTAAAAAGGTTTTTTATGCTGTGAGATGATAGATAATACTTAAATTTCTTATCCTTGGATATTAAAGGTCAGTAACCTTCCTTACACTTAAATCAGGAATTTTTCTCCAAACATACTATATAAATTCTTTATTGATGTCTAGACAGCTCATTACAGTGACATTTTAGTGATATATAATAGGAAGATATTTTTTTGCTGTGACGTAAAGTTTATCAGACCCGCCTCCATGGTCGAGTGGTTAAGGTCGCTGACTTCATATCACTGTATCCTCTCAGTGATAGAGATTGGTGGGTTCGAGCTCCACTACTGACCATGCCTCTTTATGTGAGAAAGTAGGCAGTTGCTTACTGAGGATTGGAGTGTAGTACTGGTTCTTCCCAGAAGCGATGATTAGGTGAATTGTCTGTCTCATATGACTCTTACTGTTGAATAGGAGTGTAAAATTCTATATAAACAAAGTTCATCAATAATATATATTTTATATCCAGAGTATGCCATCATTGTATATTTTATATCCAGAGTATGCCATCAATGTCAATATATTTTATATTCAGGGTATACCATCTGTAACAAGGGCTGTGATTCATATTGATGAGAGTAAGGGAGATAATACATACAAACTTCTTGTAGAGGGAGATAATCTTAGAAGTGTTATGGCTACTCAAGGTAGGTAACTCTGGTATTGGTATCTTCTTATACTCGTTTTAATACACTATCAAAATTAGAAACCATCGGATATTGAGGTGACCTGTCTTTAAGATTCATATATCAATTCAGATGTGAATGAAACTTAAGCTACTTTGATTTGTTATTTTGCATTTTATTATTCTATAATGGATTATAGTGATTGAATACCTGATTTAAGGAGGACTTTGACCACAGTTGACTTCAACTGACCAATCACTGCACAGAAAATGTGTTAGCTAAAGCACATAGAACACAGTTTGCCATTGTATAAATAAGGTATTCTGTTGTGTACATTATACAACAGAATACCTTGGTCTAAATCAGATAGATCTCTCTTAACCATTGTTTATCAAAATTTCTCAGCTCACTGAAGCAGCCTCTAAATTCCATGGACAACAGTTACTTGTGATCTATCCTGTACATATTTACAACATAGATCAACTTTTCTCTTGTCCATTATAATTTCAGTGTTATATTGTTACGATTAAAGTTGTTATTTTATATCCAAGGTGTTAAAGGTTCTCATGTGACATCCAACAATACTATTGAAGTGGAGAAGACATTAGGTATAGAAGCTGCTAGGACTACTATAATGAATGAGATTAACTACACTATGGGCAGTCATGGTATGAGCATTGATATACGACATGTTATGTTACTGGCTGATTTAATGACATATAAGGTAGGTAACTCGTTCTGGTCTTGTCCAGATTACTGACTGATTTTTTGCTATTTTATTATGAGCAATAACTTTATTACATATCCGCATGTCCAAATGCTGTTACATTCAGTTTCCAGATGAACTACTAACTTAATGTGTTAAGTTGTTTATTTTTAATTCCATCATTATGAGGGACTAGAGATTAGGATTTTAACAAGTTATTCTGCCCAGTAGTTACAAGAAACACTTGTAAATGAAGCATGAACCAAGTATTTAATATAATATTATGTCTACCAGTGGATATCCTACTAGTATTTGTACATCCTTCACAAAATGGCATTTGTATGTGAGTGGGAGGCATCCACAATAATTATCCACTCTCAGAGTTGATAGTTTCTGTTCACCAAAATTGGTTAAAAATGTTTATGCATTTTATCTTGAGAATAACAAGCAAAATTACCCCCTGGTACTCCTGAATTGTGATCCAAGATTCAGCATACATATTACATTATTATACTATTAAGAAATAGACTTTCCTCACACTAAGTTAACCAGTTCCCATCCAATTTTATCAGGATGATTTTGTTGAGTGTATGTGTCTATTGTGACAGTTTGGCACTCCTGTATATTTGTAGGGTGAAGTTCTTGGCGTTACAAGATTTGGTTTGGCTAAAATGAAGGAGAGTGTTCTTATGTTAGCTTCAGTAAGTAGTAATGTCATTGTAATATTCAGATAAAAAATAATGTACTGTGATAAAACCAATGGAATTAGTGTGACATTGTAATTTCTCTGCATAGATATACATGCATTTCGTACATTATCTAAAATGGAAATTGGAAGTTTGAATTTAATTCCTTATGTACTGTGATTCTGGCTGTAAGTTTAGCTTTGATATTGTCTTACAAAAATTAATTCAAGATGAAAATTGCACCTAATTGATACTATTGATTAAGTATTAATATCCATGCTGTATGCTGTGGTATGGTGATTCCAGAATTCTTGATATCTGTTATGACATCTCAGTGTCTGAAGTTGACATCTATGTAAACATAAACAATCTACAAAAGTTAAATAGTTCACCACAATCAAATCTCTGGACTTAGTCTTTTAAACTGTTTGCATCTACTTTTCAGTTTGAGAAGACAGCAGATCATTTATTTGAAGCAGCTTATCATGGACAGAAAGATGTTATATCAGGTGGGTATACCCCTTCAGTTAACATGTAATTATATGTTGTACAAACCTTGTTATTATTAGTTAGATGCTGTAGTAAGGTTGTTACTAAGAGATTTCAAACATCTGTTATCTCATCTTCGGTAAGCTTGTTTCATACATGAGAGATCTTTTTTAGGATGGTGATATTCTGTGAATATGACTTTCATGTACCTTAAGTTTTTTATATTAATAAAGAAGTAATATATAAGTAAATATGACCAATTACATTGAAAGAGCTGTGATTTCTGAGTAAAATAAAAGCTATTTGATAAAACTATTTCGAAAATGGCAAAGTTATTGTCAATATAATCTGCACTGAAGGATTTTCTTTGATACAAACTGAGGCAAATATGGAAATAATGTGGTTGATGGTCTCTGGTGGATCACCTATGATTTTTCAGGATTTTTAATTTGGCTCTATTGTCACCTCTGTAATTAGTTTATCATTTAACTTATTGCCTGAAGTTCAAGTCAATACTTGTTAAAAGCTTTTATTTTATGTCTTTTGTCGTCTTTTTATGCTTCCGTATCGATAGATCGGGGCATATTGTTTTTGCTCGGTCTGTTTGTGCCAAACTTTAACCTTGCCTATAAAATCAAAACATTTCTATCTACAATCATCAAACTTCATATGTTGGTTCATCATGGCAATCTCTACAGGATCTGTGCATTTTTAGGTCAAAGGTCACCAGGAGGGGGCATTGTGTTTTTAAAACACATCTAGTTTTATTTAAGTATAATCTGAATGTTAATGTCTTAAGGTGTGAGTGAATGTATTATAATCTTACTGTCTTACAGGCGTGAGTGAATGTATTATTATCTTACTGTCTTACAGGTGTGAGTGAATGTATTATTATGGGAATACCAATGACTGTTGGTACAGGATTGTTTCAACTTCTACACAAGTATCCTTTTACAAGTTTTCTTAGTCATGTATTGTAGTTGCATGATGTTTATGTATTTAATTACATTACTGTAGTTGACATGACTACAGAAGAATTTAATCATATTCATGAAATTGAATATGTATATTAATTTTATTACAGGATTTCACTACATATTTTGTTAGCACAGATATTAATGACCTTGAAATGTACCCTAAAGTTTGTTAGCACTATATAACAATGATCTTGAAATGTACCCTATAGTTTGTTTGCACTAGATAACAATGACCTTGAAATGTACCCTATAGTTTGTTAGCACTAGATAATAATGACCTTGAAATGTACCCTATAGTTTGTTAGCACTAGATAATAATGACCTTGAAATATACCCTGTGTTTTGTTAGCACTAGATAATAGTGACCTTGAAATCAGGGTTCCCACGCTACCGGGAAAACGGGAAAAAGTCGGGAATTTCCAACATTCTATTCCCGGTCGTGAAAATGCCGTGATTTTAACGATATCCGTTCAAAACTAGGAAAAATTCGGGAAATATGAACGGGTTTGAGCACAAAATAGTGGAGTTGTTGTCACAACGTGTAAATAAAACGGGACCGTTTTGTAAACGTTTACTTGACAATGAACAATCACGATGTCTGCATTAGTGCGAAGCCTTTTTAGGCAAGAAATTGACGTCAGTTCGCTTAGAATTGATGTAACTATGCTGTCAATAACTGATGTGAACATTAGCTACAGCGATCTAGCAACTGATGTGAACATTAGCTACAGCGATCTAGCCAGTCTTCAGTATGCAACTCATTTGAAAAGTCTGACTTTGAAGTAAAAATACATGGCTAGAAAAGTGCAGTTCCGATGATTCCGTCTGCAGACTAAATACAGCAATCATGAACACCGTTTGTGCATTTACATTATTAGTCCAAATTGACATTGAGAGGACCTCATTTCTTTGGCCAGCAGACACATTACAGATTTTGACTGTGTGTAAAAAAGTCAGTTATTTTGCCTTTTCTCCAAAGTGGTTAAAGCCAGCAGCATGGTCTGCTTGGACCGACATTAAGTAGTATGTTTACAGTTATGTAACTTGGGGAGAGGACTTCAATGTTTTGCTAGACAGAATAACATAAGTGTGATCTCTAGGAAACTAGAAACACAAACCAATGTATCAGTATGCCTTTTATACAGTTTATCAGAATGCAATTTACAAACATGCATCACATAATGATGTCTCTCCCTTCTGAGCTTTCAAAAGGTTTGAAAAATGTATAGATATCCTTGACTGAAAAACCTGGAATTTTACAAAAAAAACTTGAAAAGTCAGGAAAACGTCTGGAATTTTACCAGCAGAAATTTGTGGGAACCTTGTTGCAATGTACCCTATAGTTTGTTAGCACTAGATAATAATGACCTTGAAATGTACCCTGTATTTTGTTAGCGCTAGATAATAATGACCTTGAAATGTACCCTGTATTTTGTTAGCACTAGATAATAATGACCTTGAAATGTACCCTTTATTTTGTCAGCACTAGATAATAATGACCTTGAAATGTACCCTGTATTTTGTCAGCACTAGATAATAATGACCTTGAAATGTACCCTGTATTTTGTCAGCACTAGATAATAATGACCTTGAAATGTACCCTATATTTTGTCAGCACTAGATAATAATGTTATGACCTTGAAATGTACCCTATAATTTATTAGCACTAGATAAGTATGACCTTGAAATGTACCCTATATTTTGTCAGCACTAGATAATAATGACCTTGAAATGTACCCTATAATTTATTATCACTAGATAATAATGACCTTGAAATGTACCCTATATTTTGATAGCACTAGATAATAATGACATTGAAATGTACCCTATATTTTGTCAGCACTAGATAATAATGACCTTGAAATGTACCCTATATTTTGTCAGCACTAGATAATAATGACCTTGAAATGTACCCTATAATTTATTATCACTAGATAATAATGACCTTGAAATGTACCCTATATTTTGATAGCACTAGATAATAATGACCTTGAAATGTACCCTATATTTTGTCAGCACTAGATAATAATGACCTTGAAATGTACCCTATAATTTTTGGGTATGTTTCCATGTAGATGATTATCATTACATAATGCTGTATACAAACTCACCATAAAGTAACAACCTTGAAGTTTTTATAGCGTTCATTGCAGAATAAACTTTTTTATGTAAGCTAGCTTGTTCAGGTGTTTCAAATTTATTACTGAAGTTTTATGTAATAAAATATGATATGACAAGTATGAACCTTTGAATCTTGCTGTGTAATATCATCTTTTCCTAGGATATAAAATGACAATGTTTTGTGTGTCTGCACGGACAGGTGGACAGTTCATGAACCAAGTGTGTTTTGATTGGTGGTTAACACTTCATGAACTTAATGTATGTTGGAATAAGTGGTAAACAATTAATGAACTTAGTATATGTATAGATAGGTGGTTAACAATTCATGAACTTAGTATACTTATTGATAGGTGGTTAACAATTCATGAACTTAGTGTATGTATGGATAGGTGGTTAACAATTCATGTACTTAGTGTATGTATAGATAGGTGGTTAACACTTCGTTTATGTATAGAAGGTAGTTAACACTTCATACACTTAGTGTATGTATGTATAGGTGGTTAACAATTCATGAACTTAGTGTATGTATAGATAGTTAGTTAACAGTTCATGAACTTAGTGTATGTATAGATAGGTGGTTAACAATTCATGGACTTAGTTTATGTATAGAATGTAGTTAACACTTCATGAACTTAATGTATGTATGTATAGGTGGTTAACACTTCATGAACTTAGTGTATGTATAGATAGGTAGTTAACAGTTCATGAACTTAGTGTATGTATAGATAGGTAGTTAACAGTTCATGAACTTAGTGTATGTATAAATAGTTAGTTAACAGTTCATGAACTTAGTGTATGTATAATTATATAGGTGGTTAACAATTCATGAACTTAGTGTATGTATAGATAGGTAGTTAACAGTTAATGAACTTAGTGTATGTATAGATAGGTAGTTAACAGTTAATGAACTTAGTGTATGTATAGATAGGTAGTTAACAGTTCATGAACTTAGTGTATGTATAAATAGTTAGTTAACAGTTCATGAACTTAGTGTATGTATAGATAGGTGGTTAACACTTCATGAACTTAGTGTATGTATAGATAGGTAGTTAACAGTTCATGAACTTAGTGTATGTATAGATAGGTAGTTAACAGTTCATGAACTTAGTGTATGTATAAATAGTTAGTTAACAGTTCATGAACTTAGTGTATGTATATTTATATAGGTGGTTAACAATTCATGAACTTAGTGTATGTATAGATAGGTAGTTAACAGTTAATGAACTTAGTGTATGTATAGATAGGTAGTTAACAGTTAATGAACTTAGTGTATGTATAAATAGTTAGTTAACAGTTCATGAACTTAGTGTATGTATAATTATATAGGTGGTTAACAATTCATGAACTTAGTGTATGTATAGATAGGTAGTTAACAATTCATGAACTTAGTGTATGTATAGATAGGTAGTTAACAGTTAATGAACTTAGTGTATGTATAGATAGGTAGTTAACAGTTAATGAACTTAGTGTATGTATAGATAGGTAGTTAACAGTTCAGTAGTTAGGTAGTGTTACAAAGTCACTGCACAGGGTAGTATAGTCTATGCTGCATGATGTACGTCAGTCTATGAGGAGAAGTTTTGATCACATCATCATTCTTTTTGTTTGTTCTTAGAAATACAGAATTCATAATACATTGAAGTGTGATTTGCAAATTTGACGCTAAAAATATTTTGTTACAAAATTAAGAATTTTGTCTTTGAGTGATTGCTTTATTGAAACCATGTGAGAGTTATTGGTTTGGTGTTATCATAGTTAGTGGTTTTTATACACCTAAAAATGTAAAGCATACTTATCTTTGTTAATTGAACATTATTTTTTTGTTGTGTTTACTTTTTACTAAGATTTCCTTCATCTAGTTAGTTCTCTTATGTATTATGTAAGTATTAAAGTAGTTAGCATAGTACAGGTAAGTACCTGATTTCTGATCATTTAAGTCATTGTGTAACTGATGTTTGTCATTGATATGTTTCCATGTTCACTCAAATAAGCTTGAGCTGTCTCCTATAAATCACATCCACTGAGTACAGAAATTTTCCATACTCCGCTGATTTTACTTGAATGAAGATTATGTGAATATTTTGACAATAGGGGGGAAGATAACACCTTTCATAGTATGAATTGGCTTTGTGTATGCTTCACTAACCATGTAAACATAGCTACTTTAAGAGGACCAGATAAAATGTTTATGTTTTTCCTTAACAGTACTTTAGAACAGAGAAGAAACCACCAGTACAGAGATCACTGATGTTTGATATGGAAGAGTTTCATGTACCAACCTCGACTTGACATTGACCTAAACAATGACCCAGTTATGAATAACCCAGGGTAGATAGGGTGACACTAACTTTATGTGTGTACACGTGTACTTAAGCATTGGTGAAATATTTTTTACCTTAACATCTTTGATGATCTGAAGATTAACCTACTTAGGTTAATGACGGGTAATGAATAATTGTAATAGAAAACCTAGGGTCAATGTTCTCAGGTAGTTAAAAACAAAGTGACCTGATTTCTCTAACTTGGTCAATGTTTTATTTATTATGCCTATTATCACAACATAGATAGTAGTGATGACTACTTTATCATACTTATCTGATTAATAAATTGATATAGCACATGAAATTTAACCCCTAACTTGACCCCTGGCTGGTCAAGATGCGTGCCAGTGTGTGTCCAGATCACCATGCAGTGTTCACCAGTGAGTCTAACCATGATCTTTAGTTGTAATGCATGGTCTTCTTAGATAGATTACAGCTTGGTTCGTATAATTGCAGGTTTAAATGATGATGATATTAGCCCATGTCTGCAGACTACTTTCATGTTAATTTATTTTTTTGTCTGTATTTTACATGTTCCTGACAAAATGTGAACTTTTTGTGTATCTTTTACATGTATATTGTTATGAAGTACAAATAACTCATTGATGTGTCACTACAGAGATATTAAACATTAAGTTCTATTTGTAAAGGTCCTTTTGTACAGTTTTATTACATTTCTAAACCTGTTTTTGTGTTTGACTGTCTGAATTGAAATCATTTACTTGTCCTTGAGTATGTCCCTTAGAATTGCAATATGATATTTGTATTTATAGACATTCTATGTGGTTGAGAATCATGTTATTTGATCATCTTAATGTTTAGCTCACCTGAACACTGTAAGCTATTATGATCAATATGGTTTCCACAATTTTGATTGGATCTTCATCAAATTATTCAGAATGTGTGTCTCAATGATATGTTGGACAATTTCAAACATGGGTCATTTGGGGTCAAAAATTAGGTCAAATCAAATGAAAACCTTGTTAACACTCCAGAGTTCAAAGTTATGATTGGATCTGCACCAAACCTTGTCAGAATGTTTGTCTTAATGATATCTTGGACTCTGAACATGGCTCATCTGGGGTCAAAAAGTAGGTCACCCAGTCAAATTGCAGGAAGACCTTGAAAACACTGATGAGACAATGTCAGTGCTCAGAATGTCTGTCTTGATGATTTCTAGCTCAGTGTTAGGATCTCCTAGTTAACCATTGATATGAAAGAAGTTGCAATGATATGAAAGAAGTCACAGTCTTTACTTAAGTGAGCAGGTTAATGGTCATCATGTTATATTGTTTCAGTGTTAATGATTTAAATCTTTTTGAGTTAATGTCTGAAATGTTTTGTTAAATGTTTATTACTTTATTTTGCTTCAGTAACACAACTCATGTATTTTTCTGGACAAATCCTAGTTTTGACCCTCTTGAAAGAAGTAGGGGTGTATTATTTTGCACATGTCAGTCTATCAGTCTGTTTGTAACCATACCTTGTCAGACCAATAAATAGAGAATCATTTGGCCTTAGAGATCCTCATACTTGGTTGGGAGGTTGTTCATCATATCTAGATGACCCCTATTGATTTTGAGATCAGTTGGACGAAGTTCAAGGTCACAGTGACCTTCACATCAAAAACTCCAAGCAGACTTGATCGATTTGGCCTACGATCCTCAGATTGGGTAACAAAGGATAAAAATGTCTGAAAATATTTGTCCCCAAGTTCACAGTGTTACTCACAGTGTAAAATCTTTGTCAGATCAATAACTGGAAATTACTATCCAGTTGGCATTTAGGGGCAACCGTTTTCAACCAACGCTCCTTGTTTGACCTTAATCAGCTGGTCCTTTGAATGTCTTTTTGGTATGTGATACCTGCTGGGTGTAAATTTAGTTACATGTTGATGTGAACACTATCATGGCCCATGGGTATTGCATAATTTTACATCTGTTTATGTAAATTGCTGTTTCCTATGCCTATAAAATTATGAAATAAATATTTTATGTTGATATTTTCTGTCTTTTTTGGTTCCAGTAATTTTCCATTTGTGTATACTTGAGTGCAGCATTATATACCAATTATAAATGAAAGACACTAGTTGATTTATTTAGTGTCCAAAATAAGGTGAACCAAATAGATAATTGTATGGCAGATGTAGACAAATGTAGTACTTTGGTCTGCATTAAAATTCATGCACGCCGAGCGAGTGATGGCTATTGAAAGTTGAGCTATAGTTCAATGTCCAAAAATAACCACCAACAGACACAATGTTTCAGATTCACAGACCTTATTATTTACCGACTGCGTCATAGAGGACAATGTTGCATATAGATTACTCTGTAGGAAATTGCATTAACATTAGTGTTACCTATACCTTTACAAATGAGATCTCATGTGTATACTATAACAATGCTGACTAAAATATCGAACTGTACAAAGATATTTGCGAACAAATTGTATCTCCAAGGTGAGAAACAATAGACATGTCTTATCTTTTCTCACATCAATCTGTTATCACACTAAGCACACCAATCTGTAGAAAGCTAGACACTGTTCTGTATTATTATGGTCCCGTTCGTCAATCTGTCTGAAACAACACATTGACTGACCAGTAAACAGAGAATGGTTCAGCCTACGACCCTGACACCTGGTTGGGAGGTTGGTAATCCCATGTAGGTGAATTTTGCGGTCAGTAGGTCAAGGTCAAAGTGGCATTAACACACATTTTTCCTACCGAACAAAACAGATAACGATTTGGCCTTGAGCCTTGTAGAGAGGTTACTTATCATATGAAACTGACCTCCATTGATTTTTGGGGTCAGTAGGTCAAGGTCATAACGACTTTCAACACAAAAATATTGTTCAACCAATAGCTAGAGAATGGTTTGTCCTTTGGTCCCTACACTTGGCAGGGAGGTTTGCCATCAAACGTGGATGACCGATATTGATTTTGAGAACAAAGATCAAAATCACAGTTACTCTCAGCGTAATTTCCATGTCTAATAAATCATAGGAAATTACTTTCCAGTTCGTGTTTAGGGGGTTTCCTGTTAGACAACACCTCATATTAATGAATGCCTTATAGTACTCAATAAAATAAACTATGTTTTTCGTAATCATAATACAGCAGTGACCATAATTTTATTGCAATACAATATATTTATGTTTAGTAAAAGTGTGTAATATTATGTAATGTATTAAATTTTCCATTTCTTTTATCAAATGCGTATGTTTTGTCAAATCTTACATAACTTCCTTATACTTCTGGATTATATTGTGACGACATGTGATGTAACTTGACAACTTATTACTTTGCTGAAATGATACGTTAGAACATTGCTAGTTAAGTAAAGAAATGTCAACAAATGTAAAGTTATTGTATAAATTGTATAATGTTTGCCATGTTTTATCGTAGCACTGTAATTCCGATGTCACCAAGCACCCCACGTATTCGGTATTGACTATCCGTAGTATTCATATAAAAACGACCAACGACTGTTTCAACTTCAGTTTTTTACAGAATAGCACAGGGAACCAAGATCTAAGTTGTCCATAAAGAGAATATTTCATAAGTCGTGATATAGTAGCGATATGTGATTGACAGGAGATCAACAGCTTGTGTTAAATACTTCCCTGATACAATCCTTGTATGGTAAACCTCCCTATGTTTCCACTGACCTGCGGAAGCTTAGTGATAATGACCATAACATAGTACACATTTATTAATTATTATCGAGCTAATGTACTGAAGTATATTCATGTTGTTTATATACTATTGTCACAATACTCCTTATCGCTCGTTTGTAGCATTTTCCCTAGTTCTAGAAGATATTGATTAAAGAACTGTTTGTTCCATAAAGAGTTTTCTCTTGACGTAACGATGCCATATTTAGAGGTAATCCTACTCCAAACCCAGATGATGAGGAAGACAAATCAGTGATATGTTCGATATTAATACTGGTAGTATCATCATGAAGTTGTGTTCTAAGAACATATTATTGTCTGCTTCTAATCGAGTGAAACTAGGATTAAGATTGGTAAGTATTTTTTGCAGAGAATTTTAAGATTTTCAGCGCTACATTTGTAGTAATGTCTCCACAGAGAAAACAGTGTAAGTGTAGTTCAGTATGCAATATGCATGGCAGTATGCATTGTTCTAAGATTGTGTAACAACCTGGTTAGCGTTTAAGACAACGACGTCTGGTCCTTGTTTCTTAAAGCATATGTGATGTCAAATATAGCATTAACTCCCTCAATATTGTAAGTCACGTTTTAACACCAATACGCTATTTTGTGTATAAGATATTATCAGGATTTGACTAGATCTTCAATGTATTTTTTTCACAAGAAGATAACGGAGAATAACATTAATTATGTTTGCATTTTGACGGGACTTACTGTGGATTGCAATGTTTTATTTAATCAAATAACTTTATGTCTGAATGCGCCATTACACTTTATTTGGCTTACAATTGCATGTCAGACAGCTTAAAAAGTATGCGCGTAACATCGCGAACGTCGTTAAGAGACCACGTGATGTTTACGTCATTAGAAGATTCGTCAAACAAAAGGTAAGTCTTGTACACTTGGGTCGTAATGTCTCGTGGTCCGTGTTCTAGTCTATAATGCCAAACATTACTTCCGGGATGTATTGTGATCATTCTATTAAAATCAGATCCAAGTTCTGATACATTATTTTTTCGCTAAAGAGCGAGTAAAATTGATGCGATCATTATTGGTACTGAAATGCCCGAAATATACTACAAATGTATTGGTAAATTATCACTTGTCTTCATTAACCCTTAATCACTGATGTTTTGGGTTAATTATTTCATTTTCATGCCGGCGGGGGTGTAACTACCGCTTGCTCTTTATTAATCTTGTTTTATTTTAATTATATCAGTAGTTTAATTAGTACTTAAATCAGTTTTGGACAATGACGTGCGACGAAAAAAATACAAAACAAAAAATATCATAATGGTTTTAGAAGAATTATTATAATTAATTGTTTTGTTGATCATATGTATAATGTGGGATAATGTCTCACTACGTATTTGTATAGGCCCTATTCATTTTGAAAATCTTAATCTGTTGCGGTTTACATTTCATATTCAGAATAATGTCAAAACAACAAACATACCCCTAATATATTGTAGTACACTATTTTATTGGAATTTCTATCCTTAATAATAAAGAGAATTTTGAAATAATAAGATTTCCAGATAAAGTTTGCACGCACGTCAACATCTATGACTTAATTCAGAACATTTATTGTGACTTCGATCATCGATATAAAAGTGACATGTTTTCTTCTAAATATTCGATTAATATAGCTAGATAGTTGTTTTATAATTAATCGTCTTTGAAACTTGAAATAAATCTGTATGCCGTTAAACTATGTCCATCGATTGTAAGTCTACGGTATAGTTACAGTTATATCAGCTTAACAATATCTTAGTCAAATAAAGACAATAACCTGGTTTTCTAATCATAGATTATCTAAACATGTATCAAGATGTTTACTTTAAATCTGCATTGATTACAATCATCTCGTAATCCGTACTACTAAAAACTTCCTACTGTACTTCAATGGAAAACTACCACATGTCAACCACGATACCAAAGAAAAAAAAAATTAAACGCTACAATACCCTGTTAGATTTTTTCCCATCTAGTATATAAGCCTACCCTTACATTACCGTAGTTAACTTTTAAAACATCTTCACGGTGATAAAGATTTCATTATTACATAACACGTAGTTAAAGGATTCCATAATCGGTAAGTTCACGACTTGTTCAGATCGATAGTTGGCAATACGGACGAAGTTCGGTCTTTTTCTCCCATTATTGGAAAAATTCCGTATTTGGAAATAACTGGTTCAAACAAATAGTGGAAGGAAGAACCTGGTTTGTTTCTTTGATCAGTGATAATAGATCGTTATTCTACTTTCTGATAGATTGGTACACTGGGCAGACGACAAATGGAAGATCGCTGTGAAAACGTTTTGACCAACGAGTTCGCCTTAGCTCGGAGGGCTACTTATGTTAAAGTGGATTTGGATGCTATTTTAAACAATTTGAAAATTCTGAAAGCAAATCTAGCCAGTCATACAGGTAAGAAAGTAATTAATGACATATCCTAGTTTTTATTGACAATATCTTAAATACATGTAATGGTTTTACGTCGTCGCAATTTGCACGAATACTTTTCACGACCATCATATTCAACGATCTGCGTCGTCTGCAAAACCTTAAGAATCTATGTAAGGGTTGATGCCGAAAATCTCTCGTTTTGATTTTATTTTCTGTTGCCAGTATATCTTCTCAATTCTTACTTAAAATGTCATTAACGCCATCTATGTACATATTTTCAATGAGGTATATTTCAGTTAATTTGATTTTATACCAATGCATAGTGTATATGTTGTATATTTATTTTTGCAATGCAAAACAATACCATGCACATTCATGTGTACTTCTTTATTCTTAACGTAAACGTATACATGAATCTAGTCACATATTTTAATGCATTTTTTTTTATATTGAAGAATGATAAAATCTTTTATACGTAACACAAGTATAATATTCAATTTGCACGTTAAGATCAAAACTTGAAATGAATTAACATGAAATATTAATACAAATTCAAGATATATACATCGTCATAAAAAACAGGCCAAATAAGATTATTCTAGATACCTGCCTATTACATGTATGGTTTTTGTATTGAATCCATGTGGTCTACTTTATGGATTACAAATAAAGCCATAAGAAACTTAATTACCTGGATAAAAGAAAGACTTAAAAAGTGTTATATACCAAAACTACATACAACCTGATTTTGGACTTATTTCTGTTAATGCTTAATTAGTAAATATTTAAACCTAGTCAAGTTTGACAACACGAAACTGTTCATTAGGGAGCGCTCGGATTTCTCCTCATGCACTCTTGCTAAATGCCTTATCTAGTGAAAAATGAATGCTTACTTCGACATGACATGAAGTAGGGGAAGATTCCAGACTTATATATACAGTTCAGTGAGTGTGTAATAATTTAATGTTCTGAATTATCTGATGTAATAAAAGTATCTCCTTTATTTGCGCAGACTAAGAAATGACTTCATAATGATATTACAAATATTGAATGTTCCTTATGATTTTAACTGAATAAATAGACGAAATATGAAACTTTATGTAACAAATTTTAGAGAAGAGACAGTTATTGGTAGTTTGAATTATAATGCTTCAACTACTTTCATTGTTCGATAGAATTTGTTACATAAAGATAATTTTGATAACGATAACACACATGTAAGACATGCCGTGTGCATGACTGACTTATACCTGTATTGTGGCCCGCCCGGTTAGCTCGGAGGTTAGAGCGTACGTTGGTCTACTGATCAAGAGGTTATGTGTTCGAAATGATTAATTATCTAGATAGACAAGGTTCAGTCTTATTTTGTTATCAAAGAGAAAAACACTAGACTACACTATCCTGTTACCTCACCTATGCCCTTAATTATATGAAATTATAAACAATACCGAGACTTTTAGAATATGTCTAAAAGGTACTATAGCCAGAAATTCTCCTGTTTATCAATACAACAACACAACAAGTACACAAACTTCGCGATCCCTTATAAAGAAAACATGTTTACGTTTTACATCATGCTGTCAGTGTGTGTTGATGAATTGTTAAGGATAGTTTGAGTATTTTTCCAGAGGAAATTTGTTCTCTGCTCACAGATCAATACGGCTATACAAGCCTACAATACGTCCTGACGTCAGTCAAAGTATACATTACCTTATGTTACAGTACACCACCAGATTGTTTCTCTAGCTGGAGATTACAGATATTATTATTTATGTTTATATTATATCGGTAAGATGAGAATATATTGTGAGTCGAATCTTCTCAATGTTCATAAAGGATATAATCTGACAATGATGAATGTAGTGTTTTATAAGTAACGATATTCTATGACATGAATTAAAACAAACTGCTGAACAGGCCACATTAAATTCATGCAACATTATATCTACGCATACAAGTCCTTTGAGTACATAGATATTTGGGCGGCTGGATTAATGGGTGTGGGGGCTTCCGTGATCGAATGGTTATGGTCTCTGGCTAGTTACCACATACCCCTCACCGCTATAAGCCCGAATACCTCTCGATACCATATAACATGTGAGGGAGCTATACAACTAGCTGTCGGATTGTCGGTAGTTCTACCCTGGTGTATACATGAGATCTTCTTCCATCGTTAAAACTAGAAAATCGCCAAACTGTTGGTGTGACATTAAACCTCAGTGAAAAACCAGGATTGCCGGATGGACGAACGGACGGACGGACGAACAGACGGACAGATGTATGGATGGTTGATTGAGAAATCGCCGGATGGATGCATGGATCGACGGACATACTAACGATAGGATACTTAAGTGGCTTTCCCATGTTAAAATTTGTTAAAATTTAGCCACATAAACCCGATTTTAGCCACATAAATCCACTTATGGAGATTTTTTAAGTGAGTCCGGTTGAACAAAGAGTCATAACCTGTACCCTAGATTCACCCAAACCCAATATGTTTGTACGGACAGATGGATGCGGCTTTATTCTCAGAAAGAAAGACTTGTCCAAAGTGAACGAGAGTATATTCACGATAATTGGATATAAAATTACAAATGTATTTCAATTAAATTATGACTTATTTACTTGTATGCATGGTTCAAAGATACGCCAAACCGAAACACAGTTAATAAATCTAAATGTTCCGTTGATGTAAAAAAACTTCTAAAAGTAGGGTATATAAATACAGATGTTCCGTTTACAAGATCTCGGTTGTAGTGACCGATGTTCCTATAGTATTAATGTTTAATTTGGTTATGTCTAGTGTTTTAAATAGGCGAATTTAAATAAACATTCTTTTGAATCCTGCCTGAACTGAAATGTAAATAAATTCAACCGTCGCGATGTTTACAGTCCTACTATGATAAATCACCCCTTATCTGAACATTGTGCAAACTTTGTAATAATACAAGGCCACGGATATTTGAATACGCCATCATAAGAACAACATTTCTTATTTATCGATTCGTACGAAATGGAAATTATCTTCGCGAGCAACGATAGACAATTTTGTAAACAAACTTAAACCTACTTAAATAGTCTAAATGCTGTAAACTCGTTTAATACATATTACATTCGTACATGATTGATAAACATTATCATTAGAATAATGTTCATTTATGTTTTCCTTTATGTTTTTTTTGTATTCTAAGCATTGTATTATAACTTTGAAAAAAAATAAACGAAGCAATACAGTTTCACCACTGAATAAAATACGTCTGGAAGACCAGGGTTGTTAATATAAATACAATATAACTTGTGTTAAGTTAAGTGTTGTCGTGCAGACAAAGAACCAAAATTCAGTACATTTTAAGATAAGGCAGATTATCATCCTCAGTGTGAATATATTTAAGTTCTGTATTCGAAAGTAAAAATGAATCAATTATAAAATGTATAAGATATCTAAATGTCCATTGACTTCCAAAACTTCTTGTCAGTTCAGTAGATCAATAGAGTGGCCAGGCATCGTATGGTCTTTTCATCATTTCGTCAGAAGTATGTTTAAAGACCAGTTAGCTTTTTAAAGAATAGATGAAATGATGGTAAACTATAAGAAACTAGTATATTTTATTTGCTCAAAAACAATATTTACATAATGATTTCTTTAGCCACAACTCGTAAAACTGTTGTCAGATGCTTTTTCTTACTTTTTGCAATACTTAGTACAGTACGTGCTATATTTCTGTATGTACTTCGTGATTAAAATGGGAAATTTCGGAATGTTTTTATTGCAAGTAAAAGTCAGTTTCACTAATAAGAAATCTTTCTAGGTAAACACAAACAGCTTATGAAGCTTTAAGTCTATTTCATATGCTATGGCGACAGATTAACAAATGACCCTCATCGATTTTCCCGAATTCGGTAGCAGCTCAGAAAGTAATTGCAACTTCACCACACAAATGATTCACAATGGTGGACACATATAGCAACTGACGTAACATTTTCCCTTTCAATAATAGTTTCAGAGAACATTGTGCCACTCATTGATCCAAACTCGCTAATTGGAAGTTCGTAGAGACACAAAAGAGACACTTCTTTTAAGCTCCATGTGCCTAATGAAACGTCTCGTAAATATAACCATTATAGGCATAACTCATATAACAATTCTGATTTATGTCAATACCTTCTAGAAATACATTAATACTGACTATAAAAACACTACTAAAGGACAGACCAAACACTTTTTAAATAACTAAATAGTATTTTTTCTTTATGTTTTCAGAAATAATAGGGATCGTGAAGGCCAATGCATACGGTCATGGAGCGGTGGCTGTTGCACGTTATCTACAAGGATATGGTATCTCCCATTTTGCTGTCGCTACAGCGCTGGAGGGTGAGGAACTCCGTACAGCTGGAATACACTGTAACATACATGTCTTAGGTAAGTGATCGTGTGAGACAATGCTTTTTATGTCACCGCCATTCGAAATGGTGTATGGGCAAAACGTGTTACCCCTGTCCGTCCGTGCGTTCGTCCGTTCAAATTTTGGTTTCCGAGCGATAACGCAAAGAAATATTTCATGGATTTGTTTCATATTTTACATAAAGGTGTATAATAATAAAATACAGGTCAAGCACGATTTCCGTTAAAATCCAAACATTTTCACAGGAGTAATGGCCCCTTTTTGACTTAGCTCTCTCCAGGAGCATTCATGTTCTCCGGACTGATTTCTAGTTATAGTTACATATACATGTACCTGCAAATTGTTTATTAGAACGCTTTGTTTGTTGGCATTTCATTGAAACAAGGCACGTGTATGCGTTTTATTCATATTCGACTTAATTACAGTGTAGAAACGGAAATAAAAATGCATAAATATGTTTTTGTTTTTAACATTATGGAAATATTTCAGGCAATGCAGTAGAAGATGATATACCAACATTATACCAGAACAGATTGATTCCAACAGTTAGTGACGAGCATTTCTTGTCTTCTTGGTTACGTTATTGGCAGAGAATGCAAAGTAATGCACTCGGAGTTCAGGTAGAACTTGTTCTGATTCTAATGTCATGAAATAACGAAATAAAATATCAATACAATGTCAAAATGCTTTGCGCAGTAATAGTGACAGAAAATGTTAGAAGCATTTTGCCCATAACGCATTTAATTCTTGTGTAAGGTCATACAAACCAGCACATCCAGTGGCATAAGTTGTCCTGCAAGTCACTGTTCGCGAAAAGTCGTTAGAACCTGAACTTAAGGCTGAAAACATCTCTATCTATCTTGCCATGAATTAAGCGCAGTCGATTTGTAGTTGAACAGTGACAAGAATGCAAATGTGGATTGTGGACCTTGTCAATACTCTAGAAAACGCAACATCACCACGGGACATAAATCATTATTTTAAACATTTTATTTCAGACTGATCAGAGAGTAGGCAGTGTAGTTATAAAAATAGATACTGGTATGTCCAGAAATGGGTGTCAACCTGAGAAGTTACAATCGTTAGTAGAAGTAAGTAAATGTCATATTGGTATCAAATAAAGAATACGCTGTATAATATCTATACATGTATATACGTATTTAGGGTTCAATACACACTTTGTAGACAGCGTTTAAAAGCATGCATCATAACGGTGTATTTAATTGTAATAAAATAGAGATTGGTGCAATTTCTTATGATGCATAATCACTACACATCATGGTAACAGTGCTGTCAAGTTGTAAGCTTCTAGCACACGCAATTACTAGTCACAACATCATTTGTAACCATGCAGCGGAATCTCTTAAAACATAGACCCCCATAAAACTCTCCATCAAGATATCAGTGTCCTGTGTAAAAAAGTTATGGTTTATCAGGGGACGCAACTCCAGGTATGACACTCGGTGATCAACTTCGTATTTATCTGTCTTTTGTAGGTCTGTGAGAATAATCGTATACCGATACATAGTTTAATGACACATTTTGCTCAATCTTGGGATGATCCAGGCTTCACACAACACCAAATGGACGTTTTTATGAAGACAGTGACTCCATACAGGTAAGGATCGAATCAACAAGTACATGTTTCTGTCTTGTATAATGTACATTTGGAAGGTGACTTGGAACCTCAGAAATCATGCACCTTCTTATGTCATCGTATGGAAACAAGTGTCCGTCGACCTAATAACAGCACAGAAAATAGGTCTAAACTAAATGGTTTCCGAGTTCAAACGCGCATGAATAAAAATAGTTCTGGTTTAATTAATTCTTGGTAGTATGATTATGCAGGAGTCTTTTCTTCGTCAGTTTTGTAGTTTGTAAACTGATATATTTAGTCACGTAACTTGTTGTTCGTGTTTCAGGAATCGAGGTATGAAGTTACACGTAGCTAATTCAGGAGCTATAGCACGGAAGATTGGTGTGGATCTTGATTATGTGAGACCGGGCATTTCCATGTACGGACAAGCACCGGGTGCGTACGGATTTTAGTACAAGCACTGTGTATAGATGGCCTTGTTTTTGCAAATACAAAACATTTACATTATATTTTTATAATGTCAAGATATATTTGTGTGTCCGTTATTTCATCTTTGTGTTACCATGCCTGTTTTAGTAACACTTATGTAGAAAGAGTGAGTCATGTACATTAATGAAAGAAGAAGGGTCGTCTGTTCTATGTGTTATACGTTCATGTATGTTTCGCGTGTAGTATGTTGTATATTTCCATTATTTTACCCAGTCTACATGCAAAATATAATCGAGATAAAATATTTTGTATTTCGCGATTTTGTTGATGATGATGCATGCGCATTATCAGGGACTAGTTAATTAGTTCAGTTAGTCTGTATTACCATTTCGTTTGCTAAACTTATTTGGCACATGCATGCGAGGTAACATCTTCATATTTTCAGTGAGTATTCTCATAGATAGTTGTTAAATAAACATAGTTGTCCTTTGTTTTAGACACGAGTGATTACGGTATAACAATGACGAAAAACATGGGGTTGAGACCAGCTATTAGCTGGTATGTTAAACCAACCATTGTCAATGAGCTTGAACCTGGCCGAGTTGTTGGTTACGACAAAACATACAAGTAAGTTCTAAGTAAATATTTATTCTATGTACATATTTGGTGATAATGCTTGTTTTTCCAATGACGTAGATGAATGAGAGAACAATAAATTAGTGGTTGTTTGTACAGCTCCGTCGATATCTAAGTATACACACGTATTAGAATGTTCCTTATAATACTCTGAACGAAAAGCAGATCTGTGTTGATTAATTATATATATCTCATGTCATGCTCGGTGTTTTCCAGATGACAGCCTCTTTGTGTAGTCTTCTAACAAATTCTAGAAGAATGACATTACCAGTGCATGTTCTTGTTGATAAATATCTAGACATAAAAATGTACAATTAGGTAATTGTTTTATAACCTAAGTTCTCAATTCTTTGTCTATATAGATGTACTAGAAGGGAAACAATCGCTACCATGCCTGTCGGTTATGCGGACGGATATCTCAGGAATTTATTTGGACAATCGTATGTTACCACGTTAAAAGGTCTGTGTTCTTTTGTTTCTTTTCCTGTAGTAAAAACATATCCCACGCGCATATACTCTGTCAAAGATGCCATGCATGCTTAGTATATTGTACACTGTATCAGTTTACAAACGTTTTCAAGGCATTTCCTTCTGAAGCTTCGTATGCCATTATATTCCTGTGTCAAAGAACGAAAACAAATTTATTCTAGAGCAAATTTGGTGAATGAAGTGAATTTACTATCATAATACCATAGTATTAAACACCATCACTTGTATACAACATGAGCTTTGGTGTGGTATGTCTGTGTGGTGTAATGAGGTCTGTATGCATATGCCCTGAATACACCAAACTAACCTATTCCCGCACTGTAGTAGTTTCCTATTTTATTAGATATTTGTTAAATACAAGTGTATTGCCTTGCATAATTGAAAGCAATATCCTGATATTTTAGGAACACCATGTCCAACAGTAGGTCGGATATCAATGGATGCTATTACAGTTAAACTACCCGAAGAAGTTAAAAACCAACGTGAATTTTGTGTTATATCTCCGGACTATAATGAATATAACTCAGTGATTGCAATAGCAAAAAAGCAGCATACTATACCATATGAAGTGTGCACAAACATTAACCAAAGAGTTCCGAGAATTTACCTGTATGGGGATAAGAAAACGACAGAGGTTCCATAGACCACGCGTACTTGTTCCTGACAATATCATATCATAATATCACATCATAATATCACTATATATGTATATATTGACTTGTTACATTTTTTATTAAAAGTCACTATTTACTGAAATAATATGATGTTTTATGAAACATTTTTATGAAAATAGTTATTCAATATAGACATGTTAACTAACTAGGTAAAATAGATAGAAACAATGTCACATAACGTCCCAAATACCTTGTCTTGCTTACAGCTGTACTGACTACCTTACAACGTCGCTGAATACTTCATAAACAACAACAAACAGCAACAGGTAACAGAAAGAAACAAACATTGCAAAAAAGAACAACAATAACATGTGAGGATTGTAACACACTAAGTACGTACGTACTTCTGATAAGGCACAGAGAGAGAGAGAGAGAGGACATTTACCGCAGTTAAATAGTTTCCCAATATTTATTGTATACAAGCTAACTAAACATACATGGTAATCACAAATGAACAAACTGGAGTATTGTTTGAAAAACTACATTTGAATCACTTAAATTTAAGCGATTAAAATATTGTGAACAACTTCAATTTCGAACGGGATCAATTTCAACCGAACCACACGGAGCAATACATAAATATCAGTGATTTTACAGAAATATGAACAGCCATTCCAGAAATAATGCGTTTTCCCCACCATGTGTAATACCCCCTCACACCCGAACGGCATTTTTACGGCGACCTAAACAGGTATATTTTCGTCATGATCGTACTAAGAGTGCCTATGTTTTTCTATAAAAGTTGCCAATTTCGAATATCCGTCACACCAGTGTTCTGCTATGTGCCTTCTATGCGTATTCGTGGTATCTTTATTGCGTCCTTAGTAAGTTAATAGAGTTTAATCAGGCTCAACCCTGTACGGTGTGTACCCGTCTACCTAGGCCAGACATACATCTCTTACTATAATTGACAATTAAGGTGTTGACAGGAATTCAAAAATCAAACTTCATACTAGTAGTCGTTCTTCCAACTACGTTCCCGCAGCAATGCTTTTATGTAGTTGGTGTCTCGCTTGAAGACGCACAATGTACATGTACGTTGAAACAGCCGAGTTAGTAAAGAGTCAGTCATTTCAGGTGGTTCCCTGAGAAAGTTCTAGAATGAAGCATGATCTTCGGTCTATAACTCTGGAACAAGAGTATTGAAGTGACCGAATTGCAGTGTTCTCTTTTGCTTTCGCCAAGTCAAGATCTAACCCAGCATCTTCATCGCATTGATCTCCTCTTCTTTCTGACTAGGCATTACAAAATATGATGATCGATCTAATGGTGCTATCAACAATTATATGTTGTATTGTCTGTAATGTGTCCAATATGTCGAGGAATCATAATTAAACACCCTATTTCATAGGAGATCATCATTGCAAAACAAGGTCTGGGTCCGGGAGCAGTAGAAGCGCTATGATCGAACTATAAACCTCGGAGGATCGCCATAAACGTAGTAAGAACACACCAAGGACGTCCTAAAGACACCGTAAGTATGCCAAAGTTAATGCCCCCAGCACACCAGAGCACGTCCGCATCACGCTCGCAAAGTTCCCATCACGTCCTGAAAATTTTGATGGACGTGGCGAGGACGGAGTCAAACTCGAAAAAAGTATGCACCCAGGTTCTCACTACGTCCTTACAACGTCTTTGCCAGGTTCTCAGTGCGTCCATCACGTTCCCAGTAAGTTCATTACACGTGCAGCTTCCCGTTGTCACCAGGTCTATTGCGTTTATACTACGTCCCAAATACGTTTTCACTACGTCCATGCAGACTGAACTGCGCTCTCCCTAGGTCCCAATAACGTCATCATTGCATTCACTAGTTCCGTATGTATACTGTACCATGTATTTTAACTGGTCTTGATGGCCGAACAGAAGTTTTCTTTCTGTTGATAGCCATGCACTAAGTTAAACATAGCATAATCTATATGCATGTTCCTTTTTCTTCTATTTCGTATCTAGAAAATGGCAATTTTAGCATCCAAAATGGCTTTTGTCCTGGAACAATAACAAATTTCATTCATTTGTTAACATATATTTGACTGGAAATGAAAGAATGTGGTATGCATTCAGTATTTATACCAATTGCTCAGAACCTGACAGGAACGTACTGGTCACCTGCTGCAAACGTACTGAAGACGTGACGGAGAAAAATTACAACCTAGTGCAGTCTTCTGTAACGTGATGTTGACGTACTATGGTCTTAGCATACACCTGGTTTAGACGTGGTGAGAACTTCACTGACGTAACAAAAGCACAGTAACAACCCAGTGACAACGCGGTGAAAATCGCTTGCTGTCTTTTCAAGTCCGCACCACGCTTCTTCTACGTCAATGAAGTTCCAACTAGGTTTTAGCCACGTCCACGCTACGTTCTTACTACGTAAACACTGCGTTCTAATTTGACTACGTCCCCGCCACGAACACAGCGACTATGCGGCAACTATAGTACGGTCCTATACAGTA
Organism: Lutraria lutraria; assembly: GCA_964023205.1. Lineage (NCBI taxonomy): Eukaryota > Metazoa > Mollusca > Bivalvia > Venerida > Mactridae > Lutraria > Lutraria lutraria. The sequence goes on along the minus strand of OZ026836.1, from coordinate 9,524,461 downwards.
CATGATTTGCATTTCCACGGCGTTGGTGACTCTATGGTGGTCTAGGCCAGGACGCACGTAGAACGCAGAGTCACGGCGTTTGTTTTGAGCACATTCAAAATATATCTCTACTGCGTCCTGAGTCGCCGTAGGAACGCAGTGAGAACGCCCGTCCAGTGCGAAGGGGGTTAAGAAATGACAGGAAACCCATTCCCAGTTCCCGTATTTCCTTTTATTTTGTTGATGGCGGCATGTGACCTTGGACCTGGACGTTAGTATTCATTGTCCTAATAGGCGAATTTCTATGGCCGAACATTGAATAGATATTTACTTGGGACGGACGGATATGTCTGATAAAATATGGTTGTTTCAGGTGACTACGTACAAACGGTGTGCTCGCCGGATAACCATTCGAAAAACAGGTTAGTTGATTTCATTTCTTACACTGTGTAATTGTTTCAACATTGTATGCACGCGCTGGTTTCAGTTTATTTTTGTGTATGCAATTTGTATGTTCAGATATAATGCCAGTGAATGTGAAATCGCTGTAAAATCTATGAAATCCTATTACAGGCTGCTGGTGGAAGTTATATGGAAAAAATCACTGTCTTGTGCAAAAGGTGGAATATTATGCGATTCTTTCTGATTATACAATGTACCATTTTCGATTTGCATTATTATGTACAGTCAAACATGTGTAAGGTACAACCCCCGAATGAGGGTCGTCCCGTGAATAAAAGTCATTCCTTGATAACCGCCACTGAGTTTTTGGACAAAACTACCTCCAAATGTAGGCCACCTGTCAGTAAAAGCCAGATTTTGTATTTTCAAAGGATAGCCTTTGTTCACATGTTTGTCGTGTTACATCTACCAAGTTGTAAGTCAGATTGTTTGATTATCTTGTTACAACGATTAGGATTGATTGAATTGATCAATGCAGTTAAGTAAGTTCGTAGATTACAGTAGGATATATCTGTCTCGTCGTGACGGACTGGAAATATTTGTTTTATTGCATAGGGTACTTTATGCAGTCTACATGCATTCTCGTTTTTTTCTAGCACGTGCACAGATGAAATGTCATCCATTTGCTCTCTCTTCCTCTCCATCAAACTCTCTCTCTCCCTGTTACCCCCAACATCTCTCATTGGTGGACCAATCAGCAAGTTGTATGTATGCCTCCTTTTTTCACGTAAACAAAGGGTAATAGGCGTTACACTTACAGTACTTTGATGTATATCAACAAATAAAACAAATACAATGAATAAAATTATGTACAAATGTATTTCATTACAAATAGACAACGTACAACAAAACAACCATGTGTAAACAACAAAAGATATTTAGAAAATATAACATTTTAATTATTCAGTTTATAAATGAAGAGAATGAAAAAATACTTCGATGATTAACAATGATAAAATAACGAATAACATAATTCAAATATGGTGCTTATAAATTTTCACATAATCATGCAAAAAAACAACAATAATATGTAACAATTAATGCTGAACATATCTTAATGCCACCCGTGTGCATATTATGCACATAGTTCGTGATAACTCACCACATTTACACTATATAATATACATTATGTATATATTTGCACAAATTACGTATTATGACAACATGTCAAATAATAAAAAAAAAGAAAAATGCCTGAGCCAATGCTTGATTCAAGTTCTTTAACGGAAATAAGTGAATTACTCCCAAACAAATTTTATAAGTCAAATATCATGAAATGCACATTGAAACATAAAGGTATCCACGAAATGTAAATGTTAACAACAGAACATCAAATATGACAAATAAACAAACGTATGCACTAATTTAGTGTAAAGCTCATACCCAAATCAATTGAATATTTCAGAGAATGCATCTTAAAAATGATAACAATGAGTCTACCTTGAGTAACAATATATCTTATTCAAACCTAATTTAAGCTTGTACTGTAATGCAGTTGGTCCAAACAAACAATGACAAAAAATGTTATGTCGCACACTTGGTAAATCTCACCAATAGTAGTGTAACATATTAATAATAATACCAGTGTAGGTATTGTATTAGTATACTAATGACGTGATTGTAATTAATGAATTGTAGCAAAAACTGAAGACTTCTTTGATAACTCACGTTTTGGTGAGGTAAACTGTACCATTGCTAGAGTAAACACGTGACAGTCTTGCCGCCAGACTGGTTGTGACGTCATATGTGATCGTCTGCAACTGTTTGGCAAGCTCTACCACCGAGTTTGGTGATGTAAAGTCATTTTTGATAATATAGAAATTTCGACATTGTTCATCTTGACAAGGTAAACGAACAGAAATTGCGTCCATTGATACTCGACCAATCACAGGACATTCTAACCCTAAAATAGACAAGTGCATGTGTTATTTTCCTATATTTTCAGGCATGGAAGAATAAATACATATATAATCAGAACACATGTTCACCATCTCCAAAGTGATGACAAAAACTGCCGTGATATGAAATGATGAATAGATTGTTCATAAACTATGAAACATTTATATTGAATCTCTCCACAAACACACGTACGGGTCTACTACTTGAGGTACGACTCACAGATACGTGAACCGTGTTACATAGCTATGTTTTATAGTTTTGTTCACAACTGACGCAACATCAAGAATCGATTTTCAGCTAACAGTTTGAAGCCATATAGAAAATGATTGTAAACAAATAGAAGAATTCATATAGTGTACCATAATATTATATCATAATTTATTTTGTCTATCAATTATTTATCTATATCATAATATGATATTGTATTTACCGTTTTCAGTAGTGATTGTACCTCTTCCAGACAACAGGCGATTATAACCGTCCGCATAGCCAAGTGATACTGTAGCGATTACCTCCCCTTCTGAACACCTGTAAATTATTAAACAGTATTTATATACAGATCTTTACATGCTTCAGATAAAAAGCTTATAAATAAGAAAATGAATGTCAGATGATTTGGCAAATCGTTTGACGTATGCTCTTCACTCAAGTAAAGCTCGTCAAATGTTCTGATTTATATTATATTAGATTGTTAACAACTGTATTTATAACCATAGAACAACAATAATTTTCGTCTTAGAAAGTAACACGTGTTTCTCCCTCAAAATAACCACCGTGTTATGATATCAAGTATCTCCAGCCATTCCCACTTGATCGTCGACTAGATGTAGTGCCGAGGTTTTATATTTCATTCATCAATACGGACCTTCCATCATACACTATGTATTTTTTGTTTATAAATATCGAGTTTACGCCCCTTTTCAACAGTTAGAGTTATATGAGGCGGACATTACACCTAACCATCATTCCTGAGAAGAAACAGTACTAAATTCACATCCTCCGTAAGCAACTGCCTACTTTCTCACATGGAGAGACATGGTCGGTAGCGGGGCTCGAACCCACGACCATCTATCAGTAATAGGTTACAGTGATTTGAAATCAGCGACCTTAGTCAGCGGAGGCGTGTCACACAATGTATGTTGGTGGTGTTAATACTAACCTGTAAGTATTGTCATAACCCACACATCGTCCTTCTGGCATTGTTTTCACGAGGTTTGGTTTGGCCATCCAGGACAGTATCGGACGTAGACCAAGACGTTGATACAAATCAATGGCAGTCTCGGTTGTATCTGAAATCCAGAAGTTAAACTCATGAAAATCCGCACTATATCATCGATGCATCCAACAATCTGTCCTAACTTAACATGTAGGAAGTACCAGTAGTTACCCACGGCTGAGATGAGTGTCGGTCAAAAGTCTGCCATTGTATGTGTATGTGTTCAGAGAAGGAACTATAAGGTCATAGGTCATATAATAAGGTCTAAGTGAAGTTTGTATGAAGTGACAAAAAAAACCGATGATACGGAAAACAATAAAAAATAAATTAAAACATTGAATGCACATCGTATGTTAATGTTATTAACATTTATTTTGTTATTACGTACACATAAGCTTATATATAAGAATAGTTTTCATGCAACTGAAATTGAGTTTATAAATATGATATGTTGTCTAATTGAATGTATTACATAAATTAAACAGTAAGTAGTAATATGAAATAATATCTATTATTACATTGTATTTGAAGTATACCTGATAGATATTTACATATTAATGACACATTTTACGACCAGATGATATAAATAGGCGAACGAAAATAAGTCATAGCTTTCAATGAGATCATTTTGTGGTAAAATAAAAACTAAGTGAACGATTATATATTCATTTTTAATTACGTAAAGCACATGATTTATATGTAATGACATTGAATGTTTAAAACTTAATTATACAGTATTAATGATTAATAAATTTGTAATAATTATTTATGATACACATTAGAGTTATACACATATGTATTTCGTTTTAGGTTTACAATAAGAATTTAATGTCAAATAAACCGTCACAGTGTCCGTATTTATACTCCTTAACTGTTAACGTCTATACATGGCAGGGCATTTCTAATCGACAGGCCATCTGACCAGAGAGTTCCCTACTGGTACTTACTACGCATGCGTAAAGGATGTAGCAAACATTGGTATAAAATATTCCCAAATACCTACCAACTATACTCACAAATCCTAATTTAATTAAAAATTGTGATCCCAGCATGTCGGGTAACTCTTGCATCCACTCACACGGGACGTGGTACCTTGAGGCTGAACATCAATGATTAAAAATCTGGAAATAGGATACCTAAGTAGAGATCAGGAAATTAACCTAGTTGTGCCCAACCAGGTGACATGAGATTAATATTCTTTACTGTTTATATACAAAAATTCAGCACAAGCCTTTGAAAATGTCTCCGTGTTATCTACAGCAAAGCTGAAAATCAACTTTCTTGAATTAATAACAAGTTTACAGTACAGTGTTTATAATAAAATACAGTGAAACTTAAGAAAATACGGTTAATTTCAGCTATCAACATTAATCTTGCTAGACGTATAATTAAGAAATAATTAATTGTTCAATTGTAAAAAGTGTTTTAATCTTATAGAGCTTAACTATGATGCATTATTAAATTGAATTACACTTGTGCTTATTATGTGCTTTAAGTAAAATTTATATAATGAAAACCATTAATGCATGAATATATAACTACAATAAAATACACACCTGGTGGTAAACCATACATGGCGATACCAGGTCGTACAAAGTCAAGGTCATTGCCATACCCAAGCAGCGTGCCAGCCGAATTTGCCGCGTGAAGTTTAATACCACGTGATCTGAAATAATACCCAACATCGCCATTATTAACGAGAACATAACACAATAAGTAGTACATGAATAGAGGCATCTGGTAGAGATCTACAGAACGCCTTCATTTATGGATTCATCACTAGAGATCATTATAACTACAGGTCAATGTCCTTATAGTCTTACAAAACACAAATTAAGTTGTTCATTATAAGATAGAACATGGACCTTGTGGGGGTGTTTAAGAAAATATTCGACCATTATGCAAGGATCAAATTCGATGACAAAGTCCAAAATACACTCATGTCAATAACCTACGAACAATCTAATATCTTCTTACATAAAATCAAACCTAACAAATAATATAAAGTGATAAACATTACCTGTATTTAGCTGCCACAGACAGGAATGTTTCAAGCTGAAGAGATGTAAACTGTGGGTTGTCCCAGGCAGCCGCGAAGTGGGTCATAATACTGTGAACTTTAATGCCATTCTCGTCACAATACTGAAAGTTTACAACATTTTCTCCATTTTAAATATTGAAACATAAAAAAATGTAAACAAATAAGGAATTGTAATTTTAAAAGAAAGATAAATATTTGTTGCATTGTAAAGTGAAAATATAAACATTCGTTAAATTGGAATAAAAATGTACATGGAACTGACATACTATAATATTAACATTCATAAAGTACGATGGTAAAATAGTAATAATATTCTATACAATTACAACAACTATTTACAGCATAAGACTATCATATAATTGAACATAAAGAAATCCTGTACGGAAATGTAACATGTTATACGAGAAACATGCATGTTGTACTTACATTAACAACATCATCTAACATTTCTGGTTGAAAACCATTTCTAGACATCCCTGTGTCTACTTTGATCACAACTTGTCGCCTTGTTTCATCCTGAAAATAGCAACATCGTAATAAAATGGTTCATGAATACTCAGCACAAAACAGATTTATGAGTAAGATTTTATTGTAAGTTGAACAAACGTTAACATTATACATGTACTCGTATGTAAGTGTGCGTCACCTTGTAACATCTTCATATCGTCCCTTTTGATGTTATTTATATTAAGTCACTTTAAACATATTTTTGGTTATTTTAAGAATTCTTATGTCTTACTGAACTAATAAATGTTCATATATGCTTTACTTGTTTTTTTGTTTTTTTTACGCCCCTTTTCAACAGTCAGGGTCACATGAGGCGGACAGTTAACCTAACCATCGTTCCTGGGACGAACCAGTACTAGACTCCCATCCTCCGTAAGCAACAGCCTACTTTCTCACATAAAGAGACATGGTCAGTAGCGGGGCTCGAGCCCACGGCCCTCCATATCTGAAAGTCGTAAACAATGATGATATATTACCTCGTATGACGACTGAATAAGATAATCCGGTGAAGAATGTTGGGTGTAAAGAGCCCATTCTTGTAGGAATTCAACAGATCCAACAGTTGGTACGAGATCATATTCTATCAAGTCTGGAATTTCTTCTTCGCTCGCATTACCTGTAAAATTATAACCAATGATAGTGAAACACTATACTCATCGAAGGATTACAATTGTCGTTAACATCAGTTAAAGTCCTTTGATATAACATGAACATAGCAAGGCAGTCAAATCGAGCGTTAAGCAAAATACAGCATTGTAATATTGCATAAATTAACGATGCAATAACCGTACAAATTGGTATCATTATGCATTCTCTCATTAGAAATATCGAATTAAGGTGCTTAGCAAACGAATTAAACGACAATTACGTAAATACAACCGAAATTAAATACATTTTTTTGTAACCGCATATATATACATTCGACAATGTAACAGATTACTTAACAAAATAAACGGTGTTTCATATCAAGTAAACACGTTATATAACATTATAAACAACCTTACCAAATATTTGTATGAACGATTCGATTCCAGCTTTACGTAGTTCTACAGCCTCCCACGGCGACGCCACGGCAAAATGTGTGACCCCAATGTCACGTAAATGTTTGCCTACTTCCACACTCCCATGTCCATACGCATTCCCTTTTACCACAGCCAGTATATCTGTAACACAAATGTTTTCTGTAAGTCAATATATTCCACGAATACATGAATAGATCAACATTCTGTACAACAGGTGGGGTGTTTTTCTGATGGTACGATTTCATGATGACTAATGCATATTCGGAGCGTGTTGAGGAATGAGCGAGTTACTCGCGTGGAATATCATGTAAAATCACATGGTTAGTTATATTGTCGCTCGAAAATTATTTATAGCAGTAATGCATGCAGTAAAAACGATGGCAAATATTACTAGCTTAATTAAGCGGTATTGTTTTATACAGACGCAGAAGAATCGGCAAAAAGTACGACAATCGTAAAGTGTTAAGTGTCTTTACAAAAAGCACCGATCATCGATTTCCATTAGTCAACATAATGCCGAGTTTTCAGGCTATATAGTTAAACATAAACTAACGGCTACACGGAAATATAGACGAAAAACGTAGATTTATGCAAACCTACTAAAGAATTGTCGACAATCAAAAGGTTTCAATAGTTCAGCAAATGTTGTGATGTACCGTTATAAACAACTATTGTATTTCGCGGTTTTAATAGAGTCGAGCGAGAAAAAAACAACAGTTATCACTGAGCGTTAAGGTGTGATAACGTTTATGTCACAAATTATGTGCTCTATAATTTACTATTAATGCAAAACTTAAAATAACGTATTTAGTAATTCATCAACACGAGTTCTTGCAATATTAACATAAATTCAAGGCGTCAAAGCGCATTAAATGATCTTTCGTCGCAGTTATAGGATACAGATCGACCATTGTACGTTATACCTCACGCTTTGACCGCAACTGACTCAGTTCACGGGAAATGAATTATCGAATCTGTTCAAGTGTACAAGGAAACTGAACGTAAATACATTACGACGTATATTAAACATCCAATTGAACGAATTATTATAGCATTATAATATGATGTATTAGAACAGTAACATTTAAACGGTGGTTTCGAAATACAATTAACAAACACATTAAGTATAAAACACTAGAAGAATGTTTTGTTGTAAATCAATTCACGAAAATATAAATAACTTACCAGTATTTTGTGAACAAAGGCTTTTCAGAATTCTCACATTTTCTGAAATGGTATCTAAATTAATTTTCAGATACGTACGCCGTCTGGCTAACTGATATTCTGAATCTTTGGCTCGATCAACGAACTCCTTCCAATTCTCCATTAAAGATGTGTAACAGTATAATATTAATAGTATGTGTGCTCTGGTTGACGACTAAAACTTGTATGAAGAGAATAAACGCTCCATGACCGACGATCGATAGCGAGAATCAAGTGAGAACTGGATTGCACTGGATTTAGCGAGTTCAACGTATTGTATGGTAGCGTAGTGTGATGATGAAACAATTGCTAAGCACCGGCGAATATCTGGTCCACTATCGAATATGATACCGCGCTAGTTGTCCGTCCTAGTAAATTAGACAAATACACGACGACCTTATGTGTATGATTTATATCTCAATAAAACAAGATTTACAAGTTCAAAATGAAAGTCAAACAAACAATATGTGATTCTTTACGACACACTTAAAGATATATATTTGTTGGATGTTGACTGAAATTTACAGGTTAATTACCAAGTGGTCACTAAGAGGTCACTCTGTCTAGATGTTTGATTCACGCTTTGTATATTTTGTTAGATTTTCTGCGTACAATCTCATGACAGGTTTTAATAAAATTCTGTTCTGTTCAATTTGATAGATTTTGTTAGAATTTGTTCGAGAGAGAATTAACGTGTACAGTTTAATTCTTTAATTGGCTTATCAAGAAAAATGTCTGTGTGTTTGACGTGAGGCATATCATGAAAGTGGAGATATCACCATTATTACGTACTCAATATTATATGTATTTCATTAAATGTAAATGTGTCACTTATGATCCTGAAGTAATCGTTACGTTAAAATGTATCCTTATTAAATTAACGAACGAAGCAGCTTTAAGATTTGAAAGCCGGTTTGGCTCTAGGAACCAGATATAATAATATATTACATCAAAACTGTAATAATAGGCAACATTTTATAGTACGTTCAGAATTATCTGCGCAACAATGAATGCATATATCAAATACGTAATAACAATTTTAGAGTATACTATAGACATATTTACGTAAACTATCTGGAATAAGTTGTCCTGATTAAAAAAAAACATTGTTTACCACAAATATAATTTATGTTTAGCAAGAATGAAATTTTTACTGAATTCAGTAAATCGTTTCTAAGTTTTCTTGTTAACAGAAAGCATATGCTCTGAAACATGACACATATCAAGCCAGTTAGGTAACTTCAACATACTGCACATTGCTCTTAATTCTCTGTTATCAAAGATGCGTTTATCAAGTTACGATAAACATATTAGTCAGACGTTGAGATTTATAACACGGTCAAACTGTAACCAGATTATCCTGCGCAACAGACTCATGTTTACATACTTTTGGCCCACTCACCGATTTCCCCCCGGTCCTTAATATAGAAAACTAATGTACCACATCCAAGTTATATTGCGAACGAATTGTGAGACCGAGTTTCAGCAGTAATTCAGTCAATTTGATGTTAACAACACTCGTAGTAAACGCCATTGTGTAAGAGAAAACGCCCAAAAGTTCAACAACATCGTAGATTTTGATTACTCATACGCTAAATGTTCAACTTAGGTTCCGACTTATCATATCATATCAAGTTGACCGCACTCGTACTTTTAAATCCAGAAGTACTTGCAGATCTGACATTCATATGATCGCTTTGACGTGCGAGAAAAAACAACAACATTCAATGTATGTTAGATTATCACTGACATAAGTTATGTGAAAGTAATTAAGTTCCTGAGGTGAGGTGGAAAATATGCGTAATTTTCTAATCTTGTTGCGTTTGCACGGATCGAATCCTAGATATGTCAAGACAAATTAACATGGGATGTCTTTGAGCGTGGATTAAATTATGCTCTAAATTGTATGTCGAATTGTTAATAAGTAAAAACACGCTGTCGTTGTAGAGACAATGTCCCAGTCTCTACCCAGAGGTATGGATTGGAAAGGAACAACAATCCTGGGTAAAGATTGACACTATGCCTGACTAAGTGGGTCGGACTCCAGAACAAGAGGACCATGATGGCCCTATATCGCTCACCTGAACATTGTAACACCAAGGGACAATTAAATCAAGGAAAGTTATTTGACATGGTAAAGAGTTATCTACCCCGAATGTTCAGTAGTTGTTGAAATCAACTGACCCCCAGGACCGGGCCAATATTGACCATGGGGCCATGATTTGAACAAACTTAGTAGAGAACCAATCCAAAATATCTAAGCCCAAGGCCTCATGCTTTTTGAGATTTTAAAAATGTTCCTATATAAAATGGAGTTAACCCTGGGGTGGGGCCAAATTTAACCCGGGGCAATAATTTGAACAAACTTAGTAGAGGTCCATTAGATTTTTTTTTCCAAGATTTTTTTCAATTTTCCTATATAAGTCTATATAAATCAAGTGACCCCCGGGGCGGGGCCAATTTTGACCCTAGTGCATTAATTTGATCAATCTTAATAGAGGTCCACTAGACAATGCTACACTCCAAATATCAAAGCTCTATAGGTTCTCTGGATTTTGAGAAGAAGATTTTTAAAGATTTTCAAAAAATATCCTTCCGGTTGCTATGGCAACCAAAGTTCTGCATGGATTGGAATTCTTTGAACAACTTTGGTAGAGCTTCAAGCAAGGAACACACCTGTGAAGTTTTGTAGAAATTGATCCAGTGGTTTGGGAGGAGATGTTGTTTAAATAAATTGTTGACGACTGACGACGACATCTCGATCCCAAAAACTCACATTGGCACGTTAATTGTGCCAGGTGAGCTAAAATGACAAGTTGACTTCAGGCTGTCCATAATATTGAAACCAGAATGGACAACATAATTTTATATACTTTCTCCGCTGTTTCTTGGAAATGCTTATATATGTTTCCTAGCTTGAACAAGTAGTCGGTTTTATTTTCAAAGCTAATCAGTTTGGAGATCTGCTTACGTATATACTGTTACTAATTAAAATGTATGAGTCTCATGCTCTTGACACGTAAGCAGGGTTTTTGATTAACATAAGTATATATGATCAATCTCTGGTAAAAAACCAGCGTTCAGTGATGAGGAAGTCTTTCTTAAGTTGATTAATGTCACTGGTGTATTTTGAGTTTATATACACACCAAATCTTCCTGCACATAATTGTGACATTACCCAAAATCGTGATGACTTATATCATTAGTATGACTGGTGGCATTTAATTCAACACACCATGTCTATATCAAGCATACATCAGTACATCCACAAGTATTTGATATATTAATACAATGTACATCATACTAACATTTGTGGTCTGCATTAAATTCTTGTGGCAATTATCAAATCACAGGAGATAGTGTGTGCACGTATATTTACATCATACAAGTCCTATTTGAAGTAATAATTTTACGGATTAACGTCATACGCAATATGCATGATCGTGACACTACCGACAATGTAACCAAAAATCACGTTTGTCAAAAGTATAATAATTACATGTACAATGTACATTACATGTACAATGTACATGAATTCCGTCTGGTTCTCTGCATGACGTAAAACATTGATACACACACCTGGAATATTTCAGATGTTCATTGATACCAGTCTTTCATCATTGAGTGTTACCAATATATGAAGTAGATATATATCAGAGTACGCTGTAAGAGAACGTTGTGGTCAGACTTGCACATTATCCAGCATCAATCCTTCTTTCTGATGCAATGATTACATTTGTAGACGGACTCCGAACATTTTATTGATTTGTACCAACATCACAACCATCGTGTTACTTTGATAAGCTTACAATTCTTTGTTCACTTTAAAAGCATCTTATTTATTCTCTTGTGTAAGTTTAATTAATGAATCAACGAGTACAGTGTTTATTATGGAAAGGGTGCAGAGTGTGTGTGACTCATTGTTATATGTACAGCAAGTATTTCAATGATTCATGATAAATAAGACAAGATGATTTTTTTTATTCACGCCCATAATTGTATATAGATGAATATATTGTTTATCGGTACATATAATGTGTCAATTATACAGACACTTTACATGCTCTTTAGCCAAAAGTGACACTTTACAGAATCTTAAGCTAATGGTGACACTTTACAGGATCTTTAGCTTACAGTGACACTTTACAGGGTCTTTAGTTAATGGTGACACTTTACATGATCTTTAGCTAATGGTGACACTTTACAGGATCTTTAGATAATGGTGACACTTTACATGATCTTTAGCTAATGGTGACACTTTACAGGGTCTTTAGCTTACAGTGACACTTTACATGATCTTTAGCTAATGGTGACACTTTACAGGATCTTTAGATAATGGTGACACTTTACATGATCTTTAGCTAATGGTGACACTTTACAGGGTCTTTAGCTTACAGTGACACTTTGCATGATCTTTAGCTTATGGTGACACTTTACATGATCTTTAGATAATGGTGACACTTTACATGATCTTTAGCTAATGGTGACACTTTACATGATCTTTAGCTAATGGTGACACTTTACAGGATCTTTAGATAATGGTGACACTTTACATGATCTTTAGCTAATGGTGACACTTTACAGGGTCTTTGGCTTATGGTGACACTTTACAGGATCTTTAGATAATGGTGACACTTTACATGATCTTTAGCTAATGGTGACACTTTACAGGGTCTTTAGCTAATGGTGACACTTTACATGATCTTTAGCTTACAGTGACACTATACATGATCTTTAGCTAATGGTGACACTTTACAGGATCGTTAGCTTACAGTGACACTTTACATGATCTTTAGCTAATGGTGACACTTTACAGGGTCTTTAGCTAATGGTGACACTTTACATGATCTTTAGCTTCCAGTGACACTATACATGATCTTTAGCTAATGGTGACACTTTACATGATCTTTAGCTAATGGTGACACTTAACTTGATCTTTAGCTAATGGTGACACTTTACATGATCTTTAGCTAATGGTGACACTTTACATGGTCTTTAGCTAATGGTGACACTTTACAGGATCTTGAGCTATTGGTGACACTTAACATGATCTTTAGCTAATGGTGACACTTTACATGGTCTTTAGCTAATGGTGACACTTTACATGATATTTAGCTAATAGTGACACTTTACAGGGTCTTTAGCTAATGGTGACACTTTACAGGGTCTTTAGCTTCCAGTGACACTATACAGGATCTTGAGCTATTGGTGACACTTTACAGGATCTTTAGCTAATAGTGACACTTTACATGATCTTTAGCTTCCAGTGACACTATACAGGGTCTTTAGCTAATGGTGACACTTTACAGGGTCTTTAGCTTCCAGTGACACTATACAGGATCTTGAGCTATTGGTGACACTTTACAGGGTCTTTAGCTAATGGTGACACTTTACAGGGTCTTTAGCTTCCAGTGACACTATACAGGGTCTTTAGCTAATGGTGACACTTTACAGGGTCTTTAGCTTCCAGTGACACTATACAGGATCTTGAGCTATTGGTGACACTTAACATGATCTTTAGCAAATAGACACACTTTACATATTCTTTAGCAAATAAACACATTTTACATGATTTTTGGCTAATAAAGACACTCCACAGGATCTTTGGCTAATAAAGACACACTACAGGATCTTTAGCAAATAGACACATTTTACATGATTTTTGGCTAATAAAGACACTCCACAGGATCTTTGGCTAATAAAGACACTTTACATGATCTTTAGCAAATAGACACATTTTACATGATTTTTGGCTAATAAAGACACTCCACAGGATCTTTGGCTAATAAAGACACACTACAGGATCTTTAGCAAATATACACACTTTTACATGATCTTTGGCTAATAAAGACACTCCACAGGATCTTTGGCTAATAAAGATACTTTACATGATCTTTAGCAAATAGACACATTTTACATGATTTTTAGCTTACAGTGATACATAACAGGATCTTATAGACACACTTTACAAGATCTTTAGCTTTCAGTGACACTTTACAGGATCTTTAGCTTCCAGTGACACTTTACAGGATCGTGAGCTAATGATGACACTTTACAGGATCTTTAGCAAATAGACACACGTTACAAGATCTTTAGCTTACAGTGACAATTTACATGATCTTCAGTTAAAAGACACGTTTTACAGGATCTTTATCTAATAGAGACACTTTACAGGATCTTATATAGAGGCACTTTACAGGATCTTATATAGAGGCACTTTACAGGATCTTATATAGAGACACTTTACAGGATCTTATATAGAGACACTTTACAGGATCTTTGGCTAATAGAGACACTTTACAGGATCTTATATAGAGACACTTTACAGGATCTTATATAGAGACACTTTACAGGATCTTATATAGAGGCACTTTACAGGATCTTATATAGAGACACTTTACAGGATCTTATATAGAGGCACTTTACAGGATCTTATATAGAGGCACTTTACAGGATCTTATATAGAATCTTATATAGAGACACTTTACAGGATCTTATATAGAGACACTTTACAGGATCTTATATAGAGGCACTTTACAGGATCTTATATAGAGACACTTTACAGGATCTTATATAGAGACACTTTACAGGATCTTACATAGAGACACTTTACAGGATCTTATATAGAGACACTTTACAGGATCTTATATAGAGACACTTTACAGGATCTTATATAGAATCTTATATAGAGACACTTTACAGGATCTTATATAGAGGCACTTTACAGGATCTTATATAGAATCTTATATAGAGACACTTTACAGGATCTTATATAGAGACACTTTACAGGATCTTATATAGAATCTTATATAGAGACACTTTACAGGATCTTATATAGAGGCACGTTACAGGATCTTATATAGAATCTTATATAGAGACACTTTACAGGATCTTATATAGAATCTTATATAGAGACACTTTACAGGATCTTATATAGAGGCACTTTACAGGATCTTATATAGAGACACTTTACAGGATCTTATATAGAGACACTTTACAGGATCTTATATAGAGGCACGTTACAGGATCTTATATAGAATCTTATATAGAGACACTTTACAGGATCTTATATAGAGACACTTTACAGGATCTTATATAGAGGCACGTTACAGGATCTTATATAGAATCTTATATAGAGACACTTTACAGGATCTTATATAGAATCTTATATAGAGACACTTTACAGGATCTTATATAGAGACACTTTACAGGATCTTATATAGAGGCACGTTACAGGATCTTATATAGAGACACTTTACAGGATCTTATATAGAGACACTTTACAGGATCTTATATAGAGACACTTTACAGGATCTTATATAGAGACACTTTACAGGATCTTATATAGAATCTTATATAGAGACACTTTACAGGATCTTATATAGAGACACTTTACAGGATCTTATATAGAGGCACGTTACAGGATCTTATATAGAGACACTTTACAGGATCTTATATAGAGACACTTTACAGGATCTTATATAGAGACACTTTACAGGATCTTATATAGAATCTTATATAGAGGCACTTTACAGGATCTTATATAGAGACACTTTACAGGATCTTATATAGAGACACTTTACAGGATCTTATATAGAGACACTTTACAGGATCTTATATAGAGACACTTTACAGGATCTTTGGCTAATAGAGACACTTTACAGGATCTTATATAGAGACACTTTACAGGATCTTATATAGAGACACTTTACAGGATCTTATATAGAATCTTATATAGAGACACTTTACAGGATCTTATATAGAGACACTTTACAGGATCTTATATAGAGACACTTTACAGGATCTTATATAGAGACACTTTACAGGATCTTATATAGAGACACTTTACAGGATCTTATATAGAGGCACTTAACAGGATCTTATATAGAGACACTTTACAGGATCTTATATAGAGACACTTTACAGGATCTTATATAGAGGCACTTTACAGGATCTTATATAGAGACACTTTACAGGATCTTATATAGAGACACTTTACAGGATCTTATATAGAGACACTTTACAGGATCTTATATAGAGACACTTTACAGGATCTTATATAGAGGCACTTTACAGGATCTTATATAGAGACACTTTACATGATCTTATATAGAGGCACTTTACAGGATCTTATATAGAGACACTTTACATGATCTTATATAGAGGCACTTTACAGGATCTTATATAGAGGCACTTTACAGGATCTTATATAGAGGCACTTTACAGGATCTTATATAGAGGCACTTTACAGGATCTTATATAGAGACACTTTACAGGATCTTATATAGAGGCACTTTACAGGATCTTATATAGAGACACTTTACAGGATCTTATATAGAGACACTTTACAGGATCTTATATAGAGACACTTTACAGGATCTTATATAGAGACACTTTACAGGATCTTATATAGAGACACTTTACAGGATCTTATATAGAGACACTTTACAGGATCTTTGGCTAATAAAGACACTTTACAGGATCTTATAGAGACACTTTACAAGATCTTTAGCTTACAGTGACAATTTACATGATCTTCAGTTAAAAGACACGTTTAACAGGATCTTTAGCTAATAGAGACACTTTACATGGTCTTATAGAGACACTTTACAGGATCTTATGGAGAAACTTTACAGGATCTTATATACAGACACTTTACAGGATCTTTGGCTTATAAAGACACTTTACAGGATCTTTAGCTAATGGTGACACTTCACAGGATCTTTAGCAAGTAGACACACTTTACATGGTCTTCAGCTTTCAGTGACACTTTACATGATTTTTGGCTAATGGTGACACTTTTCAGGATTCTTAGCTAATGGTGACACTTGACATGATCTTTAGCTAATGGTGACACTTTACATTATCTTTAGCTAAAGGTGACACTTCACATGATTTTTAGCTATTTGTGACACTTTACAGGTTCTTTAGCTTTCAGTGGCACTTTGCATGATCTTAAGCTAATGGTGACACTATACAGGATTTTTAGCTTTCAGTGACATTTTACATGATCGTGAGATAATGGTGACACTTAACATGATCTTTAGCAAATAGACACACTTTTAGCTTACAGTGATACATTACAGGATCTTATAGACACACATTACAAGATATTTAGCTTACAGTGACAATTTACAGGATCTTTAGCTAAAAGAGACACTTTACAGGATCTTTAGCTAAAAGAGACACTTTACAGGATCTTATATAGAGACACTTTACAGGATCTTTGGCTAATATATGTTTGTATATACACTTTAGAGGATCTTTGGCTAATAAAGACACTTTACAGGATATGTGGCTAATATAGTCACTTTACAGGATCTTATAGAGACACTTTACATGATCTTTGGCTAATAAAGACACTTTACATGATCTTTGGCTAATATATACACTTTACAAGATCTTTGTCTAATATATACACTTTACAGGATTTTATAGAGACACTTTACAGGATCTTTGGCTAATAAAGACACTTTACATGATCTTTGGCTAATATATACACTTTACAAGATTTTATAGAGACACTTTACAGGATCTTTGGCTAATATATACACTTTACAAGATTTTATAGAGACACTTTACAGGATCTTATATAAAGACACTTTACAGGATCTTATATAGAGACACTTTACAGGATCTTATATAGAGACACTTTACAGGATCTTATATAGAGACACTTTACAGGATCTTTGTCTAATATATACACTTTACAGGATTTTATAGAGACACTTTACAGGATCTTTGGCTAATAAAGACACTTTACAGGATCTTATATAGAGACACTTTACAGGATCTTATATAGAGATACTTTACAGGATCTTTTGCTAATATATACACTTTACAGGATCTTATAGAGACACTTTCCATGATCTTTGGCTAAGAAAGACACTTTACAGGATCTTTGGCTAATAAAGACACTTTACAGGATCTTATAAAGAGACACTTTACAGGATCTTTGGCTATTAGAGACACTTTACAGGATCTTATAGAGACACTTTACATGATCTTTGGCTAATATATGTTTGTACATGTATATACACTTTACAGGATCTTTGGCTGATAAGGACACTTTACATGATCTTTGGCTAATATAAACACTTAACAGGATCTTAAGCAAATGGTGACACTTTACAGAATCTTATAGAGACACTTTACTGTATCTTTAGCTGACAGACACACTTTACAGGATCTTTAGCTTGCTGTGACACTTTACAGGATATTTAGCTAATAGTGACACTTCACTTGATCTTATGCTAATAGTGACATTTTACAGAATCCTTAGCTAAAAGTGACTCTTAAAAGGATCTTTAGCTAATAGGGACACTTTACAGGATCTTTATCAATTATGGAGACTTCAGCAGGTACTGACCCATCAAGGGCTATAATTTGTGATTGTTGGTTATCAAACTTGAAAGAGATATTATGTTTATTATCATTTTGACTAAGTTTGGTAAAATTGAATGGGAACTTTTAAAGTTATACAATTATTGTTTATATAACCTACTGACCACAGGGGTTCCAATAAATGTCTTACTAAGTGGATTTCCAAATCAGTTAAAATTTCTTGCAGATTAGGCAGTATATAGTTAAGCACCAAGAAGCTACGGCTAGATCAACAAGTAAATCACTGTTCATAGACAAAATGTAAGCAATGGAAATCGCAGAAGTAGTTTTTATAATAAAAACAAGGTCTGTTGAATGCATTTTCCATGTACTAATCGAACTAATGCACACACTGTGCCAATGACAAGACATTAACTGACATATTAAAAAACTTTTAATAATTAATGAGTTCATGTTTGTCAGCCTCAGTATAAAAATGTCAGTATGTTATTATTATTATTATTATACCATATTTATATAGCCCTTTTTTCATGTAATTACACGTTCAAAAGTGCTGTACAATCACGATTACGACATGGTTAAAACAATATGTAATAAATACAAACATGTTAGTCAAAAATGATATGGGTAAAATATATACAACTATGGACAAAATTATAAGTCAACAAATCCACCATTAATTTATGCATACAAGTAAGGTACACAATAATTCTAAAATGATTCAAGTCCGGTTGGCTTCGTAAGCTGTTTGGCCAGTCCACACGCGCATTACTCCACCAGCCGGTGTTCACTGTTCACTACGCAATGTCACTGAATGTTTACTAAAGGTACATTAAATTAAATTAGTGTTTCAAGAAAAGCATTAAGATACCACTGCTACAAGAAACCGTCTCCAAAAGTATAAAGATACTACCTTTAAAGAGACCCCCATACTCAAAGGAATTTAATACTATCTAAGAAGTAAAACCTAATAGCCTGAGTAAGCTTTTGTAAAATAGTGCGTTTTCAGCGCTTTCTTGAATGACGGTAGTGTTTTACTGTCTCTGAGTGCAGTTGGCAGTGCATTCCAGAGCTTAGGTGCCGCGGCCGTGAAACATCGATCACCGAACGTGACAGTCCTCATCCTCGGCACAACTAGAAGAACAGAGTCATATTTAGACCTAAGCTGTCTTTGTGGAGTATATACTTCCAACATACTTCTGATGTAGCCAGGGGACTTTCCATTTAGTGCTTTGAATACATGAGTCAACACCTTGTACTCCACTCTGTATTGTACGGGAAGCCAGTGAAGATCCTTCAGCACAGGGGTGATGTGATTGTAACGTGGTGTCCGTGTGATGAGGCGGGCGGCTGTATTTTGAATATTTTGTAGTTTGTTCAGAATGATTTTTGGGGAACCGCACAGTAACGAATTGCAGTAATCCAGCTTGATGTTACTAACGAATTGATAAGGGATTTTGTTGCATCAACAGTCAAATATTGTCTGATTTGACCTATTTGTCTGATCTGCATGAAACACGACCTTGAAACAGAGTTAACATGTTTATCCATGTCCAAATGTGAATCCAGCATGGCACCGAGGTTTCTCACCATCGATGATGATCTGATCACAGCGTCGCCAACTTTCACAGTTAGATTCTCGGCTGTTCTGGCATTTCGTTTCGGTACAAACAGGATTACCTCTGTTTTGTCAGCATTTAATTTCAGCAAATTTGCTTTCATCCAGTGTAAGATATCCTTCAGACAAGCTTCAATTCGTTGTAGTGTTTCATCACGCGAGACGCAATCTTTTGGTTTGAATGCCATATACAATTGTGAGTCATCAGCGTAGAAATGATATTGTAGTTGGTGCTTTCTGCAGATTTCACCCACTGGTTGTGTGTACATGATGTAGTTCTTCGGACCAAGCACAGAACCCTGTGGTACACTATAGTTCATCAGTACTGGTTTTGAAAGTTCACCATCTATACACACAGTCTGGTAGCGGTCACACAGATAGGATTTCATCCACTCTAATGGCTTGCCCGTTATACCGAAATGATTTTCAAGTCTGCGTAGGAGAGTGGTGTGATCAATGGTGTCAAATGCTGCTGATAAATCAAGCATTACCAGGACCGTAGCTTTATTCTGATCTAGAGAACAAAGGATGTCATTTTGCACACGAAGTAGAGCAGTTTCAGTAGAGTGGAATTTTCTGTATGCGGACTGACGTTCTTCGTGGAGATTATGCAGTGTTAAATGCTCTTCTAGTTGAGCATCGACTACCTTCTCAAGAACTTTGGAAATGAAAGGTAAGTTTGACACAGGTCTGTAATTTTTCAGTACATTTTGATCAAGGCCTGGCTTCTTTATTAGTGGTCTTATTCTGGAGCTTTTAAAAGCAGTGGGTACATAAGCACTTTTGAGTGATGCATTGAATATTCTTGTTAATATTGGTAATAGTTCATTTAAGCAATCCTTCAACAGCCATGTTGGTATTGGATCAAGTTCACATGATTTACTTGGTGATCTATTTATTAGTTTCCGGATTTCATCCTCAGATGTTGGAGAAAATTCTGATAGTTGCTCTTCTTTGAAGGGTGTTTCGAATTCAGCACAGTCGTCATGTTGGTTAGACTGAGTACTGGAGGCTATTTCAGTACGTATTCCTTCAATTTTGTTGATGAAGAAGTCACTGAAATCCTGTGCAAGCATCTTAGCAGGTTTACCAGATGGTAGCACAACTTCCTTTTCTTCACCCATCAGATGTTTAGTTATCTTGAATAACCCTTTCTGATCACGACCACAGGACTCTACCTTCTCCGTGTAATAGCTAACTTTGGATTGTTTTAACAATTTGTTGACTGCCGAACATTGATTCCTATATATTTCATGATCTATTGTCAATTTAGTCATTCGCCATTTTCGCTCCAATTTTCGTCTCAGATGTTTGGCGTCATGTAGATCTTCAGTGTACCAAGGACAGGAGGGTCTTAAAACTATGGTTTTGGATTTGAGGGGAGCATGCTTGTCAATAAGTAATGAAAGTCCATGGGTATACACCTCAACAAGTTCATCCACGTCTGATGTGTGCAGTCCACTTTTCAAAATATCTGAGGATTCAATGTCTTTTTTGAATTTATTGATGTCAATCGATTTTAACTTTCTTATATTCACAGTTCTTCTGATAGGTGCAGGTTTAGCAGCACATGCATTAAACACTACTGCAAAATGATCACGTGACGTCTTTCCACTGTTGTCAGGTAGGCCAGGATCGGATATTTCTACATGTGAGACAGACGTGTCGGTGTCTCTTGTAATTACCACATCCAGTGTGTGGCCAGCCACGTGAGTTGCCCCAGTAACATGTTGCCGCATGCCGCAAGATTCAAGTATACTAGTAAACTTTACAGAGTCTGAGTTCAAAAGATTGTCAAGGTGGATGTTCAGATCCCCAACAACTATGATGTTATTTTCTGTTGTTACAAGTTTGGCCAGAAACGACGGCCACTCATTTTCCAGGAAAGAACTAGTTTTTAGACCGTTTTTAGTGGTTGGTGGTGGTCTATACACAACAGCCAGACGCAGAGAATAGTTTCTGATAGCTACAATGCATTCCATGTGTTCAAAAGTGGTGAAAACTTTATCATTGGTGGAGGTTAGAAGCTGAATATCTAGAGCAGTTTTATATACAACTGCAACTCCCCCTCCACGTCCATAGCGAGGGACATGCTTGATTTTGTAACCATTGGGAACAAGTTCAGCAATGCAAGATTTGTCGGAGGGTCCCCCGAGCCATGTTTCAGTTACAGCAACAATATCATAGTCATTAGATGATATGTAATCTGAAAGGGCAAGACTTTTGTTTTTGACTGACCTTGGATTTATACAACACACTTTTATATAAGTTTGGCCTTTGCAAACAGTGAACGATTCACATTTGATCCTCTTCAGATCATGAGGTTGGGAATTATTTTCATTTTTAGGATTGGTTCTAGAAGATAAATTTGGCACTATAGTAGATATTTCTTGGGGAAGTGTTTGAATGTTTTGTAAATTTACACCATCGTTCAGGTCCCATGTGCGTTTATACAGACCCCCTCTTGTACCCCTAAACTTCAGTATTTCTAACTGTTTTAATATTGTCAATGTATGAAGATCAGGTTTTATAGGTGATAATTTCCCAATCCCATACAGGTAACCCCTATTGTATTGTATAATCCCTGGTATACAATGGACCATTTTTGCCTGAGGCAAATACACATTAATATTTTCAGGTAAAAATTGTACTAAAAAGTAAAATATTGACACAAAACTCAAAATTTCACAAAATCTACAAACAATTTCAACACAAAAAGTACATATATACAAAAGGAATACTTCCATAAACATTCACAGCAAATTCCACAGCAATCACAGCAGTAATTCTGTTGATTTTAATCCAAAAATAAGAGAGCACAAATGTTGCAGCCTACACTTGGCGCATATACATATGTTATGTAGTAATTGTCCTTATTTTGACTGATACACCTTGAGTAATTGGACATGTAAGAGCAATAGATATGCATTGTCATAACTATATAACCATTTCACCGAATAAGACCATACCAAACATCATGTCTTGCCAGGTGAATACAGTTAGCTAAACACATTAATACTAACACACGTAATGTAGGCACGGTCAGCTGCAGTAATTAAAACTAATGTGTACCACCAACTTGTACATTATTTGGAACAATAAAATATTTGTTACATGTAATAATTATTTATTATATATTTAAACACTATATATACATTGTAAGAACAAGGTGTTAAACTGTCAGAAATAACTAAAAGTATCTAACTCAGGTCCATTATAGTTAATTTCTCAATTGAATAAGATAAAAAAAAACTAGCATGAATGAAGCCAGAAATCATTTTAAAGTTATTCATTAACATAATAAAATCACAAAATGCACACAGACCATAAAAGCTTGAAGTCAAGATTCCTACAAGGAATCCCATAAAAAGTTTGTACACTAGAAGCTATATTCAACAAATGCATATACCTCAGTGGTACATTTTATGTATGCTGGATCTCAATGAGGTCAATGTAGAAGCAAAGTTTCAAACACACGTAACTACCCTATTTATTTCCACAGGCTACCGGCGTGTGATAACAGCAAAATAAAGTTAAATAAATAATTCATCATACATATATTATAGTATAATATATATATATGGTGAAATTAAATTTTTTTTTTAAAACTTTATTTTACTGTTATCACACGCCAGTAGCCTGTGTATATTTCATTATAACCATGTCCAGTAACTGCACCAATAAATGTGATGTTACATTATAATATAACCAAAATCATGTCCCAAAGCAACAACTGTATAAATATCAATATCATTCTAGTAAGCGGTGTAGGTAATTAGACAGCTTTCATCAAAATTAACTCGCTAAATAAATGCAGAAATATGCCACTATAAAATTGTTTGTTTCTTATACCAGTAATACAGTATTGTACAATTTTACTTCTCAAATTTTACGTACAGAAAAGGTACACATTGGAACAATTGCAGATCCATTCTCATCAAAACTGAATGGCTTCACACCATTCTGGTTTCTTAAACCTGAAGAAACTGTCAGTAAATGTGTAAAACTTCTACGACATGAAACAACACATACATGATTATATTAAGAACAAGAATCTTACTAGATGTGAACCAATTATCAGAATACATTTAAGAATGCAGAGTCATTATATAAGATGTATAACTTATGTAATACAACACACATCAATCATTTGACATGAAATCTTAATGTATAAACTGGTCAACTAAATCATAAAATATTGATGTCACTTTTCCTGCATGGAATCCCATAAAGAGTTTGTAATAAAGAATTGTGAACATTTCCTCTCATCAAAACTGAATGGCTTCACATCATTCTGGTTGCTTATATCTGAAGAAACTGTCAAGGAATGTATAAAAGTTTCTATCAAATGAAACAACACATACAAGTGCAAACAAGAGGGCCAAGATGGCCCTTTATCGCTCACCTGAGAACAAAGACACTATAATTAATGACCATATAATATAGTTTCCATCTCGTATAACCCATTTTTACGTAGATTTTGAGATTAAAACCAACAATGAAGGTACATGTATAATACTGTTAAACAAGCTAAAACGTAGCAAATTTTCTAATCCAAGGGCCCATAACTCTTGAAGTTGTGGTCCGATTCCACCCATAACTGAACTTGTCCAATACCGCCACCGTAAGGTCATACACATTCATTCTAAATATGATTAGGATCGGTGAATAAATGAAGGCGTTAGAGTCAGTGTGGGGAATCCACGTGACCTAGTGACGTCACAATGTTATCGTTACAAGCGCATTTTCTGTCATTCAAACTAGGAAAACATCATGGAAGTGCATTATTTTTCGTTTTCTTCTAAAGCCACATAACTGTTGCAACTCCTTACATAAAGGGCTACCTCCGGTTCAGAATTTTGTCACTGAAGGCCCTCTACTATTTTACTTTTCTTGTCCAAACCGTTTTCTAAAATTTTCTTGTAAAAATAACGTTCATTTTCAACAGTTATTGGTATGTATTTTTCTAGTTCAGTTGACAGAAAACGCGCTTGTAACGATAACATTCTAAGTCAAGGGCCCATAACTCGAAGTTATTGTCCGATTTTGCCCATAATCGAACTTAGCCAAGACATTGTGGCCATATACATTGTGAGCAAGTTTGATTAAGATTTGTTAAGAGCTGTGGATGCTAGAGTGTAAACAAACTAATTGTGGACAGCCGCCGGCCGCCGAACATTCATCGATCCTAAAAGCTAACCTGATGAAATCAGGTGAGCTAAAAAAACAAGAATCTTACGAAATATAAAGCATTTCATTTCAGCGGGCAGGGCCCTCATTTGACGTTTTTTGGGGCCGAAATTCGGCCCCATTCCCCTCCTAAAATAATATACTTTTTTCCCCTATTTTTGAGAAAAATTCCCCTCCAAAAAAATAAATAAATAAAAAAAAAAAAAAAAAAGCCATTTTAAGCTTAAACTGTTTATTGTTGGGTTATAAGGCAGTTTTAAAAAATCCCCTGAAATTCCCCTTTTTCCTCAAAATGACGCGAAATTCCCCTACCTGAGGGCCCCGGGCCCCTTCCCCTATAGTGCAGCTAGGGCCCTGGCGGGTTTAATTCCTTTTCATAATGATATTTCAGCCATAAATGGCAGCCTGTTCACCTTACCAGTTTTCTTTCACTGTATTCTAACCAGTACTAACTTACCCTTCCATGGGAAGTTGCCAACTTTTCAACATACAGATGAAAATTGTTAATTTTCATAGAAAGGCATGACCAGCTGCAACTGATATTCAAAATATGATCACCTGAATGCAAGTGTATAAGCCACTGAAGAAAGTCAAGCCGAATATAAAATTTAGAATATAGTTAGTATGAAATTATGTATATTATACATAATTATATAAAATAATGCACTATACAGATTTGATATTATTTCCACAAAATGTATATGATTTTTCTGTATTTTCATCCAGCATTTATAAATATGACATTTCAAAACTAAGAATAAGTGAAAGAGATAAAAATAAATTATAGCCCTTTTTTCATCTTTTAATAGAGCAAAAATCAAATTCCTTAAAATTGTGTTTATATCTTTGTTAGTAATATGTATGTTGGACACATAGAAGAGTGATAATTTCTCATGAATGTGTAATCTAGCAAGAACACATTTTAGATCTTTGTGACAGAAATAGTGATAACACATTTTTCAATCATATGATCTTACTAAATACATCCAATTTGTTCCAGCTTGTAATTCAGAATGTTAGAGCTAAGTTATATTACAATGTATTGGCAATAGCTTTTTAACTGAACATATTAGAAAATGAAGTATTCAGCACTTTTTACAGATATAATCAAAACCAGCTTGGCAAGATATGCGTTATCAAATCAAAGGATACATCCCTTTATAGTATGCTGGGGTCCTTCAAAATCCCATCTTATCCTGGATATACTATTAAACAAGGCTAATTCTTCCCTGAAAAAAAAGCAAGCAGTTTATTACATTATCAATACATAAATTACCAGAAGAAAATAAGATAATTATTCAGATGAATTATATCAAAGACTGATCGAAATTCTAGTAATTCTTTTGTAATGCATTCCTTTTCACTCAACGAAAACTGGAAGCTTTCAAAACAGACAAGCAACTGGTTTTAACTGAATGGTTAAACGTTTCTTTAAAGTGAGTATTATTGAAAAATATATATACAAGAACAAAAAAAGAAAAATGTACTTAAAGGCCAGCAACCTTATAAATATAACCATTTACAACATCAAAATTACCTTCTCTTAGGTAAATTAACCATTGTTTCATTGGCCAATCTTTCTTTTTCTTCTGCTATCTGATCCTTCTCTTTTAATAAATTCTCATGGTGTTCTTTTATTGTTTTACATTGGTCAGACAACTCTTCTATGTTTTGTTTCACTGACTGATGCTCCTGACAGAGTTGTCTTTCTTGTTTCATCATTTCATGTAGTTCAGCCTCTTTACATGTTTTATTTTCAACCTTCTTATAATCATCCAGCAAAGCTTTAAAAAAGAAACACGCAAAATTAATATATAATCTTAAAGATAAGGAATTAAATGGCTCTGGTACATAAGACAAACTAAGAGTGTACCCCATTTCAAGTCCCTTGTCAAAACAGATCTCTAAGCATGGATCTGAGTTTTTTTGCATGTTATCACTTTTTCATTCCGAATTATTATTCTATTTATAATATATGTCTTAAATCCGACATATTGCTTTTGATCTGTGATACATTTTAAAAGGTAAGTTTGTCCATGTTGTCATGATCATCATCAACAATCAATGTGTCAAAATTTGTCATACTTTTTTAAAATTGTTGTGCAATTGCTTTCTTATGTCATATCATCAACTTTAAGAGGAACAAAATGGAAATAAGGATTCAGTTTCTTTTCTTTGCATTATTTCTTTACATTGAATGACTGGTTTCAATAAGGTATAATTCTAATTAATAAATTCTTAAATTCTATATACCATGATATATAACATCATAGTTTAATTCAGTATCAGTATTCAAATATCAGATTTATAATAATCAATATATCTACTTGCATACTAAAAGTCATTTAATTACTTAAAAAAATAAAATAGACAATGCACTATAACTAAAGTGTAATCTTTTACCAATATCTATATCTGCGGAATTCATAAAGTGACATTTTCGTTTATTAAATTATTTACTACATATATAATAATTATTATGTTTCATTGTCTGAGTAATAAACATGTATGTTCCATGTTAATTACACTATAAATATGAACTAAATTAATGAATGAACAATTTCACACACTGGAGAAATAATAATTATATCCATATGTGGTAGAAAATTTGACTCTTTTCGTACAAATCCTCATGAGTCAGAAGCTTTATTTTGCAAATTTCAAGAGTCAAGGTTTATGATCTTTATGATCAAATGAAAGCCCTGCAAATACACATTCTACTGTACTATACATCAAAGAGAA
Organism: Lutraria lutraria; assembly: GCA_964023205.1. Classification (NCBI taxonomy): domain Eukaryota; kingdom Metazoa; phylum Mollusca; class Bivalvia; order Venerida; family Mactridae; genus Lutraria; species Lutraria lutraria. Next base: position 9,496,238 of record OZ026836.1, on the reverse strand, counting down.
TGCATTAGAACTGCACATGACTTTTACACAAAATTTCAAAATCTAATTTAAATGTAGATCTATAAATAAAGTGACAGAAAAATAAGCTTTTAGCAATTTTAAACAATATATTCAAGTACATGTAGTTTTCATCAAATTGCTCTTGTTTTAGAACTTGAAAGTATTGTTAATTACTGTTCATAATCATATTTAGCATTAAAGTAGTATGCTGTATATGTAACAACATACAACTGTACCTTGAAGACTTTGTTTGGCCTGGTCATGAAGTTGTTGCTTCATTTTGTTCACCTCAAAATAGTTAGTTTTTATGGCTTCAAACATTTGCTGATTTTTCTTTATACAAACATCAACCTCAGCCATAATGCTATCACCAACAACAAGTAATTCCTCAACATCATTTTGTCTGTTCATCTGTAAGAAGATAGATAACAGAATATTTACATAAGTAACAAACAACTGATTCTGAACCAATCACAAAAAAATTTATACAAAAACATCAATGTTTTCAAATGACTTTTTATTTATTGTTTTACTTCCTTTTCAGAACAAACTTCTTTTTTCCATGGAAATCATTTTTTGATGGTTGAACCTTACACTAGGAGTAAGATTGTATACTAATCATAAATGGTACTCTTCTTCTATACTGGCCCCCTTCAACAGGCTGAAGATTATTGCTAGGGTACGCATTAGTTCTGGGTCCCATAACTAAATTGGTCTTTTATTTCGTCTTGTTGACCATTTTAGTTATGGAATTGTCCTAGTCTTACAAAGTCAACAGCTTAAGACGCTTGTTCATGCGTCTATTGAATCAGATCAATTTACATACTTTCCGGAATGCTACGGACTTAATCCAAAGCATTTACGAGGACAATTTTGAAACTAAGGGTAGTATGAAACATCGGCAATATATTTGATAACTTTCGTCTGTTGAAGGTATATTTTTGGTCATGTTGATAGATTATACTATAATTCATCGAATTATACACAAGTTTTCCGGAAATTTGTGCGTTAAATAGGAAAAGAACGCGACTCAGATTGAGTCGTTTACCTGTTAGCTTTTAAAGAACAAGTGGCTTTGACGTAATGCAAATGTATCATCGTCAAAGACCCTTCGACTAGGTACGCATAAGAGGTAAAAAAAGTAAGAGTAAAAAGGTGAAGTTCATTAATCAAGTGTAAAACAAAATAGCAGTGGCCATACCACGATATTGACTTATATTCAATTTTAACAAAACAGTACAATGACAGTGGTATCGGTGCGTTTTCACTTGAGTGCGAAACGAAAATGTAAACCGTTAGAGATGTCTCTTTCCTTGCTGATATCAATGGGAAAACATAATTTCTGACCAACAACAACGACAAAATGCGCATACCCACCTTAAAATATTATCATAATCAACTGGATATAATACAAACAAATGTTTACAATCAATGAACTTTAAAATTAGCGCTCTGTTTACGAATAATTTATTTTCATAAATAATTTAACCATCGACAAATTTGATTGGATCACAATTATTGTTTTAGCCAATCAACAACCCTGTTACTTTTAAACGTGAGAGTTCCCAAGGGAAGTAACCCATAGATAGACTGTGTCATAAAATAAATAGAAATGCCTGGTCTATAGTGAATAAGATCGAGAACCAGACTGTATCAAATGTTTTCGTCACCTTGGGGACGTTTACATGTCTGAAAGTGACAAACTGCCGAAAGTATGTATCAACTTCTCCATGAAATTTATTGAACGGTTTGTAAAAATGTTACCAAGTATGTTTGAAAGTTATTCCTGTTTTGTCACCTAAGTATACATGAATAATGTTGTTTAGAAAACTCAAAAGACCAGTCATAAAGATCCAATTTGTTTTTTAGTGGTTATTAGCTTTTTTGTCATGTTTAGGGTTTATTTTGTTTTCAAATAAAACACCATAATGTCATTTTGATTTGCGTAAGATATTAACTCTCATATATCTGTAGCACATGATAATGAATGATTGTATTCTAATTGCAACTGCTATTTAGCGCTTCGCTGATTAAATAGTCATGAAAGTTGGAATGAAAAAATGCGCAATTGTAAAATAAATGCGCAAAACAATTTATTTTTAATTTGTCATGATGTTTGAAAAATGAAATGTGGATCAGCGGTACGCCCTTATGGGAAACCTTTTCTTTGATCACCTTTAACGTTGGTTGTACTGGTTCCAGATGCGGACTTTATTAAAATTTCATTAACTTCTCTTTCTTTTTCTTTCGGTATTTAAGGCATTTAGTGTATTGTTCTTATAGTTTAAACTGTGTAATGAGGATGTCTATACCACATAGTTTAAAATCTGTGTACGTAATACATATTTAATGAAATTCTCTTGTCACTTACTGTCATGATTTGATTGACTTATGAAAAGGGTAGGACGCTGGGCCCTTGTAGATTGAGAAAAAAATACACCTAATAACCAAATTTGGGAATATTTATGATGTAAATCTATAGGGGAATAGAAATAGCTTATTTATTGGGTAGCTTTTTTAGCTGGGTATTAGAGATACTTTCTTATAAAGTTTCACACAGGCATTAATTTACATTTCTAATTTGAAATAAAGTAATGACACAAAGTTATATTTTAAAATGTTAGTATATTCAGTCAGATTATTATTACACATCTTTTACCTGAAATGTCATAAGTCATACCAGTATGAATTTGTGAGTTTTGTTATTGTCACTATCTCTGTTTTAGTAAATTTCCTGTTTAACAGTTTCATATTTGAATTTGAAATCACAAAAAAATGAATCTTTAAAAGTTTCATCAAGAAATTTTGTCATTGAATTGTAAAGATATTTAGACTATTGAGAAATATTTCAGCGTTGTAGTTTGTTAATATGCTATTTGCTGTTTATAAACAGTTAGATTTTGTTAACTTTAAATCAACTTATTTTGATGCATTATTAAACATGTTTTACAGCTAAATCCATTAGAATTGATGATACTGTCCTAAAGTTGCCTTCTTTTAAATCTATTATACTATTACTCTGTAAATATTTCTTACAGTAAATGTCTTGGTTAATGTAGAGATGGAGATCAAACCAAATGGGGCAATAATTAAAGGGATCAGTGCATTGCTTGAAATGACTTTGCTTGTAAGAAGCAATTAATAGAGTCTAAATTACTCACTACACATATATATATATATTAAGAAAGTGTTTGTTCTAAGTATTATCAAATGGATGAGATAGAAAACTAAATGATCTTCACATAGAAGCTAAGGTTTTGTTGACAAGGCATAATTGATATATAACAGTTGTCTAGTATATACAAATGCATTCATGTATTTGCGTATTCATCTGAACCTCTTAACTATTAACTGGGTTGTTGTTTACAGAGTTTACCAGCATTTTTTTACTTAATCTGGAGGATACATGTTTAACGAGAACGAGTATTAATTGTTTGTTTATCAAAAAACAAATCATGATCTATTGTGACATTCATGTGTGAAAACAAATTACTTGATAAAGATTCGTTCCTGTATTGTGTAAATTAAACGGCACATAGAAAATATGGTGAAACTTCTGGAGATAATCAAGGTAATAAGTCAAGGGGCCATGATTTCGGTTCCAGATATCGAGATAAGCGTGCTGGTAATAATTATAAACATGGAAATTTATATACTTGTAACTAAGAACAAAAAACGATGGGAAAATGCCAGTCCATTAAATAAATCTTTTGACATCAGAGCCTATAATTACAAAGTTTGACTGCAGTATGTAATGCTATCTAAAATTGGCTCTGGACCACCCTGTTAATGAATATTGTTAACTTTTGTATCATGATTGTAATCTGCTTTGTGTAAGTGCTGTTGGAAATGTATTATTCATTCACTGCTTATATGTCATGATTTAAGAACATTATTTAGTAATTTTAGGTATACAGTCATGTACTTGGATAATTGTATGTTGTTTCATTTCACTGTCTGCATATACTATCTGTATAACCATGTTTAAATTGTTTAGTTTCATTGATTACAATTTGTTGTACAAATTATCACTAATTATACAGCGATTGTTTTCCTTCTATGTTTGGTACCTGTAAAAGGTACCTTCCCAATTGAAAAATATCCATTTTCCAATTTCAAAGCAAAAACATTCCCAATCAGTTGCAGAATTTTCTCTTTTGAAAAAACCCAGTCATTTTTATTATTTCTATTGCATCATTCAGTGCTGAAATAAAAACTAAAGAGAAGCAGTTGGTAATTTAAATGTCTGTTTTTAGCTCACTAGAGCTAAAAGTGCTCCAGGTGAGCTATAACTCATGTCATGTCATGTGTTGTCTGTCGTCTGTGTGTGCGTCTGTCAACGATTGCTTTATTAACTAACATCTCCTTAAGCAGTTGGCCAAGTTCAATGAAAGTTTACAGGATGTCCCTTTTTTGAAAATTCCCAATTTGTTAAAAGATCCCAATTTGAGTCAAAACGTCACAAAATCTTCCCACATTGTCTGGTACCCAATTACCTTTCAAAATCAGGCAAAAATAATTTGCTGTAATATTTATGGAAGATTTGTTTTGCCTCCTAAAATTATTTCACTTGTCTACAGTCGAGCTCAATTTAACCTTAGCGCTGCAACGAACCATGTGACCAATGAAATATGCAACATTAACATTATTATTTATAAATAATATGCCTTACAAGTATGTAAATGTATGAAGTAAACTTGCTACTCTACAACATACAGATTTGAAAATGATAAGATATTCCGTTTCATTAGACTTCAAAGTGATTTTGGATTTAATGCAACTTACATTTGAATTTGGTAAATTTCACCTATATGGAATCCTTTCTGATTCAGCAGCAGTCGCAACTGAGGCATGAATAATTATATCTTTGAAAATTCTTTCACACTTCGCAATACTTACTGCGAAATGGGATATTAGTTTCTTTTTTATGATCATAGTTACTGTAATTATGAAAATTCATTCAAAATGTTAATTTTCTCTGCAGTTATCATATGATTTGCTAACAGGCACCATTACAAACTCAATGTAAATATATTTGTTTACGATAGAATGTTAACAGTATGTTCCTTTATAATTCTGATGTTAAATGTAAATTGCAAGAAATGAGTATTCATGCAGCTGCTTGATCTATTTTAATGCTACAACACGAAGATTGGCCCCTGACTACTATTTTTATTTCAATATGGAACATGATATTATGATTTGATTGTGGGGTGATCTTTCAATATTCACTTATACTTATCATGTATTGTATCCTATTTTATTCTTAAGTTAGTTACTAAGTGTACCAGTGTTATGCTGCTCTTAAGTCTTATTATTTCTTTATTTTAAGTGCCTTTCTATGACATTGTGTTTATATACAGCTAACCATCACATTTATTATAAAATCAATTGTAAACAAAGACACATCTATGGATATTCTATGGATACATTTGTATTTGTCATTGGTTCTCAAAAACTCTTCAAGTTTAAGGTGAATTAAAACTAAATATTCAACTTATAGATTGAAAAAGTTGAGAAATTTTGAGAACAGGGTTTAACATGTTCATTTATGAATAAATTTGTAAGCCTGCCATTTAAGTCAAAACAATGTTATTGAACTGCCAATCGTGAAAAATAAAAGCTTTGTAGATTAAATATTAGTCTTTAAGAAAATCTGAAGCACAGTGATTATAATCTGCTTTAAGGTATTTCAAGATCGTCTTGAACCTGGTCTGCTTGATCAAAACTTTGTTCTTTTTCTGTTTCAGTTTACCAGATTTATTGATATTGGTCATTTTGTTTGAACAAGCACCTACAATGGAATATTTATATCTTTATTTCTCAACACGAAAGTTCGAAACTTTATTATTCTATGTTCAATACATGAAACATATTCAATTTAAATAAACAATTTGTATTTAAACCAGCCAATTATTTTTGTGTGTATCTTTTGAGTTAAAATCGAGTGTTGACCCTTAGTGAAAGTCAAGTAACTAAGTAATCAATATTTTTTGTATGAACGAATGGAAGTGCAAGTATATATAAAGTCCGTCATCCTAGCTTATTATTCTTGCTTAAATTGGATGAAAGAGGGATTTAGACGGCTCAGTGATCGTCTAAGTACGAAGGCATGGTGAATGTATTGATCTAATGTTTTATCTGATTGGACTGTGTTCGTTCTGTTCTGTTTATAACACTATGAGTTATAATGTGAAGACTTTGGAATACTGGCGTGAATTTGTTATATATTGATATCTTAATGATAAGTTCTCAATTGATTTTACACCTGAAATAATTGGATATATATATAGTTTGAAGTATTGGATATTTATTATTGTTGTATTAGAAGCAGTTCTGTTGACTTGGAAACATGGTACAACTTTATTCTACCATTTTTTATTTTACTACTTATGATTTATGTTATAAATATCAATATGAAAATTTTCGTGTTTGAGGATTTTGAATTGTTTTTTTTAGATTATCAAAGTTGATAAGCATATTTTTTATTGATTTGTTTTTGGTACATTAATAAAACTTGTTTAAATGTATAGTTACTTTAGCATAGGTTTTTACCTTGAAAATGTGGATTAATAAAAGTTGCTTAAATTCTTTAATATTTTTTGAAAGACAGCAAACTCCTCATACAATGTAACCTTAGCTGTAATACCATCTAATGATTTTTTACCAAATAAAATCAGTTAATATTGTAGTGGTTTCTTTATCAAATTAATATTAAAGTAAATGTTGAAAAATCTGTGGTCAGAAAAAATGAAGTGGTGCTTATGTAAAGGTGGGTTAAATCTGAGCAAAGTTTTACTATACATGTTTATTCTGACTCATATTTAGTTTGAACCAGCAACTTTATTGGTATTCAACTTTTAATTTGTGTAAGATCTCAGAGTTCAATCTTCTTGTAATAGAATAGAAAATCCTTGGTCTTTGAAAAGTAATCATTATACATTATGTACCAGTATTTTAAACATGCATTTTGTGAAAATTATAATTACCAGTATTTGCTCTTGTGTTAACACTAAAAAGAAATAAAAAAATCAGCCAGTAACTTTTGTCTATAGTAAAATTAAAGCCAGTTAAAGCATTTATCTATGAACAACTTCATCAAGATTGCTCTAAACAGGGAAAAAATACAAACTGATATTGAATAACAAATTTTATCTAAAATATCACAGTAATTTTCCCAACTTATTTTTTAAAGTACTTCTTCCATAAGTTTCATATTAATTATCATCTGTGTGTCTGTAGCAAGTACAGCCTTCACCAGACTTCTCTTAAATTCCATACTTCTGGCTCGATTTATTTGTTAAAAGTATTTACAGCCCATTGATTATGTTATAATTTATCACCAATTGTAGCTATTACATGGTCCAAAATTTTCTGCAGATTTGTTTGTTTTCCGTATTTGATTTGAAATTAGCTAGGTATTAAATTTCAGCCCCATAAAAGTTACAGGCAGACAAATTGTGTTTATATATGAGCTTCAGTATCGATGCAATCTCTTTGAAGGGTTAGAACTATATTTGCTCAATTATAAAACTGCATTTTATGGATTGATTTTTTTTATGAAACTGTAACCATGCAGTCAATTAAACCTTAGATTGTCAGGCCAGAACAAAGATTATTGTGTTAAGATAGTTGTTAAGATAGTTTTACCTCAAACATATGATATGTATGTTAAAAAAAAGAATGAGTAAAGTTTTGTGAACTAGCTGCCCCACTTTGTTTGGTCAGGTCATCCTTAAAGAAATATTTTGTTTGGGTAACACTGGCTAGTCACAAAAAATGACCCTACTCAACTTTTTTTGGTCTTGAGGGTAAAATTAATTTTTAATATACATGTATAAATAGCATTTTGACAGGTATTTTGGGTTCAGAGTAAAAAATAAATTTTAAAAAATCCTTCCTACCTACCCACTGAATTATTTTGGGTAGGGTTGCTCCCAAACAAACATTTTGTTTAGGATGGCCTCAAGTAACTGTTAACATGACCATTTTTCTAGAGTGTAACCATCATACTTATTATATGGCAAAAAATGTGCATTACCATAATAGGTATTTTATATTAAGGGCATTTTGATCTTTTCATCAATGAGCTGAAGTCTAATGCCAAGATATTAATTTGATCCAGTTTGAAAACTTAATTACATAGTAGTTAAATGGGTCATAAATATTGTATGTTGTGTTTACTTATATATCATGACATTCTTAGAGACTTCAGCTATGAATGGTTATGAAAAAGCAAGAGCAGTCAAAGTAGCTCTAACTTGGTGACTTCAGAATATTGGTTAAAGGATTTACTGGTAATGAATATTATGAGGAAGGTGTGTGAGTGAATTAATGACCTGATTATCTTGTTTGTTTTCAGGATGTGTTTACTTATTTGAGTTTTGAACATTGCGTTATCTTAGAGTGTCAAAATGTTGGAAGTTTGCCGATACAGTGACACGTCCAGTGTCACCTGCCTTGACGAAAACATGATGAAACACTCTGCACCAAACATTGAGGTGTTTGAATTTAACCTCGGTAAGGCACCTCAGCTGAGGTGTGTCAATACAGAGAGAGCTACCTCATGTAGTGAATGTGAAACATGTCTACTGAACATTAAAATACGTGAGATCAAACAATGGTTTCCACGACTTGGAGATCACTCTAAGAAACGTTTCATGCTGGGTCTGATGCAGCGGACTCATAGTGCTGAACTTTTAAACCAAGTTGTAAAACTTCTACAGCCTGTGTTGTGTAAAGACTTCACATATTCTCGTAGTCGAACAAAACCGAGCTTACCTACTGACATTCCAACATTGAGCTCAGACCGAGCTCTCTCTGGCAAAGCTGTTGACAACTACATTGCAACCTCATGGAAATGGTACACTACAGCAAATTACTGGAGCAAGGCAAACTTCGCTTTGTTCTTACTACAGATGTGTGACGCTCACTTACTGCATACCATTGGTGCTCAAGCAAGAACTTTGCTCATTTCTGAAGTCAAAGTTGCTGAAGAATTTGGAGGTTTGTTTGATTATAATAATATTTGTAAATATACATTGATTACTTACAAATGCTTAATATGATTACAAAGTAAATTAGAACTAAATGATATTTTCAGTGTCTAACATTATTTGTGTGTATAATATATTATGTCAACAATGACATCTAATAAACTTTAAATTCATTTATTTGATTTATGGCTATAGTCTATGATCACTCAAGACTTGAGGACTTTGTAAACAATAATGTATATCTTTGATTTCTGTAAGCTTTCTCTTTGCGTCCATTGTATACAACAAGAATCAGGATTTTATAAGTATTAAAACATTTTTGGTGTTATCCACTTCATACGTTATACCTAACTTTTATGAACTGTCAGGCTTCTGCTTGTGTTTTGTTACATTTTTTTTCTTCCTCATTGTTTTTTAAAACCCACTGTCAGATTTCTACTTGTCTGCCAACTTCAGGCTTTATTTCCCATCAAAAAAGTGATGTGTAATTTTCACACAAACTTGCATGCATTTATTGCTTATATTTCTGCACATTGTGACATTTTCATTCAAACAATAGTCTACAGAGCTTTAAAACCCGTCATTCTCTTTCATTTCTCTAAGCCGGGTAATACCCAAGTTTGTGTATCAAACTAACTGTCTCCAATGACGCCAAATTTTGAAGTACACCGTAACTCTTGCGTTAGGTTTTGTTTGTGTATTAATGTCTATAAATCCATTATCCGTCAAAATCTCTAAGTGTTTACCCACAAGGATTTGCTAAGTGTACCAGCAATTAATCTGACATTCTGTGAATGATTAAATAAATCTCGCTAAAACAGTCTACTTGCTTTTTTAAACCTAAGAAAGAATGTAAGAATGATTTGATTGCAATTGATTGAACAAGTTGCAAACAAGTTTCTTAAGTTTTAAGTAAACAAGACCATTTAAAATAATGGTGATTTTCTTTTTGAGTGTTGTGTTGAAAATTTTCTGTGTAAACTACAAAAACTGTGATTTATCCCATCCAATAGTTATAAAATTATATTTTCCATAGATCATCATTTAATATGTAAGAATTTAAGTTCTTATATCAAGTTATTCGAAATACTTTATGCACCCTAGGTAGGATGTCCAAGAGCTAAGAAAGGAATATCATCCTAGGGAGCATATCACTACATGATATCTTTAACAAAAATGGAACTCTTGATTGGATATATCTTATGTCATTGAAAAGGTTCAGTTGATTCAGATAAGGGTATTGAGATGGTAATTTTAGGTAACTCACGCAGGAGCACCAAATAGATCAGATGACCACTGTGCTTATCTGAAATAGTAGATGACGATGCACTGCGCTAAAGTGAAATAGTGTTAATATGACAGAGAACTTAAAATACATGAAGCCAAACCACCTAAAAAGCATTAAGAAGGAGAAATAATAGTGACATATTTATCCATTAATTTTTTTATCTTAGGGATAAATGGCCACCATGACATCCTTGCATCCTGCTAATCGACAGAAATCACATAGAATTTCACTAACTACATGTATACACTCTAAGCTAAAACATTGGGAACCTAATCTCATACAAACTACTGGAAATTTTGGCTGAATTTCATATTCATCTAATTCTTATTAAGGTGGTCAAGTGAGGATTTCGGTACCTTGCATATATTATATTTGTCGATCAGTTCTTATCTATTTTCTTTCATTCTGATTGCTTGTATTAATCTGTGATTTCCTCACATTCACACTTACATGATACAATTATGTAGAATCCCTACATTCAGAGATAAAGACAATACTACTAAATTAAATTACTAACTGTAACAATAAATGTAATATGTTTTTCTAATTTGAAAACTCTTTCTAAAATATTTGGCTCTCTGGTTTTGGTAAGAAATAAATAAGTATAAACGAAGTACAAAATCAAGTTATTTTATTACCAATTCTGTGTTGCATGAAGAAACACATTGTTACACAAAAACATTAAGACTGTATGTATAGTTGAGGTAAAGTTTAACAATACATCCATTAATAATGTTTTTTGTTTGGATATGAAATTATTCATTAGGTATAATGTTTGACGCATTATTAAACATTATATCATTATGCTTCATGTACATGGCATAATCTTCGGATAATTGTTGTAGAATTTTGTGTAAGCATGTTTTATTGGCTTGACCAGGGAATGAACTGATTAAGTTGTGCATGCACATACTAGTATCTGTTATATTCAGTAAAATATTTTTATTTGAAGTGAATAGTAAAATGCTAATGTGGCATATTTTACTAAGAAACATTACTGATCGTTAAAATACTCTGAATTACAATAAAATAAGAGCCAGTATTTAAAATTCCATACAATATGATATGAAAAGCTATGGTCAGCTTAATGCTTTATATGGTATTGATTGATTTTGTTTTACCAATTGCTCCTTTTTCTCATAAATTCTTCATTAAGTTATAACTGAAATCTTTATCTCTTCTTGGTGTTAACACTTGAAGTCCTTTGATCTGATCAAGTTTTTGTATACATTTCAATATGTTAATTTGTTGTCATGCCCTCTGTAGAGTGCCGGCCTCTGACGTGGAGGAATAATGTAGATATGCCATGAACAAATAAACTTGAAATAAAATTGATCTTTGATTAAATTTTATTGAGTGGACCAGTTAATGGTATTCAACTGGAATTGAAAATGTTTGCAATTTTGTATCATTTGTATCTTAAAATACAGTTGTAGCCAATTTGAGACTTCTGTATGATGAACATTTAGCCATCAAACATCTGTTTTGGCACCACCATTTTTGAGAGACAATAGTTTTTAAATGACATTATCTTATTGAAATGGGGCAAGAGAAAAATGGACTAGTTTTCAAAATAAGGCACAATATTAATATCCCTCTGATAATGGTTTTAATACTAGCCCTGGTCTGGAGAAATAGATAAAATACATTATCATAAACTTTAGATTAACTTAAATTTCATAGTGATCATGATCACCGAACATAACTCATTTGTTTATGCAGTTAAGTCTATTTTTATTTAATTTACTTTTATTGAATTCTGCAGGTAATAGCTTTTCTTATGGATGAATATTGAAAGAATATTGGATGTAATTCAAATTCTGTTACATTTACTGTTCAAATTAATGACTACATATTTGTATGGCCCATAAGTCAGTATCAAGCAGTCATATTAGTTCTAGGTCCTTCTCTGTTAAACATTTTTGTACATTTGATCTTTTGAACATTATTTAACAACAACTTGTATTCAAGTTCATATATAAACTGTTCAGTTTGAATGCATTGAAATCATTTCTTTGTCTATTGAATCTATTTTTTATTATATACCAAATTTATCCTGCCTACAAACAAACTGGATGAAAAAAAGAAGGACTTTGTGTGCTTCATGCCTTTTGTCCAGGAACAAAATGGTCTATAGAAGAGTGATTTGTTACTGTTCATAGCAACTAAATTCATGTTGATACCATGTAATTAGAGCTACCATGTTGACAAATCTTTCTCTTCGTATAGTTCTGTTTCATGTCATAGGTTGCCATAAAACACATGCTATGAATGCTTCGTAATCTTTGCTGGACTGTCATAAATCAGTCCATTGCTTACTGGTTAATACAGTTCAGTGTTACACTATGACAACGCAACAATGAGATAATAAAGTAGTAAAAAACCTCAACTCACTTATGATTTGATAAAGAATTTACGCCATTTTGGTTGGCCTAAAAAGTGTGTTATTTGATATGGGTCATGACTGTTAATTTTCAGTGCTTTGATCTTAAGAACATGCTTTAACCACATAATATAATTTGGAGTGAATAAATTCATTCTTGTAACCAATAATTTAAAGGTAGAAAAATAACAGTACAGTCATGTACACCTGTATATCATACATTGAAATGTAATGAAATATTTCATATTTTTCTCAAACCTATTCCTTAATATTTGCTGATCTGAATAGATTGAATTCTGATTATCTGTTCTTGTAAACCTACGTTTATCCCACTGTCATAAAACGCCTACCATAAATTATGTCTAAAATAGTCTCATTCTGTTCAATTTATTGAATAATTTGACTTTTGTCAATATTGTGTAATTATGTTAAATGTACGATTATGTACACTTATTTGGTTTTCTATGGTTATGATGTTAATGGAATATCTGACATTGTCATATTTGCTTTTCAATTTTACTTGCACTTTTATTGTTGATTCATTTAAAATCAACAGAACAGTTTTGTTTGAACAATTTGTCAATAATTTTGCTTTGAAATTTAAGTTACCAAATGAGTGTTAAAAGCCATTTTCAGAATCAATAAACAGGATTCGATTTAGAATAATGCTATATCATTTTCAGTGACACGTACATTAGTTAGCGAGATTGTGGAAATTGTTTTGAATGCAATACTGTTTTCACTATGTTACACTTATAATGGATATTTATTGTCCATAATTTATTCCATGGAAGGGCCAATTATACTTTAAAACTCCAAGTTTATTCTCATGCAAACATTGGACTTTCATTTACAATTACACTTAAGCATTCTTATAAAGATGTAAAATAGTTATAAATTTGAATGTATAGAGTACGATGTATAAAAAGTGATGAAAGGTGTTTAACTACCACCCAGTTTTTGAATTGTTATTCAGTATGTATTTTTTAGTAGATTTTGAAAGCCTGCCCTTTATGCAAACTTTCTTCAACCACAAGCATTCATTTTAACTACCACTAGATAATGTATACGTGTACTTGTTCTGTAGTCAGTTTTTCTGACCATGTGACCATATGCATGGCACACACTTGAGAGCTACTAGCCTTTTAATGGTGTCTAATGTTTCATACAGTAAAACAGCATTCATTTTTATTCAATTGTTTCTTATCTTAAACATGGATATGACCGTATTGACTTTTGGGATTGTTTGGTGTAGTCTTATTGTTATGTCGATACTACTTGATTAATCTGTCACCATTAGTCTTAGATGTCCCATCCCTCTTTTCCCACATTATGTATGTTAAAACCTGAGTTAATGGCAACTTAGGGCAACTTTCAAATTTTATGCACTGATTTGTTGACATAACACATTTAAATAAAAGCCCACTGTGTGCAAAGGCCACATTTCTCTATCCCTTTGATGGCTTTGTTTACATGTTTGACATAGTAATATAACAATAGGTTTGTGAATGTTACAATGAAGTGCAAGAACTTATTTTGGTAATTATTCATCATTTATTGGGTGATGAAGTAACAATACCAGGCATCTGTTTGTTTGGTGATGGTTAATGATTCTGTCATCAAATTGATATTTTCATCAAGACCCTGTCACATTCCATGTATTGATATAACAGAATTGTTTGATGGCCTTATGCTTTTAAACTACAGTAGTATTTTTTTTTTACTTGCAGAATCTGTATACACGGAATGTGAATCTGTTTCTTCTGATAACTACACATACCGTACTGATGAACATCCAGATCTTGATTTGTTGACAAACATCAGTCCACAGTATGGCCAAGATCAAATTAATCCATTTACTGGTGTCCCGTTCCCCGGTTATGACTTGGGTGATGAGATTGAAAACGATGCAGGAGATGAAGATGATTATAGTCTGTTTGGCTCTTCTCTGGACCCTGCCTACATGGTCATACCAACGTCCGCTAAGGCATATGCAGGGGTGGCTAAACATATGGACCTTGTTCGATTGTTGCCAGTCCATATATCAAAGATGATTCTTAGTCTACTTGATAAAACCTCACTGATGAATGCTCTATGTGTAAGCATGTCATGGCGTATACTGGTAGAAGAGGTTCATAGAGATGCTTATGTCAATCAACAACTCTGGGAGGAGGTTATGCTCATGCAGGTAACATTCTTAGCTCACATGTTAATGAAAGTTTGTCTATGTATAAGTCACATTCCTGTACAGAAAATGGTTGTAATTGTTAACAAGAACTTGCAGAAGTCTGCACACTCAATGATTTACATTTCTGAATGTGGTGTATCATATTTCTTGGTCTGGATTTAGACTTGTTTGTAAATTGATTGCAGTATCAGGTGTTGACCATTTGTTGACATGGTCTAAAACTCATCTAAGCTACCAGGTTTGGTTACAGACAGTTGCCACCTGGGTGACTTGTCCTGTTATCAGATCAAATGTCAACATGGCATTCAATGATCCCTTTCATAGATTTATCTAAACTGTGGGTGTTGTAAATTATTCTTTGTTTGCCAATAGCCATGAAACCAGAAATGACAAATGTTTTCATCAATATTTTCTCATGGTTGATTCAATGCCTTTTTTTCAATTACTAATTCTTCTTTCTGTATAAGAATAAGCAAGTGTAATATTTAAGATAACTTAAATGTGTATTCATCTATCATTCATAGAAGTGTTTTTTATTAAACATGATAATTGTGAATTAATAATTTCTCCAATTTGACAGTTGTAATTAATGATGAGTTGAAAATCATTTCTTTGTGTGTACATTGATAAAAAAGGTTGACAGAAAAAGATAATGATTGATGTGACCATACATTATTGATTAAAATTGAATAATTGGTTAGAATGAATACTCTCATACTGTTTAATTCTTTTACATTTTTAATTTGTAGATTTGCTATTTATCTTACAGTATCACACACATCTATGTTTTTAGTGAATGTTAACGTCTTCAATGTACAAGTATCCTAACTGCCTTTATGTTTTGTGTTGAGTTAGATCTGTGTGGCGTCATGAGATAAATCTCTTCAATATGATATCATGGGCTGTCTAATAACACCTTTCTGCTAAGATTTTGTGAATGGTTCAACAATTACTGCATTTATTCATATCAATATTTGCATTGATTGCTGTCATAATTTACTTTGTAAAACTGTTTTAGAGAATGATTTAATACAAATACATACAGGTGCTCTTAGGTTACTAACAATATAAAACTTTAGTTTTTGATTCAGTATAAAATATCAGATTGACATTAATTTTTTGTTTGCCATCTCATGAAGAAGTTAGTTGATATGAAGCAGGGAAAGATTATTAAGAAACATTAATTAACTATTGAAGAACAGGGTCCTGATTTTTTCTTAACAATGGCTGTCATTAGAATGACGTGTCTGTATTTTGCAGAATAAAATTAAGTAATGTTTTGTTGAGGCACATTTTTGGGGTAATTCATTTTTTGTAACAGGCACATATTATATATAAGTGTACCGGTAATGAAATAATTGCCATAAATTGTTATTGGGTACATACTTTCATTGCACTTTTATTTGGTTCTTTTATTTCTGCAAAACTATATAACACAATGGTAAAAGATTATTGTTATAGGCTTGTAATTCTGTAATCAGATTGGTTTATCAACACCAACTTGTTTGTATTCACATATCAGGACATTAGTTCACCACTGTTTTGTCTGAATAAGTTAAGTGCCAATAGTATTTTCATTATATAGATTGCCTGTAAGGGTGTGTTTAAGTCTAATTTGATGAGAAATTTCCTGACCTTTTCTAGGAGTGTATCAAAATGATTGGTCCTGTTTTTATCACTAAAAAATCAGCTTCTTATCTTTGTTTACACTTATATTTTCAGTGCAGACTTTCATTGAAAATGTATCGGGGATCAATTTGTATCGAAATTAAGGGTGAAAATATCTTTCCTTTATTTGCATAGAAATAACATTATCCTAGTTACTATCAAATCTATAGACTCAAACATGCATAACTTTCACTGATTATCAGAAAATAAATTGATTAATTTTGCAAGTATTTAGAACAATACAGCTGATATTTATGCAGTTTCACAATCATTTGTTGGCAGGCTTAGGTGAAACTTAAAATATGAATCATTGCATTATTGAAATTGATTGTATTGCGAAATGTTGTGCTCCTAATCCAGTCTAAAGTTTTTTTCTTTCTCAGTATTGTTTGTATATATTGAGATTAATTGTAATCCATTTTGCCGTCAAAAGAATCTTAGCAAAGTACAGTTATGTAATGGAAGTAATGAGATATTTGTATGAATACAATGTCCAAGTCTTAAGCCTGGATGATCAAATTCCTCATATGCTTGTTATTTTCAGTCAATACCACATGGCAAATCTGTAAAGAACCTGTTGAATCTTACAGAGTTATGTAATTTTTATAAAAAGATTCAATTTGTTTTTTCATAATTTTTATATTTGCATGAATATCTAAAAATTTAGTAATGTGTGTTTAATACAAAATGTATACTATTTCATCATTCCAAAAAAATCAATGTTGCCATGCCTTATCCGCTTTTAATATTCAACAACATAAAAATATCATTACCGGGTTTAATGTTTGTAAGACGTTTTTTGTGTATTAAGCAGATACATGACTCCATTAAACTCATTAACCAGTGATAACATGGATTATTAAAATCATTAATGTGTTCTCTTATTGAATTCTTATTCCATTATATTAGCAGCACAGGAATTTGTTCAATCATGGTGTAATTACTTGTATCTTAAGGTTTTTAGGTTAATATCTAAATACTGAGGTCCATTCCTGTGTGGATAAAATAACAAATTTTATTTTGTCATGAGAACTGATAACAGTTAAATGGGTATAGTCAAAGGGAGGTAACTCAGATATATCTTTGTGTACTGTCAATTTTTTTAGAGCAGTTGTGTCCCTTGGATTACAGTCATTATAAAGGTTGACATTGGGTAACAAAACGTCTTTTTTTTAATTGTAAGTAGATCATCTGACTTGTTTATCTTACTAACTAAATTTGAACTTCAGATGTACAATAAGGGACATTCATTTTTTCAACAAGCATCGATTAAGTATAAATAATTGCTTGAATTTTACCAAATTTTTTATTTAGTTTAAGATTTGAAAGATTTGCTCTTGTTGATATAATTTGAGATTTACAAACAAACCTGTGAACAAAGGCCACCCTTGGGAAAGACAAAATGTGACATTATAGACAGGTGGCTTTTATTTAGAGGTCATTCTTTTCTAAATAATCAATGGCATTTTTTTATGAAGAATGGCCTTTATTCACAGGGTGACCTTTATTTGGAGGTGGCTGCTAATGCAGGTTTGACTGTATATTAGTATAAAGTTGTCCAAAATTGTTTACAATTCTATACATTGAATATGATTTGTTTTAAAGGGAGGTACTCTTATGGAAGGTTCTCAGGTAATGTATTTATACACTTGGAGTACACAAGTTTCTTCAGGCAATGGATAGATACAATTTTATCTTTGGGTTCTTTGGGTAGATTTTATACAATCATGGTTTTATGATATTTTCACAGTTTTCAGGGAATCTTTTTATCATTATGCTTGTTTATTCTATTATTGCATGTTTTACAACTGGATGTTGGGAACACTTCCTTATTTTTGGAGTTCACTATCACAGGAGTTTTTATCTTAAACACAGAGATAACAGTACTTTACCTGCCCTTTTTGGAAAAAAAACCCCAAACAAATGATGATAATTATATAGCTTATGAAAGCACAGGGATGTCACAATAAGATATCATGGGCTTGATGTCCTTTATTGTCTCAAAGCATCAAGTTTCAGTTAACATATTAAATGCCTCATTTCTTAAAAATGACATGGTCAAGAACTATAGTTGGCAGAGTCATGTCAATGTGTGTTCAGTCTGAAAAAGACAACCAGAGTTATCTCTCCTGACCTAGTGAATCTTACTTAATTTAAGTCATTATTACCTCTTACTATTTGTTTGAAATTAGATGTCACTGTCTTTGTCTGGCTGTAAAATGTTATAAAACAATTCATAAGCATGTACAGTATGGTTTAGTTTTTGATTAAATGTATAGAAAATTAAACTGAATGAACATTTTTATATGTATGTTTTGGTGAGGGGTCTATTGTAATGTTTCTAAATATGGTTATTTGTTTATACATCATATTTCTATTCTCAGGGAAGGATTTCTTTGTTATTTTTCTTCGTGACATTATTGTGTTACCTTTCATGTTACTGTTTTCTCTCAAAGCATGGCTTCCATATTTATAAGTTAGAATAAAAGAATCAAGATATTTATCTTCTACGGTTCTTCCTACAGGCTATAACTTACTACAGAGCCAATCTTAGTGCTAATCCACTAAAGCCTGAGAGTAGAAATATCTTTTTTGACTAGTTATCTTTCACACCGTTGTGTAATTGGGCTAGTGGTAAATTGTCTATTTCCGATAGCTCTCTGATAGCTTGGACTAATCAGTAGTGGTTAAGTGCTTAAAAAATAAGTTCAAACTCAGTAGTGCTGTGCAAATGTTCCTACTGAAAGTTCATTGAAACTACTTAATAACCTGGGACTTAAATACAGTATACATGCCATTAATACTAGAGTAGACTATGAATTATAGACAGTCTTAGTTCAGATTAGAGGAAGCTTTACTGATATAAGGGAGGTAATTCTGTAGAACTTGAGGCAGCTTTTTTATTCTTATTGAAAAAATCTTTTTTTATCAATACATGATAAACTTGAAGTGGTTGTTTATAGGGTCTGAGCATGTAAAGATAAGTTGTTTGTACACTTTGAAGTGTTCTTTGTATAATAAAATCTTGAAAGAAAAAAAACATCGAATATTCAAATTTTACCATAATGAAAAGAAATAATTATTATGACAATGTAATTGGTATATGATTGATTGATTAATTGATTGAACTTAAATCAAGTCTACTTGTTTCATAATTTTGGCTTTGTTTTGAAATTAATTTATTTGTACCTGTATGAATGTCTTAATTAAATCATTAACTTGTTTTTTTTTCATTATTTCAAAAAAGATATATTTACATCATCTTTGTATAAATTGTCTATATTTGTGTAGAATTTCAAATTAATTGGCAACAACATACAACTGTTTGAAATAATTGGCTCCAATACGTATTTAACTGCCCGATCAAATTCTTAATTTAACTGATCTTCATGTTTTATCATCTGTGTAAACCTTCATAAGTGATCAAACAAAAGAGCCTTAGTTTTTTATCTCCTAAAACAATAGTCACATTTATGATATTTGTGATTTAAGATTAATTTGGAAAATCCTTTTTTCAATAACATTTCAAACTTTATCATCAGAATAGGCCTTTGTCAACAGCAATTGTCTTTATTTCATTCAATTGGGTCTTGTTTCGGCTTTTCGACTTAAGCTGTTAGCGGAATGATTCAAATTTGTGGAGTTGTTTTGATTTGTGAAAAATCAATTATTTGAGTTCAGTTCTCTGTAACATTAATGGATTTTCTTATTCAAATGGTTGGATTCCAATCATTAATATAATTTCAATATTGTGAAGAAAGTACTAGAGAGCTTATGGTACAATTCAATCATCGTGTATCATTTAAATATTAAAAGACAATTTTATGATTTGAAGGGCAAACTTTTGTGCATTGAACAGATACATTGTATTTTATGATTCAACTTAAATGGTTGCCGATTTTGACAGCGATTTACTAAGCTTTTTAGCATATACTTGATTGAATACACAACTTGTAATGTCAACCAATATTGGAAATTGTGAAGTACCAGAGTGGAGTTTATGTTTGAATTTAATGACATCCAGTGAAGTTGAAAACATGAAGCTGAAATTGGTTTTGTGATTTTTACATTAATTATTGTGATGGAATAATTTGATTTAATTTTTTTCGGCAAGTTTTAAATCAATAAAAAATGGCTTTGTATCCACATTCTGAGGTTAAATTGATGGATAATTATGAATTAGCGAGAGCATATTCCTGGGATGTTGAATCTGCTCTCCGGTTCGTGAAGGTTGAAATGCATATGAAACTGACTGAATTTAATGATCAAATTCTTAGTGTCATACAAGAACACAGTAAAGATATAGACAATTATGAAAAATTTCACAGTGAATTATTTGGTAGACAAAAAGAAGATTCCCTTAAAATAATTGCTGAACAACTTGAAAGAGAGAAACATCTGGAAGACATTCCAGAAGAAGATGAGGATGTGGGTGGGGTAGATGTTTTAGATCAAATGAAAGAAAAGGAAATAGACTATTTGGACTTAATTATGCCAAATTTAAGTTTACCTAAACTAGATCCAGATGGTGCTCAAAAGAAAGTTCAGTTTTCAGTGAAAAAGACTGTAAGTTTTACTATACACAGTTTTTCATACAGATTTAATTTTCGTGTGAATTTTTTATGGTCACAACGTTATTTTAATCAAAGTTTATATTTGAGTGGGTGCCAATGATAATCTAAGCACAATATTGTGTTTTACTATTGCACATATCAGATGAACCATGATAATGACATTTTAAATTGAATATCGTATAAGTCTTGTATCAGACCGGGGGATTATCACGGATGAGATTAAATTGCTATACTATACCAATGTATGTATTATACATAAGTCTAAAATACCAAACTTGTAATTCAACAATCATTGAACCACTTACTCATTGTTAGATAGATTTAATAACAGACAAATCTGAATTTAATTCATTCTAATCAGAAACTGTAAGAGGCTAGTAAAAGTTTAGCAGAAGAAATTTTGGAGATAAAGAGGCTACTAGGGTCTTATAACCATCACTGCTTTGTGGAGGGGAGAAATGAAATAATGAGAAAGATTAGTGAAAAAGATTACAATGTCTAGTAATGATGAAAAATAATAATACTGTTTAGTAATGGTGACAAATATTGCACTGTCTTAATTGTAATGGTGACAAATATTGCACTGTCTTAATTGTAATGATGACAAATGTTACACTGCCTAGTAATGATGCCAAATCTTTACACTGTCTAGTAATGATGCCAAATGTTTACACTGTCTAGTAATGATTTTAAGCAATTACACTGTCTAGTAATGATGCCAAATCTTTACACTGTCTAGTAATGATGCCAAATCTTTACACTGTCTAGTAATGATGCCAAATCTTTACACTGTCTAGTAATGATGCCAAATGTTTACACTGTCTAGTAATGATTTTAAGCAATTACACTGTCTAGTAATGATGCCAAATCTTTACACTGTCTAGTAATGATGCCAAATGTTTACACTGTCTAGTAATGATTTTAAGCAATTACACTGTCTAGTAATGATTTTAAGCAATTACACTGTCTAGTAATGATGCCAAATGTTTACACTGTCTAGTAATGATGCCAAATGTTTACACTGTCTAGTAATGATGCCAAATGTTTACACTGTCTGGTAATGATGACAAATGTTTACACTGTTTAGTAATGATTTTAAGCAATTACACTGTCTAGTAATGATGCCAAATGTTTACACTGTCTAGTAATGATGCCAAATGTTTACACTGTCTAGTAATGATTTTAAGCAATTACACTGTCTAGTAATGATTTTAAGCAATTACACTGTCTAGTAATGATGCCAAATGTTTACACTGTCTAGTAATGATGCCAAATGTTTACACTGTCTAGTAATGATGCCAAATGTTTACACTGTCTGGTAATGATGACAAATGTTTACACTGTTTAGTAATGATTTTAAGCAATTACACTGTCTAGTAATGATGCCAAATGTTTACACTGTCTAGTAATGATGCCAAATGTTTACACTGTCTAGTAATGATGCCAAATGTTTACACTGTCTAGTAATGATGCCAAATGTTTACACTGTTTAGTAATGATTTTAAGCAATTACACTGTCTAGTAATGATGCCAAATGTTTACACTGTCTAGTAATGATGACAAATGTTTACACTGTTTAGTAATGATTTTAAGCAATTACACTGTCTAGTAATGATGCCAAATGTTTACACTGTCTAGTAATGATGCCAAATGTTTACACTGTCTAGTAATGATGCCAAATGTTTACACTGTCTAGTAATGATGCCAAATGTTTACACTGTCTAGTAATGATTTTAAGCGATTACACTGTCTTGTAATGATGAAAAATGATTCATGAAGATAAGGTGGTTATAAAAGAATATATGAAGATGTGTTAGAGAAAAAGTGAACTATGAAGGTAGTAGATTAGCAAGTAAAGTCTAAGATACCCTCTTGTTAATGATAAGATAATGAAGTTTGTGGTGTGAATTAGGGTAGGTAAAGAGGAAAGAAAAGTAATCAGAGAGTAAGAGTTACAGCCCTTTTTTTTTTTACCAGAATGCCTGAAAAAGGATTCTGTATAGTTAATATCCTAACATAAAGAACTTACACCAGATTTCTATATGTGTGTATGTATATTACAGGGAGCCTCAGCACAAGGTGTGAACCCAGTATATGCTAAAGACATTGATGTTCTCGTACCCAATATTGATCATCGTTCCGGACATATAATCAAAAACACAGATGCTGTCATCAAGACTACATTTAAAAGTGAGGTCAGCTATGACACAGCCTATAGTGGTGTGTCTACTAGAAAGGTTATCATGGAAGAAAGAAATGTTTACTGTGGTCCATACAATGTTCTTGTCCTCTGTGATAAGTAAGTATTTCACAGGTCTAATCCTATTTGAACACACACCAGCATTGTTATAAAAAATCTCATTCTTATTAATGAAAGAAAATTCTTCATGTTTATGTGAAATTTGCCCACAACAATCTTCATAATGCAATAATTCTGTAAATTAAACATTTTAAAATTGAATAAGCTTTGAATAATTTTCTTTTGTTTTGGAGTAGAATTGCATTACATTGCAATTTTTCTCTTTATTTTCTACCTATTGATTACAACATAAAACTAAGGCCGAAATAAAACTATACTCTTTATTCACTAAATAATACGAAAAGTATATAAAATATTAACAAGATGGAATTCAATAGATTTTCATTTATATGACGACAATTCAGGCAATTTGACATTTAATAGCCTTAACTTCCACTTAAACTATTTGCATTTAATTTTTTACATAGAATCAGAGTGTAGGTTTTAAGTTAGGTAGTGTGGTTTTCATGATAAAAGGAGTTGGTTTTATTGCTATAATCAGAGTCTGTTTAAACAGTATGATTACAGTTGGTAGGTAATACCGTATAGTATAAATATTTGATAAAACAATATCTTAACATAACCATCGGTGAAGATTTACTTTTAGCATTAAAATGAAGTGTTTTGTATACTTTGGAGTGTTTGTTTTTGAGGTTATGATAGGTTTAACTTTTAATATAGCTTGTTCAGGTCTATCTTTTCAGAGATAAGTTCTTTATCTGAATGTTTCACTGTAATTACCATATACACATAAAACAGTTTTGTCTCTCATGTTGCTTGGTGATTTAAATACTTCTAATTGACCTGTGTTCACTCAGTACTGACTCTGTGTGATCTTATACATGTTGACCATTCACAAGTACCGGGGCTATGTGCACTGCATTAGGAAAAAATATTTTGTTTGGGGTAACACTACCTTAGCTCACCAAAAACAGCCCTACCAAACTTTTTTTGCCTCTTGGGTAAATTGGTATTTTTTTTAGATACAATGAGTTAAAATGGTATAGATTGATGTACATTTGTCAGTTATATCTTAATAAGCATGTGATTCATGTGAATCATGTAATTGGACATTGTATATTTCTGACTATGTTGTGTTATATTATTACAGTGAAGATCCCCATAGAGTATTTCATACAGATGGTAGTAACTTGATCTCTATAGCCTCAAAAGATAGAAAGGTGGGTGTCTTGTCCAATTCTGTATACAATCCATTTTAAAATTTGCATTCATTAATTCATGCATTTTAATAACTTTCTATTCATACACGATACACAAAAACACAGTATCTGACTTTTCGTGGATAAATAAAATCAATTATTTCTCATTATATATTGCAATATCTTCAAATAACTTCATTTATCAGGCAGTAGCGGAAAATACCATATTTGGTTTATGATGTATTTAGACACAAGCTGTGTAAGTGAAGATTCTGCACTGTCTAATTTCTATGACTTTTAGGTACGTTTTGTGGATAACACCTCGGGTAGGGAACACAAGAGAATGACAAAAGGAGAGAGTAACGATGATGAACTTCCTGTTATAACTGGTCATGCTGGTTCCATACGTTGTGTATGTATAATGGAGAAAGATGGACTGGTACTCAGCGGCAGCTATGATACAAGTATAAGGTATATATATGTGAGAAAGAAACCATTCTAAGATGATTTTAACTTTGATAATTGATTCCCTTGTATGAATTTGACAATCAAATGCACTCACATTGTCATATTAACTTGTTATCATGATATCTAGTAATCTTGATAACTCCAGACTATCTATTATTCATTTATATTGAGTATAAAATATTATCTAAAAAGAACATTTTTTTAAGTAGATGTAACTTCCTAACAATATTAACAAGGCATTTACACGTTGTTTATTTAGGAAAAATCTTTCATTGATTTTTAACTTAACAATCATCATTTTAAAAGATCTGAAAATTTGTCATATGCTTATAGGCTTAGTTTTATCTATGGAATAAGATACAATTGTGCAGTCCATGTGTACAGTTAAGTATCTAATCCTGTGGTATGTGCAACTTTATTGCTATCTACTGCAATATCTGTGGGTTATAATTTTACTGACAGGTTGTGAAATGGACTTTATACTCACTTGAAACACTCTTATAGAAGTCCTTTGATGAAAGTCTGACTATAATCCCATCAGAAGCATTGTATAATATTGCTTTCCTGAATTGAAAGAAATCAATAATTTCCTACATGTATGCATTATAGTTACCCATTCACTATCAACATGTTATTGTTAAACAAATAATGACTTAAGTGTTGACATTTAAGAGAATTATGGAAATTAAAGAGCATTTTCTTCGTCTGACAAATATTTGATTGTACAATTATATAGATGTAATCTTCAGTTTTTAAAACTTACAGCTTATGTTTATAAATATCAAAGTGATCTATGCACTTTATTTTCTATGTCATCATTTTTTTTTATACAGGAATCACTAATGTTCTGTATGTCTTACATTTAAATGTTATATTTATAACATTTCACTGTCATAAAAAATCTCACTTAAATCTGTATTTATGATCCAAGCAATGAGTAAATTGTCACTTGTGATCTTTTCTTTTAACAAATCATGATATTTAAGTTTTTCTATGTTAATGTAATTGTACACCAAAATTACATTTTATGAAAAGCTGTTCCATTTTGAGAACTGTTCCATTGACAAGTGTGCCAATATAAAATTTATCTGATTGGGATTTAAATGATTATTTGATAATAATTACCCATTCGACAACATTGGATTAAACACAAAATTTATGATGATCTTGACACAAGGTTAGGAGAAATAATTTTAATGTATCGACATTCAATTAAAACTCAACAATCATTATATGATTGGTATTATTATTTTTGGTTGTTTGAGAAAATTACATTTTATACGCATTTTAGGAATTACAATGAGCACAGTAAATATTAAAATAAATGTCACAGATAACTACATTAGGCAGTCAAGATATCAAAACAAGAACATGAGGGTGACAAGGCTTATATATTGAGCCCAAGATCATGAAATATTTCAATAAGTAGTGTATTATTGGAAACTGGACGATGGTTCAGCTTTCCATAGTCGTCACTCGCTTGGCATGCATGAATTTTTTATGCGGACCAAAGTTTTTCTACGTCCGCCATGCAATTGTTAAACTATGTAGTTCCATTCCATGTTGAAGTGCAAGTCTATATAAGTTCAGTTTCCATGAGTACTGTCAGTACTTTTGATTTTTTACCTCGTTATTCCTGTAATGAAGTTGTGATGATATGATTTAATCTTATGTATTGAATCCGAAATTCTTCAACTTTCAGAATGTGGAGTATTAACACAGGGCACTGTTTGAAAATATTTCGTGGACACAGGGACACAGTTCTTTGTATTCGTGTGTTGGGAGATTTACTCATTTCTGGATCAAAAGACAAATCATGCAAAGGTAATATAATACAATGTACATCGAAAGCTTGTCAACTAATGAATAGCAAGTTTTTTACTTGGTGTTTCTAAGCTGTTTATTGTTATAGCTTTAGAGAATTTTGAGTACATCGAAGTATGTGAATTACATGGACCTATCTGTTTCAAAGACTGTAAACAGACTGATGATATCATGAAAAGGAGATACACTGTGTGTTAAAAGTCATATCTGTATCGTAAAATCAAGTGGTAATGTGTAAAATGTGCTAGTTACAAATGTACATGTGACCAGTATTCATGTAAATTGATGTCTCAAGAAAATGTTTTGCATGTCTAATGTATTTTTGATTTTTTCTGAGTATTGATCTGTGTAATTTGATATTACATTGATATATTTCATTCTAGTATGGAGCATGCAGACTGGAAAATGTCAAAGGTCATTCCGTCATAGATATCCAGTGACAGCTATTGCCATGTCAACAGAAACTGTCATCTCTGGATGTGAAAGTGGCAAAGTGAAAGTATGGGAACTGAAGTCCGGGAATCTGATCAAGGTATGTTGACACAGAGTGACAAACATGACAATCTTGTCACCATCTCTCTGAATATACTCTCCAGTCACACTGAAAATGTTTAATTTTATTAATGAAATCTGACTTTTTTATTTGAAAATAATTTAAATATGTGTATATAATAGAGTTTGCAGTGTAAGATATTGATAAACTCATTGATTCAATGAGGTAATGAATATATATATAACTGTAAAGAAACTCATGCAGATGTATGATATAGATTTGTTACGGTTTATGTAACATATAAATGTTCATGTAACATATAAACATGGTATGCTTACAAGATCAAATCTTTATGATATAAATCCAACAGATACAAAATGTTATTATATTGTAGGTATTAAATGGTCACCATGAAGGGGTGACAGCTATACAGTTTGATCGTTGGCATATTGTTACTGGTGGTAGAGATGGTTATGCCCTTATTTGGAGTGCTATCGGGGATCACAATCGATGTCTCTCGGCACTTAGACATCCAAAGTAATATATTGACTTGACTTTCTACATAGGTTAAAATCAAGCTTTGAATGGTTTATATGTTTCATTATTGAACAGGATCTGTAGAATATTAATTACAAAACAATCCCTGATATTTGCCGCTTTACTTTTTATCATACCTTGTCAGTCTGTCATTTTTGGGTAAGTGAAATAGATTATAACGAGATGTTGATTACATCCGAAACTAACATTTTGACTTCAGAGCTAATATGAATATTATGATAAATATCATTGACAGGTAAAGATAAATATTTGTTTAATTTAATTTTTGAACTGTTTATTCGTATTTCAGAGAGGTGTTATGTTTAGAGTTCATGTATTTACGTTGTATTACTGGATCAGCTGATGGTCGTATTAGAATATGGAATATCATAACTGGTCAATGTTGTAGAATAATGAGGGGCAATAGTCGTAGTGATCCTATACTTGGCATCATTGCCATTGATAATCGGTAGGTGTAGCTTATTGTGACATGAAAAGTTATACATTTTATTTGTCTTTATGTTATTTGATACTTTGCAGATCATTGTACCATATACATTTATTTGATTCTTTAATGACCTGTTGAGGAAAAAAGTTGTTACTGTGACACTTAGTTAAAGATAAAGTTATATGCAGAATATGTGTAGATTTGTTACTCTACTCTGATTTAAGGTTTCCCCTCAGTTCTACACTTATACTAATGAGAAGTTTCATTGTATCAGAATATATGTTTACTGGGCTTTTCTTTATTGCATACATTGTAGTTGTAGCCTGTAAAGGTGCCTTCCCCTCTGAAAATCATGCAATTGTCCCAAAATTCTATTTACTCCTTGAGATTACATTCCCCAAATTGGTTTCAGGTGGGAATTTTTTCCCCAATTAAGGCTTCAACTTGCTATTGCATTCCCATATTAAGAGCTAGGGTGCCTTTCCCAAAACATGAAATTATCTCCTGGTTTAGGAACATTTCTTGGCAATGAAATAACATATATAGATGTTTTTATTCATTTTTTGGTTGTACTCTACATTTCAGAATTACTATCAATACAGCAGTAAATTTGTTAGTGTTGAATTTTGAGGAAACAGAATGGAATTATGATTTAGATGAAGATAAAGTTCCACCACTTGTACAATATTCATCCTATTCTGACGCTCCTGTAAGACAGCAACCCTATCCATATATCAGGTAAGGGGGACAACTCACATTAATCTTTAAATATCCAATTGAAGAAAATCCTAATCAAATGAATTATGTATGCGTTCCTTCTGTATATGGTTAGAAAAGTAAAGATTTTTTTTTTAATTATCATTTTCTGTTAGAAGGGATTGGTTGGAATTTTTGGAGTTATGAATTACCTTAACAATTAAAGAACTTTGAAAATGATTTTACATTTTATGACTGTATGGTTATTAATAATGGAAAATGGATAGGTGGTGTTAAGATTCTATTTGTGTTTTTTTAAACACAGGGCACAAAGAATGAAGAAAGCTGGAGCATCTAATGTTAAACTTCTACATAAAGAATCTGTAGATTCAGCAAAACCTCCTATTCCACAATTATCCTACAAAGCTCGTCAAATTCCACATAGTGCAAAGACATTGTCTGCTAAATCTCTTAGCAGTGCTCGTGTAATTCAGCATGTTCCAGGTGAATGTCTGCTTTCACAGAGAGATAGTAGAGCTACTAAAAGTGCCACCTATATTGATCGAGGCTATTCATCTGTAAAACGTGGTGTACCAATGTCAGCATCTACAAACAAACCTCCGGTAGCCAGCCCTACAAAGTCTCGTCCTCAAACATCCAAATCTGCTCAATCAGGATATTCTGTGACAATCATGGATGAAGCGGCGGAACAGGAGTTTGAAGAGCCAGAATGGCGTGAACCAATCAAATTACAGCGTAGAATATCCTGGGCTTTTGAACATCCTATTGTGCCAAAGAGCAAGGAAATCTCTTTGTCTGAAACCAAAGCATTACTGAGATCCCAGATGAGGATGAAATCCGAGAATATAGTTCCCCCTGACTTCATCTATCTGACTGTTAATGCTATACAAAACTCTATTAAACCATCAGAAACAAGTGCTAATACTGAACATAATATGTTGGACTCCGGTAGGAAAATTCAAGTTAACACTAGATTAAGGTCAAACAGACCATCTTCATCACCTAGTAAAATAGACCCTCGTACACGAATACCTGTTGAACAAATGGATCTGTCACAGTTCTATGAAAGGCATCACGATGATGATAATATGTCTGAAATTTCAGACCATAGATCAATTAAATCTGCAAAATCAAAAGATTCCATACCTGTTACTACTGATAGAGAAGTGTATGCTACAAAATGTCAAGTTAAATCATTAAAAACTGCTCCAAAATTAAGCGTACATCCCAAACGTATTCGCACTACGCTCCCTAAAGGCAGAGTTATAAGACCTATATCAGCTTCAGTAACCAGGAAAGAACCTCCAGAGGTTGTTATTACTGACTCAAAGTCTGGACGTCCTATAACTGCACCAACATTAAGAGCACGGCCAAACACAGCATCCTCGTTGCCTTCCCATATCGCAGCCTCTATGCCGGGAGCGCAGCCACCAAAACGTAAACAAACGAACATTGCAACAACTGGATACGAAGCTAACATTGTTCCTATGTTGATGTACCCAGTTGATATGAAAGAGAAGCTTGCATCGTTGCTTAAAGAAAAACGTCAACAGAGAACAGATGATCTACTTGAGTCAGCTAGTGAAATGGGTCTAGGAAGAGTTAGCCAATACAATGATCCGATGAGATCACATGTAAAGTTTGAACTAAGAACTCATAATCAAGAAAAGGAGCATATCACTGTAACAGAAAAACATTATTTGGAGAGACAGAAACGTGAAGAGGCAATGCTAGAAAGAAAGAAGCGTTCAATGTGGACAGCAAAGGCTAAAGGTGGTGGAATTGGCCGTGTACAATCTGCACCCACTGGAGCTGTTGATTGATTGATTTACATACAATATTTCAAAGCCATATGAGCATTTTATATATCAAACAGTGCTTGATCTTATTTTCATTTCCTAAATCTTTGGATGAAAGTAAAAATTGTCTGAATGCTTCTGTCTAGAGATAAATACAGACATTATAGATTTTGATCTACTGTATTTCTATTTTTCACTCTAAATTTCTTTAAAGGAAACATATTTTTTATGTGATTTTATTCAGTATTATGTAAGTGCCTTGTTCATTTCACTCAAATCCATTTACCAGTTGTTACACTGGTAAAATGGTCAGTAATGGACTATCTCCGCATCCTATGCAGTTCCATATTATGTAATGTCACTGTTCAAACACACCAATAAAGATTTCATAGATGAATTTTAGAAAAATGAAATGGATCTTTTATTAAAATTTCAATCAAAAGCAAAAGTGGAATTTTATTTATATGGTTATATTTTTCTTTTCATTCATAACTTAAGGATACTTCCCGTATCACTATGAAGCTCAAATTATGTAAAAAAACTTAACATAGTCTGTGCTTTGCATGTAAATAATCGGGCATTGTGAAAATATTGATGTGTCAAATATTTGAAAATTGTGACATCACATCAGTACTCCAATTTCTTGACCATTCTTATGGAACACTTAGAATAAGTTCATTTTGTACTTTAAACAATTAGCGTCCTTCACAGTATATGCTGTTCATCATGTTTTTATTTTAACAAAGGCTATAATTTTATTTCGCCAAACATTCTCTTTATCATTTAACAAAAAAAAATTATATTGTTGTGCTAAATATTATCTACATTTTTATCTGCAAAGAAAACTGTGATATAATTGCAGCATTAGTTTATTTATAAACTTGTTACAAGTATTTTGTGGTTAGTTTTTCAAGTTATTCATCTGTTGATGTTTACAAATCTGACATAGTTAATGTATGTTACTTGTAAATTGTTATTTCACATGACAGCTGTCATTTGTGTTGAATTTTGTTTGAATCATGATTAAAATCATATGTTTTACAATCTATTCAAGTACTGTGATAGTTTTGTTTAAGGGGAAGTAATTTATCAATGTGGCTGTAACAAAGGGAGGTAAATATGTTCCTATTGTGTTTACATATAATTGTTCATAGTATTATTTGTTCCTTATAACTGCCAAATTTTATATGTTGATTTTTACTCTTTTACTGCTGATGTACTGTGTGTTAATTTAAACATAGAACCTGTATGAAGCTTATATCTAGTACAGCAAGTTGAAACTAGTATCAAATATGAGATATATCTCATATAATAATGGGTGATTGGTGTGTAGTATGACAGTTGTACAAATTAACCAGTATAATGATTATGTTACGTAGAATTTCATTGTGTGATTACTGAGAATTGTATATATCTTAAATCATTAAAAATGTAATAGAATGTTGAATGTTCTATTTAATGATTAAAGAAAATGAAAGATTGTCTGTTATAGACTTATAAAATTGTATTTTGAGTGAAATGTGATTTACATACATGTATTACATTGTGTTATTAAATGTTATCTGTTCATATATGATTTTGTCACTGGAAGAAACTGTTTGCATGCTAAACCGAAACACATGGTTAATATAATACTGTAACAATGCTACTTGTGTATGAATGTGTAAATTAAGAATGTTGTTGTTTTTATACTGTTTTTCTATACCCTCGTCATTCTGTGATATTTTTTATTCTGTTTATTTATTAAACATTTTACAAATATATAGCTTGTGTCTTTTGTTGCTCAGGAATCACACATTTTAGATTTATGAAATTAGATTTTATATCTTACATACCTTTATTCGACAGAAATTGACACTAAGTGTTTATGGTCAATTAACATTTATGACAGCACCAAACTATGTCTTTCTACACACAGATGCAGAAGATAAAATAAGAATGTAAGACCTGGGACAAGAAAGACATTGAGACAAGTATAGTGGAGGACAGGGTTTAGTAGGGACAGGTATTGCAGTTCATGTATAAAACAAGAAATGAGACATGTAATTGATATCAATGTTCTATGTTCCAACTTCAGTTGTCTTAAATACAAGCTAAATAAATGAATCATAGATGAAGTCAAAATAGTAATAAAATGGCCTGTCTACATATTTTTCTCCTGAGACCTGCTACTTTTGGCAAAACGAGTTCTTAAAATGAAAGCATCATAATATCAGGATGGGTCAAATACTTTGCCGTGGCAGGGATTCTACATTACAGTCAGACCTGTGTTAGCAGCCACCTCCCAATAAAGGCCACCTTGTGAATGAAGATCAATCTTTGAAAAACTGTCATTGATCATTTAGAACAAAATGAGCTCCGAATAAAGGCCGTCTATCAATTAAGGCTACATTTTGTCTCTGAAGGATGGTCTTTGTACACAGATTTAACTGTACATGGATGTTATAGTGACATATCACAAAATAGGATGTTAAGTTAGAATAGAATTTTCAACACAACTGGGTACGTATTCACAAAGCATCTTAAGTAATTTTTTAACTTATTATAAAGTTATATTTTCCCTTAAATATGACTTTTTTCTTAACTCTTTTGTACTAATATAAAGGAGGAAATCACAATAATATGATTGTATCTTTGTTCTAAAGATGCCAAATATACAAATAATAATTCATTTTCACACTTTTGCTGACTGGTTTACAAACTTTTACCATGAACAAAATTTACACTCAAGTAAAAAATTCGACTTAAGTTAAAGATAATCTTAAGATGCTTTGTGAATATGGACCCAGGGCTATTATGGAATAAAATTCCTCATTTTTTGGCTAAATAATACTAGTATTATAAGAAACTCTAGTACATGTTTGTAACCACCATAGATAGCTTCGTTATCATGAGAAACAGATATTTGATGTGACAAATCATTCAGTATTTTTTTTATAATTTAATATTTAAATTGGAAAACAATCATTTGAACTAAGGACTTGTATATAAGTCCTTGTTTGAACTGATTCATAAAGTTTCTTTTGACAT
This sequence comes from Lutraria lutraria, assembly GCA_964023205.1. Taxonomy (NCBI): domain Eukaryota; kingdom Metazoa; phylum Mollusca; class Bivalvia; order Venerida; family Mactridae; genus Lutraria; species Lutraria lutraria. The sequence continues at coordinate 9,462,366 of OZ026836.1, read as the reverse complement.
GGAAGTATCATACATACGTATCTTGCTTTTTTTCATACGTTCAATATTGTGGATGTGGCTACTTGTGCTGAACACACAATACAATTTTAACAAGACGCTCAATAAAATTAGAAATTTTGCTGTAAAGGGAAGTAACTAGTAAAACTGTTCTTAAAATTCTAATCGAGTTGTTTCCCTTGATTTTAGTACGATTACCAATCTCTTCAGAAATTAATTAGATTTAAATCTTTACAGGATCAATAGATTTGATTGACAGGCAACACTAATACGATAACCTTCATAATAGGAAACTTACTTTGAATCGAGGAGGCGGTTTTAACTAGAACGGCTGATCAATGAATGAGGAGACAGACTTATGCGATGTTAGTATGCCATTGTCTTCAAATTTGACAGAAAACTGTACTTTCTCGATAAGTTTTTGCCCAAGAGTCAGGGGGTAGAACCTATATCAGAACATACGTAACCATAAGGATACAATCTAAACAAATGCTAGATTACAAATAGCGGAACTTTGTGTGTACCGAAAATGAAATTTATCCTAGCATGATACTAATAATGATATCAATGTCAACATGACAGTTTAAGCAGATGAAATAAACTGGGGATTATATAGAATTAGCTGAATGGATAGACAGACATATAATTTGTTTAAAAATGAGTCATGACACATAGTATTCAAGTTTATCGAAGTGTTGATATTGTAATTAAGTTTATTTTAATGAAATGTTAATTCTATGATGATCGTGATCTATATGGTTTACCCTTTGTTTAGATAAGTAAATGAGTGTTTTCGTAAGAATTTATCTTTCATATTTAACCGAGTGTGAATGCTAGAATATATCTATTAATTAAGCTGTTAATATTGAATTGACCATTTAATGCAACTTAACAAATATTATTCACCATCGCACTGAAATGATTGAAATAAATTGTAACAATATATTTTACATAAACGTTGAATATTTCAGTCTGAAATATTTGATGAAATTCATGCATGACATTCTTTGTTCGCACATTTTTCTGTCTTTTTATGTTTTGTTCAATCATTGAATGAACACGGTTACAAAAACAGTGTTGATTTATATAAGAAAGCATGTTATGATACGTAATATCCCCATTTAGATAGTTTTAGACAGAGCATTATGATATTTAATATTTTCACGCAATGATGAGTCTAGTATACATGAGGCCCAGGTACGTATAGATAAAATAAACTTTTCGAGCAGTGCTAAGAATGTCCACCATGCATCATGATTGTTGCTATGTCATTATTATTTTATTATTCAAATCTACAAGTCTTACCTCGTTCACTAAACTTCGTGTTGTGTCTACGACGACGTTGTTAAGGAAATAGAAACATCACTGACGTTACGTTATGACGTCACAATTAACGCTGATGAAACGCCATCGGCAGACGACTGGCCTGATCAGCGTCACATTTGAAATTTAGGTCACCAAAATGTTCTCTATAAGCTCAAAATATGTATTATTGTCTATCACTTAGATTTAATAATAATATTGAATGTAGGTACGGTATCCGAAACTGACAGACCTTTCATTCATCAATATACGTTACTGAAAAGTATGCACATTTTGCAAAACTGATGTTAAAGAAGAAACGTTTCCATTTTCTTACACATTTATTATTAAACTCTGTCGTTGTACTCATGTACCTCTCAAGGTGCAGACATATCTCACACATATAATTAACAGTTATACCATCCACTGATACTCATAAGTAATTTATATATTATATTCTTCTTAAATTCTTTGTAGACATATTTTATAAGAAATGCATGGAAAGGTTTACGCAGCTAAACATAACAAGAAAACCTTTATCAATTTTGCTAAAACAATTACGTCAAAACTTCAAAGAAATATTGGCTAAACTTATAATAAACTGTCACGGTGTAAATATCTTCTATCGTGAAATTTGAACAGTAGACGTAATTCCAATAATGCTGACAGCTTTGGTCAATAAATATTTAGACGCCATTTAGAAAAAAGTAGAATTTGGAAGAGAAAACAGAATAAATCTTTATGATCGAATACTAATATAGACTAACGAAGAGAAATCTATATATCTGCTGATTCTACTTTTTCTTCTTATGCGTTACAATGTGCGATCATAACTTTGACGATCAAACACAGTTTGTTTGGTGCACGCAGAGTGGTAGTCCAAAACCAAATTTAAAAAATAAAGATATTGCTAAATTCGTAATAGGTATAATGTATGATACACGTGGTAGCCACACTTCATGAAATGTTAAAGGCAACAGTTATCACAGGATTGAGTTAATTTAATTCTAGTACGTACAAAACCGTAATTAAAGAATTTGAGTAAAATTGACAATAACTAAAATGTAAGATCTTAAAAATACGTAGATAGAAGACCGATCAGATTATGTAAGTTACTAAGATAAATGTTCAGTTGATATGTTAGCATCGAACTCATCCTTGTCTTTTTGAATGAAATACACGGTGCAAATCTGGGGACAAATTGAACGTTTTATGATAATTAGAGCACGAAGAGTGTGTGTCTTTATGAAAATATTTTGTAAACACTGTTTGTTTTCGTTGACTATATAAAGACTACCGATACATTTTTCTTTGTTGCATTTATATGGATTAGATTCTACTTAGCTCTTGTTTTAGCTATAAAGTGGTAAATGTTCAAATCTCTCCTCAACTCTCAATATCATGATATGAAGCTAAATGTGTACATCAAACTTGGGCTGATAGAAAGGCAGAACTCACCCATTAGATATATTTCATATTTTTCCTCAACGATTTAAACGAGACAAAAATCTCACCATGTGATCTTAACCCAATTGCTATTGCTTTTTGCAGACAATATTACCAGTATATTATTAACCACTGATATAGACAATCTTATTGACTGTTTAGACCAACACTAAGGGATTTAAAAACATTGGTTGAGATGTAAACAAGCGAGTTGCCTAACATACAAAATGTGATCAAAAGCTATGATTTGTTTTAATTGTGAACTGTGAGGATACAGAGAAAAAATGAACTTTAAATATTTTCTATCTTTAAATCATTTTGAAATTCTACATTGCATATCAATGTCTTCCGAAAACATTATCTTGCGATAAAAACACCAAGCAGCCAACAGCGAGACACTTTATTTGACATAAAGGGCAAAGTCGTGAGTTTGTTTGTAAACATGTATTTTACTTCACTAAGTGATCCGAGTAAAGGTTATCACATATATCAATACATGTTACAAGGACCCAATTACACGGATTGCTTGTATTGTCTCACTAGAGTGGCATGTGATAGGGGTAAGCCATGCAACTTTTGCACCCATATATACTAACATTGCACCGTAATGGAATAGTAGGTACCAAGACGCCGGCTTACCATTGGCACGTTGTGACAATTGTATCAAATATAAACTATAGTCATTAATGACTTACGTGAATCGACTTTTTTAAAGATAAGTTATAGATAACACAAGTATGCCCGGCTATCAGAGGTCATCAAAATCACTATCTCTATTCTCTTTACAACCAATCCGAAAATGTGCCATATCTAGATTGAGACGTTTTGGTAAATGAAAGCCTTGCAAAATACTACACTTAGATAAAATTATCACGGATACCCTGCTAGGCCCTGGGGCGTTTTCAAACAATTTCTCGCCCAAGTTCACTGACCAAAGAACGATTAAACATTTTGCAGGTAATATTTGCTCTAAATGTTCGGTTTAATATTGATTATGGCAAAAAATGTTTCTACTACATACCAATTATCCCGAGTAAATAGCAGAATACTGGCCTCAAGGTAACACAACTTGAGATTAATCTGTAAGATCTCACTTTTTATATTTATTTTTGCTTTACATGGTACAGTTTAAAAACTGGTTATGCGCTCAAACGTAGACCAATTTGACCGGACTCCGGGTCTAATATGGAAATGAAATATGTGTCCGTTTTACGACTGGCGGAGAAACAAGAGGCTGAGTTGAGTTATTACGTTGTGAACAGTTAAAGTTTATTGTTAGTCCTTATAATAAACTAGGCTTACCATTTCGGCCAATGTCTGAAACATTATTTTCACTCTTTTAATCTTCATCACGATGAAAGTATGGTATATAATGCACATGCGTATACCTATCTAAACCAGGGCCTCATTCAGGAATCTAGTCACGGACTCACTCAGGTGCACTTAAGTGTAAACTTAGCTAAGCATTGGCTTGTATAGAGACTCTCGTAGTTCCGCCGAGTTCCCTTAGATAAGATTATTTATTCATACCTTCATACACAAATCCATGCATTGTCCATTAAAAACACATACAGGTCTACCAGAAAATAAAGAATTAGAAGTTAAAATTAAAATACTGGCCCTTACCATTGATATAACGTAGGATTTATAAATACTCCTTGGGCGTTTTATTCTACGGAGCTGAGAAAATTGCATGTTATCTCGATTCTAAATTGTTCAGATTTCCTAATAGAATAGGATACAATTACACGTTTTGTTCTTTAACCATTGTCTATAAATGATTTTTTTTCTGAACCACAGCCAAACCCATTTTTTAAAGTTATTTTACCACAAATAACAAGTATTTTATATATATTAAGACATTTGAACTATTTTATCTCCGTTTAATATCGCGTATTTAGTCTGTTCCATGAAATGAAACCGAACAAATACTTTACCAAAAGTGATTTTGAAACAATACACTCCTCAATATAAAATAATAGCTAATTACAAAGCAGGTAGAGCCAATTAATTTTGACTATTCCGATACCACGCGACAATAGAGTTTATGACATGAGTGTTAATAATACCCTGTTAGTATAATACTAAAATACATACCCGTATTATTTCATTACGACAAAATGAGTTGAAGGAATTACAGTGGTATTGCTTTTAGAAGTTTAAATCATTTGGAAATAATCGAACAATGTTGACAAGTGTTTTACGGATTTTTATTTTAATACTTTATTTCATTCACTCACATTTACACGTCAATTGTGAGAAAAGGTGAGAACTGATTTGATATATATTGCTGCAGAGTTCTGCTTCCTTTAAATATCGATATACTTTAGGATTACCGAGATCGCAAATAAAGTTTTATCATTTAATTGGTAAAATTAATGTCAAGTGACAATGACATTTTTTTGAAAATCATACTTTTAACATGTAAGATGAACTATTTTGTATCAGTGGGTTTGATGTCGTGTTTTAACGATAATTCAGTTATATACGACGGTCGGTTCACCTTACAAGTTTTCCTGGACTGTATTCTAACCAGTACTAACTTACCCTTCCACAAGGAACCAGCAACTTCTCCATGGCACATATGGAGGGAAATCTACATTTTTTGTTAATTTTTCATAGAAGGGTATGATCTGCCTCGATCGAGAATCGAACCTGGATCGCCGGACTTCAAGTCCAGCACACTAACCATTGAGCCAGTTTAAATTTTAGACAATGTCACTGGTTGAATATAAGTAATTGGTATTTGATAAAACAGACCAGTTTAAGAAATATTATAAATTTAAATCGTATCAGTTCTTTCTATTGACAAACAAGAAAATATTTGTGGTTAATTATTTACACACGGTGGCTAATAAGAATTATTTAAATCCATTTACTATAAGTCAGATATTTTCAATCTATTTAGAGAAATTACATATTGTAATTAATTTTTGTACGTAATTTTTACGTTATATAATGAAATTGAACGTACGGGCGATTACTGCTTGTAACAAAACAAAAAAATAAAGCGAATTTGCCTTTATAATTTTAGCCAAGTGAGCTGTACTGTATTTGAAATTTCCGCGCCTTTAATATTAGATATCTTCTGTTCATTAAGGATGAAACTACGTTAGTAAGCTTTATAGCTTTTAATACGCTGAAACAATATACATGTGTGTGCTTATTGCACACATGCCTTTTATTTCTTCCAACATCGGATAGCAGTAAAACGGTACGATGAAACGTTGAAAATGCACACACATGATGATATTAATTAAAGGATGCTATATGTACTAACAGAACTATGTAATCAGACAATAAATGAGAGTCAAACTACTTAAGTAGTCCGCGTACAAAACGTTTACGAATGTGAAAGTTGTATAGATTTTTGTTATAGAAGATCCTGTTTCGGGTTAAACATGGTATTTATACCGCTTTGATAACCTACATTGCGTCTGCTACCTCGAACTGGAAAAGAATAGCTATTATTATTATTTGTATTTCATGATATAATTATTCGACACATATTAATATTTGCTTAATTAGCCAATGACACTGTTATTGACATGGGACGGAAAGAACCAAGCATTGTTTTAGAACGATTACAGAAAGCGCTACAATTAATTCGTGAGTGGCGTTGGAATTAAATAAGTTGTTAACTGTCTGCAGCTCGTCTCCATAAGTTTATGCATGTTACATCATATCACAAATTGGTGAATATTTTGTAAATGAGTTTTACGTCACTTTTCAACAGTCAGAGACATATGAGGCGGACAGTTCATCTAACCATAGTTCCTTGGAAGAACCTGTCCTAAACTCCCATTCTCCGTAAGCAAGAGACATGGTCGGTAACTGGGCTCGAACCCACGACCCTCTATCATTGAGAGGTTACAGTGATTTTAAGTCAGCGACCTTAACCACTCGGCCACAGAGGCGGGTTAAAATGGTTGATGGTGAATGTAATGGCCTGCTGACAAAATCGAATCATACAACTCACGGGGCCCTCTTATCCCTCTTTGATAAACTGCGTATGCTTTTACCTCCAAATAAATACACCCTTATAGGGGGTATCGCCTGAACTCTTTGGTCATATTTGTATTTCATTCATCTGTTAAGCATTATGAAGTGTCAGAATTTGTTTTGTTTAAATTTCTAACTTTGCCAAAATCCAGTAATTTTGACAGTCAGCAAGGGGGATAATCAGTGACTTGCAATTAATGTCTTAACAAAAATACAAAATGTCATATTTATTGAATATCAAACGTCATTTGATACTGATATCAGAATATCTTATTATACACCCCAGTGCTAACATATTGTAACTGCACCATGTAGGTCATCCATATTAAGTTAATATATTACCATATAACTGTCAAGCTCACACAATTTTATGAACTATTTCAACATAAGGTTATTGGTTCGAACTTCCCCACAAGAACTTATCTGACGTATTTAGTCAAAAGGCTTCCGATCTCATGTACAGAAAATCGTATTTAAGAATTATTAAGACAAAAGCCAAGACACATTCCATTTAATTTCAAAACCCGCGACAAAAATACAAATCTCGTCTATTATAACCATGTTTTCCAGTTGATATAATTATGGTGGTTATTATTTCGCATGACAGGTCTCATTTGTTAATTAATATTTCAACAAATGAATAAAACAATAGGATGACCAAAGAATGCGATAAAGACGATTGGCAAAGAGATCGAATCAGCACACGATATAAGTACACCGCTAGTTAGACACACAATCTGATCTAAACCCCTGTTCGCTGCTGGTTAATATTCAAATATTTTAGATAACGGATCAAGTCTTTAAGAGGGATTGGCTCTTGTCTGACACGCTTATTTATTTGTTCAATCATAATTGTGTACAAGACAGATTGTAGTTAGACAAACAGGTGGCACGTCAAATTAGTACAATAACAAGTTTTGGTCTTCACAATCATTTAAAACAAGCATTATTATATGATATGAATATTATACATATAACCATGATTTCTCAATATCGACTAAGAAACATCTGTGCCCGGTTCTATGTGAAATATTTACTGTTGCTACCAAATAAAATTAAGGTCAACTAATAAAAGCTCATCTCTAACCCAAGTCAAAAATAGAAGAGCAAAAATATTATTAAGCAGAATCCCGTAAAAAAAGCGATTCAAGCAAAATGATGCTTTAGGCCTAATATAAATCTGACGTTAGGGGCTAGAAAAATGCTAGCAGGTGTCGTAGCTTGGACATATTTTCCTAATGTAGGGCGTTTTAAATGGACAAACTTTCTTCTCAGAATTTGTTGAGTCGATTTTTAAGAATTAATGACTGTGTATACCATTTGTACGTGTGTCTGTGCTTATAGCTTAGCTAAGGAACTTGACTCTGACTTTCAAAGACCGTCCGAAAGAATCATTTTCTAAAAATGTGTTTTTCTTTAATTTCAGTTCATTCTACAAAATGTTGGTTCCATCTCATGAAAGAAATACATATCGTATACCACAGACAGCACGTGAGGACGGACTGGAACAGGTGACTCTTGATTACTCTCAAGAATTCGACGATGTAATACAAACCATGAAAAACGTGCGTCAATGTGTAAATCTACGTACATTTATGTCAATTTCGTGTGTTTCTGTAGTAACATCTCCGTGTGTACCTGTTTATATGTGTATATTTTACATTGAAATCGTCTTAATTGAATAATTAAAAACATTTACGGAATGCACGCGATGCATACATATGGATTATGTTAAAGATTAAGAACAATATTTGTATCTCATAAAAAAGGGTTCAACTCTCATCCGCCGATTTATACAAAGAAAACATAATTACTACATAGAAATGGATAAATCTTTAATACATTTTATAATTGTTTTTCCGCTAGCGTGTTCGTTCAATATAAGTATAATCTCCACACCCCAAAGACCGAATTTTCAAATTCCATTCTCAATGTTTTTTTATGAATGAAATTCGCTACGATTGCATTTTTTCACAGTTTTATTGACTATTACCAAAGACTATAATCCTATTACGAAGCGACTATAGGAATGTGTTCATGTATCGAAACAGTGACAAAATAATCACATTTGATTTAACGCTGCGTAGTTTTGAGTAATTCCGACAATTTGAATTAAGATTAGAGTTATTATCGGTTCTTTGATCGAAGAAATTCTGCTTTGATGTATTTTTGTCTCAACACAGTGAGCAAGATATCTGCATTCACAACTTGTGGGAAACTACCAGTTCTCAATGCATGTACGTGTGCTGTCATTCAACAAGTGCTTTGTTTTTAAACCAACTTATGAAATTTAACACCGTTAATCCAGCAATTAGAGGTCATTGTGGTCTTTGGTATTTTTGTGAGCAAAGAAATATAATACATCTTGTAGTATAGTCTCATTGTAAACAATCGTATCTCAGTTTTCAAAATACATGTTTATGAACTAGATAACATCATGATGGATTACCGCGATCACAAAACAAATGTAAATGAATCCAAACTTGACAAAAGGAAATGAAATGACTAGACAAACGCATGTATGACATAAGTAATTAAAACATTATCATTTGTACCACCTCTTTGTCATAATTAAGTACAATTCTACTAATTGATTGTGCTAAACTGATGCGATATCGATAAGAGATTTGAACACACGTATCGAATGGTTATAGTTCAGTTTGCTTAGATTAGTACTAACGACTTCATCGACTTTACCAGATAGATATCCCTTTATTTTACAGAACAAATTTCCGAACTTATATTAGTTGAAATTTCTCTATCAAATTTCGGTTGTTGTCTTTTCAACTTGATGTTTATTAACAATTTTTTATTTTTTATTAATGCGTAAACTTTAAATGCATTAAGAAATAGGTCTTCATATCGCTAAACACTAGTACTCGTTGACCCAGACCGTACAGGGAAACATTCATGATGTACTACAACATGGAAAATAGACCAATTTATCTTATATAATATATAACTATAAGTCTGGTTTATATAATGTATAACTATAGGTCTGGTTTATATAATATATAACTATATAGGTCTGGTTTATATAATATATAACTATAGGTCTGGTTTATATAATATATAACTATAAGTCTGGTTTATATAATATATAACTATAGGTCTGGTTTATATAATATATAACTATAGGTCTGGTTTATATAATATATAACTATAAGTCTGGTTTATATAATATATGACTATAGGTCTGGTTTATATAATATACAACTATAGGTCTGGTTTATATAGTATGTAACTATAAGTCTGGTTTATATAGTATGTAACTATAAGTCTGGTTTATATAGTATGTAACTATAAGTCTGGTTTATATAATATATAACTATAAGTCTGGTTTATATAATATACAACTATAAGTCTGGTTTATATAATATACAACTATAAGTCTGGTTTATATAATATACAACTATAGGTCTGGTTTATATAGTATGTAACTATAAGTCTGGTTTATATAATATATAACTATAAGTCTGGTTTATATAATATACAACTATAAGTCTGGTTTATATAATATACAACTATAAGTCTGGTTTATATAATATACAACTATAGGTCTGGTTTATATAATATACAACTATAAGTCTGGTTTATATAATATACAACTATAAGTCTGGTTTATATAATATACAACTATATGTCTGGTTTATATAATATACAACTATAAGTCTGGTTTATATAATATACAACTATATGTCTGGTTTATATAATATACAACTATATGTCTGGTTTATATAATATACAACTATATGTCTGGTTTATATAATATACAACTATATGTCTGGTTTATATAATATACAACTATAAGTCTGGTTTATATAATATACAACTATATGTCTGGTTTATATAATATACAACTATAGGTCTGGTTTATATAATATACAACTATATGTCTGGTTTATATAATATACAACTATAAGTCTGGTTTATATAATATACAACTATAGGTCTGGTTTATATAATATACAACTATATGTCTGGTTTATATAATATACAACTATAAGTCTGGTTTATATAATATACAACTATAGGTCTGGTTTATATAATATACAACTATAAGTCTGGTTTACATAATATATAATTAATAGTCTGGTATTATATAATACAATGTATATAGCTATAAGTCTGGTTTTATAACATATAGCTATAAGTCTGGTTTATGTAACGTATAGCTATACGCCTGGTTTATGTAACGTATAGCTATACGCCTGGTTTATGTAACGGATAACTATAAGTGTGGATTATGTAACGTGTAACTATAAGTCTGGTTTATATAATATTATAGATATAGGACGGGTTTTTGTAACGTATAACTATTAGTCTGGTTTATGTAACATATAACTATAAGATATAAATAATTATAATGTATAACTTTAAGTTCTCATTGTTGCTATTTTGGATTCGACCTTTCGAAAATGTAAATATTAAGTTGTTTGCAAATGTCAACCATTGATCTACTCATTGGCATTCTAACGTTATTTTGATGTTCGTTATTTATGTTTCAGAGTTATTTTCTTGTTGGAGAGGGTATCCTGGATGGTTTAGAGCTGGCTTCGTTTGCCTGTAAGGAACAATTTCAATGGGATTTGTGGAATTGTCCTGTTACTGCTAATTCTATTGTCTCAAAAGCTACACATAGTCGAGGTAGGTAATTCTGAAGACTGAGTCCTTCTTCTATAAATTTCCTATAAGCGTGATTCTAAATATCAGCTAGGGAACATGTCTTACGACATCTTAAGTTTTTGTCGTAAGTGTTTTACTCAGTAAGAAAAGACACGTCGTAGCTTCGACATGTTGATAAATCAGCCCCTGCTGATTAGTTTGGAAAACGACATTTTTTATATACATGTATAGAATATTAATAAACGCATTCAATGTCTTAGATAATTATCAAGATAAAACGGGAATTCTTGATGTTGTAACGGATTAGTCATCACAGCGACATGCAGTTTCTTTATAATCATGCTCATTATTGATAACAGCATCACTCATACATATTCACTGAGTAAACATTAAATCACCAATCACCATTATCTCCACTACATCATCACCGTCATCTAAACTTTTGAAATTTATTAGTATCATATTTTCAGTTACCAAGGAGATATCATTTCTGCAAGCCATAACAGCAGCTGGTGTGATGTACGCAGCAACCAAGACATGTACACGACAGGACAATGCTTTATGTAGTTGTGGTAATGAGAAGGATAGTGACCATTATGCTACAAGTAAGTTCTGTCATATCTTCTATAGGGTATTATAAGTACCGTGAAATAACTAAAATCTCAACTTGTTTGTTCCTTTATCTTTGAATAATTAGTTCGTATAACACAGAGACATTGAAATATGTTTAAGTCAACAAGTATCACACAATGTAAAAAACAACATTGTAGACCAGTGGCCTATTTTCATTGGTTTGTTTTTCCTGATTGCTGATATAATGTGACGTTCCAATTGACGGTATCGAAATTATGCGCGATAAGTCTGTAAAGATATGACGTCAAATATGGTTGCGATCGGCCTTCGATATCATCATAGTAGAGTGATCTTACTAAATACAATGAAACTATTCGTTTTGCACAAATAGGAATAAAAACTAGTCATCTTTAAATAGACATAGACTCGCATGCAAGTTGTACTATATATATTTTTACAATCTATTTCTAGAACGTCGTTTTTTCATTTCAGATACTTTAAACTGGGAATGGGGTGGCTGTAGTCACAATGTGAAATTTGGAGAGAAAGTCTCAAAGTCATTCCTAGGAACCAAAGCAGCTTCAGCGAACATTGATCAAGTATTGAAAAGTCACAATGAACGGGCTGGACATAGAGTACGTACATGGACTTAACTGTCTGAATATCTTTGTTCTTTATATCGGTGGTAATCGGTTATCTAGTTGTAAGGCGCTGGACTACTAAACGAAAGATCACGGGTTCCAATCTCGGTTCAGCAATTCTATAATTCAGGGATGCTTTTTCTGTGTCCCCATCCCAACAACCAAGCCAAGTACTGTGTTAAGTAAATCACTGGTAACGGATGAAGCGTGTAACGGTGCTTTACACCGCTCAAGATAAAGAACCAGGAAAAGCTATTCGAAATAAGAGTAGGGATATAAATACCCGGTTCTCCAGTATCTTCTCTCTCACCCTCGCTCGCTCGCTCGCTCGCTCGCTCTCTCTCTCTCTCTCTCTGGGGAAACCCTGAAATGACCATAGCTGTCGAATAGGTCGTTTACAGATAAATAAAATGTCTTTATATCGGACCTTGACAGTGTCTGGATGAATCGGAATACACGTGTAATAATTCAAACGATAAGATACAGTTAAAAAGTGCTTACTATACTAAAATAATATTTGAGAAAAACTTCTGTTTCGATTCCGTGCACTAACAACGTGTATGAGAATGCTATAATTATTTTACATAATAGTATGTATTCACATATACCCGAAATCAGTAGGAAAATTTTATTGATGGCTGTTTTTGTCTTTTTCAGGCTGTTAAAAATACTCTGAAAACATTATGTAAGTGTCATGGCGTCACAGGTGCTTGTACAATGAAAACCTGCTGGAAAAGGCTATCGGAATTCCATGTCAGTGCGGAGCTTTTGCGGAAAAAATACAAGCGTTCGAAAGACATTCGTAACATGCAAGGATTCATGCAAAACAGCAATAAAGTGCGACATCCAAGAGTCACTCGAATATCAAAACATGATTTGGTGTATTCTGATGATTCACCTAACTATTGTAAAACTGACAATTCCATTGGATATCTTGGAACGCGCGGGAGAGAATGTTTGAAATTGGAAAAGGGTGCTGACAAAAAGAATATGAAAAAATTCTTGCGAAATAGTTGTAACAGACTGTGCAAAGACTGTGGACACAAAATTGGTAAATACATGTACGAAGAGACATACAAATGTGACTGTGAATTCGTGTGGTGTTGTCAAGTTCAATGTAACTTGTGTAGTAGAAAAGTTACCAAGTATTATTGTAAATAAGTATACATTGTTTATTGAAATTAAGGTTGTAAATACATTTGGACATATGATGGAAGCTGACACTGATTCTATGAGTGCTTTAGTTTGTTATACTTAACAAGTTAAATGAAAACAAGAATAAAATGGCTCGCTTTTGTTTTGATCACATGGCCTGATCGCATGTTCCGAGCATTTGTTCGGGTCACATGTTCTCATTATATGTACTGATCAAATGTTATGGTCACATTTTGTGATCACATTTTCTATGTATTTTTCCTATTTTTGTTTTGTTTATTATTTCAAACGTTCTCATGTACATATGTATACAGGTTTAGATTATGCATGATACAAGACAAAATACGTTTGGTCTGTTGTGATATTCCTTCATCAAAGATAAAGGACATATAGATCTAATAGACATTGTACAAATCATAGTTGACGATTAAATGATTTTTTAATCAATGTATATACGTACGAACGTATAAAACAGTAAAGCATGGAAAAGCAATGTGTATATTTGTATGCTTTTGTAAAACACAGTAACATTGGATTGTTTTTATTCAACGTTCAATTCAACATTAATATTATTTTTATTTGGTATTTATTCTACTTCCGTGTTGGAATGTTTCTCCTTATGCACTGTGGTTTAACGTCGCATCAACAGTCAGGGACATTTTATAAACTTTCCAGCTATTGGAGGAAGAACCTAGGTATACGCCTAGGTAGAACAAACAACTTTCCTTAAGCAAGCTGAACAACTTCCTCACATCTGATATCTCTGGTGCTCGGTAAGATTCCACTGAACTGACAGGGGTGAGGGACTTGTGATTGCTGGTCGGAGATCTTAACTTCTCGACCACGAAGGCTTACAGTGTGTTTATCTCAATAAATTATTATAACTTTCACACAGTATGCTATGGGTTTAATGTTATAAAATCTAAGTTTCAAACGGTCTCAAAGCTAAAAGTTTATATTTTGTCTGATATCACGGACTAAATCATAACTATACTATGGCGATATTAACCATTTGTACACTTTTTACTCAGCATAATATATCTGAATGGAGTCAATATCATACAAAAACATTCCACATACATAACCTTTTCAACCAAAATACTTTGAGAATGATATGTTTGAAGTTGGCGGCCTAGAGGGCTGAAGTTGGAGACCCAGCGGCCTAGCGGCCTGGCGGAATGATATTGAAAATTGAGCTTAGTTTAAACTAATTTATTTTACATTGATTGTAGAGCAAGTTCTTACATTTTATATTATCTACTCTCGATGACTGCTTCCAGGATTGTGAAGGAATTGTGGAGGTTCCGGTCAGATTCCGCTACTGACGGACAATAATTGAACTTGGAGACTGTTCTCAAGTTATACAGCCATGAGTCGGTTCTTATTTTTATTGCTAAGGCCATTCTTAAAAAGTATTCGCATGTTTGGGGTAACCCTACCCAGAGAATATTCAATGGGTAGATGGGTAGGTAGGTAGGAAATACCTTTTCAATTTTATTTTTTACATCGAACACAAAATAGCTTATTAAATGTTACCCGAAAGGCCACCAAAACGTTTGGTAGGGCCGTTTTTTTAAAGTTTGGCCTTAATAAGTAAAACGTTGCCATGATGTACAGAAGTTATTTGTACACAATCCAATACAAACCGGTATAAAACCGTTCTATACATTTACTATCATTTGTTGACAAATTTCTCAGATATAACATTAAGTTATATATGTACAGTATTCATGTATTGAACACCCTTTGAAGACAAAATATTTCAATAGAAATGGACAGAACAGATATTTATTGTTCTTATCTTGTTATAAAATGATACCCAGCAATGTTATCAACCAGTTCTAGTATATAACTAACTAATCCAGGGAATCTAGAATTAAATCATTTTGAGTATATTACATACATCAAAGAATGTTGACCGCGAGATAAAATAGATTTAGTATATGTACGTGGAGACATTACCGTATAAGCACACTGTGTCTCAAAGGTTTATCATTTAAACTATCACCCACCAAACGGTTCCGCCGCTGTGGTTTAGTTCATATAATTGGAATTTATAGTTTTTTTTATGTGAAGACTTTTAATAGAATGGCTCAAAGAAACAATAGACTTGTGTATTTTCTGGGATTCTTAGTAATAGTTTTACCTGTCTTAGCTGGGATACTGGTGTGGCAGTTGGTTCCTGGATGTAAAGACGGAAAGTCAAACAGCAATGTTTGCCAGTCCAAATCGATCGGTGACCATTCGAGCACAGTTCAGCCCCTGCGAACTACGGAAATGCCTCAACAACAGACAACTATTAAACAGTTTGAAGATGGACCTTGGAAAACCCTGCGTCTACCGGATTCTATAGAACCGATGCATTACGACATCTCTTTATTTCCAGATTTTTACGACGACCAGGAAACGTTTTATGGCAACATAACGACAGAGCTGAAGGTCACTAAAGCGACAAAGGTCATCATGGTTCATATAAAATACCTAAATATATCGAGTACCAGTCTGTTCAGTTCTTCTGACAATGCAAAAGAAATTCCAATAAAACGTACATTTTCATATGAACCAAACGAGTTTTGGGTCGTGGAAACCAATGACATTTTAACCGCGAATTCAACAGTGTTTTTAAGTATGACATTCAGTGGCAGCTTAACAAGATCCATCGTTGGCTTCTACAAGAGTTCGTACGTTAATGCACTGACAAACAAATCAAGGTAAAATCATGTTGATAAACATGGAAGAAGTAGTCTGCGACACACACGTTATGTATTCTTTAGTACTTCGAGAAAAAATATTTCATTCATTTGTCTGCACAAATAAAACCTTAGCACGAGTAATATTTACATCCATATTTTATTTAATGAGCTATTTATTCAAAGTACAAATATTGCGATCAGCTCTCGAAGCCTGTCTGGATGCAGAACCACCTGGTAGGTAACGCGACAATTGTCAAATATTTATTTTCGATACAATTTAGTAAAAAGTTAAAATGTCTATATTATGTTATACAGGATTCATATGTAATGAAACAAAAGATGCCATAGTTTTAGTAACCTCGGAAGGAACTCGAAATAAACATGATCCCATATATGTTTTTACATTTAATTTTACATCCATTATATGTCAACAATGCTAGATCGTTATACTAATACTGATATGTCTACTTATTTGTATACAGTTCTATAGCAACGACAAAGTTTGAGCCTGTCAACGCACGGAGAGCGTTCCCATGTTTTGACGAGCCCAGTATTAAATCCGAGTATACCGTACAGCTGATACATAAACCAGACTTCATAGCATTGTCAAATATGGATGTTC
This sequence comes from Lutraria lutraria, assembly GCA_964023205.1. Lineage (NCBI taxonomy): Eukaryota > Metazoa > Mollusca > Bivalvia > Venerida > Mactridae > Lutraria > Lutraria lutraria. The sequence goes on along the minus strand of OZ026836.1, from coordinate 9,445,309 downwards.
AGGTATATCATAACTTCACAGGTTCTTGTTTTGTTTAAATGAGGAGCTGGGTTGTGTCAGTATATTCTCTGGCAGATCTGAACAAGTTCTTTCTATCACTCGGTGTAATATTTTCAAGAATTAATTATATGTTCGACGTATAAATAACCAAATAGGACACATAAATATATCCAATAGATAGATTCCTATTATCCTATCAAAGGGGATGATAGTTGGCTATACCGTGTGTTTATCTGTTTTATTAGCAAAGGAATTGCTTAGGTAGAAGATTTGATGTGTTACTATGTTAGAAAATGTTGAACGCACTTAAGCTGTTCGTGGAATTTATAAATACAGTACAACCTCTTCAGAGCGGCTCTCTCTAGAGCAACAGCCTCCATTCAACAACAGCACGACTTTTTCCCACTGCGAAATTTAACTATTAATTTAACCCCTCTAGAACAACAACCTCTCAACAACAACATACTCTTGCTACTCCCAAAGGGTGTTGCCTTGGAGAGGTTGCACTGTCTTTACATTCATGATTGATCATGATAAACAAATCTTATCTAATGTCAATACCAATGATTGATATGACAGAGCATTTTGGTGCGTTTAGTATGTGATGATAAATAAGAACATTTCCACTTAAGTAACATATTCAAATGGATATGTCCATCTAAACTGTCTGTTCAAACAGTATGCCTCACAACTAAAGACTTTAATCTTAGACGACACGTATACAATACATATTATTTACGACTATCAGACATACTTAGGTCTCATTATTTACATACGTAGTTTATCTGAACAATAAACAACTGATATATCCAAGCACTGCACGTAGATACAGCAAGCACATATACTAATCAACTTTAATAATCGGTCACATGGTCTTTCTGAACATTTGTCAGAATTAAGGATTATCGCTGTCTTTTTTTATTTCACATTTCGTACAGAATAAATATTTGACTAACCTAGATATTTGAATAATGTCATGTATTTTAAAAATACTCAAAAGTCTAGGTAACCAATTATAAAAGTTAAGCAGTGTATACTCAAATGTAAACAAGTACAAAAAAAACGAACTTTTACCCAGTTTGCTATTTATTGTAAAATAAAAGATATAAGGGCATCTCTTGTATTTAACACATTTTTAGTGTAAATTAACGACATTGTCAATGAAAAACAACATAATATGACGTCATTAAGATTCTTCATCTTCCGTCTATTGAGGTCATCTTTCAGAAAAAAATATTCTATTAAAATACAAAGGTTAAAAGTTAAACGAAGATAGTAATTGAGACGATGACATATCTAATATCTATACATTTAACGTCTTGTACAATGAATGTTTACCGTAGGAAAATATTTCTCGAGTCAGGCGTCTTTGGAACCAACGTCAGAGTAATACACAAAAGAAAAATCATGCTTCGTTGCATGTTAATACATTTAACTTTGAATTGTTTACGGATATTTGAATCGTATTTTGGGTAGATCTATGTCTCTAAAACAGGAATCCGCATAAATGGCTAGCAAGAGGGATCCATATTATATCTTGTGTGACCAATTGGAAGCAATGATTGTGTGTTTTGCATTATATTTCAGAGCACGGAAGTCTGGGAAGAAAACAATGCTCTTTATGTCACTAAATTTAACCGATCCAAAAAGATGAGTACATATCTTGCATGCTTCATTGTCTGTGACTTTAAAAATATCAGCAGTGTCTCAAAGAACGGAATTAAGGTAATTTACATATCTCAGTCGTTTTTGTACTTAAATATGTCATAAGACATTAAAACGTGGTATGTTGATGTTGCCTAGGAGACTGATCTGTTGTTGAGCTGGTTGTCGGCTTACGTATTAAACAGCCTTAATGCACGCAGGTATTTTATTTTCAAACACAATTTTGTGAAGTAAACTTTTAAGTAAGGTAATTATTTAATCAAAAGTTAGAACACTATACACGTTAAAGTTATAGTGAAGGTAAACAACTCATACCTGTTCATAGAAATATAAGTAACACATCATTGTGGCGGTTGTCGATCTTCTTGAAAGCGGCATAAATTTATACTATTCACGTATTTAACAATATTCTCATACTTCTAATGTGATTTCATTTAGCAACATTGCATTATTTCTGCCTCAAACTGCTTGTTCACCAGGAACCCTATTTTTTCCTAAGCTGTCATTTCATGACAGTGAAGTACATTGTAGTCCAGTTATTGTGTGTGGTATGTTGTTATTGCTTGCCTTGATGCATGATTTGTTCTTATTAAGGTTAGTATGTATGCGCCATCAGACCGAGTGAATCAGACACAGTATGCTTTGGACGTCGCCATGACAGCTGTTGATCTATATACAGATATGTTTAACGTATCGTACCCACTACCAAAACTTGGTAAGTATTATTTAGCAATTAGTACATTCTTGGAATTCGAAACACATGCATTTTACATGTATACTCCCATTTCACATACACTACGTGTCGTAAACGACCCTTTATATATGTCGCCTAAAAACATAGTTTAAAAGACAAACACAATGATTATTTAGATTATGCTTCTTAAGTACTATTTGATTAAGCGTTGAAATGATCGAATTGGCATTATTCATTATCATTTCACATAATTATGTTTTTAAATACAAATGTATCTCATTGCATGTTCATTAAGTATATCATATTCGTAATAACCATGTGTTCATTCATACTGTTTTTTTTTTCATTTCAGACCTTATATCAATACCGGATTTTGTTTCCGGTGCTATGGAAAACTGGGGACTTATAACATTTCGGGAGACGAATATTCTGTATGACCCATCGTTGTCGTCATCTTATAACAAACAAAGAGTAGCTACCGTTGTAGCTCACGAAGTCTCCCATCAGGTTAGGAGATACAAACATTCTTATCTGATTAGATCAACTGTAAACATTTTCTTCAACCTAGTAAATAACTTATCCAGCGTCCAATCTAATTCCAATTCCACCTTTGTTCTGTAAGGATTCACGATGTTCGATTCCCGGTCGAGCAGGTCATATCCTTCCATGAAAATTTAACAACAATGTCGATATTCATCCACATGAGGATATGTTGTCGGTTCCTTGTCGAATGGTTAAATATATCGTTCAGGTATACCTTGTTAGGTGAATCTGCCGCCGTTCTGAAAAAATTGCTGAATAACTGCGTTAAATCCGATTAAATAAACAAATAAACAGAACACATGACGATTGGCTCTACTAACATATCATGTATGATAAGACGTGGGTCGGATAGAGAGATTGGCTCAGTATTGATGTGTCTAAGTACAAATATAGTTATATCAAATTCGTTGCAAAAATAGTTTTCAAGTTAGGTATAAAAAGCGAATGAAACATTGGTAATAGACATCAGGGATACAATAATTGTAACATTTTTAAATTATACTTTTGTTGTTTTAATTCAAAATAATTCTTAACAATTTACAGTGGTTTGGAAATCTAGTAACAATGGCATGGTGGGAAGATTTGTGGTTAAATGAAGGATTTGCGTCGTTCATGGAATACATTGGTGCAGCTGAACATGAACCTAATTGGGAACTGGTGAGAATTTAACTTTCACCTTAATTGCTTTCATGACACTGTCCTCAATACATGGACTGTTGAATCAGTTTTAAATTTCTATGAATGACAAAATTGGAAAAAATAGTGTGATTGATGCAAAGATACATACATGCATAGACCAAATGTACATTTACTTGCAGATTGAATTCAGACATTTGCACAACTGCATCAGGATGAAATAATCTATAGATGTATTCTGATTACATAATTATGTTCTCTCTTAAACTTTTAATGTTTTTTGTTCTGTTACAGTTAGAGTACTTTCTTATTGGAGATTTACAACCAGTCATGGTAACAGATGCAGGGATCTCCTCTCATCCTATAGTCGTCCATGTCACAGATCCATCACAAATCAACGCAGTGTTTGATAGTATATCATACAGCAAGGTAAAATACATTACATGTCCTTCATTCCAAGAATTACACAAAAAGGTATTCGTCCAATCCACTAAAATAACGATTTAAACCAGCACTACTGTAGTCAAAGTACTGAACGTAATCATGGAAACTGAACTTACATAACATGAAACGGGAACTAGTTTAACAATTACATGGTGGATGTACAAAAATGTAGTACTTATGCCGCATAAAAATCCATGCGCACCGAGCGAGAGACGGCTATGGAAAGCTGAACTATCGTTCAGTTTTCAAATACGTGTATACATTACATACCACACAGGCAAAAATAATGTAAACATAATTATATAATTATAGACTTGTATGTCGCACCAAACCAGTAAGGAATACGTTAACGGTACGTCCACCAGGATAGAGTTAGCTCATCACACTCCTATACATTGTAAACAATGGTCAGTTATTAAATCAATGTAGCCAATCACATAAACCGCTCTGAATTTAAACTGTATGTTCAATTGGTCACGTAAGGTAATGATTAAAAAAACTAACGGTTAATTGTACGTAACATTATAGGTCAAAGACCAAACCGTATAGACACGGGTTTACTTAAATTCTTGACCTCGTGTACATTGGTAAATTCTGACAGTATTTCAAAGACAGTGGGCAGATATCATTTTTTAGAACTTTATTTCAATTCAGGGCTGTTCCATTATTCGTATGTTACAAAACTGGATGGGTAAAGATGCTTTCTTCAGTGGTATCTCCAGTTATTTGAAAGATTATAGCTACCAGAATGCTATCACTGATAATCTATGGACACATCTTGGTAATGTATGTATCTTCTATTCTCATAAGACTGTATAGTATTTACGTTTATTTTATTCAATGCATACGAGTATGTTAGAGTTATAATAATTTAGTTAAATATGTATGGTTATACACGTACTCAATCATGATTTCTTTCTAGCGATATAAAAGGTGAAACTTATCAAGATACGCCTTGAAGCAACATCTTTTTTGCTGAACACAACAAAAATGCCATAAGAAACTGTCTTAAATTATACTTTCTATAATTTGCTTGCGTTTCTACTGTTGTAAGTGTGGCGTTTCTTAGGGAGTTTTTGTCGAGTACGCACACAGACAAGGGTGTTCGAATTCACTATGTTCATGAAATAATGACACACTGTCATTATCTTTAACCTTCACAGGTGGAGAATGGTATTAGCGTGAAGTCTGTGATGGACACGTGGACGAAACAGATGGGGCTACCATATATCAATGTTACAATAAAAGGTTCCAATGTGACACTCACACAGGATAGATTTCTGGCCGATTCCTCCATTCAATACAACAAAAGTGACTCTGAATTTGGGTATACATGTATATAAATATCTAATCTTGTCGTGATCAATGACTTTCTGACAATGGACAGATTTTTTTACAGCATACACATATATATACGTAAATAACAAGTGGAATTATTATACAGTGGAAGCATTAATTTTCGTTGGGGATTTAATTTCATGGATTCCATGGGTCTGCTCATCCACGAAATCAAATCCCCACGAATTTAAATGCAGATATAAAAGTCATTTTTAATCAAAAGCCACGAATTTATGTCCCCACGAAATAGCCATTTTGGTAAAAAAACACGGAAATTGAGCCCACCGAAAATAAATGAAAACACAGTAACCCATTTTTCTGTGAATCATATTCAGCATTAATAATGGTTTTGTTAAATTAAGTTGAATCCAAGAAGAAGAAATATAACAAAAAATGTTCTTAAAATGTTTAGGTTATGTTAATTTGTTTCAGTTACACCTGGTACATTAAAGTCGACTATACAACAAACATGGGTGGACAGGACGAGCAATGGATGAAGAAAGAACATTCAGGTATTCTACATCAGTACCAACAAGAACAACACTGATCTAAATGGCAACAAGACACCTTTATTGTATCAAAAATGCTGCCTAAAATTGCTTTAAATATTGAAATAGAAAATCTATCACTCTGATAGTAAAATTGTATGGCTCCTATCGTTATTTCAGTAACAGACTCTTTTTTTGGGGTCCATAATTATAACTTCGGTTGGCAAATTTGCAGTCTTAGATCTGATATATATATAAATTTATTCCAGTGTCCTTCGGATTGGAGTCTGATATGGATAACGATGAAAATGCTTGGATTAAATTCAACTTGAATGAAACTGGATTTTATCGCGTGAATTACCCAGAATTCATGTGGAAAAGATTGTCGGAGGCTCTGAAGAGTGATAAAACGGTCAGTGTTTATGTCGGCTTCAGCATATCTGTTTAAAATGGGATTATAAAATTTACATAATAGAATCAACAAGCGTGACGGGTCTCATGCAAACAAACAAACAATACATACATGTACATGTATTTGTTATTCTCCCATTTTTATTTTATTGCCATTCCTACTCAATAATGAGAGATGTACAATTATTTGACTATACTTTATATCAGCGTACACAAATCCTCCTGGTCTTTTTGGTGATATCCGAGAATTGACCGGCTAAACACATACTGTGTCTGACCCTTTCTCGAACATTTTTCTGTTTATTTCAGTCACTAACAATCGCAGACAGATCCAATCTTATCGATGACGTTTTCAATATTGCACGAGCTGGTCTCGTGAGTTACCAGGTGGCGCTAGACATGACACTCTATCTTGATACAGAAGAAGATTACCTCCCATGGAAGAGTACACAAAGGGTTCTGTCATATATATCTTCTATGCTAGAATTTACTGGTGACCACAGTCTTCTGCAGGTTGGTACTTTAAAAAGACAAAAGATAAATGCAAAAAAAATGCAATAAATAAATAAAAGTGCTAAATGTAATTATGTAAACTGAACTTACACAGATTTGCACTGCAACATGGAACGGGAACTTAAGTTTAACAACTGCATGGTGGATGTAGAAAAACATTCGAGTGACGGTTATTGCTCAGTTCCCAAAAATATATAATTTGACTACATTACAATTATCCAAAAGGAATATGAACACCTTTTCATTAACTCTAGTTTGTAACGAACGTTCCTTCATCTACTGCCCGTTACTGTTTCAGGAATATAAACTGTCCAAAATATCGACGATATACAATAAGCTCGGTTGGAAGTCTTCCGGTAGCCATGTAGACAGGTAAGTTTTAAAAGCAAGAAGTTTATTTAGACTTAAAAAGGACTAGATTGAATGAAAAATCAAATTCACGCATTTCCTACCATCGATATGCATTATTCTGATTTTTGACAAACAGACAATGAAAAATTATCTTCAACAACTTTAGGAAACAAGAAATGGACCAGTATTATAAGATTACTGTCATGATCAGGTTTGTTGGTGTGATTGGTTCATTCTGAAGATATCGAATGATTGATCAGGTTTAGTATGTCTACAGTTATTCTCAAGTTTGTCTCCGAACTGCTGAGCGAGTCATACTAGATTATCCAGTGTTACCTTGCCTTCTTCTTCAATGATTTGATTGGCATTTATGTTAGCAAATTGTTTGTTTGCAAACTCTATAAAATACGTCTTTGCCGCTAATATTCAAGAACGCTTGAAATGAAGTTCTAATTAAACGATACGTTCTATATAAATCGAACATGATCTACTTGGATGAACTTGTTTATTAGTTCATCATTTGTTTATTGGTTCATCACTTGTTTATTGGTTCAACATTTGGTTCATGACTTGTTTATTGGTTCATCATTTGTTTATAGGTTCATCATTTGGTTAATCATTTGTTTATTGGTTCATCACTTGTTTATTGGTTCATCATTTGTTTATTGGTTCATCACCTGTTTATTAGTTCATCATTTGTTTATTGGTTCATCACCTGTTTATTGGTTCATTACATGTTTATTGGTTCATCACTTGTTTATTGGTTCATCATTGGTTCATCACTTGTTTATTGGTTCATCATTTGTTTATTGGTTCATCATTTTGTTTATTGATTCATCACCTGTTTATTGGTTCATCATTTGTTTATTGACTTGGCTCATCATTTGTTTATTGGTTCATCATTTGTTTATTTGTTCATCACTTGTTTATTGGTCCATCATTTTGTTTATTGGTTCATCACTTGTTTATTGGTTCATCATTGGTTCATCGCCTGTTTATTGGTTCATCATTTGTTTATTGGTTCATCATTTTGTTTATTGATTCATCACCTGTTTATTGGTTCATCACCTGTTTATTGGTTAATCATTTGTTTATTGGCTTGGCTCATCATTTGTTTATTGGTTCATCACCTGTTTATTGGTTCATCGCCTGTTTATTGGTTAATCACTTGTTTATTGTCTTGGCCCATCACTTGTTTATTGGTTCATCATTTGTTTATCGGTTCATCACTTGTTCATTTGTTTTTCAGACTTTTACGATCGCTTGTGATATCCTTGGCTTGTGGTAATGGCCATGAAGAATGTCTCAAACAAGCCAATGCTATGTTCAAAGACTGGTTGTATAATGGAACAGAGTAAGTTGCCGTCTGATTTACGGATTATGTTCAAGGTGCAACATATGAATATTAGGAGATGAACTGTCCTCATCATTTGTAAACGTTTTTTTTTTATTATTATTGTACTTTTCATAGTGTGATTGATAAATATAATTTAGATTGTTATGTTTCACAATTATTTCACAATACATACGGGAATATATTTACTCGCATGTATCTTTTGATAGAACAAATAATTTTTGTGATGAGATAAAGTTTTACACACTAATTCTATCCATGGTATTTACTAATTCAAATGAATTTAACATCGTGTTTAAGATTCAGTTTTTTAGGAGCTAAGCTCCTATAGCTATACATTAATTTTTTACTCACAGTTACGTGACGTCTGTTACATCCGCGTTAAAAAAAATAGTACCACTTGTATAAGTATACAGTACATGTTTTGATTGTATCATATTATGCACGAATGTACTTGTCATATGTCTTCGGGAAACTGTTGTTACCGACGAGAATATTTGTTTTATGGTAACATTGACCCATATATAGAGAAACACAGATCTTATGGCGGAAGTTTATCAAAGACTAAATAGCTTTCCGCTCAAAATCACAAAAAGGACACGGTATATTATATAAAGTCAGAAAAACAAAACTTACTCACCGAAAGACATTTTCGTGAATGAAATCTTCTTTAGGCGATTTGGAACCACATAATTTTCACCAGCGAAAGACAAAACGCTCTCTGCACCTTCTGTTAGATAGTGTCGTTTATTCAAATATACACGATACAGTAAAACCTGTGAACTAAGACCATCTTTGGGAAAGACAAAATATGACAAAATATTACCTTTAACATTTACAGGGTGGCCTTTATTCGGAGGTGACTGCTAACACGGGGTTGACTGTTGGTGTATTCAAATTAGTTTGTGCATAGAAAATCAATTTAGTGCTCAGAGTAAACAAATGAACATCTTGTTTATGTTTGTACAGAATAGATCCAGATTTACGATCATCGGTGTATACGTATGGTATGAGATCAGTTGACTCGTCACGTGAGTGGATGATGGTTTGGAATAAATACCTGTCTGAACCCGTACCACAAGAAAAATCCAAACTCAGATCTGCATTGGCTAAAACACGATCCACGTCACTACTGATGAGGTAGAGCTTAGATTTTCTCCAGCGGCATTTATGCCCGATTGTTTTGTGTTTTTAAATACTGTAAAGTTATCGCTTTGAGCTATGTATAATTTTATGTTTGTTGTCATGATTGTATGCTAACAACCACGAGTTACAGTTTTCGCAAATCTTCATATTAGTCTTCAGAATGTTGCTGTGTTCGATGTTGTAAATTATTGAAAACAAGAGAAGTTGTGTTAAATAACAGATTGCATGAGCATGTTTACGTTTATATGCTTCAACGTATATTTCCTTATTTTTTCAGATATATAGAATTTGCGAAGAACAAAGATTACGTTCGAGATCAGGATTATTTTACAGTGTTGGGATATATAGCAGATAATCCTGTAGGACGTAGTTTAGTTTGGAACTGGGTGCGAGACAACTGGCAATATCTTGTTGATAGGTAATTATGTCCCTTGTTGTACATACGTGACAGCATTATATTATTCTTTTTATATAGAACACTGTAAGACATTCGTAACAAGAGAGAACATACTTAATATGTAAACAGTATACCATCGATTCAATATTGTTTGTATTATATCCGGTAAAGTTATGTTGTTTTAAGGTTTTTTAAATAAATGTTTACAAATGGAAATAAATAATCACATACATGTATATGTCTTATACAGGTTTACACTGTATTCTCGATATTTTGGACGTCTTATACCCGGCGTGGTATCTGACTTTAATACTGTCACACAGCTGGATGAGGTAAGTACAACGACCTCATGATCCCTTCATTCAATTACAAGTCAGCAGTGTGCTGATGCTGAAACCACAGTTTGTTTATATGAATTTTAACATGTCTTTAAAAAAAAGCCTGAACTAAAGCCCACAATGTGAATAATGGACCAATCTTATGTAATGACAGGAATGCTATATATATGTAATATAGCATCCCTGATAATAGTAATCGGCCAAACTAACTACTGAATAAAAGCTTACTATGATGTACGTAGTTCTCTCCCTTGGTGGATTATGATTCACATGTTTGACAATTTCTATAATTGGATACGAACATTCATGTACAGACGCAGTTTGTGTGTATCACGGGATTAATTATATATTTTTTCTTTAGGTAAAATCATTTTTCCGGAAGTATCCGGATGCCGGAGCAGGCGAGAATGGACGTCAGTCAGCATTGGAGAGTATCAAACGAAACATTAACTGGATGAAGATGAATAAAGATGATGTTGTCACGTGGCTTCAAGCACAAATATCTAATTCTTAAACACGTGTATAATTATATAACGCCACGTGATTTAAACTATCAAAATGTCGTATAAGCTTATAGCTCAAAAAAACATTTCCGAGAATCTATTACGTGCATGTACAATCGTTTATAATAATTTTTTAATACTGAACGATAGTAGATTTTATGTGGACATTATTACTATGTGTTTGTTTATATACGCCATGCAATTGTTACACTAGTTCCTGTTATGATGCTGTGCATGTCCCGTATAAGTACAGTTTCCATGACTACTTTCAATACTTTTAATACAATTATTATTTGTGGTATGGACTGAATTAAAAAAAAGTTAGGATTGTTATTTTTCGTGTCTGGTTCGTTTGGTTATACACGTCAATTACACGTATATGATATAATTTATGTGAGTGAAAACGTAAAGTGGTATTAATAAATGTATTGTAATCGGGAGTATTTAGACTGACAGATGTTATTATACTCGTATATACACATAATATTGAGATACCAATTACATTGTACATACTTCATAAAGATATGCGCATATAGTTATAGTACAACCTCTCCAGAGCGGCCCTCTCTCTTTAGCAACAACCCCCTTCCAACAACAGCATGATTTTTCCACTGCACGATCTAACTATGAATTTAATATATCTTAAACAACAACTTCTAAACAACAACATAATTTTGCTTCTCACAAAGGGTGTTGCTTTGGAGAGGTTCTACTGTATATATATACAAAGCGGATTTCTTTTTGCACATTTTTATTGGCTTACAAGTTTTCTTTGTCTTAGAAGCTTATACTGTTAGGTACATGTATATAATCAGTCTGGACAGTATTTTCATTAGCGGACATCATTATTATTTTAATCATCATTTTATAATTTTTTTATTGAGAAAATTGTTTAATAAAAGAGCAAAAGAGTTCTATTGCCTGAGTAAAACAGGTGTATGTTGCATGTTATCATCTTTGTAATCTAAGTCTGTCTTTCAAAGTTTTATTGCTTGTAATTCTATATGAGCTTTTGAAACAAAGGTAAACATTGCATATCATCAACGAAGTAAAAACAATGTAGAAAATGTATCTTGTAGTTATTATTGGTATCCCGTACACTGTCTGAACGTATCGTATCAAGTAAGTTACAAATACATATACATGTATATATTATTGCATACAACGTTCAAAAATGTACAGTAAGAATTTCTACACAGAAATCGTTGTACGAGTATGAAACCTTTTTATCACGGGATGTTTTTGAATATGTTAATTCTATGACACAGAGATTTAAACTAGGGTCATTTTCATATTGTTCATTTTGAGTGATATCACCCGCTCTTATTGTCGGTTAACACCCTGTGTGCAAACACAGTACACACTAAATATCTGTACAATATAATTGCAAGTTTATTCTATTTCACTTATATACAATATACGATTTATACAATGTATTATACATCTGGTCAAAGGTCAAACTCCTCCGATAGTAGCCAACATCGACGACATACATGTTGTCATAATAGGACTTGCTAGTTGAACCAAGGCAAAATCATTGTGTTTGTAGTGAAATGTCATCAGCTAATAGCTGAAAAAAAGCATGTTGTGGTTGGAAGGGATTTCATATAATACCAGGATATAATCTTGTGTTCAAAAGGAGAAAAATATGTGACATAATTGTCACCATCACTGAACAGGACCCATAAAACCTTTGAGGAAATCGGTTCATACGGACATGATATTAATAATTAACTGATGAATAACATACATGCGTATGGCCGCCTCTATACAGTGGGCATGAATGACCGACAACCTGGACCCTCCACGTCAGCATTGGTGGTGACTTAGTAATTAAAACATATATAACAATAGTTCAATCATTTCTTTATAACTTAAACGTCAGACATTTAACTTAGCAGCTACAGAAGCAATAGCAACTGCAACAGGATAATTATATAACAACAAAGATTTAACATTCAGTTAACTCATCAACCTTTATTGTCGTAGTCAAACTTTGCAGTTAATTTATGTTAAATGTTTTTAGCAGGTTTATAACATTACATGGGCAGTCACGGAGTGTTAATCAGTAACATATGCAAACAACCAATCAACATGCGAATACAATCACTCTGAAATGATAATATACCTACAGTATGATCACCGCTATGATAAGAAACAAGACAGTGGCGTAGATAAGCCTGCATTTACTGTACATCAATCCGTCATAACCGGTGCGTGAAATGTAAATTATATGTGGTATTTGCATGAACTTCGTAAATGCGTTTACAATTTTGAGTTTGCTTATTTCGCGAAAACCAATATTTTACAAGATTAACTGATATATTGTGAATATACGGATTTTATAACGAGTGTGTAGTAATATTAAATATATTTTCGCTTGGATAAAACAAACTAGTGTCATGCAGGAGCCGTTACATTCCGGTGATCGTTCGAAAGTATCGTTGAATAAACGCTGTTTGTATTTTCTGGGATTTTGTATCATCGTATTGCCAGTCATAACCGGTGTTGTTGTTTGGTATCTCGTGGATAAGTCATGTGACGATGGGGCAACTTCCGGTAGTGAGGCTATCCAAGAGACAGAGCCCACAAAGCTGACCCCTACTACTGTTATCGTGACTGCAACAGATCCAATGAAGCCCTGGAAAAACTTACGACTCCCAGAATACTTCATACCAATACATTATGACATCACACTGTACCCTGATTTCTATGGTGACAATGGCTGGTTCTATGGCAACGAGACGGTGTTACTGAACGTCACCAAGCCCACAAGATTCATATTTATTCATGCGAATTTTTTAAACATCACTATGACTAGTTTGAAGGATGACCAAGGGGTAGGGATCTTTATCGAAAGAACATTTTGGTACGAAGAAAATCAATTTTGGGTTATTGAAACGGCGACTCCAGTTCGTGTATCACTCCTGCATTTAGAACTCGAATTTGATGGCTCATTGACGAGAGACATTGTTGGTTTTTATAAAAGTTCGTATGTTAACTCGGAGACGAAAGAAAAGAGGTAAGATATATTAAATGTAGTTACATTCAGTAAACATTTAAATTTTAATGATTACTGTGATGTTTGACCCACAGCAAAAGTATACATAGATATTACGCACTGCAAACTCAACGTCCTTTTCAACCGCAAGCTTAAATTAATTGCAAAAGTGATATACTCCTACATGTAGGTACATACTCGACTTGAGCTTCAAGAACAATGAACTACAATGCAACCTTTCTAGAGCGGTTCTCTCTTGGGCAACAACCTCCCTCCCTTCAACAACAGCATGATTTTCCCACTGTACGATCTAACTATTAAGTTAACCTCTCTAGAGCAACTGCCACCACTAACAACATAATTTTGCTACCACCAACGGGTGTTGCTTTGGAGAGGTTGCACTGTACATGTATTTAGTAGATGTTCTTGCATTTATGGAAGGTTAAAATAGTATACAGCAACATTGGTAATGTCAGTTTGATGTTAAACAGACTCAATTAATTCACCTATTTCCTTGGTTCTGTTTAGAAACCAATTATAAAATATTTAGTAAAACCGCTTAAAATGAACATGTTCATGTATATGTTTCAAGTAGGGTTAAGTAGAGTTCAACCTGCTTCCGAATTGTTCGTATTTATATTTTCATTAGAAAGATATTAAACAAAATTTAGTCACAAACAATGATGAAAGACTTGTTGATTATAATTTATATGCATTTGATGAATGTCAGGCTATCGATAAATAATTTTGATTCATTTAAAGATCTGCATACGAATTACAGGTGAAATACTAAAAATGTCTTGCAAAGAATCATTTTGAGTAACGTTAATATAATACAGTTTTGATAATAACTCGTGTTTAATATTTTTATGTACTTTTAACGTTTCGGTATTACGCCTTTTTATACATCCCCCGTATCGATAGATCGGGGGCATATTGTTTTTGGTCTCTCTGTTTGTCTATTTGTCTGTTTGCACCAAACTTTAACCTTGCCTATAAGATCAAAACGCTTGCACCTACATTCATCAAACTTCACATGACAACCTCTACAGGACCAATGCATTTTCAGATCACTAGGTCAAAGGTTAAGGTGGCGGGGGTCATTGTATTTAAAAAAATTCCTACATTTCTTTTAGGATACTACTCCTACATTTTTCATGGATTTGGACGTTGTTGTTACCAAGAACCCCAGCACATATATTCCGTTTTTTGACGGAATTATGGCCCTTTGTTGACGGAATTATGGCCCTTTGTTTATTTTGTGCGATTGTAACAACACAATACTCTTGTTCACTTCATTTCTCAAGGGATTTTGATAAAACTTTCATGGAACTATTGTTATCAAGATACCCAATGCAGGTTGTAAAGGTTTCATGATTCGATACTTTTTACGGAATTATGGCCTTTGTTTATTTTGTGCATACGTAATATATACAGAAATACTTTTGTTTGCAACTACTTCTATATTTCTCAAGGGATATTAATCAAACTGTTATAGAACTATTGCCACCAATTTGCCCAGCACATATTTTGCGGGTTTTGTGATTCGATCATTTTTGGAAGATTTATGGCCCTTAGTTAAATTTGTGTCCTAAAGTTCTTCTATGATTCTCCTACATTTCTCAAAGGAATTTGATGAAACTTTCACAGACTCATTGTCACCAAGAAACCCAGCACATACATTCCGGGTTTTGCGATTGGATTGTTTTGGGCGGATTTATTGCCCTTTGTTTATTTTATGCATATGTAGTAGAGAAATACTCTTCTGAGCTCAACTCCTCCTAAATTTCTCAAGGGATTTTTACAAAACTTTGATAGAATTATTGTCACCAAGTTCCCCAGCATATATTGTCAGGGTTTTGTGATTTGATCATTTTTAGCAGATTTACGACCCTTTGTTTGTCTGTAACAAACTTTAACCTTGCCTATTAAATCAAAAGGCTACCACCTACAATCATCAAACTTCATATCTTGGTTCATCATGACATCTCTACAGGATCTGTGCATTTTCAAGTTAAAGGGCACCCGGAGGGGGCATTGTGTTTTTAAAACACATCTTGTTTATGAGTAGCGTTGACACTAACGTCAAAATTACTCATTCAGTCTTATCTTATCAATTAATGAGACTAATTCATACATTCATACAGTGTATAGTAAACCTGATAGACTTGCAAATTATATAAAATCTTGTGAAGTTTCAGTTTCACATCATATTTTCCATTACGGTAATCTTTTATGCGAAATCTTAATAGTTGGTATTTTTTGGAGGGGGGGGAGGGGTGAAATTAAATAGGCAACTCGAACAAAACTTGATACTATATTTACGCGATAAAGTCGTGCATTTTTTGCACTTAATGAAGTGCACAGTAGTCTGCACATTTTGTAAACAAGGTCAAGCACACAGGTAGACAAAATAAATCTTGGTTATTTACGAGGATGTTCACGTAAAAGGTATTGTAAAATCAATAGTGGAGCCGAAATTTCTGCGTAAAACGAAATGAATAGTTTTCTTTTGATAAACTGCATGTGTTGATGCACGTTAACAGATGTATAATTTATGTACTGAACAAACACTTATACCTCCCCACACACTATATTGCGATACTTGGTACTTGCTCGATGGGCACTTTATTACGGTGTCCTTGATATAAACAAATGTTTATTAGGCAGAGATTTCAAAATTTCTGAACTTGTGAAATTACGTTTCGTTTTTCCTGGTTACCCAAGCGGTAATTAGAATTGACTCGAAAATCATGTACATATCAAAATATGCTTAGGGAGGGGGTTATAAGTTCTGTTCAGTCTATTTTTAGTTCACCAGAGCACAAAGTGCTCGGGGGGGGGGGGCTATTGTGAACGTCGTCCCAGGAGAGGTTATTGGGTTAGGGTTAGTACAAGTTGACGTTATGGGGTTCCAGTACGTACAAACCGCAGTTGTGGGGAAAATCTTTAAGAGCAAAAAAAGACCAAAGGCGGTACCCCAAAACGTCACTTCAATGAGAACGGACGTCCATCCGTCAGTGTGTCAACAGTTGCTTTAAACATCTCCTTCTTAAGCAGTCGGCCAATTTCAACGAAACTTTACAGGGATGTTCCATGCATGAAGATCTACCAAAGTTGTTAAAAAAGTAAATTTCATTTAAAAATAAACACTGGTTGCCATGGCAACAAATAGAAAAATCTTCTTGTCCGAGACCACATGGCCTAGAGCTTAAATATGTGGTGTGTAGCATTGTTTAATGGACCTCTACCAAGTTTGTCCAAATTATGTCCCTGGGGTCAAAATTGGCTCCATCCCAGGGGTGACTTGATTTTACATAAACTTGTTTGGAAAATTAAAAAATTCTTCTTGTCAGAAACTACAATGCATAGAGCTTAGATATTTGATATGTTGCATTGTGTAGTTGAACATCTACCAAGTTTGTTCAGTTTATTGCCCTGGTGTCAAAATTGACCATGCCACGGGATTTACTCTATTTTATATAGGCTTATATAGGAACATTTAAAAAGTCTTCTTGTCCCAAACCGCAAAGCATAAAGCTTAGATATTTCGTTTGTTGCATTGTCTAGTGGACCTCTACCAATGACCCTTGGTGAAATTTGACCCCGCCCCGTGGTTTATTTTTAATTATATTCTTATGTAGGAAAATTTAAAAAAGTCTTCTTGTCAGAAACTACATTGCCTAGACTTAACATTGCCCTCTTGTTTATTTTCATTTTATTTTTGGTTATTGATCATACTGCGGCGTTCCGTAACAACATTAGGATAAATATATCATTCAAACGAAGATATTTAGTGAGCAATATGAAAGCTAGAACTTATTTGCATATCCTTACATTAAAACGATTAAATGTGTATCGGTAGTAACTAGGAAACTACGTCTGTTTGTATTGTTTCATTGGCGTCATTAAGTACACTTGGTTGATAGAAATGTTTTCTTTTCGTTTTAGACATTTAGCGTCTTCAAAGTTTCAACCAGTCGATGCAAGACGAGCATTCCCATGTTTTGATGAACCAAATATAAAGGCTGAGTACACAATAACTCTGGTTCACAGACCTGAATATATCGCCCTATCAAACATGCCTACTGTCGTAAGTTAGAAAACATATTTAAATCGTCTTGTTTGGTCATTTTTTTAGTTGCATAAATATGAGGAATTTTCTTTACGAGGTATTTATTTCGTTCTGTACAGTTTAGCTTTCTTTTTTAATTTACATATTTCATGACAATGTCAATTTAAATAAGTTCTCAGAACTATTCTATTCTCACATTGTGTCACAAACTATTGTATGTTAGTTGGGGCATAGCATTTCATAAAAATCTGCACTAAATATTAACGAATGATTATACGGTGTAACTTCTAAATACCATACCCCAACACCGGAAACTTAAGGATAAATACATTTGTCCTTCTTCGACGGGTTCTTGCTATTTCTAACGTCATCAATGATTTGTTGAGTCGACACTATCTATATTTACAGTACAATCAACATGTGGTCCTTTGAACCATTCTAATGTGCATATAAGTCACTTAGTCGCTAACGCAAGAATACAACGTCAAATTGATATGTAGTTAAATAAATTCTGCTATTTTCAGGATACCAAAACTTGGGTGTATGATTCAAGTATGGTGTCGACCAACTTTCAGCGTTCAGTTCCAATGTCAACATATCTCGTCTGTTTTGTCGTCTGCGATTTCAAAAACCTAACAGATGTGACGTCATATGGAACACAGGTTTGAACATATTTTGCATCATTATATGTTTAACAGTCACAGAACGGATCTGTCGTATGTAATGATATAAAGTAGAACTAACAGCTGGAAAAAACGAATCTTAGGTCTCCAGTAATCATTAGCGGAACGCACGATTGGCAACAAAGTAGCATGCAAAATAGTTATGATGTTTCTTAGATGTTTAGCATAACATAACGTAATATCAGACTCGAGAAAATATGACATGTTATCACGAATGTGAAACACCAATTAACACAAATAATATGCTGTTGCTTCTTGAACAACATTATTTCCTGAAAAAAATCTAGTGAATCGCAAATTGCTAGTTACATGTAACAATCTATGTAATATCAACACGCTTCGCTTACAGTTGTATTAATTTTAACCTTTTCTTCCACCTCTGTCGTCTGGTTTCGTTTTTATTTTTTTAGATTGATGTCAATACTTGTTTTAAAAGAAAATATGAAAAGTAATTAATAATTTGTGTCTTTTAACATCAGATTCGAGTATTTGCACCTCCTGATAGAATTTCACAGGCTGATTATTCTCTTCTTGTCATGAAGAAATCTATGGAGAAATTCCGAGAATTGTTCAAAGTTCCCTTTCCCCTACCTAAAAATGGTAAGTCGTCATGATGAAAGTATAACATTTCAATAAACATTTTCTATCCATATCAGTTAATTGCGTGTCTTCTCTCATTTCGAGTGTAGTTGCTTTTGTTAACTGGGTGTTGATCTTATCGTGGTGAAATAAATACGTCTCATTTTAATTCAATAAACGAACCTTTGCTTGGTACTGTTTTTTTTATCTTTTGATCTTGTACGATTTAGAAAATAATACGTTAATAAGATCAACTTTCATGAAACCAACCTACATTGCATATGAAAGTTCATACAAAATTAGGAGAGACGTACTCAAAACTAAGAAATACAGAAAAGCTTGATAGTATTGTGACCTTGTATAATTGCATATCATTTTACTACACATGTAACTTCTTGTCTGACACTTCAGATATGATTGCTATTCCAAATTTTGTCTCTGGTGCCATGGAACACTGGGGTCTGATAACATACCGTGAGACCAACATGTTGTATGACGAATACCAAGCTTCAGCAGCCAATAAACAAAGAGTAGCTGCTGTTGTCGCTCATGAGATAGCTCACATGGTAACTATGACATTACTGGTCTTCTTAGTATTGTCGAGTAAAACATGTATATGTCATGTTGCAAAGTTCATGAACCTGTACTTTAACACACCAAACATGTAATTAAATATACACTCTTCTTACTACAGTCAGAATTAACGACTACCTCTGGGATAGTGACAATGTAAGGTCACAATGGCATACATTTACCGATATAATAAATTTTAAATAATTCGGGGAAAAATCTCCGAAGAATAGACAACTAACTGTACAAACGACTTACATTGTATTATGTTGTATCTACCTCTGGTGACCTTTGTCTATTCTCCATTTTGTTCTTTCTATAATTATAATAGTCTTGGATAAGCTATATCTCAACTTGATGGGTAGACCTAAATGTCATGAAATACTAATTCATCATGAATTTATCATTATGTTAATACACCTTATCTAATTATTTCAGTGGTTCGGCAATATTGTAACGATGGATTGGTGGAATGATCTTTGGTTAAATGAAGGGTTTGCAAGTTTTGTGGAGTATATCGGTATGGATTACACACAACCTGACTGGGAAATGGTAACTTAATACCATTATGAACCATTAGAATATAATATCATAAAAATGGAATTAAATTTCATTACGAACCAGTCTGACAGTTTTCACATAGACATAGACAAACGTATAGACAGATTTTTTAAAAACTTTGCATGATCATAGCTTATTTTTTGTCATTTCAAGGGCAAATGATTCACACTGAAGGAAAACACGTCCGTATTTATTTTCATTTTAATGCGGCTTTCTTTATTTCTTTAAAAACGGCCTAATTTTGAAGAATCTCCTAACTTCTACTTAAAAGGTAATAAAATATTAAATGGAATTTAAAGTAAAAATATGGCATTTAAGATGTATGAGTGATCTGTTGTTGCAACCAATGTCCTTGAAATGACCTAAGATAAGTCTAAAATATCACATTCAAGGGCAGATAACTCAAAAAGAGCTCCGCGACCCCCATATTTTCGCTAAAAATGTTTTTATTATCATAATTATGATATGATCATGCAAAGCTTTAAAACATTCTGATAATACGTTTTCATTCTGCCTATATGTCTGTGTGAAAACTGTCAGATATGTCCTTAAAATTACATAGCATTTAATATCAACATTTAAAATTAAAGTACATTAATGTATCATTATAAGCGATTTAAATTCAGTATTATTATAAACCATTAAATTTAAATATTGTTCTTAACCCAAGTTTTAATTTCGTTAAATCGAGAACTCGAGCATTTAATTGAGCATTAAATGTTAAACAAAGAACGTTTATTGTGACAGTAGCACTTGAAATTTAACACCTCTGCCTCACGAGATCAATTACTTGGTGATTTATGTATGCAGACTGATTACTCCATGGAAATACATCGTATAATAAGTCATAACCAATCATATAACCTCAAAAGATATATATTTATAGATGGACCAGATGGTAATTGTTGATGTAAAACCTGTCATGGTAACTGATGCTGGAGTAAATTCTCATCCAATCATAGTACCCGTAGATCATCCTAACCAAATAACTGAAGTATTTGATGCTATTTCTTACAGCAAGGTAAGTATTAATGTGTCTATAGATTATCCTAACCAAATAACTGAAGTATTTGATGCTATCTCTTACAGCAAGGTAAGTATTAATGTGTCTGTAGATTATCCTAACCAAATTACTTAAGTATTTGATGCTATCTCTTAGAGCAAGGTAAGTATTAATGTGTCTGTAGATTATCCTAACCAAATTACTTAATTATTTGATGCTATCTCTTACAGCAAGGTAAGTATTAATGTGTCTGTAGATCACCCTAACCAAATAACTGAAGTATTTGATGCTATCTCTTACAGCAAGGTAAGTATTAATGTGTCTGTAGATCACCCTAACCAAATAACTGAAGTATTTGATGCTATCTCTTACAGCAAGGTAAGTATTAATGTACATGTATATCATCCTAACCAAATTACTGAAGTATTTGATGCCATCTCTTACAGCAAGGTAAGTATTAATGTACCTGTAGATCATCCTAACCAAATTACTGAAGTATTTGATGCCATCTCTTACAGCAAGGTAAGTATTAATGTACCTGTAGATCATACTAACCAAATTACTGAAGTATTTGATGCCATCTCTTACAGCAAGGTAAGTATTAATGTACCTGTAGATCATACTAACCAAATTACTGAAGTATTTGATGCCATCTCTTACAGCAAGGTAAGTATTAATGTACCTGTGGATCATCCTAACCAAATTACTGAAGTATTTGATGCTATCTCTTACAGCAAGGTAAGTATTAATGTAC
This sequence comes from Lutraria lutraria, assembly GCA_964023205.1. Classification (NCBI taxonomy): domain Eukaryota; kingdom Metazoa; phylum Mollusca; class Bivalvia; order Venerida; family Mactridae; genus Lutraria; species Lutraria lutraria. The sequence continues at coordinate 9,423,262 of OZ026836.1, read as the reverse complement.
CTGTGGATCATCCTAACCAAATTACTGAAGTATTTAATGCCATCTCTTACAGCAAGGTAAGTATTAATGTACCTGTAGATCATACTAACCAAATAACTGAAGTATTTGATGCCATCTCTTACAGCAAGGTAAGTATTAATGTACCTGTAGATCATACTAACCAAATTACTGAAGTATTTGATGCCATCTCTTACAGCAAGGTAAGTATTAATGTACCTGTAGATCATACTAACCAAATTACTGAAGTATTTGATGCCATCTCTTACAGCAAGGTAAGTATTAATATACCTGTGGATCATCCTAACCAAATTACTGAAGTATTTGATGCCATCTCTTACAGCAATGTAAAGCTATTATGTATCAGTATACCTGTGGACATTGCTGAAATGGACATGATTAGTGAATGGAACTACCACATGTTGTTTATTCTTCTTTTATTAAGTGTTATTTTAGTTGTACGTAAAATTCATTTTTTATCAATTTTATATGGTCCATTGTCAATAATTGATCTATATTAGCCATTTTACTGTATGGTACCAAAGGATATATTACGATTTTATAATCGCCATAATTTATACAAATATAACGTTTAAAAAATATCATCCAAAATGTTTTACAAATACTCGTAGTTCATGTAAAGTGAGGATAGTATATTCACACATGAAAGTGTTGTAAATTGTTAAAATGGTATAATCCAATATGCATTGTTACAGGGTGCCTCTATCCTCCGCATGCTCCAAGAAATGGTTGGAAGTGATGCCTTCTTTGATGGAATTGCTGCATATCTGACAAAATATGAATGGTCAACAGCTACTACTGATGATTTGTGGGCTGATCTAGGACAGGTTAGTACATTATACGTCTCAATATTCTGAAGTCTATGATAAAAAAATTGTATAGATCGAAATTAGATATATCTCGGTAAAGTATTGATATTTTATTGATCTGTGAACCTGTAAAACCCTCCTAATTCATTTCCAATATGGAAAATGTGTACGAAAAAAGTAATTATTCCCTTATGTTACAAATATGAACGTATATAAAATTCTGTGTTGTATATATATCTACTGGTATGAATATAATATTATATGTGTCGTGTGGTATATACTTGCAGGTACCGGGTACTATTTACAGTGTTAAAGAAGTTATGGATACATGGACTCTACAGATGGGGTTTCCATATATAAACATCTCATTTGAAACAACAGGTTCCACGACACAGGTAACAGCCACTCAAACACGTTTCCTGGCTGATAGGACAATGGATTACGATGTAGATGAGGCTCCATTCAGGTTTAAGACTAGCTCATCACTTATATGAATATATAAATGACAGGGTTTTTTCTCGGTATTTTGGGAATATGACCCATACCCTTGGGATTGGGAATTTTCGCGGTGTTTTAATCAAAATTGGGAAAAAACGTATAACTACATATTTTTGCAATGTTCAACTTATTCTACTTATTCTCCCACAGAACACTAGCAGAACACTATTACTACCAATAGTGATGTTAATGAAAAAAAATATATATATATATTTATTTTGATTGTGAATTTTTGTCTGTGAATTGGGAAAAATGATACTATTTTCCATTGTGAATTTCATATGACCGAATTTCGGCTATGAAATCGCCCCCCCCCCCCCCCAAAAAGAAATCCCTGAATCATATTACTTAAGCGCATCTTTATGGTAATATTAGTAACAAAATCGTGATGGTGTTAATACATGTAATAGTGATTGCACATAAAAGTGAACCATAATTACTGTATTATGGTTGGCGATCTATATTGGTTGAATCCTATTCTTGGTTGTTTCGGTCTTTACCTTTTAAATTCCAAGTGTGTCTACGTCAATGCAGATCTATATGCAGGATATTTGTTCTTTATAGTTTTATTCTTGAAACATTTTCACCGAGACACTCCAACTTTTCAGGTACCAATGGTATATTCAGTTAGATTATTTGGACAATGGTCAATATACAACCAAATGGATTACAAAGGATCAGCATTCAGGTAAAACTTCAGTACAAGTTTATATAACCATGTCTATCTTGGAAAGTGATTTATTACACCATATCTCCTACGCGTATCTATATAGATTTTACTTTATATATTTGGTCACATATATCAGTTGTTTTCTATTTCTCAATACACAAAGACAACAGGCATCAAGGAGGGCGTTCATAGGAAATCAAAGTACTGAAAGTATTTATGGAAACTAAACTTACACAGACTAGCTCTGCATTATGTAACGGGAACTACTTTAACAATTGCATGGCGGATGTAGAATAAACGCAGTACTCTGATCCGGATCAAAATAAATGCGCGCCGAGCGAGTGACGGGTATGGAAAGCTGAACTATGGTTCAGTTACCAAAAAGATACTCAGTTGAATTTTGGTACTTTTGAACACCTTTCTCATATGACTAAATTTTATGATCACTTATGTATTCTTTGTAGCCACTTTTGACATTGGTGTAGATATGACGTCATCCAGTAATCTTATCAAGTTTAACGTGAACGATACTGGTTTCTATAGAGTTACCTATCCTGACGATATATGGAGACGATTTGCTCATGCTTTGAACACACAGGGACCGGATGCAGTAAGCAGCATGTCAACTATTTCTATGACGAAATAAATATTCTATTTATACATATTCTAGTGTTTACCGTGTATTTATCAGATCTCTATATTACATGTTTTGTTTCAAACTGTTTGTAAATTGAATATGTTAAAATTCAAAGTATAGACATAACGTTATATCTCACTACTGACTGATCAATTCTATTGGCTCGTTCTTCATATACCACATGTTGCATCTAACATATTATGCTCTATATAATGCATAGATTCAGTATCCAGCAGACAGAACTGGATTGGTTGATGATGCCTTCAATCTAGCGCGCGGTGGTTACCTTAGTTACGACGTTGCTCTGGAGATGACGAAATACTTGAACCAAGAGTTTCACTATCTACCATGGAACTCTGCATACAAAGGCATCACGTACTTAAAGGATATGTTCATTAGAAATGGCAAATTCGACTCATTGAGGGTAGGACAAACATTGGTTGCTCTTCGTGTATATAGTTCCTACTGCTTATCTATAATGTTTGAATAAAACGTATCTGACGTACGGCTTATTATATGACTTCAGTATCGAAATAGTTATCCAGTCGGACTAAGTCGTGTATATTTTATCTAAGGACAAGTGGTGATCATTTTGTGTTAGAACAATATAACCATTTAGTCTTTTGATCTATTATACTTTTGATGTTAAATTGTATTCTAAAGTTTTTTTTTCAAACTCGAAAAATAACTGATTTAAATGCTCACTTCAGCTGAACGGCAACCGCTTATATTTCATAGCTCGTAGCCGACAATACGAAGAATTCTAAGACGCATATCATTTTGAAGCTACAAGATTGGGAAATCAACCATTTCTGTCCATGGTTAAATAACAAAACATTTTATTTTTAGTCCGAAAACAGAATCAATCAGGAAATAATTGTTCATTATCGTATTGTCATTGTTTGGTATTTAACACTTGACATTATTTTGTGTCATTCAGAAATATGTCAACAAGAAAGTTGGACCAGTGATGAATGTCCTGACTTGGGAAGATGGTGACTCACATTTAGATAAGTATGTACTATCACCTCGTCTTGTTGTTGTTGTTGCTGATGATGTTCAATATGTAAAATTTATTCCAATCTTAGTTTGCTTTGCGAATTATCAGTGCTAATGTGGGTTTTATTTCAAATTAGTTTCACGATTTCTTGTTCAGTATAAGTAGTGTGTTCATTCTGTTCACGATAGATATTTCCAAGATACGACAGACTGTTTCGTTCGATACAACTACCATATGCATGTAGTTAATATGTCTAAATTATCATGCAGGTTTGGTAAAGGTCAGTCTTCTTTGTCGTTCTGGTGTAAGAATGATGTTAGCCTATTGATTTGTTGTTTTTGTGGAAGAATGATGTAAATTTATTGATCTGTTGTTTTTGTAGATTACTGAGATCTAATCTTATTACCTTGGCGTGTGAGTTTGCTGATGAATATTGTCTTGGAAACGCAACGTTGAAGTTCAGAAACTGGATTGAAAACGGAGATTAGTAAGTATATACATGTACAATCTTATTTATATGTCCTCGAAGTTCATGTAATCAAGTACTTATAGTAGGTCGTAAATTGAAAAACACATCTGTTTACTATTAATATTTACTTCGTCTTAATTTCTTTTCTTCTTTTTTTTAGTTAAACATATTTCAATTCTACTCATTAGCGCGTCTTAAATTTGTCAGTGATGGAGATGAATTAAGTTTTGAAAAGAAAATGTTTATCTACGAGTATATACAATATGTCACGTATTAGTTAATTTATATAAACTATGGGTTTATTCAATTCGATTTTCATACTGTTATTGATGTCCGAGGATTTCATTTCAGCATTCCACCAAACATACGAACTTACGTTTATAAATATGGTATGTCAACAGAAGGTACTGAGTCTGACTGGGAATTTATGTGGAACAAATATCTAACAGAAACTGTTCCACAAGAGAAGATCAAATTGTTGAATGGCTTAGCAAATACCAAACATGTCTGGTTGCTTAATAGGTACTCGAGAACAATCGTATTTGATCATTCATATTAGAACATACATTGTTGGTTTTTGTTTTTGTATGTATATCTATACATATGAACTTCACGATTATAATACATCTTTCAAGATGTTTAATTAATATAGAATTTCATTATAATGGTTTATTTGAATTGTCGGGGCAGTCTCATTGTTAAAACGTTGTCACAAAATGAACTAATACTGCTATATAGAGATGAGGGTTCATTTCCATCTGAGATGTAAAACATAAACGAATAAAGGTAAATAACTCTACTTCATGACGACAAATTAAAGTGAGTTACTTCCCTTAGACTAAATTGAAAATTTTGTTCATACAAGAATTCTTTTCAATATTTTTACTAGTGTTTATCTATGTTTCAGATATCTTGACTACTGTAAAGATCCAACAAAAGTAAAGTCTCAAGATGTGATGTCTGTGATCATCTATGTATCCAGAAATCCAGTAGGAAATCCTGTAGCGTGGGACTGGGTCCGAATGAACTATGACTTTTTGATTGACAGGTGAATATATTCATTTTTTTGCGTATGAATTCATCGTCTACAAATGTAGATGATGTTACACATTGGTCAATCTTTAGGTCTTAAAATATGAAAATGATACACATATATAATCTTATGTAAGGTGTTTTAAGGGGCACTATACATAAGTACGTAAACATTCCGTACAAAAAGAAATGTCAAATCACCTATGTCCAGTTTGTATTGACATATAATTGAAAAGACAAGTGACATTTATCTATCACATATGTTGACATTGCGTTTGAAACAATTTACTATATCAGTTTACTAATAAAAAGAATTTTCTATCGAAGTTATTTAAGATCGTTGTACGAGTGACTTCCCTTTGATTAAGTTTTTCTTTGTTTCAGGTTCACATTATATTCGCGATTTTTCGGAAGATTGGTGCCATCTATTGTCAGTAATTACAATACAAAATTCCATCTTCAAGAGGTAAGTCACATCATGAACATGATATAGCTATGTTTGATAAATAGTCAAAGCTTTTGAAACCACTTAACCATCAATTTGGACCTAATTATTTGATACGCCAAATATTCACTTTTCACGAAGTAACAATAATAGCCGGTATCTATGGCAACAAAATACATCTCCAGTTACTGTATCTATCAATCTTTAATATGATTGTGTGTTTCATCTTGTTCGCTATTCATTAAGTTATATCTGATTTCATAATTATCACATAATGAAGTCTTAGACAGAAATGTTTGATAAAATTCTTGTGTCCTTTAATAAAAATTAATACACGTTATGCTTAGCGTATACGCACATGCATTTATTTTGTCACGTATGGAATAAGTTAAAACATTGGTTATTTAACAGGTCGAGGAGTTTTTTCAGAGATATCCGAATGCTGGTGCCGGGGCACGTGCCCGAAAACAAGCGACAGAAAGTATGCAGAGAAACATAGCTTGGATGAATACCAATGCTGTCACCATATCGGACTGGTTGGAACAAAATTCACAATTACAGTAGCAGACAACTTTGTATACATATCTGCCAAAAATTTCATCTAAGATGTATTGTAAAAAGTCTTATATTAGTTGTCATATATTGTTATCATTTATAGGCTTTAAATGTTAGCAATTTTAATTTTATTAAAGCACTAAAATACTTCTATCGCATTTGATTAAATACTTTTCTAAACTGCCTACGGAAGGCTAAAAAATTGGCGAACATTTTGCTGAAAAGAAATGGTTTTCAGTACCAATTTTTAAAAAAAAGTGTTTAAAAAAACTGTGCTTGCCTAAAGTACATTGTGTGAATTACAAAAGACCAAAATGTTGTGTAATAGTTTTTTCTTCATTCAATTAAAATAAAATGACTTTATAATTGAATATAGGACATATAACAGCTTGAAATAGTGTGTTGCCTTGTATACCATGAAGCTTAAGTATATGTCATGTATATATATATTTTTCTATTTTATTTTGTGTGCTTTTTGTAATCCTAATAGCCTACTAGTTAGAGCAAAATCACAATCAATTTGTCACTGCTTATTTTTTACAATGTAGTACAACCTCTCCGAAAGCAACACCATTTGGGAGAAGCAAAAATATGTTTTTGTTGAGAGGTAGTTACTATAGAGAGTTTAAATTAGCTTTTAAATGGTACAGTTGGGGAAAAGGGAGGTTTTGCTCAAACGAGGGCCGCTCTGTATATATAATTACAAAACTGTACATGTATATTAAACAAATGATCGTATTTCGTCTTGTTATATATCAACACTATTCTGACCTACCGCATAAAAACTTCCAACCAAGCATTGCTACACTTATATAAAGTTTAGACCTGAAAGAAATTTATTTCATATTTATAGTTTATATGTTCTTTGAAATCTTTATAAAAACATACGCTGGCTTTATATATAAAATAGAAATTTATATCTGTGAATTCAAATCATCCCCGTGAGATAGAGCCCTTAATTAATCTGAATCTTCCGTTTACTGTATGACAGACTGGGAAACATGTACATAAAATCAATCTGAATGTAAGGTGTACATTTATACATGTTTCCACGCAAAACAATATTATTCTATGATTAAAAGTAAGTAAATAACGACATTACAAATATCATTTTTTACTTAAAACTGTTATGAATTGAAAGTATTCAGTTTTTGCTAGTTTACCCACAAAAAAACTGCATACTAGAATTTCTTATTTTCTGGTTTGTGTGGTGCTGTGCTAAATCCTGTAATTCAGGTTAGAAAAATATGAATGACCAAGGTAATATCAGATCCTATCATTAGTTGGCCGCGACCATGGTTCATTGGTTAGTATGTTTGACTTTATTCCGGCGACTCGGGTTCGAATTCCGGTGACGACAGGTCATATTATTAAAAGTTTGATAAAACATGTCGATTTTTCACCATATATTGAAGGGTAAGTTGGTACTGGTTAGAATTAAGTCCAGGTAAACAGGTAAGGTGAAACGGTCGCCGTATGTTACTGAAATATTGTTGAAAAAAGCTGTTTGCGAGTATAAAGTGCAGTGCCTATTACTAGTTGGGCTAATCCTGGCCATTTGATAGGCTAATGGTGATGACTGAATCTATTAATAGTTGACTGGTAAGTAAATCATGAAGGTATTGTCTAGGTATTGCCTAGATAAGTTCTATGTGCTTGTATGATAGTGCTCAGATTTATGGTGAATTCGTTTAGGGTTGATTCTATTTGATTGGTGTAGGGTATGATATTACCATGTGCTTGTGAACTATATACATACATTTATTCATTTGTCAAATACTCATGATTGTCATTATAATGTGTATTACTCATATCATGTAAATATTTTATACTCTCCTTAATGGAGGATTGAATAAAATATACAGACAATATCCTTTATGAAAAAATAAATTCATACAAAAACCTAAACCAATATGCTTCTTGTAATTCGTCTACCTATAACGTTTTGTTATAGTTTTTCTTGTTAAGGGTAAGCTGGTACAATGACAGATTTGAAAGCATCTGTGTTTGATTTATATAATCATTCATTCTATTGTCGAGGCACTGTGTATATCATTTCTTTTCCAAGCGAAATATTTACAACAACAAAAAAAGCTTAAGAAGAACAATCAGTAATGCTTTATTAAAAACAAATCCCATGATGCAAATCTCTCATACATCACTTCCTCTCTTCATATAAGTATTTATTGTTAAGAGTTACCGACCTTGAAGATACAATCAGAAGAGATACGGAGCTTATGTGATATTGCTGTAGAAATACACGGTGTTCTCTATGAAAAACATGTTCAGCAGACGAGACGAAGATAAATGCTATTGAATAATAACATATCAATCAAAAGTCGTCTGCTAAATTGCATGAGAAATGATGTTTCTATAATATTATCGCGGGAATCATTGGCTGGCTTCTTTATACTTATATCATGTTAATTACCACTGATTCTATCCTGTATACTGTAATGATAAACGGAAACGATCCAAGAATACTTAATTTCGATGCTATTTTCAATTCCATTACGGCTTAAAAGCGGACGGTCCATAATTGATGGACCTGGAATTTAATATATCCCTTAGCTTAAGGTCATATTGAATATTTCAGATAGATTTTACAATTTCAAAAGCAATATGTTTCTCGTGGATTCATTCATTTTCTTGTTGTCCAACTCTGTGCGCAGTTCTTTATTATGATGAATGCATATTAGAACATTGTCAAACTCGGTAATGGGGTTTCAACGGCTTAAATGGAATTATCTGGATACTTTTGTAATATCTCATGTTATTTTCAATTTTAAGAAATAAATAGAAAAGGTCTAAATCACTCTCATAGTTGTTACATTTTCACGAAAATCGATTAAGATGTCACCGGTCTGTTGATAAATGACACGAGGGATCAAAATTTGACATTATTTTGTTCACAATAAATGGAAAGGACGAATGTGGGATTAAGTAAGGAACAATTTACGCTCCCTGGATAAAATGGCTTTTATACTACACCATGTTAAGGTGTCGGTGGCCATATATCATAGATCTTAATATAAAGTTCTAAATTTATGTTCATTTATATCTTTACGTCTGTAACTGTATAAACATTCGAACAAAATAATAAACTTTTTCTGCGTTATGCAAAACAAATTAAATTTGTCGTTTTTTTTTTCAAATTGTATCCAATTTAAGTGGGTAAGTATATTGAAGTAGGATTTTCATTTATGGGGTAATTTCCATCTTGTTGAGGAAATAACGAAGGGTTCCTGGTGATATAAAGCTTTCATAATTGTCATAATAAATTTAATTTAATAAGTTTTGCATAAAACTTTAGCAAACACGTAAAAGTTAATTGACTTATGTATATTGCACAGATTTACTGTGGAAGTTGTGAACAACGCATTCAGTATATCATGTGCTTTAACACTCGGTATAAAGTAGATCTTCTCTTCCGTCTCATACAGTATGTGCACATTGTTTTTAGAAACTGAACGTTGGTTTAGCTTTCTGAAGCCGTCACTCGCCCGACGCGCATGCATTTTATGCGGATCAAAGTAGTATTGTTTTCTACATCGGCCGTGCAAATGTTAAACTAATTCCTGTGCCATGTTGCAGTTCAAGTCTACATGTATGTAAATTCAGTTTCCATGAGTACTGTCAGAACTTTGATTTTGAGTAGTATTATAAATAAATTATTGCTGTAAATGTACAGTACGATAACTTGTACAAGAAATGCATGGCAACAATGCCCTAAACAGCCCTTTTTCCTCTTGAACATATTCTACTCTTTATTGTAATTTTACATTCACGAAGCCAACAATACATTGTTTATTTTGCCGTTGTCCATTTTTATTTCTCTGATCTAGTTGACATTTTTTTGGTAATGAGACAGATTTAATAAAATGTCGTCGGCGGCGGGATTGGTCTTCATAGACACGTGTATTATTATATATTTGAAATAGCGCAATACGGCACCTGCTGTGTACCATTGGCCTGGTCTGTAGGCCACTAAATCCGTTAATCCCAGAGCATTATCATTTATCGCCCCACCATTGATGTATAGTACTTGTCGGTGCTTGATTGATCTTAGAATATCAGATGTCCGAAAAATTCCGATATTGTTCAAATTTTAATAGTTTTCATCAGGGCTAAACTCCGTAGCAACGCCACCATTTGTCCAATTTCAAATGTCACGTGATTTTCTTCATTTGTAAGTTGCACTGCGGTCAGGCAATCTTGGTTAGTGTACACCCTAATCCCGTCTTTATCTCTGTGATTTATAAATAATGTATAGACATATATTCAAGCATTTTCTTGGATTTAAGATAAGTCATGAGAATAATTCTTGCGTAAGAACAGCCCATTCGCATCATGTTTAACATTGAAATGATATATCTTAACAAAGAGTATATAAGCCAAATCAGTCAGATGTATGTATTTGGGCTATCCCTTAATTCCGATAATACCAATCTTTATCTAAATGATAATTTGATAGAAAGTTGACATTGAAAAAAAAATAAACACGTTTTGCTTATTAATTTTACTGTTTTTGAACGAAAATATGCTAATCAAAAATTAAATACATGTATGTAACAATTTGCCGGAAGACGTCCAATGTTTGGGGTATTTTAAAAAGATCAACGACGCATTAACTGAAAGCCTTGAAACAAGCACAGCCTAACAGGACTTATATTATATAACCTCAGCAGCGATCACATTGTCGTCTCATGCCAGCTTCATTCTGTACGCCATCATTTCTTCAGAAAATAGCCGTAGGGGCTAAAATAATGGTTAAGTTCATAAAAATACAAAGCTATCTGACGTAAGACTTCACAAATACCGAAAAGCCAGGCTTGCTGAATTCTGACATCTTTCTTCTCGTTAATTCGTTTAGAAGCTCCTCCATAGCTTGCAATGTTATTGTAAGAACATTAATGTATGTATATTTTTTGTACTTTCTCGGTAAAATCTGAGAATTTCTGCACACGTTTTTGTTGGGGGGGGGGGGGGTATTTTTGCACTATGTGGCTGACTTTGTGTTAAGTGATATTCTGATATTATTTCCTAAAACATCAAGTTAGTATTGAGAAATACAATGTACTATACAAAGTGTTCAGTTTTCAAAAACATTGTTGGCCGCGCATCTTGTGTACCATGTACTGACTTTTTGTGATGTAAGACGTCGAGACGTGGAAAGGCGTAAAAGTATTTTTCCCGCTTTAGTGGAATACAAAAGTAATATATCTCTGTAAATATCATTGAAGTAAAATGTTGCAAATCAAATCAAATGCTTCGAATGCTGGTTTGATTTCTTGCCATTGAATAGCAATTCACCGTTGCATTATTTTTCTTGTGGTCGCCTATCATTCACTTTGTCATACTTTATGTGTCTTGTTCAAATATAGTTTTTTGCTTTATTCTGTGACAGAATATCGTTTTAACCTCCACATAACCGTAATTAATCTCTGGTTCAGTCATGGAAAACATGGTCGTTGTTGACTGTGCATTAACATGACATCTGTGAGAAATAACCTAAACCCGGCCATACAACACGGTAGCTAATACAGCTCTTAGACGGTTCAAGATATTGTTGTGACTACGGCTTGGTTGCTGGGCGCGATTTACAAGTGAAACCTATTAGGTTCAGTATTTGTTTACGTTTAACTCAAAGGCCTCTTACCATAAAGTATATAAGGGGTGGATTTTTTCTGTATGATACATATGCCCACATGTTTTGGTTTGAATAGTGAGAGTATTTCATTTGTTGACCTTTACGTGTGGAAAACAGTAAACATTTCAAAGCATGGTTTTGGCTAACATGTCCGAAGTAAATGTCGTATTCTTGTATTTTATAATTAAATAGTTGGATACATTCCTTTGCATTTAGGTGAAACAAACTTCAATGGCGATTTGGTGGTTAGTCAAGAATGAAATCATGACAAACTTTTATTTCTGTAGCATGCACCTCTTGGTAACACCTGTGTGCTTGCATTGTTTGTATTCATGCATTTACACAAACGAACCAATCGGCCATTTTGTTCTTTCACTGTTGAGTTTCTAACCGTATCTCGGCACATCCATATAAGTGCTAAGCTTTTGTATTAACCCATCTAGAGGCAATACGTGGTACAGGTCCTTATATGAAAGCTTTTTTAAGTACCCATAATGCAAGTTAAGATCTCACACATGTTGTTTGTCCATGTTTTCTTCCTAACAGCGCCCCCTATGTGAGCACCAGATATATAAAACGACTTATACCATTCATCCATGCACTTGATTTAATTTACTTATTTCGAAAGAAAACACTTTCAATATCCGCGAAGCAATCAACTTTATTAAGTCAACAAAAATCATTTTCACTATCAAGGCACTCAGAAAAAGTTAAGGAAATATTAATAACTTGTTTTACGGTAAACCTTGATTTTGTTAGGTGAATCCATTGAATGTTTTACAGCACTTATTTTATCCACAAACAAAACATCCTTATCGTTTAGTTTAACCTAGATTTATATGGATTGAATAACCGCATAGACAATAAGCCATCTCGCCTTTACCTTAACGTGTCAATTGCTAGGTAATTAATGTAGTTTAGCATTACATTCCGTCTTCAAGTTATTGATAAACTTGTCAGGTGGTAATTTTGTTCTATAATGTACGAGCAGTGAATCGTACAACGTTATGTATCTCGGTATGAACCCTTGATCCCCAGTACAGCCCCGATATCCGGGTAGCTTAGCCGGTCTGGCATTTACTGCTGGAATGCTAACATTTATCAATTTCTCTGGTAAGAAATTTCATCTAAATAAACACATGCTCCATGATTGATTGTGTTTTAAACAGATTTTGTTTAAAATGACGCGAACCTTGGCTTGTTACAATGTCATAAGATGTTTTATTGCTCGTCGCATTTCCCTTTTGTTCATGTTTAATTTTGTTTGATTTTGGTTTTGGAATTAATCCATAAACTATGCACAAAAAAAGAGCGTAGCTTTGAAATATTACTTGTTGTTTTATTAGAAACGTAGGTTATTTTTATATGACAGTTTTATCATTGTTACCCGCGACATTTACGCCGACCTCATATAATTTTGATTTTTGTTGTTGTTATAAGAGCTATTAATAAAGTTGATGCTTTTCGGTTTACACATACTTGTTCGTCCTCTTTGGCGATAATAAGTTTAAACTTAATACTTTCATTTCAAAACCAAAATATCATAAAATTGGTTACTAATGGGAATTGTTCACTAAGACAAAACAAAAATAGATTTTAAAGGAAACTTATGATTTCAGAACCAACTTAATTATATCAAAACAAGATGGACAGGGAATTATCAGAGATTGCTCGTACTCCGATGGAGTCCGAATATGTATTCGGCAAAAAACTCATGATTGGTTCATATATTTTGTACTAAGTATTTTCCTCACTTTGATAAATTATGTATCCGTTGGCAGGACTAAATTTAGAATATGAGAAATCAAATCTTTATTATAGAAACAAATACAAAAATGTACGAAATTACTTAATGTTTATGCATTATTTTGTAAAATATATTATGAAAATAGGCCACATGCTGTCTTTGGATATTATAGGCCAATGGACTTTAAACGTTCAAGAGATTGCGACGTTGACATTGTTAGGTTTCCATCTGTATGATTTTTTTTTCATAAAACCTATTATTGTATCATTTTAGTTAAAATTTAATACAGTTTGCATCCAGATGGCTCTGCAGAGCAAAATGCAAAGATGCAGTCCAACTGCGATATAAAATGACAAATACAAACATGAACACTTGGTATACATATTAGATAAAAAAAAAATTATATCCTCACTTTGAAAAGCAAAAAAAATAGTTCCAAAAAAAAGTTTCTTCGTCGATTCTTTTACCATAATACGTGATCCTCAGATCACTTTAGTTATGATTACATAATAATGTTGTAATCTACTTTGTTTTATGTCATGTTTCGCTCATCATCAAAAGTTATTCATTAAGAGACCTTACTTAATTAGCTATTCAAAATTCGCACCTTTGTCAACATCAGGATGCACTACAGTCGTGTTTTGTGCTGGAAAGTAAAAGTGAAACATTGCCTTATTGTTTTTATCATCAAGCAGATAGGATACAGTTCTTAATGACAATAATCTTAGAACAATTCGGTTGTTTTCTTCTTTGTTGAAAACACATTTCAAACGCCACATGTGTTGATCAAAGAAAGGTAAGCGACCTATGCTCATCTCCCGATGATCTTAATTAGACTAAATGCATTTAAGCCTTAAAAGCACTCATGAAATATCAATTGAAACCCAATCCGTAAAATGAAATCCGAAATATGATAAGGCTGTTTTTAATCTTTAGATCGTTTGTGGACGAATGGATTTATTCTGTCACAGCAGGTCAGAGTTTCTGACATATAGATTCAACTGTAAGATACATTACCAAATAAACATACAAACTATCGTAACATTCAAACTGAATTGCTCTGTAACTATAACATTGCGAGCATAAAGCTTTATTAATAATTCCAAATTTGACAGATTTTGAAGTCTCAAATTTCCTGCCCTGAATTTTATTGATTTAAAGATAAAGATATTTGGCAATGGAATTAAATTGTATTCGTATTTTGACAGTTTCCACTATTAACGTTTTAAGTTTTCAAAATCAAGAAATGTGTAAGAAGTGCTCGCAAAATTGAAACATTCTATTTTATCTAATTGTATAATATTCAAGTCCTAGACATTTGGGCTACAAATACCTATGTATGTGATGTATGCTCCCTGGTGGAAAGTTGTGTTGATAAACAACCCATCACATCACACGCTTGCCATGGACACTCACTTCATAAGGCAGACATTTGGTTTACAGATATCTACAACACTCTAAAAAGGACATCCGACTGCTGTGGCAACACCTAGAATGACTGACAAATACGTGTAGTTACAGTATACAGTAACACGTGGAAAACATATTGAGTATACGCATTGGCATTCACGTAGATGCACTTGCTTCAAGGAAGCCAATGACAATCAAGGCCAATCACCACCAAACAACCGTCCACACCGTTGAGATACAGCAGGAGATCTAACAATTTAATCTGACAAAACGTATTGTTATATATAATCTATGGTTGAAATAATCTTATCTAGTTTCATTGTCAACATTCAGACCAAAAGCTTTACCTTTACCTTACAACGACGGACGTCTTCATTGAGTCAAGTAGGATCTTGGTAAATACTGTACACTTATACCTTCTGATACCCCTGCCTCAAATCAAGTATGCTTAATTTCAGGGTTATCACAATAACACATCAAACCTAAAATGATTGCATGAACATATCCGCATATGTACTCATATACTGCAATTTTCTTATCAACTTAATTACACAAAATTTCATTTCTCCGGGTGAAATTTGGAGCAAAGTGGTGGTGTTACGTCTCACAAAGGTATGCTGTTTACACGAAGTGTCCAAATTTCCACACTATAGGCTTAAGTTGAGTGCTTCACTATCTTTCATGTAGCACAAAGTCGCCCTTGTCTCTGTGTTGTCCTATTTTCTCGCGTTATGAGGGATTGCTATAAGAAAAGATAACGGACAAGATACAACGTGGAGGGGATGGGAGTCATTTTATATAAACAGATAAAACGATTGATTTATTGTCAATTGAAAACCCGATTAGCTTCTGTAGATTGCAATTAACACAGGTGTGTATAAACAAGATAATTATGAACGATATAAGAGCATTAGAGTAGAATCTGTGTTTGTAGAACAGATTAACTAATACTTCATTAAGATTTTACACCCTCCTTAGTTTGGAATTTTATTTTTTGTCATTCTGTTTGGTTGTTATAAATTTTACATGCTTACACCTCCGTTGAACTCTTGACATAACAACAGCATTAACAACAATCGGTCTTGAAAATTCAATTATATGTCCTGTCTTTCTGTGTGAGGTTTTGTGCCGCTGGGATATATTCTATAGGGCGTCGTGCCATACTTCCATCTTTTATTTGATGGTTGTGAATTTGTTTCCAAAGTATTTATACAAACAATTATGTTGGTGGTTGACAGTTGTACAAAAGCATGCATAGACAGCCATCTATGTTCGATTTTGACTGTAATCAAGTTTCAAAACTGTGTAGACAGATTTCGCCTGCAACTACAATAATAGCCAAGCAAGTGCCGGTTACGTTTATATTACGTGACGGCATTCGAATACCCGAACATCAATTCATTGCCTTGTCCGTTGATTGTTTTACTCAAAATATAAAGGAAGTGTTACTACACATTTAATACTTAACGCTAATGTTCAGTCAAAAAGTGTGTTCTCTTTTTGCTGCTGTGTGTAGAATTTAGTCTCCTGATGTGAACATGTTATTTATTTACATATTATCAGACAATTATTAAAGCTTTGACATTTTAACTTTCGAAGGATTATTACCCAATACTCTTCAAAAATTCATCAATTCTTTTCAGTTTATTTACAAGGATGAGTCCATGCCATCTTGTTTGATTAATTACAACATACTCTTGAATTAATGTGAGTACAGAAAATCTGCTCGGATCTTATAGGATAAGAAGGATGAAAAGTTAATTCAAACATTTTCCTTCACTCCATGATACCTTTAACTGAAATCTTGATTCAATATTGGAATTCTTCGTGTGGCTAATGCATGTAAACATATCTACAAATCTTCCTTAGACATTAATTACCGCTTGGCAATTGACACTTTCATAGAAGCCGCAAATAATGATTATGAGAAACATCGACTTTAAACCTCGTAACATTGTTGACAATCAAACATTTTTATTAATGATATTGAATGGGTATCTTTGGTGGCAATGAAGATTTTATGGAGTTAAGCAGACTTTTACGACGATAAAATAGAAAATAGTGAATGGTTCTTTGTTATTAATCACCCACACTGTGACGAATGAAATGGCTAAGACAAATTATGTGTATATATTACAATAGCCGCTATAACTACCACTTTGGTATGACTCATGGTATACAGGCATGGCTCCAAATATATCTTCATCGAGCTGAAAATGTACAACAAAATACATCAACAGATGGATTGCCTTTACCCAGTGACATTGAGCAAAGTTTGAATAGTTATAAAATATTTTGTAAATATGTTTCGATTGACTCATTCTCTGATAGACTACACGGAGTTGGCCGCCACCACATTACGAGTGCGGTTGCACAATAGGACATGTCAGAATGTAGACAACCACTTTTAGTGCCGTTGCTCCGAAGGTTTATTTACGTGCAAAGTTTATAATGAAGACTACGAGTGTAATCGAAATTTAAAAATAAATTAAAGGTAACAGGTGATAGGAGTGATTTGTTCCGTGCCGACATTCCACACACCAGTCTGAAATATGTTGATGCTCTTTTTGGTAGAGTACTTTGAGTGAACACCTGGTCACAGGGGTCGAGTATCGTGTTATCTTTCTAGTATTTATTCATTTTATCACCAGGGTTCCCGCCATGGTAAATATATCTCATACGTATGAGAATAAAAAAGAAATCAAGTACCCATTCATTTCTCAAATATTTTCTTTTTCCGGGATACAGTCCCTGGAATATGTAAACGAGAAACATCACTTTTTAATGATTTTTTTAAATTAATTTAGATACCTGAAAATGCCCAAATCGACAATAGCATTGTCCCTTTACATTAGATACATTGTTTGAACTAAATCGGGTAAGTTGTCATCCATATTGTGCAACATTTATTAATGTTTGTGAAGTATCGCACGTACTGGTGTTCCTCTGCATGAGCGGTGTATATTATTTTGATGAATACAGGTATATAATTGCTGTGGTCTGTTGCATCTTATTAAAGTTGTTATAAATTCAAGTGATTGAAACGGATGTAACAGGTAGAACAATACCGGTGTAACGTTTTCAAAATCCCCCGATTCAGGTTACCCCCCCCCCCCCCCCCCTAGTTACTTTAAAACGTTTTCAGATTACCCCCGGGAATTTGAAAACGTTTTTAAGTTACCGGGAGGGGTACAATTAAAACGTTTTGAAATTACCCCCTCCGTTTTCAAATGCCCTACCCGGTAATCTGAAAACGTTTTCAGGTTACCCCGGGGGCGCTTTGAAAACGTTTTCAGATTACCCCTGGGGCGCTTTGAAAACGTTTTCAGAATACCCCCGGGTAATAATTCGAAAATTCATAATAAGAGAGAGCTTGCACACGAATAAGGAGATTACAATTTCAAACACATAAATGCATACATGTACTATGTACTATGACTATACACGCGGTCCTTATGATGAAATCATACGACGAAATCAAATGATGTCATATACTGACAAGTCCATTCCTTCATTATGGAATCCTATGATCGTTATTGCAATCTTGAATCATTTTGACAAAAAATATATAAAAACAATAATTTTTATTAACTATTGTTGGTTTTCTGAACACAAGTAAGTGTGGAATTGCACAGGTCATGTCTTGCATTTTTGTTAATTAATTGAATAAAGGCGCGTACTCTCCATAACCCTAATAGGATTCCATAGCTTCAAATAATTATTGCGTATATTCAGTTTAGAAATTCAGGAATTACATGTCAATAAACCATGTTGATTGTGAATCATTTAGTATGAATAATAACCAGAAATATAAACGTTTTCGCCATGAAGAATCAACATATGGAGGGGGGGATCATTAAAGCGGGGGAGGGAGTTTGAAAACGTTTTAATGTTACCGGGGCCGGTACTCTGAAAACGTTTTTAAGTTACCGGGGGGTAACCTGAAAAGGGGGAGCTTGAAAACCTTACACCGGTACAGTCAGTTGATCTGACTTAAATAATTAGGTATTGATAACCACAAAAGAACAACATGTAAATTAACATGTTTATTCACTACAATGAGTGCATATAACGAAATATAAATATTGATGCAAACAGGGACTGTTATAAGACAAATTGAGTAATACCATTAGCATTATTGTATGGCAGTATATCTTGCATATCTGAATCATTATCAACCATATATTGAATTTCCTAATATGGAAAATCTACAGTAGATACCGTGCTAAATTTGTGAAATTGCTTCCAAATGTCGAAACATTTTGGGAATGAAAACCAATGTAAATACAGTAGTGAAGTATGGTTTGCTCAAGGATTTCCTTGCAATTTGCAGGGCCGTTCAGATATGATAAGATTCCACTGTAAATAGGGACGCCCTGGTTTGGCCCCGCCTCCTAGTGATAAGGGTCACCAATGATATGTGTTGTTTACATATACTTGGGTACCATTGGGACATTTTATCAATTTAAGGCCACGTGACAAACGGTTTCAAGATGGCGTAAAACAACAGTATATAATATTTCAAAAGTAAATTAAACGTATTTACACCATTATAGTAAGTTCATTTAATTAGTTCTCTCTTTTTATAAAACACTCATCAGTTAAGTAGTGTACTTATGATGTCTTATTCCGAACTGATCTCAACTTATAAATTAATATAAGCTTTTACAAATAAACATTGACGTGTATACTTTTATAAAAATATTTAATTGATTGTAGTGATTTATGATCATAAAAAAGCAAGAAAATATATTTTATTTGATTTATTTTAAATACAAGAAACCATAATCATCCTTGTGGTATCTTCTGTCATTAGAAGTATTGAAGTTTGAAGTAAGTCAGACCCAGATACACCTTCTTTGCAGCTACTGGCGACGCTGTACTGTTGTTTAAAATTGGAATCTCTCTATTAAATTCGTCGACGAATGGGTTGACTACTTGTTGGCTTTGGAAGCTCTTCCTGAAATGGTACATAGTTTACTACAACAGACCACTGTGTTTATCATACATGTTCCTAGCTCATATTTAGACGCATGTGCATGTTTGCTGTGCATGTATCAGATGACAAATTCAGACATGCAGTTGATCATTCTTTGATGTTTAAAATTAACTCTTGTAGTTGATTTATTTGTAGTAACAATATTGCATTATAAATTTCTACTTAGTGCATTACACTCCAAATGTGAGTGTGTAATTTCGTGATTCCAGGTTGCGTATTGTTTTTTTTTCTTTACTGAATTTGGAACTTTAAGTGTTTGGCCATTAAAAATGCATGTGAAAATTTTGGCGTTTCCATTTGTATTATTTGTTAATATTTTTCCCTCGTTTTTCTTCAATTATCAAGGGCTAAAAGCAATATAAAAAGGCAGAGAATAAAAAATATTTTTTAAATAATTACATGCACGAAATGCTAAGTAAAAAAGCCGCAGAGGTTTAGTCTGGAGATGTTCTTATGATATTTAAATATTAAGGCAGCTTTCACTGAATATCTTATTCTTTTTACAAAAAATTCACTCTTTGAATGAAATTTAATGTTTTCATTTTTATTTTTAAATATTCAAATTGATTGCATTTCTGATAAAATCCAAAGTTTATGCCCACAATAAATGAAAAATTTATTAAGGTATCTACAAATCAAAATGTCTTTGATTTTGTCTTTTGCTTTTGTTATTTCACGAATATAATGTTTTCTTCGACTTTTTGAAATTTGATTAATTTATTACCAGTACAAAAGTCATTGTGTTTGTTGATAAAAATATTCCTTTTGAAGAAATATTCAAATATTGTAAGATAACGAGATGTGCATTATGCATGTCAAACAAATAATAAATAGTCGGCATTTATTAATAATCAGAAATAAATCATTATGAAAATAAACACAAGTCTGTGTGTGGTACCAGTAACATAAGGCGTATAGACTGGAGCCCGGCTTTTTTTTGTTCAAACCCAGACACTGGTCTCGGAGAAAATGCAAACAACTGAGTTTACTGGCGAGATATTTCATGGCTTTTAAGCTAAAACTGCATGAATAGTATAAACTATGATCAATCAAATATCACATCTTAACTTTCTGGTAATTCATTTTCGGTTAGATGATAAGTACGTGTATTTATTATATTTAATGTCAAACTATTGAGTAAATATATATAACAGTAATATCAATACATCCATATATATATATTATATGTATGACAAATCTTTAAATTACTTATTTTTAAACGTAATTTTCAGAAAATGCATTGCCATTTATGTGAAAAAAGCATCTTTCGCTAATGTCTAAAAAGTCTTCTAGAATTTCAATAGCACAGCAATATTTCACTCATTACTTAAGTGTGTGTTAAATAATATCAAAAATCAAAAAAAATTCTAGCCATTTGTGACTTTGGCGTTTGTCTATATACATCCGAAATATATTTCATCCTTATTGTTTTATTCAAACAAGTATATATGATTAAGTTGCATTGTTACTTTGTTGTATCTTTTTGTTGTCATATAAAAGTTGTATATTTATATATTTCATCAATAGATAAATGTCAAAGGATAAGTGATTTTTTACTGTACTTATAAATATATATACTGACACAATCATGAAGCAGTTTATAAGATGTATAAATATTTATATTATTTTACTGATCTAACTGTCTGACATCGCCTTGATTTATTTGATAAATTATTTTCTCCCATTCTCAATTATTGAAGTGAAGTACGGGGATTTGTTCATGGCAATGTCTTTGAAAAAATACAAATTCAATTCTGTAAGCGAATCCTATGCGTTAAGATGACAGCTAAATACGATTTTATAAATGGTGAACTTGGTCGATTTTCTTTTAGAAGAATGAGACTGTACTATATCTATATAATTAAATACTGGATTAACATACTTCAAAGTAATGATAATAAGTATGCTATCTAATGAAGAATGGTTTGGAGTTGTTGCCGAAAAAGATAAACTGGTGTTCGGTTATCAAAGATAGTTTATGCTCACTTGATTTTAATGGTACTTGGTTATTTTAATATGTTGGTGATGAAAAGCTAATTTTGAATATAGTTAAGCAAAGATTGCCCATTTGTATAATCGAACAGAAGATTCAAGTAGAGCGTTATTTTAAAGAAACCGTGATTACTGAGTTGAAATTTCAACTACATTGTATATATTAATATTGTAAATGTTTCAAAGTACCGTAAAGCATTGACTAAACTAAGAGTTTCTTCTGTTTGACTTTGAATCGATGCAGGTAGGTGGAGTACATCTGTTTTATTTGGGGTTAACTCCGTTTTCCAGCAAAACGACCACCGATTCACCTAACAAGTTTTCCTGGACGGTATATTAACGAATACTAACTTACCCTTCCACAAGGAGAGGACAGCTTCTCCACATGTGAAGGAAAATCAACATTGTTGTCAAATTTTCAAGGAAGAGTATGACTTGCCGCAACCGGGAATCGAACCCGGTTCGCCAGGTTACAAATCAAGCGCACTAACCACTGGACCTTGGCCGTGGTCCCTGGACTAAACCTAGTATACCACTAGACCAAAGGAAATCATAAAGAAATTAACGCAGTATATGTATTAAGAAACCAACTGTTATACTGTTCACTTCAACTGTTTGTTTATATATATGTACATGTTTGTGTGTAAGTAAACATAATTATGTAAGAGTATGTATGCATTATTTATTTATTTTTGTCGTTATGAATATTAGCAATTGCTTGTTTTTGTTTGCATATTTTTACATCAAAAAGCTAATGGGACTTTAATGAAAATATTCAATACAATATATCATATAAGATCAAATGATAAATATTTTTATTGGTGTTTTTCAGTAGGTAATTGTTTTCGAATGTTTCTATATTTTGTGTGAAAATGTTGCATTTATAATTGTATTGGCTATTTTGTAAATAATCTGCTTTATTAAGAAACCTTCTCCTTTTGTTTACATGTATACATGTATTTGTCCTGGAATACCACTGTAGTATGCCATGTATCTTCATGGGCCATTGTTTCTGAATTCACTCCTATAAACTTCCATGTTGATATGGAAAAATTTAGTATTGAAAAACGTTCTCCCCCTATTTGTTAATGCCCTTTGTAAATTCATTTCTTCTGAAAGACTTCAGCATCACAAAGTGAGACTACATCGTTGCGCGTATATCTAAAAGAAATAATGACCCTATAGGCTGTATTTCTCAAAATTAATTTAAAATAACATTTTATAAATTAGCATAAGCATGAAACCAATGCTGCCATTTCCTGATGTATAAACAGTTGTAAGACTCGTTTCTACAAAATCACAGATTTTTCTACAAAGTATGTTCCAAATTAAACATCTTTTTATGTTTCTGTGTGTGCGTCTCTACAACACCTCTTGCAGGCGCCACTGGTTTGAAACTATTCATGTTGTTGTTACTGCTGTTGGTGATTTGATTTTTGATTTCTCCCATAGATTATGAACTTAGCCTAATTTTCTGAAAAGTAGTTTTATTCATTAATCTATTCTTTCTTTCCGATTTTATTTTTTTGTCAAAGAAATGTAATGGACACAAGGACTGTTGTAAATTGTATTCAACAATTATTGGAATGTTCATGAATATGTATACATTGACTCTTAAAATCGATTTGAAAAAAAATATGTAAGGATGAATTTACTTCTTTGCGCATCTAATCATTTCCCCAAAAATATGTAATTCGTTTGTTTACATGTCCATGTGGACCATATTGAAAATAAGTCTTGCACCAAATGTGTTATCCACAATAAAGAAAATCGCTATTAATATATAAACGACCATAATGCAACAAAACCGCTGCTGTATCTCACAGAAATTGCAGAACACAGTCATTAAGGAAGGAAAGACATTAATTAACAAGATGTTCCACTTAAAAATGATCATGTCCTTTACAGTATGTTTTATCGACTGTTTCCTTTTGTTCAGAAATCCAAATACGGCTATCAAAATTCACAGTTCATATTAAATTAATTATGAGTAAAATAAATGTTTGGTGGCTTGATTTTTTACCAAACAATGGTTTAGATATTGTCTTCAATTGTTTTGCATCAATGTAAAAAGCTTACTCTCTTATTCTACTGTGGTCAAAACTAACCAAAAGGCACAGTGTTAAAGCCCCTTTAGCTTTTTGAATGTTAAAATTGAAGTAGGTCTTATTTTACCTAGAAAGATGTCTCATCAGTGAAAATGACTTGCAATCAATAAAGCCATTTCGAAATTTCCTTTTTAATCACGAAATACATAATTATAGAAATGTATTTTAACGATATTGCAAACCCTAAAATAAAAAGTATCTGACAACATTTTTACGAGATGTGGCTAAAGAAAGGCATTATGTAAATATTTTCATAGAGCAAATAAAATATATTTCTTATATTTTACTATCATTTTATCTAGTGTTCTCTATTACCAAATCCAAAAAACTAATGGGCCTTTAAAAATCGGTGTCAAATTGAAGCGTATATAATGTTCTGAGTCAGGCTGTGTTTCCTCTCAATAAATTACAAGTTAGAAAATTATAAAAAGTCGTCATAAGTGTTCATTTTCTTGGCACTCTCATATTGATGGAAATTGAAGCCATGTGCTGGCCTGACACCTACGTATATATAAATTACTATTTCCCCTGTCATCAATAGAGCTGCGTCATGCATTGTATGCACTTAAAACTACAAATTCATTTCGTAAACTATAAATCATGACCATCTGGTCTTAAAATATTAAGTAAATTGAATTCGTATTTTCTATTTTCTGTCGTCTCTGTTTACACAAATGTTACATCTAACAACCTAACGGTAGAAAACAACAGGAAAGGTATTGTCAGTGTTATTAGGCAATTTGTTGAATTTTAAATTTCCGTTAGATGTCCCCACAAGCGTTCTTTATTCTATAGATCTGATTTGAAAGCAATTAATATTACCATATAACGTGGATACTCTTAATTACATAGATATTTAGGAATGCCACAAATAACCCCTACACGTGAAACCTGGAGATAGAAATTAATACGTACGTAAATATTCTAGTATTTAATTAAGATTTGAGCTCTTGTAAATGTGTTTCTTTTCAATCGAACAGAATTATTTATCGTTCATGATCTTACGTATAGAATTAGTGTTTAAGGATATCAACGGTGTATGCCCTATGTGGCCAGGTGCTGATTGTGTTGCAGTGGCGGACTGTGTCTACGTATTGACATTTTAAATATAATATTTTGTCCACAAAGATGACCATTTTAATTACACCATATCCATTACAATAGTTACTTAACTTTTATATTTAACAATTTATTTCTTTTTAAGTGTCTGAATTCTGTAGAGCGTAGCTCTTCATTCATTTAACATAATTAAAACGAAGCGCGTTTTTTTTTTGTCTGATTGAGCCTAAGTCACGGGTATATCTTATAATCACCAGGCACAGAAATCTATTCTTACAAAGGGAGTAACATATTTCATTATATTACTGCAAGATCCGCACATTCATAACAAATGGTATACAATAAGGGTAGTTTATGGTAATGAAGAGGACTGAAAAAAAAATCTGAACGCAGTTTGATGCAATATATACACAAATGTCAATGACACGGAAAGGTGAAAACAATCGCTCGAAATATTTGTACGTTACGAGAATGCCACAGAAATTGTCGCAGACGAAACTTTGTATCAGATATGATTGCTAGTGATTACTAAGCCGAAATCACAGTCCGCCCTTGCTTTCTTACAATTGTACACGATAATCCCTTAGTAGTACGTTTCTTTGATTAGGCTGCTATTATAACACTATCATTAGTTATCGCGTTTTCTCGTCAAATTCTCGCGATATCTTCAAAATATGGCGCGACACAGTTTTCCCATGTCGATTGTATTTGAACAATTTATTGTAGAAAATTAAAAAGAAAACGAAATGACTCAACGTAAAACTATTGATGAAACATAATATTCAGTGCATAGTTTATTTGAACCTAAGTTCAGATTTGTTCTTTCTTCGCATGGAATTGTTATAGACATTTTCTATTTCCGTGAACGCCTGTTGTGTAATTTAGGCGCCAATCTCATGAGATTTTTGCAATGTTTGCAAACATCGCCATCAGAGTACGGATTCATGAATACAGTATGCGCTAGCAAGCGGCAATTCTAAATAGAATCATTTGGACAGAATTTCAAAACAAATTATTTACAGCGAGAACATGACAACAACGTCCTGAAAATCGCCCATTTCGAAGACTTCCGTACTACCGTTGAAACTTTTTATTTAACCTAACACCAGACTTGTTACTCAACTAGATTGCAATGTAAATGTAAACTGGTCAAAACAAAGAATTAATGTCGTAGATGATGAAATGAAAACCAAATTAAATCAAGAAGAAAATTGTTCTGTTTCCGGCCCGAATGTCTTAGATACGTAAATATCTCTGCCTGGTTTTATATAAATGATAGTTTTGTCAGAGTTACATGTTACTTCAAAAGCTTTCTAAACAACTCTTGTATGTACTGTCTCACCCAAAGTTAGCTTCTTGTCGGATATTTTTATTGTAAAACGTGTTATCAAAAACTTAGCTTGGCATAAATAAGGGAATCTGTAACACTACTAGTTAAATGTTTTAAATATACAAAAATGTATCTATATTATCATTTCAAGCACATTAAGGCTTTATTTTATAACGCATTCAAAGAAAATATTACCCACAATATTCTACAAATCAGTTGTACTTATACTTAGATCGTCTGCAAATAGCATATGGTGTTACTATTGTGACCTTATCGAACTTTGTCAGTACGTCAAACGTCCTGCAAATCAAATACATGTTTGTAATAATCTTGTAATCTTTCATTACATTTCGGCTTAACAAAATAAACTTATTATTGCAATGCATGTAATGTTCCATGTCGTGTCAATTGTTTTACAAAAGACGGACGGAACAAAATTACCTTTAAGGGATCATCCGGATGATAAAAAATGACAAAATGTGCCCGTACGTTTTAATCATAACAAAAAAGGGCTCGGAGAAAATTCTTCGAATCCTTGCCCCCTTAATTAATCCCTTAATGATATTCATGAATATGTAAGAATTACTTAAAAAATAATCATAAAAAAGAAAGAAGATTTTCATTCCGAAGGAATTCAGAATGTTCTGTATTAATGATAAATATAATATCTAAGTCCTTTGATAGTTTCAAAGTTTTATTAAACGCAATTTTCATGAGCTAAGTATAAGCTTATAACTAAATCTCCCTACAATGTTCATATTTTGAAACTAAAGCAAGTTATTAAATTAATCATCTTTAGAAACGAACAGGCGAGGAAATCAGTCTTAGAAAGTATGCGCCCTGAGAGAGGCGAAATTCTAGGTTTGTAATGTTTTTATTTTTAGATGACAAAATATGTTTAAAAAATGTATAAGAAATTTTTCCGCCCTCTATAAAACATGTTATTTTTCTATATAAAAATATTTTATACCGATTTATCCGGTGATGATATTATGATTTTTCATGAGTTGTTATCATTGCTGTTCATGCCAATAAACTTTGAACTTGAAAAATTACTTTTGCTTCGTTGGATTTCAATATCATTTTGTTTTAAATTTTGTGTTGTTATTATTTTTTGTAATTCTTTTTGTTCGCCGTCGCTCTTATTTGTAAGAAAAAACGGCATCACAGAGAAAACTCTGATTGTATATAATAATTACAAGAAAACATTCAAATTATGTCGCAGCCGAATCTTTATATAAATTATGTGCTTTATTAATATAATTTAATATACTAGTATATAATATAGAGACAGAGTTATTTCGGTTTGTGCAGTACATGATACGTGGTGAAATACATAAAATATAAGAAAACAATCATTGAAGTAGAAATTAGAAAATACCATGCAATGCACACCGGTACCAGCGTAAATACAAAAAGACTCTTATTTCCTATGTGGACCCTTAAAATAAAATATTGTACAATAAATATTACTAGACTTCTGTCATGGACACCCAATACTCCCCATTTCATGCAAGAAATTACAAAAATGAATTACGACAACTTATATTTATTTACCGTCAATAATATTTTCAATTTGCAAAAACAACTCAGCGTACTATAAGTATTTTAAACTAGACTCATAAAGAACGATACTAAAATATTGAGAGTACTTATAAAATAGTTTACACACTTGTAATACGTTAATTTATGTTGACTTACGCATATAAATGTTATATATCAACACGACAGTATGCCCAGTAAATTTATGTGTCTGATACCTACGTTTTGAGTGGGGATTTATTGTTTTTATCCTTTCAATAATTATTGTTTATGGCTTATTATTGATATAGTATTATATCTCAATGTATTTTATTCCATAAACAAACAAATAATAACGATAATGTCCTCTCTTTTTTGTGATTATACATTTTATTTTGAATGTTTTTGTTGGACATTCGATATAATAATTCATGATGACCTAACTTCATTTTTTTTCTATACCATTTTACAAAAAAACTGTCGCTTGCAATTATGCCGTGCGATACACAAAGCTATTAGGTTGACTGAAAATAAATATGGGGACATTATGTATAGTTACATGGTCAATAAGTTTGTACGAAAACCGCAACACTCCTACAAGACGACCTAATTTCGGGCGCTCACACAAATTGGACACATTTTACCCAGACAGTAAACAATGAGTCATATATTGACCAAATGATACATAATTTTTAATTAACATAATTCAAGTGTCGGCACCTCAGTTATGATAAATTTCAGGTGAGCCTAGTTTATCAGTATGGTCTGCGGTAAATAACATTAAATTACTTAAAAATAAATGAGATAATCTCATTCTTTCCTTTTTATTTCAAATGTCAACAATTGTTCCGGCATTTTAAATAGAAATGTTTACAAAGTTTTCATCAAAGACATTATAAAGTCGTACAAATTGCAATTACAGTGTCCGGCTACTTCAGTCGGTCCAAGTCTGAACGTATATCTGTTTACATCTACCTTTGAGGTCATTCAGCGAAAAACTACCCAATCGAAAGCAGACGACACATTTCTTCTCCGACATTTTTGATTTCACATAAATGTTATCACAGAACAGACGTTATTTTATTCACAACTTGTAAAGCACACATTTTATAAGAAACTTATAAAGGAAGCGATTCGTACGGAAAAAATAATCCTTCAAAAAAAATGCATAACTAGAACATGTACAGATATACTAAACTTTCAGCCATAAAAACAATAAGTCATGTAAATTA
The DNA here is from genome assembly GCA_964023205.1 of Lutraria lutraria. NCBI lineage: Eukaryota > Metazoa > Mollusca > Bivalvia > Venerida > Mactridae > Lutraria > Lutraria lutraria. Next base: position 9,394,081 of record OZ026836.1, on the reverse strand, counting down.
TTAATATTCAAAGGTAATTCCGACCACAATTCACACATTCGGCATAAATGAAAACTTTTGAATGGGGAAAAGTGAACATCTTTCAAGATTTTATATAGTTATACATTAATCTATGAAGACGCCGTCTTAAAGCCGGGATATCAATTCTTAAGCACGTGAAAAACTGACGGCTTAGTTGGATTTAAGTCTGTTCTCAGGCTCTGTACATTTGTTATATTTAAAGGTGACATAACCTTGCAACTTGTAATGGCGTTAAAATGCACTAATCGCCATAAAATTGCATATTTATATCACAGGGTATTCGACAAAGATTAACATTTTTATTACGCTCGCATACTGTCGAACATATCAATGCAATGATTTACTGATCAGCAATGTGGTTGAACAAATCACGTGACCGATTATTTAGGGAACGCTAAGGTTGCAAACTTTTCAATTCACCAAATTAATTGTTAATACAAAACACAAAAATCAGGATGCAATACAGAGAGAAAAAACGTTAGCACACACAAAGTTGGCTTCAACCTTGATTTTCAGTAATTCTTTCAAGCATCCAGCTTTTATGAGAAATACTTGAAATAACTATTGGCAATGAACAAAACTTCTTTGTAACAATGTTGTTAGTGGAACAACAAGGTTACACGTCGGCTAGGAATTATGTAAGTTCATAAACAGTCATTATGGTGTACATGTACTCTAATCAATGAAGATGACCAAAAGAAGTAAAAGCAACGTTCCGCTATCCAATGTCATTGTTGCATTTAATATGTCAACAGTATGTTTTATTTCTTCGTTGGCCTATTCATCACATGAGTTTGTAAACATTTGAATTAAATTTTATTTGATTAGATTTGATTTGGTTTGGTTTATCTATGTATTGAAATTACCAACTTGTCACAGTAACATGGGAATATTAAAGACTTACTGTATATCATAAATGTAAATATCATCGTCGATGTACAACTAAAGAAAGTCACCAGGTGTATAAAACATATTTACATATATGTCAGTTACCAAACTATATAAGTATACAGTTATGGATATAAACATATCTACATATATGTAAGTTACCAAACTATATAAGTACACAATTGTGTATATAAACATACCTACATATATGTAAGTTACCAAACCATATAAGTACACAATTGTGTATATAAACATACCTACATATATGTAAGTTACCAAACTATATAAGTACACAACAATGTGATTTTTGTCATAAAAAGAATAACACAGATTGGCTTATTCAAGGGAGTATGTCCATTTCATATTTATTATAATTATTTCAATAATGGCTTCATGTAAAAGGTGTACATTACATGGTGTAAAACCAACTTTCATGTAAAAACCTTCAAGTTTTTCTACATATAATGTATTACAAGCCTAATGCCAAAACTTGTTGTCTCAAAATGGAACGGACAATTTTGGAAACATTTTATAATTCTTATAGGTTCCCATGATAGAAAAATGATTTGCCACAAGATTTTTAAAAAACAATGACATTCCAATGAGTTCTTTTCCCTTTAGATTTGAAATGAAGTCAATTATAGAAAAAAGAACATCCATTTTAATGAAAACTCATGGTAAAAAGACGCAATAGCACATTGTCAATCTAATTTGATAAAGAAAAATATAGGTCACCGAGCAATATCTACAGAAATTAATAGTTTTCTATTTTTCATCAAGGGTAATAACTCTTGCATTTAAAAAAATGTCAAGAAATAATATCTAAGGTAACTATCAAAGAATAAATTACTTTTTTGTAATATTACCATTTTCGTGTAGCATTAAGCAGATATGTCAGAAAAGTACAGTGTTAGACTTGGAATACCATAACTACATACTTGTACAGTAAACTTAGTTTAAATATCCGTGTATGTATTCCTTCACAACCTACATATGGTGAAACAGGAGGCAGGTGCTCGCTAATTACTAGAATACATTACCAGGAGCAATTAAGGTTAATGTTTTGTCGCAAGTTTCCTTGATGTTTTGAAACAGTTATATCACATGGTTGCACCAGAATGTCTGTAAGATATGTCGCCCACATCCTTATAGATAGCCGTGTATTAAAGTTGCTAACCATCTCTATTTACGTGTATGAATCTTATGCCTTGGTCTGGTATACGTGAGGCTTCTGTGCAATAAAGCTTAATAAATCGAACCGTATATCAGAAAAGTTCCAAAAAATGTTGATACTTATTATCATCTTTTTAGACTATCATGGTATTCAAATATTCATTGGTAACGTAAGAAAAGGTACAGCCCACATGAAAAAAAATCCATATTTGATTCTGGGTATAAACCACAGCCCAAAACACTTAACCAAATGAATTCGAGGCAACTAAACAAAGCAGAAAACATCTGAAAATACATGAACACGTTAAAGAAGCGGGCTGTAAAAAGGAAACCAATGTCTGACTAAATCAGCACATGTATAGAAGGTACGGTGGAAGACAACCATGAGCTGTCAAAGACTAGAAAAGTGAAAGTTAACTGTAAGCAAGCTAGCATGTAACCATATAAACACAGAATTCCAATGCATTAGATTCGCCTCCGGAAAAAACAGTCCAAATGTGTCGTTATGTTTTAAGTTCAAACTATCTAGAAGCCCAAATATGTCATGTAGACATCCATTTTAATGCGTTCTATTCACAATCGAAAAAAAACAGCCCAGATATGTCTGGTTTGTTCCAACTATACAGAAAACTAAACATTGTTCAATGTTATTGCCATGCAGGCACCCCCTTGTTTCTAGCATGTTATGATATGCTATAAATACATTAAGCCAGCCGGTATTTATTTCAATTGCGAGGATTTAACTTTGTTTAATATGTATTTCCCTGGCTTTTAGTCAAAGTGTTAATCGTTATAGCGCATTTAGGAAGATTTTGTTTAAGTGTCAAAACGAGAAAATGATATATTGTTTTCATTCAGTTGTTTTATACCACAATATAAATATTTTATCAGCAGAAAAACAAATGAAAACTATTTGAAAGAGATAATTAATTCATCAATTCTAGACACAAATCAATGTCAAATGTTATCAATGGTGTTATGTCATCAACAAGATTATTCGACTCATTGATACAGGAATTTATGTATTACTCGACTAAAACCATTAATTTATTCTGTGTTGACATTTAAGACGCAGTAATGATGATTTCAGTGCTTGGATCTGTCAAATCACGTTGGTGTCAACAACTTTTTTGTACACGATGGCTTCGATTCAGTCGGACCGGACCATTAGTTGATCAAGAAGGCGATGGAAGAAAACAATGAATAGCCAAACAACTATGTACATGAACCTCATGGTCCTCAAAGGCACCGAACTCTACATGAATTTCTTTTCAGATTATATTTCAAATTAGAAGACGAACTCGTTCTACTTTTGAAATAGCACTATCTAGTAAATACGCTATGTTATAATTTTTACCAAACATAATATTTCACCAGAGAGCATTACCGTGTTGAGATTTTTGGATAATAAATAAATGTTGTTGTTTTTTACTTAAACATGCAGTCATTTTATTAATTTGTTCTTTATAGTACGGAACACATTCAATGGTTCTTCTATTCTTCTCAGAAACTCAAATTACCGGAATTTTATTTCAGCGAACTTTCTTCAAAGTAGTGCCTTGAAGATATACCCATAATTAAAATGATGTAAAAGTAAAAGTGCTTAAAATGAATGGAACGTTTCTAGAAATGCCATATTACAACATTAATATATTATTGATTATTATTGCACAGTTTTAATTATACCACACGCTGGATTTGTTATGCTTCAATCAAAAGAATGGTTTACAGTCTGAATAAAATCTGTATGTATTAATTACTAATCTAAAATAATATTTCATAAACTTTTCATCTCGTTCGTTTCTGTTCTAATGCCAAATATATGGTCGTTAAGTGTAGAGTAACGTAGGTTCTAAAATAACGGAGGTTCTGAGGTAACGGAGAATCCAAGGCAACGGAGGTTCTAATGTAATGGAGATTCTGAGGTAACGTTGATTCTAAGGTAACGTATGTTCTGGAGTAACGGAGGTTCTAAGGCAACGGAGGTTCTGAGTTAACGTTGATTCTACGGTAACGTATGTTCTGGAGTAACGGATATTATAAGGCAACGGAGGTTCTAAGGTAACGGAGTATCCAAGGCAACGGAGGTTCTAAAGTAACGTATGTTTTGAGGTAACGTATGTATTAAAATAACGGAGGTTCTAAGGTAACGTATGTTCTGGAGTAACGGAGGTTCTAAGGCAACGGAGGTTCTAATGTAACGGAGATTCTGAGGTAACGTTGATTCTAAGGTAACGTATGTTCTGGAGTAATGGAGGTTCTAAGGCAACGGAGGTTCTAAGTTAACGTTGATTCTACGGTAACGTATGTTCTGGAGTAACGGATATTATAAGGCAACGGAGGTTCTAAGGTAACGGAGTATCCAAGGCAACGGTGGTTCTAAAGTAACGTATGTTTTGAGGTAACGTAGGTTATAAAATAACGGAGGTTCTAAGGTAACGGAGTATCCAAGGCAACGGAGGTTCTAATGTAACGGGAGTTCTGAGATAACGTTGGTTCTAAGGTAACGTATGTTCTGGAGTAACGTATGTTCTAAAGTAACGTAGGTTCTACGGTAACGGAGTATCCAAGGCAACGGATGTTCTAAGGTAACGGAGGTTCCAGTGTAACGGTGGTTGTATACGGAGACTTAGCAACATAAGTGGTTACGAAGACTTTTTAGTACAGTACGTGTCCTTCAGTTCGTACCACTGACGACTAGTTTTAACATAATTCACCAAAGTAAAACAGACACTACTGGAATGTTTTATACCAACACAAGAACGACAAGGCTTTCTTATTTTCAAGTATACGTTGGTAACAATTTAAACAGATTTATCTTTATTGATTACGAGGTAATGTTTTCAAATTCATGTGTCAAATTAGATGGTTTCCTCCCTTTTGATTATACATCGGTTATATTCCTCGCCAAATAATCTCGTCATTTTACGTGAATTTTTAACATTAGTCTGTTATGGAGCCAATATGACATTATGACACACGTGAAGCATACGTTTCTTTAAACTTTATCTTATGAATTTACAAATCACATTTTAAGACGATTTTTTCAGTTTAATTTTTCACTGAAAATTTATAATTTGTTTCAGACTGGGTTCATTGAATGATTTAATTCAATGTTGTTTACAGCCAGATATTTTCTATAAAACCTGCTACTCCTTATACGTAACAATGGCTGACATGCATTCCAAAAACTGACACTGACATAATATATACAAATAACATCTTTCCCACGTTTTACTACGTACAAATAGATTGCATTTAGTGAAAGTTCCTTTTCAAATTAAGTTTTGTAAATGATAATAGCGTGTCATCTATTATATATCTCTTTATGTTAATCCTAGCCGAGCGATCGTAGAAGGCGTTGTCACTAAGCATTATAAAATAAATGACAACAGATAAATACATTAACGTAAGAGAGCCCACATACCACGTATAAACTTACGTGTTCCGGGCGTCGGAGGCTCGTGAAAAAGTAATTATACCTGAATATATTTCTTCCCTCACTCTGATTGTTATCTGAAACTTATAACTCATTGTGTAAGAGGTCGTCTGTAAATCCATTATTGGTCTAAGTCGTGCCAATATGGATTAGGTCCGCTACGGATTCGAGACTTTGCAGACGACACGCATAGAAGGCAGGCGTGAACATCTACGGACTTATACCTTATAACGATATATGTAATACGGCAATCTTACAATTTTACACTATTTCTAAACCCTTGTGATAAAGAGCACTGCCTTGGGATTTAAATAAAACCGCTTTAGCGATTTCGAAATCGTTGGCAGACGACATAATTTCAAAGTCATTAGACGAACGCAAAGATTGGAAAAGAAAGGTTTCGGAAACATCTGAGACTTGTGGTGTAATTAACCAGGTTTGATACGAACAGTATCAGATATTTCACAAATATTGGTCCCCGGTCAGACGACATATATCCCCATTCCTATCACAAGATACACAGTGTTTCAACAGCTAATTGTGCCTTCTATTGAGTATATTACGCATCAAAGAGAACTCTTATTACAGTAAGGGGCTAGACGCTTGACTCTTGAGAAACAAGTATATTTCAAGTGTAAAACATTAACATATTACGTATAAAACGAAGCAATAAACAGGTTGTTCTTAAGTACATGGTAAATTAAAATACTTCTGAAGTATGAAGACATAATTATCAAACACCTTTGTGTTACATTGGCGGGAAAAGGGATTTCATTTTTGCGTCCCAAATCAGAAAGTATCACATTAAGAAAAAAATCATTTCTGACATGAGAAATTTTATTTTCCACGTATATCTTGTTATAGCGTTACGAAACATACTTAAGTGTTTGGTTTATCGCTAATTCGGTACAATTAACATCTTTGAAATAGTTCATAATGGACAACCACGGGTTATTAACTGTATGATATATGAAAAGAACCCTTAATGATTCAAGATCTTCAGAGCTTAAATATTACTTCATTGTAGCAAACATAACTAACGCTCATTGATGCTCGGGTACTAATAAAAAAGGCGATTGCTTTAATTCAAAGCATGGAAAAGTAATCAACTCCGCCTTCCACAAATCTTGTGTCATTTAATCATACAGATATTAGGTGAAATCTGGGCACCACACGCAGTCCTGTGGGTATCTCCAATTACCTTCCAACTAGACAATCGAGTTTTAAGGACGAATGGCAATTTTCTACTCGAATCCATTCGTAACATAAATATATAAGTCTGATTGTAAATGTTTTTATTTCATAATTTTCAAAGAAGCAACATAATTATTCAGTGCAAAACTTTCTGGAACTTTATATTTGGTCCAGTAGGAATGAATACATTTTGTAACAAAAAGTGACTCACACGGTTAGAAAAATGTTAAACTAGTAATTATTTCAGTAATAGACTAATTGAACCATTATTTGTCTATGGTAGTATGTGAATATTTTATAAGTCTCAGAAATACGAGAATATACAAGTTGCATCATATTGATAGCAAAATGCAGATGATGGTAGTATGTTGTTTTATTTTCTCATTAGAAATAATCAGATTTTCTTCCAAAGTTTGTTTTAAATGTTCAGCTATTAGGAAAGATGTTTTCATCATGTTAGAGATTTGGATTCATTACATTTGACAGAAAACTACATCAATGTTTCTAATTTACATTGCTACAGCTGACATACTTCTGTGTATAACTAAAATTGACAGTTTGCACGGGATTCCCGGGCGGACGGTGCGTGCTTCAGCACATTTTTCGCAGTGTTACATTACCAACTCATTACCTGGTGTTCTTCTGAATTAAATACATTGGAGGTTCTGATGTCTTGGATATGTCAAAAACACTTAAATATATTCATCGGTCTAAAATAACAGCAATATGTGTGAATTTATGAACATTTAGAAGGAACTAAATTCCAACATAATATTATCTTCATATTGACCATGTCTGAATAATTTTATATAAATTACATATGAATGTGATTATATTTATACTATTTTTATATATATTTTTATATATGTATTTCATTCATATATTAAGTATTAAAAGTATTAAATAATGTATGATTACGTGGCGCTTGTGAGCAGATCTAATACTGTTAGATTCATTGGAGATAAATAAATTAGCGACTATAAAATAAATCTGCAACATTAAACGTATTTTAAATACATCACTTAATGTCAAACAAACTTTATACCGCATTCTGGCAAATCTTTAGAGCTATTTTATTGAATGATATTTATGCTCTTTATCGTTAAGTTAGCTATATAAATTTAATCGCTTACATGTGATATTCACTACAGATATTTGCTTCAAGAATACCTAATTAAGAGAGGCAAGGTGCGTATTGGATGCAGGTTTTCAGCGGTATGTTGTTTCTACTTTGCCTCCAACAGTTACGGTACACATATCAAACTATCTTCATGTTTGTGAGGGTGGATAGATTAATTTCTAGATATCAACTGATAGCTCAGTGATAAAATAGTTAAGATAAATCGTACAAACACAGATAAAAGACAATCTAAATGTTTCATTCATAGATTTAAATACTTGTTGTAGAATTTCAGCTAACAAGGATTAATTTCGGACCAAAAGTAATCCTGCAAGTCGGTACCAGAATGGAATTTAACAGAGACCTTACACCACTGTGAATACACTGGTCCCGGCTAAATGATAGATCTGGATTAAGCCATAACTTGACCATGTCAGTTTCAAAATTAATAATATCTCCATTTTATCACCGCGACCTCAAGTTTGTGTGCTCAGTTTCCGGTCATATTGAGCGACGTGTGAGATCTGGTTTATATACAATTCATAATCAAAAGCATTTTTCATACGATTCGTCTCTCTAGATAATCCATAAACGAGTTTTTTGCTGGAAACATATCATTCTATTTAATTTACAAGTTTTTGTTTATGCAATACTGGCGCAATGGAGGATACCAAACTGCATCAGAAATCCATTAATAACATCACACGCATTTATTTAATGCGTTCTCTTGAGAATACACTTGTCACTGGGTACACCAAATGTATTATTAATGGGATAAAGGCAAGAACGATTCGTATGTAGTTCGATTGAAGGATTTACATACATATTATGACGACAATAAAGCCATGCACGTTTATGTAGCAACTAATAACAATGCAAAAATAGACTTGAATTAAAAATTATAAGAGACCCATGGCAAGTCGCCATACATGTTCATTTTTCCTTTCTCCATATATTTTCTAAAAAATATAATAATAATGATAATATCTTTATTTAAAGAAGGTGTACACATTAAGTAAAATATACAAAACATTTGACTTATTTTCAATGTGGCCTTCTAGAAACATTCAAAATAACATTTAACTACATGTAATACATATTCAAATGAATGACTATATACTGACTTAATAGCGTTTGTCTACGTCATAATCTTCATTAATATCAATACATATAATTGAATGAAACAGCGGAGATTTTTTAATGAAAATCTATGTTTATAAATAATACGTGAATTCTGCACGTTGTATATGATATACATTGTACGCTGATGCAGCATACACATTTTCCATATAAACATAGCAAAAAAGAAAGATTTTCAGTCACTGGATGAAAACGAAAATGTGCTTAGGTCAAGAGACATATTTTCGTATTGTCTTATTCCTTAACATTTTATTCCTTGAAACAAAAAACTTACTGTTTTAACAGACAAACCAATACATGTATGTCAAAAATCACTTCTTCATTCTTATTTTGACCTGGCTGGTGGCGTAAAACTGTATAATCGACCGGAAGTGGCTGTAAGTGTCCCAATGTATCTCACAAAAAGTAAAACAACGTCAATGTGTTTTGACATGAAGTACCAGATAATGATACTTTCCAATCGACCAACTCATCGACCGATAGTTTGAAGTACTGATTGGATTCGCGTATTGACATACTTTGAAATATTTATACTGGTTCGTCAAAATCTGTAGAAACGAAAGATAAATTTCCCCCGTAGTTTTGACTATGTCCGAATTGCATGTTATTATTTTGACGAAGGTTTATATGAGACGTTTTTTCTTGTAACCTTAGGTCAGTACACGGACATGACATAGAGCATTCTTCCACTTTATAACATCACGATAAGCAGTTATCTATCTCGTATTTACAGCTAATTCAAAAATGGACTTGTGTTTTAGCTTTCTTCCTTTCAGGAAGAAGCTTTGGTGATGTTGGCTCTCTTCATTACTTAGACTGTTCAAAGTAATGATAAAATTGTTCAATTTCACGGCATTGATACTTTTCAAATACGTCATAAAAGCAGTTAATACGATTCCCAAATTTGTACATGTATCTTCAAATATTTATAAAATGTTGTTGTTATTAAATTATTTACACGAAAAAACCCAATATCTATGATTCCACAATGGTCTACCAATTTCTGTCATTTTGCCAAATAGCCATTTTTCAAACTGCAATACTTTTACGTTTGTTGGCATTCTGTCCCATTCCGTACCAATTCGATATACCATTTCTCAAGAAATTTTTAATATGCTTGTTTTCGTTATTTAACGTTTCCACTGTCAAAGCTAATATTGTCGATTTTGTCTGAAATTTCAACCTATGTAAAAATAGTCTTGATGTTCAACGAGAAATCTTGGGAAATGTAACTGCACCAGTTTGACTCGTAAGAAAACACCACAGTGAACTGTAAATGTACCCAAGGATTATTGTAAGATAAATTCTAATGTTTTACATTTAATTAAAACAATTTCCATGTAAAAACAGTTCATAAATATTGTGTAACATAGCAAACTAGTGATTGGGCTTGTGTTACTACTGGTTTATTATCGTTAGGGAACTCACAGTCTTTGCTTGGAAAACAAGCGTATTACGTTACTTAGTTTTGTTTATATTTCAACATAGAGAGTAATTCTATAACAACAACTTGCTCGAGAATAGAGGAATCCTTTCCATACTAAACAATCATCGGAGTACGTTTGTATAGCCTAGAGCACCCCGGTGTTAAAAATCACTAATAACCATAAATTTAACTAACTGGTAACGTAGGTTGTATTTGTATTTAATTGCCTGTCATGCTGAAAGACTAATGATTTGCACTTGGCAAATTTTTGATGATAATTGTGATGGTATTCGAAAAGTAGGAATGTAACAATGTTGTAATTATGCTAATAAGAGTTGGTTTTGAACATTAACGACGTATAAATTAAAACGACATAATATCTGTACTATCAAACCCGGTTACCATTCCCGGGTTGTTCGATGTTCATTACTAACATTATTCATGTGCTGATGTTTATTTATTCATAAATACTTGATAGAGTAACACTGGTTAAAGTTTATGTCAGGATTGAATTCATATTTAGCTTAATTGATATATTTGTAGATAACACTCTGACAGAAGATGTTCCAAGTCGTTCATTCATTAGCGGTTAATTTGTTGTGAGTGCTTCTTTGCACAAACTATTAAAATAAATTGTTATGAATAGGTTCTTTCTTATTGGTCCCTCCAAACAAGAGTTTACGTGATTGTAACAAAGTCTATGATTACTGATATGTGTAGCTCAACTTATACGTTTAAGCATTATTTATATAATACTGGCACATTTCATAACATCTGTTGAGTCATGTTGCGTATTGTATTTATAAATAATATGCAATGACTTCCATAGTATTACTTTCATTTCCGTGAATGATTTGGCAAACATATGTTTACAATGGATTTCTTAAAATAACCTAAGTCAAACCATAATACGGTTGTATTATTTTAAAGATGTTGAATATATATACAAAAAAAATCAGACTGTGTTCTAGGTGATCAAACTGCTTTTTATCCAAACAAATGCTCTAAGATGTTGTCCTCTTGATTCATATTGGATTATTTCATTTGAAATTTCGGAAAAATGCCATATACCTTTTCATTATAATGATATTTACAACTAATAAACAAATGTACAATCAAATGGTTACCAAACATTGTTCTTTTTACTTAGATGTTGTGTGGGTCTTTTTGAAACATGTAAAAAATATGACAACAAACAACTTGATGGTTGATCTAGCTGTGTATACTGTCACAAGTTCTCTTTAAACATATATTACTTCTTCAATAACCGTTCCATTCCCTTCGCTACCTTGTCCGAAAATATTTTCAAAAACCATGTGAATTTGGGTTAGCTGGACAAAAATGCACTTTCATTTTGTTTCTTTTTTTCATTTCTGCAAGTATTACAGTATATCCTATTCGGACACATATGTATAAATATGTATCGTTGTATGTCTAGCAGTTTAATCACAACAACTTTGTATCAGTTATATATGTTTTATATACAGACAACGTTAAGACCCCGGATTTTCCAATATGTATGCTTTCCAATACGGCAAAGTATGCTACGTTCCATTATTGAGAGTTACACTATGGTATTTATCTGGTGCGCAAATTGGTCAATACCTCGCGAGATGATGTCGTCCTTGTCTTATTTCCACAACTCAATTTTCTAATTATATATTTTATAAGTGAGCAATCAGATTGAAAAATTCAAACATTTATCTATATACAAAGTAATCGATGTGTTCTGTAATCGAAGTCTAATTTGATTGGCCCACTTCAGACATTTTTGTAGAACCAGTGAAGCCCATTTAGCAGTGTAAGAGCTACTTTCTTTCCACTTGAAATAAATGCATTAAGCTTCTATTATCCGAGTGGAAATCGTACGGTTCTACTGTGTGATTTCGTATATACCCAGTGTGAACAGGCTGTTAACTAAATTCATGTTTGGCTAATGACCTGGTGTGTAATTCCACTTGAGACGGTTATGGTCGGATTAGCGTTTAGATCTTCCCATGTTTTTATAGATTCTGCACCAGACATGTAAAAGAATGGGTTATATTTGTGCAGAATATGACACTATAAATCCATTACTATTATCATAGTCTAACAAGGTATCAGAAGTTCGTTTAATGAGCATTTTTGTGTATACTTTTTATTCAGTGTTGTTTTTTATGATAACAAGCCTCTGTAGGTGCATCATACTTCACGCCGTCATCGTGTACTCTGATCTCGACCATAATCCCCTCTCAACAATATTACTTTATTCCTGCTGTGAGGGCGAGGTTGGGTACAAGACACAAATTAGGGCTTATTTAATGAAATTGCAGTTTTAAAACACTAGGTGTCATTCTATGTTAAAATTCTAATTTTGTGTTTTATTTATCTGCGTCCATCTTTATTGTTGGTGATTTATGTGTAATATAAAGGTTATTTAAGTTGAAACCTGCTGTTTGTGAATGCCAACTTGTTGTTTCTTTCAATTTAGCAAGTACATGTATTGAAATTTATGAAATATGCATTAAAATGTGTCTGTGTATTGCTTATGACATGTACCGATGTTCTTATTTCATCGGGGTATAACTATCTAACGAAGACATTAATCTCCTTACAGAATATTTTTTAAAATATAGTAAGAAATCAGAATTCTTCCAACGAAGCGTTTGACCAAATTAAAATTCAGACCTTAATTGGTTCATAATTGAATCTCTAACCCCTTCACAAACTATGGTTCATATCGTAATGCACTTCAAGACACACAGAGAAGGTAATGTCAACATGTACCGCATATCAAACAATGTGTTACTGCAGATAATATTTAATGATGAATTCTTCCCTATGATATCAATAGAGACAGCAATGTAAGTAAATGAAAAGGTATATATGAGAATATAAAATGTGTTGTATATTTTATTGGTAACATGTTTTGTTTCGTCGATGCTGACGGTGTTCACACATACTGTTATGTTTGGAATGGGGACTCTATTATTTACTCCCCAGTGTTACAAGCACGATAATATGATGAAACACATATTCTTGCATTTTTATTGTAGTACTGCATACTTGATATCAGTAATATTATCTGTTGATGTGTTCATTAATAGAGCAAAATAGTTAGAAAAATAAAAACCTTTTTGTACTTAGTCGTGTTCCCTTATTGACCCCTGGTTGTTAGGCATTAATACAAACCTGATATCACGGTGTCCGTCTTTTATTATTAAAATTAAATATAAATTGTTACATCATAGAAATTGATTAAACTATGTCGGACGTAGAATCTAAATAGAAAGTTTGTATTATAAACAAGAAGTTTGTCTTCTGTAAAACAATGTAGTATGACATAATAGGTCTACTATGAACCGTGGGGTGTTTTATTTTTAGGATTAACATATTGATATGATATAATATGTCTACATGTCATGTGATAATAAACATAAATAATACATACTAAACAAATATTCTAAATTTTTATTCACATTCATTAATTATCTATACAAAACAAATAAATAGTATCCCAATAGAAGCACTCTTACAAAACAAATATAAAATCTACAAAGTATGCATTCCATTTCATAAAATCAGTCCTTTTATTAGCTTAGATGTAATAATCGTGAGATGTTAAACCACTAATAATGTCTGTTTCATATAAATTAATTCCATCCGGGAACATTTATTACACGTAATAATCGTGTGATATGCGAGTATATAGTCTGAGACAAGAATTATACATGAAGCGTGACTTGATAATGATGTGTTTTATGGTGAATAAGGATTTAATTTACACAACCATTCACAAGTTTTCAACTAGACTTATTCATTTACGCAACTTTATCCATTGTCCAGGAAAAGATTAAAACCCACGAAATAAAATTTTCGTAGATCGTCAAAATAATAATTATGTACAGTTGTGGACGAGAATTGGTATTCCAATCGTGCAGAATTTATTAAAGAGCAAGTACATACTTGTATATTTTGGAATATTTAACATTTCAATAACTGGGCACATATATTGGCCGGAACTATACAATTCAATAAGCTGTATATTGGTCCATGATAAGGGTCATAAATATGAGTCGTATAATGTGATATTTATGCACGTATCAAAAGTAAGAACGGTACGAAATAACTTTTATTCTCAACCAATTTATACAGACTATTTATCCGAATATAAAACATTGATAAATGAATAATTTATTCATTTATACAAAATATTGAAGACTAAACTAGATTTCTTGTAAAAGCACATTTTATAACAAAGAACACAATCATAACAAATAATGTACAAAATGTCTACCTTCCGGTACATATTCGATACCCTCGTAGTTTGTCGTCATTTCCGTTGGAAGACGAACGAGCAAAGATTCTCAGTTTTAGACAGTAATCATTGTTACTGAGAAATTAACAAACACACAGAGAAGACACCTAAAGTCATTGTTCGTTCAAAAATATCGTTTTCTTTGAGCGAACATCCTTTGCAATAACTTTTGGTCAATAACGCTCGACAGTCTTCTGATATTTTCGTTCTAACACGGAAGTCCAAGATATAGTGTTTATTCCGCAAACAACAATGTGGAATATGCAATCAGTTGCATCGCAAATAAATGAGCTTCCCCGTAGAGAATATATAATGTTTGTCCATACTTTTGGCTCAGTGCCGTGCAATTGTTTTAATCAGATCTAATTTCACTTTCGTCAGATCATTTCACCGTGTCTGCTTACTGTCTCTTTTAACACACAATGTTTTCAAAGTTTAAATTCGAATTGACATCACACAGTTCCGGTATTGCCAACTGTGGCATATTGGCAAGCCGACAGAGATTGCTGTCTTGGTGACATCGAAGGATAGGAGAACGGATTTGTTGAATGATGTTTGGCTTTTAGCCTTAACGCTGCAATACTATTTGTGCACGTGTCTCTATTGGGGCTGTATATATATGGAGGGGCGGGACTGGCATAGGGACACGGGGAATTTGGAGTGTTCATGTTTGTCGGTACGGTAGGTACATTGTTTACCATACTAGAGCTGATGCTCGTTGATGGAGATGAGAAACACATTGGCTGTGATGGGACTACGGATGATAAATGTGGATTCACTGAATTAAATCCCCAGGGGAAAGATTTCGAACCCAGAGGACTTGGAACCTTCGTAGCCCATGTATTATTGTAGTAACCGTTGTAGAAAGTATCGTCAAAAGTCGGTTGCATTAGGCCGGTAAATTGTGTTCCAAATCCGGTTTTGAATGTTTCCATATTTCTTTCCCTTTTTCTCCACTTTGCGCGTCGATTTTTGAACCAAACCTGTCGAGAGAATGAAATAATAGTTTAATTATCCCCTTCTGTGATATTAAAATTTATCTCTCAACAAATGTATAACAAATTGCCCTAAACATTCCGTTCACGGTAAACTATTTGCAATCATTTGTTCACTTGTGATCTTATAGAGTTTATGTTAAAATGTTGGTTTAATTAGGTGCATAAAACATTACAATGAAAAAATGCCAGCATACTTAGGGAAATTGTACAAGTTTTAATGTTCTTATTTTGACATAGCTAATTAATGTCTACATAATAGTGTGTGTCTAAAGTCGTGAACGGAGCTACCAAATAGCATTCTGACATATTTTCAATATATTAAATATAAAAACAGCATGGGTATGTTTTCTTACGGACTCTTGAACTATTTTTCATCATTTTATCGTACCTGACGTGCTGGTAAAATTGATTTTGTGTCAACTTTCTATTTTGACCTTTTGTTTTTTAATTATTATCAATGTAAAAAACGTGACTAAAAACTTAAAATGAACTATCACTAGGTCCCCTGCTATTGTTATCTGTTTCGTACTTGTGTGATTTTTGTTTGTTTTCATTTTAAAAATGAATGTAAGATTTTGGAAACTACTAGTGTTGACTTGT
This sequence comes from Lutraria lutraria, assembly GCA_964023205.1. NCBI lineage: Eukaryota > Metazoa > Mollusca > Bivalvia > Venerida > Mactridae > Lutraria > Lutraria lutraria. Next base: position 9,377,785 of record OZ026836.1, on the reverse strand, counting down.
TTTGCCATCTATAGCTACGCCGATAGCGATATCCACGTTCTATATAAGAGTCATGTGTATTAAGACGCTTGCTTTTAAAGATACGAACGCTTCCGTACATATAAACGCTTGCGAAAATAAGAAAAACTTAGCAAATAATTGTTGATGATAAATTTAGTAAAATTGTGAGCATATGAGATAACTTCACCTCCACGTGTTACATGCCGTAACACCATTGATAGCTAAAATATGTGACAAGTTTCTTACTTTATCTAATTACAAAAATCTTCGAAAATCAGCACTAATGTGTTAAGACGATAAAACACGATTTTCTATGTTCGAATGGTTGGATTCTCCTTTTCAAATTGATATAAGAATCCAGTGCGATCATAGGCTTTGAAATTCAAATATTTGTCACACAAATATATCATTTACAGGCAGTCAATGCCCATCAATTTGCCGGTGGTCGAAATACGACTTGTAATACGAACTCTCTGAGGTCCCAATTGTTCTGGGACTTAAAATGTACTTATACCAGCTTTGCACTAAACTTTTCGATAGTGAAACTTATTAACACGGATTTGTAGCGGTACAAAATGTCCCCTATTAAAATATCATTGGTAAATTATCTGGCACTTAAATACGGCGTGGCCCTACCGAGCTATACAAATCATCGGATCGTGTTTTACACGTATGTGTTAATCACAGTAAAGCGACAATAATTGAAACAGTGATAAAATAGTGTTCAATAAATAAAACTAAGTAGATTTATTTCAGAAATCGCTACTTTGTGGTAGATTTTGGCGCAAAATTTCTATTTTGTTGTACATTGTATTTGATGTTTTATTGTTATAACGGTTCGTGAATAAAATGAAGATATAGGTAAGATTGTTCCATAAGTGACAAAATAACTTGCTAACAGTTCTGTCTGACAAAGTGTTACTTGGAAATGACCCACAACAATCGATAAACAAAACAAAGTGTAACAGAAAGTAGTTAGTCTTGAACAATAAAGGCAAACGAAATTATTAGAATTACTCGTACTTGCTTTATGAATATGAACTGGCATGTTTAGATGTTTCTCGGGTCGTGACACGTAAATACAGCTAAATATCACAAAACAAGAGAAAGAAAATATGCTTACTCTAACTCTGGCTTCAGTCAAATTGGTCCAAGCAGAGATTTCTTCACGGGTCGCCATATCCGGGTACCGGTTTCTAGCAAATGTGGCTTCCAATTCTTGTAACTGTTGACTCGTGAAATGTGTCCTCTGTCGTCTCTGACGTTTCTTCTTCTTATCATCATCACTTAGATCTGCTTCATTCTTTACCTTCATATCTGGTGATTCTAAAAAGTTAACAAAACAGTTTTTATTAAAATGTGAAAATAAGTCACGCTGCTACCCTTAGATCGGTTTCAAACTTTCCAAGTAATGCATAAAGGTGACCATTCTCGTAACCAATCGTAACTACTCGGGCATTTCCGTAACTGAGACATACGCTTTTCTTTCGACAAACGCCGAGGAGTTCCGATTAACTCTAAACATGTCCTCTTCGTAACTAATTTTTTTATAAAGTTTCGAAATATTATTTATAATTTTGTTTGTACTTCATATCACATAATTGTGCAGTAAAAGTAAATGTACAGAGAATAAAGATAAACTTAAAAGTCCGTCAAATAAAACATGCATTAAATTATCAACTATATAATTATACAAGTGTTTGTTATATTTCACAAAAGTCATTTTTGGCGTCGTACGCAAAAAAATGAATCTCTTTTTAACAGTTTACAATAAACAAACAAATGCGCAAAAATTATTATACACTGTATGAAAAATGCTAAACAGAAAATATAAATATTTAGTCCGAGTACAATTACTGCTCCGAACATAATGTGAATAGTGTTACAATGATTTTATAAACATTGGTATGAACTAACTTAAATACATCTTAATTACATATAATGACATTGAGCTGTATAATTTTGTTCAATAACATTTTGATTGATGACATTATTTTCTAAAAGGGGATCAACTGTATTCATTTTTTTTTTAATTTTAGATTTATAGTATTTTAAATTTAATTTTAGATTTATAGTATTTCAGACATTTTTGTATCCATGATCGAATTTTGAGAACTCTTATGAGAGAGTTGATTGTTGATGGCATATAAAATATAATAATCACTTCATACGAATAATTTATTAATCGTATCTTCAAATTCTACTTCACTTTAAAATGCCAGCTCAAAGTTTTGGCACTCAAGTCGTGAACAAAAACTATATTCCAGACACTGAAAAATGTTTATTACTAAGAACCTCGTTTTGAAATTGTCAAAAATCAGAGTTATTTGAACGCTTGCATTATGAACGGGTTTTTTGATATAGTGGTTTCCGGTCGCCATTTTAAAACCAATGACGTCATTCGTGTTGAAAATGCTTTTATTTCAGGTAGAAACCTCACTTTTTCTAAAAAAAGGTCTCATGAAATATTCGTATGTATTTATGTCTCTGGTACAGCGCCTGTATTGATGGAAAGATTTAACTCGAAACCTTTCATGTTTTGTTATTAAATCAAAGATAAAATTAAACATACATTATTATGATAAATGAGTACTTGAAGAAATATCCATCGCTTGTAAAATTATTAAAGATAAATATAACAATTACGGTATCATACCCCCCATCTTTTGATGTTTCAGATCTACGTGAATGTTTGACTCTCGAGTGTTGAATCATGTTTCCTACTGGTAATAATTCAGCGAAATAAAACAGTATGCGAATACAATCCTATATATTTTATGCAACTGAAAATCATTGAATTATTTGCTCAAAGATTTACTACATTAATTTACTATTAATTTCATTAATTCCACAGCACCCATTGCCCTATCTTTCATCTATGTTTTCTACCGCTTTTTAATTAACTCCTGTACTAGGGAATTAGTACTTCATTTATAATTGTTGAATACTTTTATGAATAAGAAAGTAGATAGCAATTAATTGGCATGATAAAAATTAATCATAACCGAAATTAAGCAAAAAAGTAAAAACTTAGCCATGTCTGAAATTTAAACTCAGAGATGACAAAATAAAACTGTTCAATATTCATTTCGGTTTTCCTTATCTGTTTTTTAAAATTAGAATACAGAACGTTTGTTACAGCAACTGATACAAACAAAGTTCTTGACATTTTTCATATAAAATTTTTTTTTTTTAATGTTCAGTTCCTCTCTTAATAACTCTTCACAAGAATTTTCTATTTGTTAGGAATATCAACAAGTCAGCCCATCAGCCCACTTGACTGAAATGCAATTCAACATAACAATATGTCTCTATCCTGATTGTAATTAATTAAAAACGCCTTGTAGAGTACTTGTGAAGCATGAAATATTGGTCTGACGATGTCATTTGTAAGAAATTGTATAATTGCGAGTCATTGAGGGTGATTACTGCTCTCCGGTGGTCCTATAATCAATATTCATAGTTATAGATAGAATCTTAAATCGCGAGGTTTATTAAAACTTTTACAGACAAAAAGACAAATAAAGTCAGTGACTTTTACCATAAATAACCATCTTAAATTGCCATCTATACGTGCAACAGATAACATGTATCAGCCGAAATACGTCCAACTTAGTGAAAATCTACAACACACAGTACGCTCAATGGACACTTTGCTATGATTTACCATCCTTTAGCTTTATTTACAATGTAATTTGGTACAATTTAAACGCTGAATTATTGGAATACATCCGGATCAAGCTATTTTCCAAGGGGCTATGCTTGTTTAGTACAAGCACTTTGTAATCCCTTTATGTATTTAGTATATAATATATTTTCTATATTCGATTTCTAACTTCAAAGGTACTGCTATTGAAAGTTGTTTCTTTTTTTGAAGAGCGTCATCGTTTTTCACGTGATTGTTATATATGTTTAGAATGTTATATATAACTACATGGAGGATTTACTGTCTTCATACATCGTATGATGCCAATTTTCGTACGCGTGTGTTTTTACACCACGCGACCGACGTCTTGAATTTCAATACACAGTCTGTGTTATTTGATTGCAAAGTCATTGGGTTTACTGGGCGCTTGTTGATAAATATAGCATCGTCGTAAAAGAAGTCTACTTTGATTTGTGTATAGGCAAAAGAAAAACATTAGAACTAGACAAGGGTTTGTAACTTGCATAGAATTTCACCTTATTTACTCGTAATTAAGATCTTTGACAGAGTTTTGAAAAGCCTATTTTCCGACTTTTTCGATTTTGGGCGTAAGCGAACTTAACAAAGTGCCTTCATTACAAAACATCTTTATCTTTATAATGCTAATGTATTATTTTGTATACAAGATCAATGCCAAAGACGGAACTTAGACATGAGTATATAATCGGGATTGTTCGCAGCCGTTCTATGCAAATTTTCCAACTTGGAGGACAGGCATAAAATGTTAGTGTTTGATTTCTCATCAGAAATTTTAAGATTTTAGAAACAACATCACATGGAGGGTCCGGAGTAAGATAAAAATAGCAATCATGATGTTATGTGCAGTAGACAGAAATTCGGCTAATTACTAATTATACAAAGAATTCCTGAGCTTTGGGTTAACGAGTGTAGGTCTATAAAAATAATAAAGTGTAAAAGAAAATAATTATTCACTCATTTCAAACATTAAGGCGCCTTTGCTCTATGAGATAATACTAGTTTGATAAGAAAGTAATGCATTTTTAAAAATATAAAGATTTTTTTTAATGAACACATTTCTATTTACAAATGTACATGATTTAGTCGTGCAGTAAAACCCTTGAATGAAAGCCGCAATTCCCTGAAAATCGGACATTTGAATTTGAAAATTTTCCAAGTCCAATTTTATCAAAAGCTCTATGAATACCGGAATTCTCGGAAACCGGACTTTTGCCTAGTCCGGAAGGAGTACGGCTTCGAGGGGTTTTACTGTATAATGTTCTGGATAATGAACTCATGTTCAAATTCAAAATAAAATGTATGTTCTGTTCTGTTCTGTTCATGACCGGGACTTTAATGAAATAAAACTAATTTAATGGATATTCTTGAATCTGTTTTTCAAAATATATACCTCAAAATTTATAAACGTACTTGAAGCGAATGACGACCATTAATTGTATTCGGAATTAACTTTTATATAAAAATATATAAATTAGAGTTTTCAAGTTCACGTTCAGTCCACCGTATGGTCCCGATACTTTAATGAGTATTAAACAAGGAATAAATTGTCTGGAAAAGAGAAATAATCGGGAAATATCTCGACAAATTGTTGATAATCACCAACAGATGTCGCTTTACCTAAAAAAGATTTTAATGATAGAACTTCCGTGATGATAATCGTGATACACATTTATTCAAGAAAAAAATTATTCATGAATGGAAGGAAATCAGACTATTATCAAAAAACCTAAAATTTAGTTCAAACAAATAGTTTCATGAATACATGATCAAGTCAAGATAGCAAGGTATAGCCGTAACTGACTAATAAACGTTTAATTTAAATTTCTTTTGAAATAAACAGATTAAAATTACGCAGAATACTTAACTTTAATGAGGATAATAATATTTTCTTGGTATATTAATTGTCTATTTGTTGATAGTTACGATAGAAAGTTGCACTGCCTATTACAGTTTGCGGGTTCCACTTAAAATGGCGGGCGGCTTCGTTACACGGCGCCATCTAGCGGGCCCTACGCGCAACACGAAGTCGCAGAAGAAAGATGGCGTGCTGAGGCGACTCTTGAAATCCCGGGGCGCAGTCAGAGATGCGTAATTGGATAAACCAAAGTAATATCAACAGCTATTAACATCAACTTTATGCCGTTTTACTGTAGGGGTACTTGAGTTACAAAATATATGTAAAGAAAATTCGCGATGTTTTGACAGCGAAACAAAATAAACAGTGCGAACAGATTGAGACCATATTGTAGAAACCAACGAACGTAGGTTTGTAGTCCAATATTGTTTGTCAGGTTGTCAAAATGTGTATCGATTCCATGAATAATAATAATCAATTTTGACAGTAAATTCTTGGCAGCCGAAAATCAACATGAATGTGTCATAAGTATGTCTTCTACGAAATTTAAAACAGTCCGCAGTTTTATTCGTTCAAACGCATGGCAAGAATTAAATCAAATAAAATTCTGAGTAGTCAATATGAATGAGCCCTTTTGCTTAATTCTAGAAATTGGCTGGAATCTAAAGTATACATAGCATTTTCTGCGACGCACCACGCGTGGCAGAAAAATGCATTAGCTTTAACAGGCAGGGCGTGAATTTTCCGCACCGTTCCGGTAGAACTTGTTACAATAAATTATTTGAACCAGCCCAACCAGTGAGAAATAATCTGCAAAATTGAAGAAACCATGTGAGACCCTTTGAGGATAAGTAAATTAGATTTGTAAGGGGTTTTCTGTGTAAATTACAATGTGACAAAAAACGCAGAAAGTTTTAATAAAGAAATTATGTCATAGACGGAAACCCGTCTAAAATAATGAACATTAGCCCGGCTGCTATAACGTGAAGCGTTTTTTCGGTAATTATTTAAATTTTACTTAAAAACTCTACGCTTCATGAATTTTAAAGATGCAAAAAAATAAAATTAGCCAAAACAAATATCGCATTGTCGCGTTTTTTTTGCTTTAATTTGATAATATCAAAATGAACGCGATTTTAATTTAATAATTTTATTTTATTTCTTTCATAATTTTAATTTTAAATAATTCTAACAAACCCGTGTCTGTGTTCATAAATTGAAAACGTTTAAGAATATTAAATTCAATTTAAGAACTTTAAGAAATTATAATTCAGATAATATTAACTACATTTTTTATCAGGGTCTATTAAATATATGTTTCCGCTTCACCTAGAAAACGTAGGGAAATAATTATGCCAAAATACAAATATTGTATACATTTTGTACATAATGGTCAAACAGACATTAGGAGCTGTATACAGAAAAATTGTAAAAAAAACTCCTTTGTTAGATTATGAAAATCGCAATATTCAAGATGATTGTTTCAAATGCCCTTAAACAAGAAGACAATGAGACTATTTACATGCAGATATGTATCAGCGATTTGTCGTAATTACAAACCACTAAGTTATCACATTTCCATATCAAATACTTTTTCCCCAAGATTATCATAAGAAAAACACAAATCTGCTCAACGGTTTATCTTTCTGTACGCGGCATCAATTTTCTCCTGCCAATTAATTCGGCATTTACTGATAATCTTTTAACCCGTTTCGTCATAAGTGATGTTTTCTGAGCTCATTTTTTTGTTCAGCCGAATCCAAAATTCGTTCCTAATTTGTTCGTAAAGACCAGCTTGTGAATTATATCACATGTTGAAAAAGTAATGTGAAAGCTATTTATATCCCGCGGCAAATGAATGAAGCAGTAATTAGAGAGCCGCTTGATTCACATGTTGAATTAAGTGTCGGGTTTCTTTTTCATAAAAGATTTTCTTGCAGAATTTGTCTGAAAAAATATTCCTTCATTCGCGGAATTTCTATTTCAATTGCTCTGACACTTGACAATATAATTATTTCATAACTTTAAATACGACGATGTTTCAAAATGATACTTTCTGCCACTTGTTTAGGTCCCCGTGTAAAAGTTTTGAATGCACGTTCTTGGTATACAATTTACTTATCCGCCAAAAGTGTTTTTAACTCACAAATGAAGCACTTAGCATAAGTGCGGGAACTGAAAACATGAAGTACATGAGCAACTTGTTGTAATCATTGCAACTTGCATCAAAAATGTATAATTAATCAGTCTGTCAAGTTTTTAATACTAAACTGTTCACAGATTCTTTTTAAAAATACAAGCTCACAAAAACACAAATAAATTCAACGAAATGTCGTTCACAATTGTGAACATAAAAAAGCTATTTTGCTAGAATTACACAATACATTTTAAATGAATATATACTTCTTACTTTGAGTAAATGAGAAAAGAGGGAGATTATTTCATTTGAACCATAATAGACACTAGACTTCGGCCTTGATGATATTAAATAATCCAAGAAACCTATGAATTAAAACAATTATTTTGTAAAACAATTAATTATCAAATTGAAGTATCATTTGCTGCCAATATGCGCCATGGCGTATTCAGGCTACATATCCGAATAAGTACTTAAAAAATAATTTCTTTTTTTTTATTGAATGCAATATTGATATAAAATAACTGTGAACGGGAACTATGTTTGTGTAAGATATGGATATGTTATATTAATATATACACATAATAAAATTATAAAATCAAGTTTCTGACTCCAAAGGGAAAAGTTACTATTACATTTAGAAGAATTGGTTTCGCTTAATTGAATTATTATCAGCCGAGGGAGATTTTATGCCCTTATTTTTTAGATTATTGTAAATTACGTCTGTTATCTTACTAACAAAAAATAAATAAACAAACAAAATACATTTACGCAGATTTGTGTTCTGAAAGAATTAGTCAGAATTGAATAAGATAATAGAGATACTTATAACGCGGGAATATAATAAATTTAAACAAATGGCAAAATTAGAAATTCGATTTATAAATAAAATTCGCTAAAACGAGCGTCGGCGATACTCGTCTCAATATCAATATATTTTAAATGGTGATGTTAGTTTTTTTCTTAAATTTAAAGTATAATTAGATGAATCTGAATATAAATTTTTGTGTTCACAGACAATTAATATGGTGACAAATTATACAGTCACGCTCAACAGTTGATATTATATGAACAAATAGTAAAATATACGATTAAAGATTAAACATTTAATTTGCTATATGGAATTTTTAAAAATCGCTATTTTCGCTTGATAACATTGTGCTCGCTTCACTTGAAAACACATTCTTAAGTTGAACATTGACAAGTATACATTTTAAAAAGTGTGAAGCGTTTCCAATGTCGTGACCAGATCAATAGATTTAAGTGCTTTTAAAACATGTAAAAGGCATTGATTTCAAGCGTTAGGCGCCAAACATCGAAAACATTTATTAGAAGGAAACTGGAATCAGACTTCATTTTGTTTTGCTCATAACTTTGTTCCAGATTCGCACTTCTAGTGTCGATATTCATGAAGACATTTATCACGAGTTACAAATATGAATTTACAAACAGCGCCGCAGAAATTCTTACATTAGTATAATTCCGCGCTATGCAACTTTCGACAACGCGCACACCAGATGCAAATATAAATGTCTCAATTCTACAAGCAAGCATGCATAAATGATGAAGAACAAATTGTAGTCGTTAACTAGATGACATAGCGATTTGTGAATTCTCCGTTTTTTTCTGTGAGAAATTCTTACTTAATGGTTACATAATTATTGTCGCAAAATAACTCATTTCATACCTGTAACTTTTGTATCAGCCATTTCTGTTGACGATGTGGAGCTACTTAGACTCGTGTTTAATGAAGAGTGGTGCGTGGACTCCTGTGCCGGTATGGTCTCTAGATGCATAGTACTTGTGCTACCTTGATCACAACCTCTTAGTCCTTCGGCGTAACACTGTGTATCATGTAGAGTGTTCATTTACTGTACAATTGCCGTCCTTTTCAACGAGCTTTAGATCGTTACAAGTTTAATTTTCCCTCGGTTTTCTTGAGCATGTGAATTATTCTTACACGAATTGTGAGAAAATATTATCCACAATTCCTTTCATGAGTCACTTGTTTAAGTATCTAGTTCTCAGCTTTATTGTAAATTGCTCCTTGAAAATACACTTTCTAAAAGAGCGCTTGAATCTCAGTAATAAAACGAATTGACTCAAACATAACCACTTTCCTTGAGAAGTAAGTAAAACAGAAGACGACTCGAACCTGTGAATTGTGTTTACAGAAGCTTAAAATGCGATCAGCTATGGATAAATCAGCACTTTATTGAGACGTTACAGATTTCAACCATTATCATCTAAGAGATTCGTGACGTCACGCGCTCAGTTGATCCACAGCGCATACAAAGCTCCGCCCACAACTCTTCGGCGTCCAATAGCGATCGATGCAAATGTTATCTGTGGAGCTATTGAGAAACTAATTTGCATAACGTTGTAGAGCCGTTGAGCATTGGGAATCTTATGGGTGATTCGTTTTATCCGAGAGTTATAATATCACAAGGCTGATAATTACCGGGAACAATACAAGAATATTTCAAGTAGTCCCTTGTAAAGCTCTAGGCGTTGAAATTATTAAGTAATAAGACTGTTACAATGCTACTGGTTTAACAGATATATTGTAGACTAATGCTTCAGCAAATCACGTCAGGCTTTATGCGGTTTTAGAACAAATCTTTTTTCGCATGTAATTTAAATTTTTAGCATTTTCATCATGTGCTTGTTATTTTTTCTGTCCACAATTTGCAAATTACATGTTTTGTTCAGTCGATATAGTCAATAGAATGTAATAAAATGAAGTGTTAAATATTATTTAACACTGTTATATGATATATTGAAATGCAGAATGTATGTTTGTTTGTTTGTATATATGTTTGTACATATATCTATAAGTATATTTGTCGATGTACTATGTATAAGACGAAATACATATTCCGTTCTGTTCTGTTACGTAATCTTCATTCACATATATATTCACAATATTTTGTGAATCATGGTTAAATTACAGTACTTTCCCGCTTGTTTTAAGAATCAAGAAAATTAGAGATCCGATTGATATACATGCTGTAATATTTATATTTGCTTTTGAAAACATTTCCGTCGAAAAGGAATACAAAGAAAAACAACAATTTGGGATATAAAGAAAACAGTAAATCCCATATATCACCATAGTTAGCAATATTATTTAATCATTTCCTATCAAACTAAGTTAATCTACCGTAGGTGCCATTTTTCAAGCATATATAAAAACAAATCATTAGTCCATACAAATCAGAATTCGCTTCTTTGGACTGAAGCCGACTTAAATACGGTGTGAAAATCAGATACAACCATCAAATCTCCGTCAGTGTATGTGTGAGAGATGTAGTGTCGGAATTAAAACATTTAGATAAACATTTATTTTGCATACGGATTAAGATAAGTTTTAATCATTACAACCGTGTTTGACCTTACCGCCTGGTACTTTTTTTCGATGCGCCGAGTTATCTAAGTCAATTGCCCGCGGTGTTTACGTTGCGGACTAATCTAAGCAATTCGACTGTCTGATTGCAATTAGGATCGTCATCACCCGGGTACGAAATGGTTGTGTCTTAGCCTGACAAAAAAGCCCTTTCGGGACACTTGAAATGGCACACGTTCGAGCAGAATAGCTTTGTTCGTATCACGAAATTAGCTTCAACGTAGATTACACAAAAACTTTCGCTCTTTTTTTCCGGGTCTAATATATATTTTCCATACAATCTTCAGATGTATTGAATATAAACTTGTCAAAATTTCTGACAAAGGTTTAGAACGCAGATTAATCATTTTCATTTCAATATCTTTATCAACCTAACAAACTGTTCTTCTGTTTCGTCCTAGTTACAGAAAATTGATTGCTTACCGACCGTGTGGATATTAGCCATATTGAGAATATTATTAAATCAATTATCAAGACTGTTTACCGGTGGATTTTGACATTATTTATATATTTTGACATCGGCTATGTCGACGTTATATATTGCTCCATGTAAATGTATAAAAATCGATTTGGGGTAACCACGGATTTAATTTCACGCAAAATGATTTATCTTGTTAGATAAGATAGTGTGAAATCCTTTATAAAACGATTTACGACAAAATATTTAATATTATAATATCTAATAATAAATGTTTAGTTTATTATCATTTTTCTGCAAACAATGGTATGATAATGTATCGTCGATATTTTTATTATTTTCACACCCTCGAAGTCGTAAATTACACCCTTACTCATAATTCGACTATTCACGTAAGTTGAAAAATCGAAACAGATATCATTTCAATCTTTTTAACTGTCTAATCAATGTATATAAAATGTATTGCACACAAACATATATAAATTCTTTAACTGATATGAAAAAAATATCGGTAATTCTGATGAAAATGTTGAAGTGACCATTTTTTGAAAATTTAACTTATATTAGAAATTAATCTTACGCAAATTGGATTACAAAATTCACGAAAGATTTGATCACTCTAGAGTTGGATTATCTTAGACCAATTGGTTCAGAAAATGCCAGCATTCGTCAATATGTACCGATTGTCTATCTCGCCAAGCTGACCTAATGTATGTTTTGTATTGTAATGAATGTCAATATAAGTCATACGTCCAAAATATAAATACAGGATTGAAGAGGCTTGTATGAAGACGAATAACCCTACATCCATATACATCTATCAAGGAAATTACAAGACGGCTAATTTCTACTATAATCCAACATTAATTAATCACCCTATAGAGACAGGACAGATTGCGACAACTTTGACGAAATTGTGCGGAACAAATCGAATAAAACAGGCATTAGACACTTCTGGGACATCGAACAACGGATTAATTTTGTAACTTCAAATAAAAATCTCTTTCATCAAAATTACGGCATTGTCACCGAAAAATTACCATGGGTAACAGAACTTTTAGCACTATATCTTGTATGATGACATTTTATCGTGAAATTACTATTTTGTCTCAATGTTTGTTAGCAAGTTTAGTCTCACTTCTATTTAAAGTTACTCCCGATGGAAAATTGATGAAACGGAATTTACTTATGTTACCCTCCATGATAAACCAATCGAACTTTTTGTAATTTCGTCTCAAACAAAGGTCAATAGAATGAAATACTTTCACTGATTGTTCAAATGAGAAGCACGTGATAGTATCAATCGTCGATCGGACCCCCGTCTCGTTCGTACGTTAATAAAGTTGACTCCTGTCGCGAAAAATATTCATTTCGATCGACGCTTGTCACCTATTTGCATTTAGTTAAACTAATACTTAGCCGAAGATTCACTAAAATTAGATGCGCACATCACGATGAAAGTTTAAATTAGGTGTCGTGTCGACCTTTTCATCAATGATCCGATTAAAGCGAGCAGCATCGTACTGTCAGCAGTAGCACGGGTTACTAACTTTTCAAAATTTGTAAAAGCGGGATTAGCTTAAACAATGACATTCAAAAAATGTTTCAAGCATCTATGATGGGTTTGATCAAATTCAATAACAAAATAAATTGTTTGTTTGGGCATAACGAATTGACAATAATCTTGCCATACGATGGCATTTACGAACTCATTATTTGGGACCGAGTTGCAGAAAATGTGGTCAGACTTTGTCAATTGAAGATGAATGGACAATTCCCTCGAGGTCACGTGATGAATTCAGCACGCGCCCACCACGCGCGAAAGTCTCACGAGATCTCAACAATACAATCAAGTTCGCTAACAACCCATTGCAACGTAAATTAACTACAGATTGAAACGTTACACCAATCAGTTCAGTATCATTAATAGAATGAGATGATTGTCGATAGATAATTAGATCATATCTTGTCATCAAACTTGTCATAGCATAACAGTAACTGTTAGTATTTTGTTTTGCTATTGTAGGATTTGGTTGACACTGATGAGTTATTTACATTCATCTCTCGTTTAGACCAAGTAATTGGCTAAATTAGAAGAACAATAAGTATGTCAGTTACTATTTCTCCTTTGCTGTGATACAATCACCATTATTCGCAGTAGCTGTTTGTTGTCCTGGGTGCAATTCGCACCAATGTCCGATAATTCTACCCCGATTAGGAAATGAAGAAATGTGACACTAAATAAATAGTAGAAACACGCTTAGCTGCAGTAACTAATGTCATTATCTCGTACAGTACGAATATATAGACGTTGTCAGAATCGGTATAATTTATCAATTCAAAATGCGTGAATATGGATTGATAAATACGCGATAAGTCGACAAATTGTTACCATGGATATGTCAAAATGTTGATAAATTTTCTCTTGTATTGTAAGTTATCACGTAAGTATAGGCCGAGAAAGATATGCAGTAGTAGACACGTCATAAACTCATTCAGATATACACAGAACAGTATAATTAAATAGTAAAAGTAAAGAAAATATGACAGACAGTAACACATGAATCGCCCTGACTATAATGTTCACAGATACGTAGCCCCTCTCTTAACCTCCAGAATGCATTCAACGCTGATTCTAAATAATAGATGCGACTTTAAACTTTGTATGATGTCAAATAAAGCATTCCCCAAACATATCTTTCAAGTCTAGTATGTAATTGCGAAGTCTACATTGACGCATTGATTGTAAAGACAAAACCCAGTCTAAAATATGAGCCGATATCTGCCGATTTGATAAATTGCCTTTATTTTAAACCTAAGACAAAAAAGTAAAACTTTATTGTATTAAAATTATGAACACACTGATATGATTCTGTTTGATGTGAACGATAATTTTGACGTATTGATCTTAAATAATTCCCTAGTATTTTTATATTTTAATGTTGAAAAGTTTAGTCCTTCATTTGATGATCAAATATAGTTTAAGAAACTGAATTACACTAGCTCCGTTTCAATTCGCAATATATAATTATATAAATGGATCGAAAAATGTGCTATCGCCTACGGGGTATCTTATTCCGCACAAAAGGAACAAATTAGTTTCAATCACTTGCACATCGTCAGTAAATAATTTAACCAATATGGAAATATTTATCAATTAACACTTTAAATGCAGAACAATTAAGAAAGATGTCATCAACAATATAACAAATTTTTAAAAATATTTTCATGTGCGTCAGAAAAATATTTTCTATTCAAAGCGAAAGATGACATCGACTAATTTAAGGTTATTGTTGCAAATAGAGACTTTCCTAGAAATAAAAAATACGACCATCTTCAGACGTTCGTCAAAGACATTTAGGATTTGTAGCGACAGATTTTCGGCACATTTAAGCTGAAACAAACATTCTGAGTTGACATAAAACCTGTATTAGTATGCAGATATGGTTTAAGAAGGATCTTCGTATAGAACCATTTTATTCTAATTTACAATCAAACACTCGTGGCAAATTTTAGTCAGCGTCAAACAAATTACCATAACAAAGATGGTTCAAGTGGGTATCCTTGGTGTACATCAAACAGTGAAGAGTACCTCGTTCATGGAACAATTGGTCCTTGGGTTCCGTTGTGCTGTGGTCTATAAAGATCTTGCTAGTTTCTCTATGCAACATTGACAAAATTGACAAAGAATGGGAAATTTATTCACTCTATCTAACAACACGTAACTGCGACAAAAGGGCCTCTTTCCATGTTGTTTGTTCAAATGTACGAAATTGAAATCAACAATTGAAGAAAGATTATGTGTATAAACACACGATATTGTCATCCAAAGAAGTCTGATGAGTTTTATATTGAGTTTTGTATTGAGGCCACAGTCTGTGTTTATACATTCACTACTAGTAACCTGAGATATGCGTTAAAACTGCTTAAAACCGACGCCTTCCACGCGCACTAAATTTGTAATTACTCTAATCATATGGAAACAGATTTTTAATACAAGTATTTTACTGAATTGCAATACTAGTTTCTGAATATGAATTAAGATTCGTACTAAATCTATGATTGCAAGTATGATTAGCAGCAGAATTAGTCAAAATGGTCAGATGTATATTAATATGTACATAAATAAGATTCCCTAAGCTCTGAGACAGGCGCAGTACGAGTTACAGATGTTGAAGTTTCTAACCCAACTGAACAGGTTAAAGAATAAAATACCACACTTGAACGTAAGCCCCAGTGGTCATCTTCTTAATCCCAACCTAGCGGTTAGTGAGCTTAAAATATCATGTAAATAAAGTTATTAACAAAACACCATTCTGCTGCCGATCTAGTAAAATTTCTTGAAATGAGCTACAAGCACATATCATCGTGCTGTGAAGTTGATGGTCGAAGTGAGATAAGCTGATGCCACAACAATAAATGTGGGAAACCACTTATATATTGTATGACCATACTAATAAGCCATACAAAATCTATTATGACCGGTGTTTATGGCTATCACTTTACTATATTAAAATTTTATGTTTTCGCTCATTTGTGTCGTGTTCGCCACAGGATCTCACCAAAGCAGAGGGTTTAAATAAGCTTAACATGAAAAGAATCTTTTAGTTAATTTCTTATTTAACGATTTCAGTTGTGTTCGGTACTGATGCAAGTGGAAAAGCCCTCGGCGTCAGACTGTCTAATCTTGCTTGGTCAAAAACGGTTCCAAGAATTTTAATGAGTGCGGAAAGTCTTTTAGTAATGACGTTTGTAGCTCTTGTCCGAGATGTTTATTACATATTTTGATACTATCTTAAGATTAAAATCATTTTAAACACTAGGAGTGAAATCTTCGTGACAAGTTTATAACTGGTTTTGATTTGACCATTCTATGTCCAGATGATGGTGGACATGTGGAAATGTTTCACCAATATTATAGATGTTAATCTAGAGATAAGTCCTGTTCCTTTATAATATATTTGTAAATGTATTATAATGCCTTGTTCCATTACAATTTCTAATTACAAATTTCACACGATAGGCTTGAACGCTAGTTTTTTCAATTTTTTTTCAATGTCTCAGTGAACGCTAGTAAAAACACACAAACATATATCTTATGTCCTAAGGCGTATAATAATTCTGGTTTCCAATAGCCAAACCAAGTCAAATTTCTCTGCTGACCCTAGATCTTTTTTGGTCTCGGCCATTCTTTCTTGCCCAAGTTTTCGTTACATCTCCGAATTTACTAGGCTAAGGAATACAGTCCCTCATACAACCCATTCAACTTTTGTTTATTTCCATTGAATATATCAAATGAATCATTTATATAAATCATTCACCACGAGCTTTTTCTGAATTGTGTAATTCTGGAATTTGTAAACACGAAATTAAAAATGCTATACTAATTATAATCATATAGAAAAAGGAGAGTATTAATTAGTAATATTACCCTTTTTTATGATAATAAAGTCAAATATAACTACATTTTTTGTGTTTTTGTATTTCAAGATGTTGTACATAATGGTTGAAAGTTAATATTGAATCAATCGTGTTTGAATTTCACAATTTATAAGGATCAGATACTTCAAACTTTTGTTCATTGTCATTACAGATTGTATAAGGGTTCGTTATCCCTAAGCATATATTTTATTATATACCTACATACATATACATGTACTATATTTTTGGTGTGTCAATGGAAACACGCTATTTTTTCCTTTTGCCTTAATGCTTTATTAATGGCTGATATTTTAATACGAAGTTACACTTTATAGCCGTCAGAATATATTCAAATTTTCAAATTATTTAGTAAACTATCTAAGTTTTTATTTGGTAAATATGAAACACGTTTATATGAACTGTCCCAGGTTCAATTTTGAGGTGCTAGATGTGTTAACTTATCTAGACAGTTTCATCTTTTAAAACCAGATACACAAAGATTCCTATCCAATCATATTAAAGTTCTCGTCACAATGAAATACTCAGAAAACTGGTTTACATTTTAGAAAAATTAAAGTGAAGATTTTCAATAATGGCAACAGAACATTCCACATCTTTTATTTCGACAGTTCTATGGTTATATTGTTCACTTTCCACAAACATATACTTTTTGAATGTTTTAATAATAAATCATAAACAATAAATAAATCATATATCATTTATTACAAAACAATGAAACGCTTACAAAAGACTCACATATCCACTTGATTCTTGTTTACAAGAGAGATAACGATCTACATGTAATTAAACAAAGCACACACGTGCACCTGAACTACTTATCACCAAGTATTTATTAACCGACCATCATATACAAATCAGTTTTGATTGCTTTTCTGTTCTCTTCATTTCAATCATTTTATCATACTTCACGCCGCAATGAAAGGAACGTTAAGAACGAATACAGAAAGTAATATCTACAATCTAATTACTTCATTTTTGCAAGAAGAAGGCGTTCCGGTGTATTTAATTAATAAAAGAGGGAATTACGCATTTCAGCCCCCTTTTATAACGATCATAAGTAAAACACAGGGCTTGATATACTCCGAACTCCCACCAATCTTGCAAACATTTACGGCATTTCGCCTCTGGGATGATTCCAAATTGTCTCAGAGTAGACAATAATGATCCGCTGAAATATCCCCGCTCTTGGAGGGATTATATGAATAAAGAACTATAGAAAATAAAACTAAACTGCCTAATTAGAAACTTAACATGCGTGGAATTTGTATACGCGTTCCAGTAATGACTTTGCTGAAATCGTTACCAGTGTTTATGACTGTAATTTTATGCAATAGAATATGTATATAGGCATCTATGTTTCAATTTATAACCATAAAGCAAAATGTATAATATTAATAATGGTTTCATCAAAGAGATTCAACGCAATGTCTGTCGCCGAGCGACCAATACAAGCTCCCATACTGTTTTATTGATAATAGAAACATATTACTGTACTCAAACTTTATCAAACTCTCTGGCTTCGTGGTTGTTTTCTTCAAACAAGTTTACTTCAAAACAAAATAACGATATGAACTAACATAAAATGTGTTTAATAAAAACTACTTGATGCAAAACAGTCTTCAGTGAAAACATTAAAGTAATGAATGAAGAGATGTTAGAATTTTATACACGTGAATGGTTATTTTTATTGTTAGAAAAATGAATTTAAGACTTCATTCAACGTGAATTGAAATAATTGTTTTACATGTACATTTTTTGATTACCGTTAGATAACCATGTCTTGCCAAAATGTAGCCCGTTTGAAAAGGAGCTGCAAACTTGAACGATAGTATCTTATGTAATTAACAAATACAATTTATGTGACTGATTCGGCAATACATGACAAGAAAATACAACAATTCTTCCTAATTGCCTTGATTTATTTCAACAAAATTCCGTAATATTACATAATATCAAAAACGAGAAAAAAGACACATGTTTGCCGTACTCTTGGTTGCCTGAAACTACCTGCTCCATGTGATAGTGATCTAGATTTGATTGAGAGCTGCAAATTTAAGTCTCCGTTCGTAAAGACTCATAAAGTATAATCTTAAGTAGATCTAGATCCAATCTATAGATATTAATTACTGTATATCAAGTTATATATCTACACTATATAAAATTCTTATAACTAATTCAGACTGTTACAGCAGCTGACTGGCGAAAACACGTCCTGAGTTTCTGTTATCAAATTGGATAAACCGTTATGTTGGTACAGTTGTTTATGTGACGTATTGTATGGAGGCGTGTTTGTTAGTGCGTTTTATACCACAAGATTGTAGCAACACAATTGGTTAAGCCGCTAATTTTTGGAGACGACCAAAAATTGTAAAAGTGTGCATAATCATGGCATAAAATGCATTTTGTATAATTTATCAACCTCATGGTTGTCATCATCGTGATCGTGACAAATATCAGTTACTTCATCAGTATCATCATAATAAACATTTGCAACATCACCACCACCAAAATGTATCAATGAAATGGTAGAGGATGTTGGTAATGACTGTGGTTCTGCGGATTTTGAGTTTGTTGATTTAACGGCCAATGTTGGGAAAAATATACCAAACACATATTCTTTTTCGACAATATTTATATCTCTTACCTTGTCATAGGTTCATGTGATTCGTGCTGGGTGGACTTTTGGTTGGCATGGTATTTTTGGGAAAATAGGATTTTGTCCTTATCTATATTTCTAAATTTATCAGACAGTAGCACTGCATAAACGAAGTGGGAATATACATCAACTCATTGAAATATCAAATAGGCATGCAACACAAATAATGGCCGAATAGACGCCCTCTGGTGTTTCAAGGATTGGTTTCAGATAGAAGTCAAACATAGGGAATGAACATAAGACCTCCTAATTGTCTAACACAATTACGACACTCTGTATCGGTACTTAAGTGTTTCACATCTTCCATATAGAAAAAGCCAGTTCCTTCCTGATCGAAACCAGGAAAGGAAATTCAAATTAAACCATAGAAGAAAACAGATATCAAATAGGTGTCAATATGTCTATAAATGGTCCAAGTTATATTTGGGGAAACCATTTTCATGAAGCATATCGATGCTTTGAGAAAATTCTAAAAAAATATTCGCATACATGTCCAAGACAATGTGTCTACATCCACAATGACGTAGACAAAGACGAATACAAGATATTTACACGTTTCAATCACGAATATGTTTGAAATTAAATAAGTACAGATTGAAAAACACGATGCAATGTTACAAATGAAAGTAAAAGAACATTTTTGCATGATCAGTGGCACCAGTGCAAGTGATAACTAAAGTAGTAAAGTATAAGTGAGATGATATTACGTATACAAATATACACGTGCATGAAAATACATCTTGCAGCTTAGCACTTGAGATTGATCATACAACATAATTTGAACCCCATGCACTTTATTAAGGTAGGATGAATACAATATTTACTTCCAACATAAAGACAAACTTGTTGAATCAGATTATGAAGTACAAGAAGCTGATGCTTACATCACAACTGCAAGAAAACGAGGTACAGTGACAGACCAAGTAAGAAACGTGGCAAAGACAGTTACTAGATAAGAAGTAAACATTTATAAAATGCGCGACATATTGTATAATTATCATTAACTAGTCCTTCTGGAGATGTTCACGTTTGAAGTAAGTAAAAATGTCATAAGCTTTAACAAGCGCGAGTCTGGATTATTCAAACATTTCTATCAACTTTGATGTTTTCCATCAAAAGCATCAGTGTTCGTACCTCGCTGAAATTCTTTTTCCTGAAATTTCAAAGCAACTTGCTAGATGTTGAGTGTTGTTATAGCTTTGATCAAAGTTAGAAAAGTGCACGATGTATTGCGAACGTGTTGTGAGGTACATCAAAGTTGGTCCCGTTTTATATCGTATTAGAAACCGGGTGTTTAATTAGTGCAAACTTTTCACAAGTTCCCCTAAAGGTGTAACGAGGAGACCTCCCAACCACATGAGTAGGGCGGTGGCAAATAGTCATACTGCTAATGTGTGTTCCTTAAGTCCCTCATATCTTTTGATTGTCCCCTTTTTCAAAGCGTATGTTGTGAGAATTTGGACAAATGCTTGACAAATTGCATTTGTCTTTGCATGACACGTGTTATATTTTAATGTTTCTTCGTGTGTTACCATTGCATTCTTTGTTTTTATTTTTCTCGTTCCATCGGCTGTTCATATACATTTGTAATTACTTATTTGAAATTCCACTGAAAAGTCTTAAACATTGTCTAAATTCTGTACATATAATATGAGTACTCGAGTGCTTGTTTTATCATATTCGTGTTTTTATAGTCTATTCATGAAATAGCCCGCGAGTGATCATACCTTACTAGATTTTAATGGAATACTAATTGAATATTTAAAATAATGGCAATCAGTTCATATTTGATAGGCTTAATTTATTAATTACTAATTCCTTTAGAATTTATTTCTTAATTAATGTAGAATGAATGCCTCTATATCAATAATTAATTTTGTATAGTCTAGTGGTGTTCAGGTATTTTTGCAGCTTAGGTTTGTATTATTTTCACCAGTATAGAAGTTTTAAACAGGCATGATGGACTGATACACGTTGATGTTTTTCTCTTCTTGTCAAAAATTATCATGGACTGTTCTTACTGCCCGTCTTATTAGCTTTTTGAACATTGATGCATTTATGATTTAGTTATTATTATGACTAAATTATTACTCTATAGCCTTGTGTCGTGATTGACTTCAATCATTTAGTCATACATCAGGCCTAGGCTGCTGTATCCATTCCTAGCTCACATCTCTACCCCCTCTACCCCGTGCATGTTATGTTTATAACTGTGTATAGGAAGCCGTATAATTAAAGTCTATGTATTTTACTCAGTTCATGTTTCAAATATGTTTAACTTACCATTGAATACATAATACTCTCAACAAGTCTACTACCATAGTCAATGACTCTAGAAGTACCAGTATGTGATGGCATTCCCGCTTTACAGAGCAGATTAACCCAGTATAATAGGCATGTTCTGGCGTCATATTGTCAAATATATTCCAGTTAATGATTGCATTACGCTGTATGAAATGACTACATTAATTAACCTGTTCTTGATCCGTGCGTTGTTGAATAATCACTAATTGTACGAGGGTTGTCCATTAAGTATGTAGACTTTTCTCATAACTCCGAAGTCTTTTATGATAACTGAATTATAATTTGCATAGACATACTGCTATTCATACTCTACTACGTAGATGGTGTGTCGGTTAGAAGTGCACATATAAGTGTACTTACTAAAAACAATATGTACATGTATTAAGGTTTTCCTTCGTAATGTCCAAAATTAGTAAATCAAAAGGGAGCGGACATATTTTGGATTTTTTTGTTGGTTTCCATTATTGAAAATAATTCTCGACAATCCCTTGAGCTTTGTCCCTTCAAATTATTATTGAAGTATTTTGGGAGTTACTTAATTTTCGAAGATTTAGGGGAAAGGAAAACCCATTTCAATAAAAACTCACGAAGAAATTGCAAAAACTCAGTACCAACTTAATTTGACAAACAAAAAATACAGATCAACGTGCAATATCTTCAGGAATTTATATTTTTCATTTTTTTAAACAAGGGTGAAGCCTCTTTCAAGAATATCAAAATGTGTCATAAATTTATTGAATCATTTAAAGTAACTATCAAAGAAAAAACGATAACTGGACACTAACTACTCTTTGTTTAACATTGAGCAGTTACATAAAAATACAGCACTTTGGATGTAATGCTTAAATATAAGATAACTTGATATACAATAAACATAAGACAATTAGTCTGTTATATATTATTTATCAAAAATTTATTTTTTGTTGTATTTTCATGATATATAGAGAAGTAATGTGTTTACACGTATTTACAAATAATTTATCAGAATCATTAAGTCATGTTTATAATTATTTCAAGTGCCCTTTTAGCATCCAATAATTCAATGGGCAAACTGCTTGGTTTTTTTAAACATTGTCTTGGTGATTCATGTATTAGATTCATTAAAGGTAGCGGGACTACTCATTGATACATGTATTTTCAATCAGAAAAAGATATTTTTATTTTTATTTTTTAATGATGATAAGATTATGACATACTATAAGGTATTTTTAACTATTCTTAAGTGATTTAGTCTTAAATACTCAGAATGGGGAGCATTAGCTGCAAGAATGACTTCATTTTGTTATTAAATTGCAACACAGAATTCGCGCATGCGCGATGTGGTGCATTGTAATAAATCTGCACCACTGTCCTCTTATTTATCGTTATTAAATGAGGCGTACGTTACAATATTGCCGCGTTCATTTCACCAAAAACTCTCATCTTAACCCGCTACAAGCATTACAATTCTCCGAAGAAAACAAAGTCAATTTTCTAGAGAAATAATGCAACGTTAAATGTCTTCCTTCTGCCGTATAACTTCATTATCCTCCAGGATTATAGGATTTTACAGCGTGCTCGTAAAACTGCAATATAACGAAAACCCTTCCATCCCTTTGGTCAATGTATGCAAACGAAGACACGGCATTATCTGGAACTAAACATCAATCTCTGGGTGGATTTAAAGGAATTTTCCGAGGATAACATGGTCTATGTGTCTTCTTTAATTTGAAATATATATAATTGAAATAAATGATGAGGAAAAGGCGAATGAGGATGATTTAAGGAAGCCGAGAGTTGAGCTAGACCCTGTATTCATTTTTTATGTACAGTTTGATTAATTAGGTGAAATCTACTTCACTAGAAAACTATTTTACTAGATTATGATACAATTGTATACAATTACTGACAATTTGAACATAAAACCGCGTAAACACGCACAAAAATACAATTCTTTATAGTTAAGTCGCTTTGAGTACAAAAACGCAAAATTAAATCCGCAACTACGTCATTCTACAGATTGACTTTTTTGCTATCCCGTGAAATGTGAATTGCTAAATATGATTAAATAGAACGTTTCACTTAAGTTTTTGTTACATTTTATCAAAATATGTATGTAAAATGTAAAATTTAATTTAAGGGTTTAAATATTCTAAGGCTCATAGTGGAAATGTGTGCCTTTTTGATGTCCCACTACAAATCTAGTAAGTCAGTAAAACAAAACAAAATATATATAATTTTATCAAATACTTTCTTATAGATCCTGGTTGATTTTTTTACAAATAGTGCGAATGTTATGCGTTTATATTGATTAAAAACCCCTTAACAATGGTATTGTCATAATAACTATATCTACTACATGTAATATAAATGCTTTCATACTCACTCTACTATTTTCAAAAAACTGTTTTTTTACAACTACTTAAAAGAAAACATCTTGATCTTAAAGTGTATTTTTTCATAATACAAATGTTCATTCATTCACATAATAATTAATTTAATTAACTCATTCATTCATTTATTTATTTATATATTTATTCTTACTGATTCTATCATTCATTCATTTAAATACGTGTTAGTTAAATGTTATTTTGCATGTTTCCAGAAGTCCACATTGAAAATAAGTCAAATGTTTTGTATATTTTACCAAGGACTTATATACATGTATATATAAGTCCTTGATTTTACTTAATTTGCACCTTCTATTATTATTATTATACACGAATGTTGGGTATACCAAATGTGAACAAAATTTCAACAAATTATAAGTGACAAAAAAACACGAAGACATCAAAACTCAAACATGCTTGTATACATACACCTCACTCTTTGACCTTGGTCAGTGTTGCCTTTTTACCCCCTCCAATGTTTTCAACCTTAAACCGTATTAAAAATAAGTTATTTGGTACATGTATAATCTTATTTAAAAATGGATGAAAAGAACTTTTATCGATTGAAATACACGTACAATGTATTTATGCACATGAGCAAATTCTACATTTAAATAAATATCAGACAATGAGCATTATTTTTCTAACTTAATTTTCATATGTATTCAATATTTGAGTTCACTATTTATACATGTAGTTGTTAGCCAGGACGGTCATAATACGTGTTGCTATGAACATTTTTTTGTTTCCCGAACAAAACGCTTATCAGCGTGTAAAATATTCACTCTTAGACTCCCCTATCCTTCACAGCATCAACGTGCATCACTAATGTCTCTGCATCTTTGGAATAAAGAAAATTAACGACAAAACAAATCAAAGAACTTCTATTACAACATGCATTATGCCACTAATATACTCGAGGATTTTTATGATTTACAAACTAATGAAATTATATTAATAGCACCGACGTAAATAACATTCGCCATCTTAGTTTTCAAAGCAAATCCTCTGAAATTCATTTCTAAAACAGTTGGATGACGATTGGTGTAAATCCAGCATTTTCTGTCTTACCGTTGTGTCGAAGCTTAAAAAATTTCGAGAAAATATTATAATAAATGAAAACTCTTTGCATTTTAAATTTATTCTATGATCTAGTATAATTACTTTCAAAGCGTACATTAATACATTGCAAGCAGTTATTTTGTATAGATATGAATTATATATCTTAGATATTTGGTTTTATATATTTTGTACGGGGATATATTTCAAAGAAGTCGCTCACCATCTGTATTAGTAATAGCTTTCTAGTATTATATAGCTAAGCTTCCTGGCTCCATTTTGATGAACGATCCGAGAGTTTTTTATACATCGAAGATTAAGAAACGCAGGAAGGCATCAGGCTCTTAAAAGTGGTGCAAACCAGTTACGTGGAAGTACAGTACAATGTCCTTTCCTTTATTGGTGTATATTATTACTCCATTTTGTTCAAATAATTGCTACGCCGACCATTAAATATTTTATACCTCATTTTAA
Organism: Lutraria lutraria; assembly: GCA_964023205.1. Taxonomy (NCBI): domain Eukaryota; kingdom Metazoa; phylum Mollusca; class Bivalvia; order Venerida; family Mactridae; genus Lutraria; species Lutraria lutraria. The sequence continues at coordinate 9,351,980 of OZ026836.1, read as the reverse complement.
TTACACAAAAACATATAAATATACTATAAAACGTAAACACATGAAAAGGATGGCAGATTATGTGTTTTCGCCGTAACAGTTCAAGAAATTATAAAATGGAACATTTTTAAAAACGGACTGCGTAACTATGGTCCCACACGCGTGTATAATTCTCGTAATACCGTTCCAGAAAGTTAAATCCCCTTCGCGAGCTGTAAATTACAGCACAAGGGAAATCGCCCCGAGAGCTAGACATACACAATGATATATATCTACATTAGAACTGTGGGTAATTCTAGATTTACTGTTTTATATTACGGTGAATTAATGAATTGCTTTTGATTTTGTCGATAACAGAATGATAGAAGATAAATAATAAACGCTGGTATACTCCACATTAATCATGAAAAATACACATATCAGTGTATACAAAAAACTTTTCTCAAAGTTAACTATTTCTGAAGGACATTAATATGGCGGACTCAATGTTCATTTAAATATAAAACTGCGACCATACAGTCATTGTTGCGTGTTTATGGGTATATCCGGATGTTAATAGTTAAATACTATTCATTCAAAATGAAATAAAATCAGAAGCATACATCATTAAGCTACATTTTTGGACCTTATCAAATTAACCATCTGGGAATACAAATAAAAAATGGCATGCATAATTTTTGTCAGATAAACATCGCAGTTTTGGGTCATAATTACTATTGAGATGATCTTATATAGAGTCGTATCATGTATTTAACTACTTGTTATTTTTTATGTCCATCTAAATTATTTATTGTAATTACGATAAATATTAGTGGCCAATAAATCACAGATTCTTATCTCAGTATGTATTGAGATAAAAGAAAGAGTATTAATTTTAAAAATTATACGTACATGTACCAATATAAAGTAGGAAATGTATGACACATAAATTATGAACGTATTCATTCATACTAATTTATTCAGTCACTTATGCGTCCAATTACGTAATCAATCAATCATTAATTTATGCATTCATTCACTTGTACGTCTAATTACTCAATCAATCAATCATTAATTCATTATTTCATGCATTAACGTATGCGTCTAATTACTCAATTAATTATTAATTCATTACTTCATGCATTCACTTTTGTGGCTTATTACTCAATCAATCAATCGTTATTTCATGCATTCGTTAATCACTTATGCGTTTTATTAATCCCTCAATCAATCATTAATCCATGCATTCATTCATTCATTTATGCGTCTTATTACTCACTGAATTAATCAATCAATCAATCATTAATTATCTAATTCAGTCTTTCATTCACTTATGCGTCTTGTTACACAACCAATCAATCATTAATCCATGCATTCATTCATTCATTTATGCGTCTTATTACTCACTGAATCAATCAATCAATCAATCAATCATTAATTATCTAATTCAGTCTTTCATTCACTTATGCGTCTTGTTACTCAGTCAATCAATCATTAATTAATTCATTCATTCACTTATGCGTCTAATTACTCAACCAACCAATCATTATTTCATGCATTCGTTAATCACTTATGCGTACATTTATTAAATCAATCATCCATGCATTCGTTAATCAATTATGCGTACATTTACTAAATCGATCAATTAGTAATTCATTATTTGATTCATTCACTTATGTGACCAAATAGTCAAACATTCAATCAATGATTACTCATCCAATCATTTAACAATGATATCGATTGGATTCATATTTTTATATAGAGAATATATTTGCATGTGTTTACTAATACATGTACATTCTATTCTTTACATGATAAACCATTTTATTTGAGTGACAGACAAGTTGTGTCTGAATCACAGTCATCATAACGTCTCAGTCACGGATTATTTCATAATTGTGTATGGTTGGTTCAATTATATATACTTATTATAAACTCATCATATAAAAGCCCCTGGTCCCTTACTGTAACCTCAAGACATAACCTTAAATATTCGGGCATACAGAACACAGTACATTTTTTCATGACAAAAATTCCCAAGATATAATGATTTAAGAACGAGGATAATATTAATACTTACACATTCTCTCTGCCTGGTTCCCGGGGCATCGAGCACTTACTCATCTTACAGACGACACGAACCTTGACCTTTCACAATACTTTAATTAGTTTATTTAGGCCTCCCAACACTTGAATTTTAATATACAAGACAGTAAATCAAATTTTGATCTTAGTTTATCCAATTATCAATCCGTTCACAAGTCTTTCTGAACATTATTTCGTTTTCTGTGTGTGTCCTACAAGAACACAATGTCAATCTCGTCTTTTCCCTGGCTTTATAAGAATCAGTAAAGCCAGGAAAGCTGGTAGTATCATGTCTAAATGCCCAAAAAGCCAAGAATTATAAAGAAATTTAATTTGGTAAGGAATAGTTCATAATTGCATTATACTAAAAGCGTCTTAGATCGCCGTGGATTGAGACTAAGCAGGGATCTTAACCGTGGTCTATTTCACGGCGTAAAAGAACTTTTACTTCTACTTTACAGCAAATCTGTGGATAAAGAGTGATGAAACCGGATCTGGTACAAAATTACTAGAAACAAACATATAAACGGAACAATTCTGTGGACATTGAATCGTATAAGGACGCAAATACAAAGACTTATGATCAATTACGCGATATGTATTCATAGAAATTTGTCTAAATACGTCGATTCCGCGCACGTCTCTCGAATAAAATCCCGAGATTTCCGCGCGATTTGATATGTCAGTCTCCTCAAGGAATCATTCTGACATTCCCTCGACAATCTCAAGAAAGAACAATCAAACAATGTCTCAAAAAGGAATTACCATACAAATGGCTGTTTAGCGGCAAACTGTTTCGGTTATGTTTAAAGTACGATTATACGGTCTCTCAGTCTGCCCGGCGCTGCACGCTATTTTCTTCAGGTCGCAGAAATACCGTGTCTCTATAATACTGACGTAGAAAAGATTGAATAAAAATAGTAAAGAAAGATTCCTTTTCTGTCGTAATTGAATTGACGTAAATATTATCTGGGACGTAAGTATTATTTTATTCAATGCGGGATAATTGGGTTTATGTCAAGTCATGCGTTTTGAATTTTTTGCTCCACTTTTTATTCCGTATTACGTAACGTTAGGAAAGAAATATGATGAAAATGTTGCTCTAAGATAGAGAGATGGACGGTTTCATTGATCTTGAAACATTTCTTATTTTCCTCATTATCGTCTGCGAGGATTTCCCATAATCCCATGTAATCTCGTTCTCGTCCTTACGAGATTACAGATGTAATGAAAAAATGAAAAGGACGAAAAATGGAGTAATCAGACGTTTTCGATTTTTCGAATGTTTTATTATATTTTCCGTGAAGCCGATTCAGCAACATATTTACGAAAGAAAAATTTCTTAATGATTTTCTACATATTTTCTCATCAAATGTTCTAGTTAATTGAAAGAAAACGGGCGATTTCGGAGAAATGAGAAAAGAAACGGCAGGGTGCGCCGCAAATGAAACTTGCTCATCTAAGAAGGCTTTTCGGATTCTTCTTTTAATTAGGTTTTCACACTGAGGGTCCGAATCATTAAACGAAACGAAGAGATGAAAATTTGGCAATGATGTCAAACGAACGATACACATGAAACCAAATTAGTCGACTAATGATATTTTTATGCATCTCTTCAAAGTAATTTGTTGATTTACAAACATTAGACATCTGTCTTGGTGCACATTTTCTAAACGATTTCTCATTTTGACAATATGATATGTTTATATAACGTATGATTGTAATAATGCTTGTCTACGGTCTCATCTAGAGCCCGTATTACCCGATCCGTCCGTGCTCGGGAAACTGAGTTTTAGACTTATCCCGCATCATTTACGAATTCATAGCTGCTTTTCCACCACAGTCGTAGTTCTTTAAGCGATTATCAAGGATCATAATTAAGTGAAATACAAACAATCCCACGTGTGATCAAGTGGGCATGCAGTATTCATGAATATTTTAAAACATCTTAGGCATTCCTGCTTCATGAAATCCGCTACGCTCGATTGTAACTTTAAATTATATGTTCGTAAGAACAATATTTCTTTTGTATTTGACCGAACAACTTGACATTTAGTTATGATATTTAATCATATCTCGGACAAACTTGCTGAAATATGCCAATCATTTCACAGATTCGTAAAACGTCCATAACCCCTGACCTAGCAATTGAAAATTTCCAACTTTATTAGGTTTTCGTTATTTGATGGTCGATTTCGCCATAGTAATTTGTTAATGATCCCTCGTAGGGGCTGTTACATGGGTCAGGGGTCAGTTATACTCAGAAAGGCACAGTGGTCACTCAAGTGTCCATCTGTCCTTAACAGCCACACAGTTACAGACTAATCGGCCCGCTGAGAGCTGGACACTTGAGATCAAAACGAGAACTGACAGGAAAATGATGATCGGATTGACCGTAACCTACTGTTATTAAATGTCGAAATATGATCTTCATTAATCCGCTAGAAATAAGTACGATACTGAATCCAGCGTATGCAGTGAGCAAGTGAACTAGCATTTTTACCCTTTATTAAGTCCACATCAATGATTCAGTATGGAGCAAGATATTTTCATAGGATGAAATATCCATTTTCTTTAAATATTCAAAGAGAACTGTGTCGATCAGTTCTAAACACCATTATTAGTATTTCAATTGCATATGTTTTATAAATACATTATGTGCATTTTGTATAAAATTTAGTTTTGTATTGCATTGTATAAAAATACATTAAGAATTATCTAACATTCATTTAATAGATATCTCATGTTGATTGTTGATCTTCAGGCTTCGTGTTACACTAAATGTCTTGATACTTCAAGTACTGTTTTAATTAAAAGATTTCATGTAAAATGTTGCTGGACGAATAATAATGGAGATGTTATTATATTTACAGTCTATGTTTTGTGATGAGACCCATCTGGTACTTAAAACTTGGTGATCTCTTTTTTTTTGGTTTGTGTAGACTTTGATGCTCCATCATGTAGGATGAATTTAACATAACAATTATTAAAATTTTGTTCATATTCATAATAAAATAATTGTAAATGAATGTCCACCTGTGTCAGTTTTCTAAATACTTGATATTGCTATAATTTCGATTTCAGTGATACCTCTCCAACACCCTTTGGGAGTAGCAAAATTATGTTGCCGTTGAGAGGTTAAATTAATAGTTAAATCGTGCAGTGGGAAAAAATCATGCTGTTGTTGAAGGGAGGTTGCTACTCAAATGAGGACCGTTGTACTGTATGTTGAATTGTTTGGACATGTTCGATTATACAATATGGCATACTGACGAAAAAGGAAGTAACTAAACTTTTAATAAAATCAAATTATCTTCCTATTCATTTTCTTCTCTCTTTTTTATTGTTCTTTCTTTGTTCTTCTTTTCTCTCTTTCTTCTTTGACCCTCTTCTCCAGTTGTTTCTTTTTCTTTTGCATATCATTATTATAAATACATGTATCATTAAAATTTTATGTAATACATTTTGTATAATAAGTATCTGAATTTATTATTTGTATCATTCGGCATATTTTCATTATGTTTTGTTAATTGAGAGAGTTGTTTTAGAATTGTGACGGCTGTATTCATATAATAAATATTATAATTAAACATGTGCTGGGGCCACCTTCGAATAAAGGTCATTCCATGAATAAAGGATATTCTTTTAAAAACCGTTATTGATTATTTATAACAAATTGACCTCCGAATAAAGTCCATTTGTCAATTAAGGTCACATTTTGTTTTTCCCATGGGTGGCATTGTTCACATGTTTGACTTTGATGATACATGTATATTTACTACCACGTTAATCAAATGTACATGTAACATGATTTCCCGCCATGAAGCAAAAATATAAATAGAAAGAGAATCGATCATTTTGGTAAGTCTCACTTCAAAGTATCACGATTACATTAAACGTTAAAAGGGTTTATTTTATTTATAAATAAATCATGAACATTCGATGAATGTCTAACACCTAATTAACGATTGTGTTATGCAAAGGCGAAACCTTGCGCGAAAAAACCATTCGCAAACCATTACAAGGGATACAACTCAGATCCGAATATAACATTTAGCATGTTAGAGTTATGGATCTTTGTAAGACGCAAAAGACGGTAACGCAATGTAATGTATACTTAATTACACCGTACGTGTAAAAAATCGGGTACCAATCAAATGATTAGCGAAAAGTTGAATAATTCATTTCAACTTAAACCATATTTTCGGACATACAGTTTGACACATATAATGATAGTGACTTGAAATTTAAAGCATTATACACAGTGAGTGTATATTTATTATCGATGTTAGATGTTAAGATGTTTTGTAAATTATGACAACTTTTGTCTCCAACGTAATGTACTAAATAAATTGTTTCACTAATGTGTTAAGCTTACACCATCTGTGTGGGACAACGAACGACACCTCTGGATGAAGATTGTGTTCGTGTGTGAAGTACAAGAAAATTACCGACATTTATTACATAAGGAAATATTTCCCAGAAGTAGATATGTCAATGATTACAATATATTCTGTCAAATTGTCGGTAAGAAAAATTACCCTCGCCATAAACTGGTGTTGTTGCTAATTGCATGCGGTGGTATAACATAGTGATCGGTGTTTTAACATGATCACGTGATCCGTCGTTGTTTCAAATGAAATTTTATCCTTAGTTGGTTGTCTACTAATTCTGATCGAACTAACTATGTCCCTGGGGTTGGCAGAAGATTAAAACAAATTGGGCCCCGTCCCGAAAAAAACTGGTTTTAAATGGTCCAGGCATAAAACATGGCCATACCCCGTGGATCAATTGTTTTACATACATGTAGATTTATATCAGGAAATTTTCTTAAAATCTTCTTGGGTGAAACGGCATTGTCCTAGGGTTTAGATATTTTTAGCATTTTCTAGTTGTTTTCAACTGAGAACATCAAATAATGGGAACTTTGTGTATTCTGACCAAGTTGTCAATTCATTTCGGGTTAGCGATAATGAGTCACCATGGAGGGCCTACTTTCGTTATAACTGTAGACCATAACACAGCTACTGACGTCATTTATTATCTAATTACTGAAAGTAAAATATTGACCACAACATTTATGAACATCAACATGTTCAAGATTACTAAGCCATCATGCCTGGCTTGGTCAGACAAAACCAAATGAGAAATTATCAGTCTGTATTAATTTCAGTGTCTCATGTTCTTTGTCTTTTAAATGCATAACGGAATAGAATTGAGCGAAACACTACTGTACAATACAAAGTTATTCAGAAAAAAAATTCATTCAACGGTGAGATTCAAATAAGATTTTTACCAATTAAAGTAATTTGGTCCACCAAATTTTAAAATATTACACCAATGAAATGAATCATAACTAAAACAACACAGTAAGTTCTGCTCATGGTGGCCGTCCTGTCAACAGTCAAGGTTTCACACCAATATTCAGAGAAGTGTAAAGCACTCACGTGACCATGAACTGTGCTTTAATTGTTCTTAACACTAAGCAATATATCCAATAGTGAAATTGTTCCTCTCTATTTTTAAAGAGAGACTTATTTGACATACACAAACTGGAATGAAAAAGGAGACTCAACAATAACGGTGCACTATTTGTCTACAAGAATGTAAAACAATCATTCAGATATTAGTAACATCTAACTGAGAGCAAAATCCATCGACATTTTATTACGAAACTAAGAATTTCAGCACTAAGTCTTAGAATAGAGACCGATAGACATAACAGAACAGAAAAACATTTAAGGCTTTGTGTAACTGTAAAATATGTGAATGTAGTTGTGTAGAAGATGAATACCATTTCATCTTTGAGTGTGAGAAGTATAATCTCATTAGACACTGATACATTAGAATATAACCCAAGTAACTTAGAAGACTTACTATGTAGAAACTACTTAATTTGCTAAATACAAAAAAAACATTGGCATTCTACGAAATCTTGGACTTTTTATACATTGTGCTTCAAAGAATCGTGATAACTTATCAAATGGATGAGTTTCTCTATTTACCTGGACTACCATTGAAATGAACTCATAATATATGTCTATGTCTTGAATGAAAGATATTATTTGATATACAGCGCAACCTTATCAAAGCAACATTCTTGGGGGGGTAGCAAAAGTATGTCATTGTTGAGATGTTGTTGCTCTAGAGAGGTTAAAATAATACACGTAGTTAAATCGTGCAGTGGAAAGTAACTATGATGTTGTTGAAAGGAGATTGTTACTCAAGATGGGGAGGTTGCAGTGTACATGTATTATTCATAATTGATGTCCAAATTGTATCCTTTAAAATGTATACATACGATTTGCCTTATCGAATGATAGACATAGTATAAATCCAAAAATGAATCTCCTGTCCTGTTATTATATAATACATCAAGAATAAAAAAAGATATTTTATGTGTAATTTTATTTCATAAAAATACAAAATACAACAACATGTTCTGATATCGTATTGACAGTCTCAGTCGATTTTGAATACACATAGATATTTATACATATATCAAATTGTAAATAAAATCCATAAATAAATTATTCTAATATTATGCTCTATTGATAACAGTTGTAGAGTTATTGATGACTGTGTGAAGTCTATTGGGTCCATTATCTTTTTGTAAAGACAGAAGCTCATTTTTCTCTACCGATGATGTTGGCGCACGCGTAGAGCTATGTTGTTCCGGTGTACTCGGGATACTTTTGTCCTTTTCGTGCGCATGATGTGACTGACGTAACGTTGCTGCTAAAGGATATCTAGTCTGTCCGTGGTAATTAATAGAATGTACAATTTCTTCTGCTTGGCTCATTTCTGTAAAACAAAAGACAATGTCGTTATTTGATTAAAATGAAGTTTAAGTACTTACAATACCATCAAACAAGTGAACAAAGGTCACGCTTTGGAAATAAAAAATGTGGCCTTTACTGAAAGGTAGCATTTATTCAGATGTTGTTTTGATCTAAACAATAAATGACGGTGTTGAAAAATAATGGCCTTTATTCGTAGGTTGTCGATAACACAGTTTGACTGTACATCGGAATGGTTGTGATAGAATTATTCATTAAACCTCTAAACCTGGTTAAATGTAAGACGTTGATTTGTATTGGCAAAACGATATCAATTAGGAAATATCAGTCACCTGATGTTAGAGTTGCGTCCCTTCCTTTGTGTTTCTTGTCGTCAGTGATTTGAGACTGTAAATCAGTACCTCTTTCAACAGCATGTTCCGTATCTAGCCCTACTGTGGTAGCTTCTGCTTGAAAATAAGTAGACGAACTCTGACTAGCAACGTCTTGTATGGTTAAAGGTGATGGTAACTTGACAATTTTGTTCCTTTTTCTGAACTTTGCACGACGATTTTTGAACCAAACCTATGTAACAAAAAAAAACACAATAAGATACGTGTAAATACTCGTCTTATGATACAGTCATTGTGTCGTCAATGTCGGCTGTACATCAACAAGTACCATTTTCTGCAAATTTTGGCCCGGTTTGATTTCTTCTTTTATTATAACTATTATTATTATTGTAATGTACATGTAAATTGAAAACACATCAGTGCGCTGTTGGCTAAGTAGCCAGTATTTTAATTATATTATTTGAACATAATATTAGTATACAATTAAAAAGTGTCATATTTGAAACTCAATGAATATGTACCTGTATTCTAGCCTCTGGTAGATTTGTCACCATGGCAAGACGTTCACGCATTACAACATCCGGGTAGTGTGTTTTAGAGAAAGTTTTCTCTAATGCAGCAAGTTGTTGATTGGTGAATGCTGTTCTACTCCGCCGTTGTTTACGATGTGGACCATATCTTGCCTCAAAGATCATATCTGTAAATATAGCAGTCTTGATATTATGCTTCTATAATTACTAGGTAAATATCAAAGTACTGAAAGTACTCGTGGAAACTGAACTTACATAGACTTAAACTGCAACATGAAACGGGAACTAGTTTAACAATTGCATGGCGTATATAGACAAACATAGTACTTAGGTCAGTATAAAAATGCATGTGCGATGAACGAGTGACGGCTATGGAAAGTTGAACTATCGGTTTCCAAAAATTATTAAAGCAATGAATGAAATATCGATTCAGGTTCTTTTGCTGTGAGTGATTCGCAAACTACTTAAATAAGTACAGTGCAACCTCACCAAAACAACACCCTTTGTGAGTAGCAAATTTATGTTGTTGTTGAGAGGTTGTTGCTCTAGACAGGTTAAATTAACAGTTAAATCGTATAGTGGGGAAAATCATGCTGTTGTTGAAGGGAGTGGTTGCTCAAGAGAGGGCCGCTCTGGAGAGGTTGTACTGTACTTGGACAGGAGGCGGTTAATTTATGATGCCGTGCCTGTGTAAACATGTTTAAAGTGGAAAGTCTCGGAATCTAAATTTCTTTAACTGCTGAACTAAATTTTAACAATATTAAAAACTAGCAACCATAATTACTCGTATTTACAATGCGTATTCTGCTAATTGCATTCAATGAAAATCCAAATCAAAGTTTATATAGTTACTCTACAATCAAGACTTACGAATGTACATGATGTTTAATCTCAACGTACACATTTAAAAGATGGCTGGTCGGTCTTTGCTATTCTTACCAATGCTTGTATTTTCTGTAAACAAGAAGTTTAGAATGAACTTACCAGCCAGTCTTTCAGCTAATGTGAATGGATGAAGTTGTGGTGTTGGTAGTAAACCATGATTATAGGGTACTGGTAAACCTGGTCTAGGAAAACACATGTTGTGTGGTATCATGGTGGGTGGAGGAGGGAGGTTGATCAACCCAGGAGGACACGGGTATGGGTATGGAATACCCTCATATGGTTGTATCTGCATCGTGTCCTGTAATTAGATAAACTTTATATACAGGTATATATATCATAATTATATTACATACATACATAATTTTTATATGCAACAAAAGCCTTACCAATGTATATATTGGTACGTAAAAAAGTCAGCGTTGTCCTTATGTAGATTATCAGCAGATGCCTGAACCGTAATTGTGTTATAAAAAATGCTATTTCCCTTACATTGTCATATAAATTGTTCTTATTGCACTAATCTTTGCTTCTATAAAAGTTTTAAATTGCTTCTTTCAAATTCACGCGTATTTCGAAAATAGTTACATAATTATACAGAAGTCACTTATTCAAACAACGTGCATACAAATACAGTACAACCTCTCCAGAGTAGCCCTCTCAAAAGCAACAACCTCTCTTCAACAACAGTAGCATTTTTCCTATTGCACGATTTAACTATTGATTTAACTTCTCTAGAGCAATTACCTCTCAACAACAACATAATCATGATTGCTACTCCCAAATGGTGTTCCTTTGGAGAGGTTGCACTGTGCTAGTATCGCGCATACAAATTCAACGACAAAAACTAATGGCTGTTACGTTTTAACAATTACAAACACGCACCATATTTTATGTACGTATTAAAAAACATCTTTAGACGAATATTTATCATTATCTTTTTTACTGAAATCTGATTGAATGAGCAAACAAGAAGAAACAAAATAGTATTTGAATGTAACATTTCTATAGATACCAGCAATATTTTTAAAAACCACTCACGCTGAGTAAATGTTAGTCCACCTCAGAAGAAAAATATTTTGCGAAATGAACAATTTTAATGAATTGAGAAATAATGTGCGGAAAGTTTCACTTCACAAATGGGAAGTCATATAAGCGAGCACCTGTCAGCTTCATTTAAGTACTGAGAGTGATTATCGCGATTAAAACCACCGTAAACGTGTTTACAGAAAAGATAATTTCACGGAGCTAAGTGTTTGAAATGCGTTTTAATCCGTAATTGTTTGATTAATAAACAAATCATCAATCCGTCAAAACCCTTGTACAAGTACTTCGTATACAATTCACCGGTATGAAAATATCCAATTTCAGAAAGTGATAAGCTCATTTTCTACTGGAGTACTTACTCCCCTGTCACCTATCGTATCAGGGTTCATAAGTAGCCCTTAAAAGGTTTAAGAAGTATTTTGTTCGCTTAATCCGTTTGCATAAAAGCTTAATTGCACGGACTTAATAGCTAAATTGACAGTATGATGTGTGGCAATTACTTAAAATGATGGTGAAAAATCGTGAATCTATCAATAAAGATAGAGGGCCAACTAACTGTGGGGTGGTAAATGATACGACTCTTATTTCAATCTGTAAATTGTTTGAACATGATTAAGCTGCCATAAAAGCGCATTACAGATTATGAAAAATAAACTTAATAACTAAAGTCAGGCATTTCGGAGAAGTGAAAGAATGTAGACATGTACTTTAGATTAATTCCTATTGATAATATCCGTTATTATACAAACGAAGTGCGAAATTTAGACTTATATGTATTTTCCCCCATTTTTTTGTACCTGAATATTTACTGTTATCTATGGCTGAATTGTGTTAAATGTATTTAAGTATATTATGTATACATTCTTTGTTGCATTTAATTTCATCTATAATGTTGATGAAATTTTGAAATTATTTACTCTAATTGAATTTCATGTACAGAACCTAAACAATTAGTCTTAGATAAACTATCGATACATAATTATAATCTTTGGAGAAGAGACAAGAACCAACGTAATTAAACAAAATACATGTTTCTATGTATAAATGCGTGCTTGAAACTAATAAACGTAATGCCGGTTATGATGAGACATCATGAGTGTGCATGAATGTTAACTTGTGTAGTTATTTTCCACTGCAATCGTTTGCAAACTAGTGTTGTTTTAGGGAGGTTGTTGCTCTAGAGAGATTATATACATTTGTAAAAAGTTAAATCGTGCTGCCATTAAAATGAGGTTGTTTTCACAACAGAGTGCTGCTGTCGGGAGGTTGCGCTGTAAAATTATATCCACTGTATTGTGTTTTAATTACACGAATTGTCATCCTTCTTGCTATTCAAACACTTTTTCTTGGCAAACAGTTACAAGTACATGTTTAATAATTTATAATTCCATAATTGTACATTATATGGACGTTTTGATTTAGTTTTACAATTTTATAAAATAATTCTGGCAGAAAACTTTTTGCAGAGTGTCGCAGTTCGTATGTCTGTTTATATAGCAAACAGGGTGATATTTCATGCATAGACAATACAACAATTCTACCTGCAAACATTATTATATGTGACATCTATCAAAATAGGATTTTAAAGTTCAATTGTTCCATTTTATTCTTAAAAATCTAACATGACGGATAGATGATACAGTTTTTATTGCATCAGATTTGTAATTAATAACTGTCACAAGAATTGTTTCCATTAAGTCTAGGTACGCAATATTGAAATTCAGATTATGAACTCGACCATCGTTCAAGTATAAGCAAATGATCGTGTTAGAACATGAATTGAATACATCTAAATGTATATATAAATACTGCTTCATAAATAGAAAACGGAAAAGTAATTGTTGAGTTTGAAACTAGTGTCCAATAATTCGAGCTATCAATGAAACCAACATACTTCTAGACTGAACAAAATATCAAAGTTAAAACACGAATTCATTGCAGTTTTTTGCAGAAAATATAATATAACTATTCTACGTTTCTGTAATAAAGCAGTGATTTTTTCACTGTATTTTTACTGCCTTGTATGGCAGTTTCCCCTACCAAAATTTCTTTCATTTTCCCCATAAAATGACCAGAATTTTCCCTTGACAAGAAGTGGTTTCCTCAAGAACGTGTAAAGAAGAAAAATACACCAATTACAGTAAATTAATATCTATATTTATGATTCAAACAACTAAATAATCCCATATTCCATAGAAAATATAAGTTGTTCCGCTAAATTTCCCTTTTTGTCGGGCGAGAGTGGTTAGAAAATTTTGGGAAAAACCTCACTATAAAGGTTTTAGTCGAATCCTTACATGTCTGTACGTACTGTTGTTCTAACAACAACAAAATTAACATCTCTGCTATGAAGTAAAACAGTCCACTCTCCGTGGCATATATCAGCCTTCTATATTTGCATTTGAATTATTTTTTGTTTAACTTGATACCTATCTAATGAATCAATGCAGTACAATCTTTCTTTCTTTTTTGTAATGATAAGATAGGACTATAATTAAAATTAACGACAACATGATAGTAAATGTTAAGATTGTAATACTGGTTACAGAATAAATGAAAAGAAAATGAATTCAATAATGCCACGTTTTTTAATCCATCTGAGACATTGAATATTCCTATATACATCGTTACATTAACAAAACGTTGATGTAAACAAACAATTAGCAAATCATATTAATTCGCAATAATAATTCATAATTATCTTTAAAAACTCGTAAAAAGATGATAAAATTCAAAGAAATTGTATTAAACTTCAATCTTACCGCCACAGTCGATGTGCAGCTCAATGATAAGTTTTACACAATATAAATATTCGATTTAAGTGAGTAAAAATAACACACTCATTAAGATATGATTTGTTTATGAAATATCACAAACTCTCTAAGGAGGCCCTGACACTGGGTTTTATCATTTCCTAATGGTTTTGTATTCTGTAGTTTTAATTATTGCAAATTCCGTTCCAGTTCATAATGCGCTTTTTGTCCATGCGTAAATAATTGCACTTGATATCTTTTTTATTGCTGCAACACCTCTGAACGGCTAACGAAATAATGTGTTAGTCCTGTTCATGTAATAATATGTTCTGTGTTTACCTTTTTTGTTTGTAAATGGCCAAATGTATATTGTATATTGTGTGCCGGTTAGCTATGAATAAATTTTGCTATATGACCAGCTATACTTAGCACGTACAGTCACACGACATACGGTTGGTTGGTTGATTTCTGTAAATGTTGCTCAAACCGTTGAGATATAATTGAAAGTTTCGTTTTGTTTTATCTGATGAAGTCAAAAGGTTCTCTGAAAGGATTTTCTATGCATGCAAGCAGTTAGACATCACCATTTGATCGAATATTTGTTTTGCAACATCAAATCATGCTGAAAAAGTTAGATTCGTTTGTTTTGGATTTGAAAGACGTAGCATTTCACAAATCAGAAATGCAGATTTGAGAGGTCAATACACGCGGTGTTCTCATTTATAACCACTGCGGTACAAAACTGCAACTTAGAATTATTTGAGAGCAGCTCAATAAAGTCACTGATTAACGCGTGTCAGGGAGCTTCTATGATTGAAGGGTTATGACCTCTAATTAGTAATCACCCTTCCTCCACCAGTATGAGTGAGTTCGAATCAAATCCAGGACTAGAAAAGTCACATGTTAGGAAGTTGTCGAGCCGCTTAAGGGTGGTCGGAGGTTTTACCTCTGCGGTCTCACTCTGTCGTAAGACGTGTCTTCAAATAACCCTAACTGTTGGTGCTACGTTAAACCCTATAGAAAAATAAGACCTACTAGGGCCTCGCTAATTTATAAATGCACTCGTTGTAAGTGATTATGACATATCATACCAATGAAGAGGCCCGTTAAGCCACTTGCTTGTACATTTCATCGGGCGCATGTACTACAAACCGATTACTGGTCACAGTCTTTCTATTAATTGTTACTTTTTTAATATAAACTCCCTAATGCTTGGATATTTTAAGATTGTTGAGAAAGCCAGTCGACCACCCGGGATACCCGGATAGCCTGGAATTTACTCTTATCCCGGTCTGCATAGGGCTTGCGGTAATAACGGATTAGGCAGGAGATTAGAGCGTTCTGACATGTTTACACTACAACCATTAGTTTGTGCAAAATTCAAATTAAATTTTGACAAAATGAAGCACAAAACTGCAAAACAAAATTGACAAAAAGTTAATGGGCACTTCTGTGAAGTAAATGTAGGCCTAGACTGTTAGTGCTGCTTGAGAGCCTTTGTGTATTACTCTGTATACATGACAGACACTCTCAGACACAAAACATGTTATTTCAATTTCATTTTTTTAAAACTCGCAAATTACAATTTAATGACTAATTGTTTATGTTACGACATGCCATAAGCCATTCAAATATATTTACAGCCAACATGTCAATACACCTCACATTTGTTTTAAATAATTACGAATGATTCTTCAGCTTCGACATCATCACGCTTCCCCCCCCCCCCTCCCTTCCTCTTGCACTAATATTCCTCAGTTTATCGCATACATGGTCAACACAGACAAACTGATACATATACTCAGATAGTCAGATTTATGATTTTTTTATCACCATCCACAGCATGTCAACATTGACCTTCAACAATAACAGGAACAACAATGATAGCAGCCATTTCCTCGTCATCGATTGCCAATATAAGTGCAGAAACAAGGTAACCATATGATAGAAAGTTCGCGTTCAGATTACTAGTAATGAATGAAGTATGCAAATAACTTAAATACAATGTTTATTTTTTGTATTTTGTAAATGATTGTCTATTCAGTGAAATATCTCTCAGGACTAAGCAATTAATGTGTGTATGGTAATGTTCCAATGTGTAATAATCATAGGATTCGCTAAACTGTTGTAAAGGTCTTGTTTATTATAATGGCACCCCTATTGACAGGAGCAGCCAAGTTGGCTTATGAGACACCTATCCTCAAAATTTATATTACATCAACTTACATGGTGTTGTTACATGTACAAAAGTGTACAGTGCGACCTCTCCAATGCAGTAGCAAAATTATGTTGTTGTTGAGAGGTTGTTGCTCTAGAGGTTAAATAAATAATTAGATTGTGCTGTTGTTGAAGGGGTGGTGTTGTTCAAGAGAGGGTCGCTCTGGAAAAGTTGTACTGTGTTCTTAAAATGATTCTTTTATAGTGTATAAATTCATTTATATAAATCACTTTAAAATCGTGAACGACAAACAGACGGTTGATATCAAAATAGATTTCTGAACATTTCAATATTGAAGATTGGATTTATTTTAAATTTAATCCGATATGAAATCCCCACTTTCCAGATGATACGCTGTTAATAACTTCAAGTGTATAAATATTTGTTCAAACTAAATGGAAACCGGTTAAATAAGGATTTATAGGGTATCATTGAAAACATGTCTTGATAGGAGACGTTGCTGCATTATATGACAATATAAGACATGCTAGGATATACATAAGCTAGAACAGGCGTTCTATGGTCACAAAATTATCATAAAATTTGCCCGCTTAGTTCTTTCATCCTATGACTTTGCAACACCACTTCGCCCACAATTTATTTTAGATTAGTTTTTACACATGAATAAGATTGTGTCCCTGCTGTTGTCAGTAAAATGAATGTTACTCTGTACCCGCTTGGTGGAAAACTTTTATCATTGTACAGTGATTTGGGTATATCTGCATACGTGTACATGTACGTATATGCCGAAAAACCATTGCCTTAACGTAACAAACAATAATACAAATAAAACCTTGCATTACGCACAGGCAATTTAAAGGTATTCTTATTGAACATTGTCATTATAGTTCAATGAAAATTGGAAAACTAATTTATCTGATCATCCTTTGGTTTTTATTTTTAACTACCACATGTTTTAAGTACATTGTGTATTCAAAATTTCATTTATTACTGTTTAGAAAAAAAAGAAAAAGATGTCAACGGAACGCATAAATCGTTATAATAATTTTATTGACAAAACTTCAAATATATAAGTATATATACAGCTGCAACATTGACAGTGGCACCTTTTCTTTGTTTGTTTTGTTTTGTTTATTTTCGGTTTATATCAACATTATCCCTTAATTAAAATAACCAAATTATAATGACGACACGATTCATCACGCAACGTATTTCAATGTATTCCAAGCTAAAAGAGCAACCCTTGGCCACAAATGACTTTGAATACATTTAAATATTCAGTGGTATAGAATGTAATTAAACAGCTAATTTAATGATTATAAAAAACACAGGTGTCATTAATACATGCACTGTTATGAGATATGCGTGACGATTCACTCAAAGTATAAATCACAAAATGTGTAGTTTAACATACGCACCGTCTCTTAACCAATACATTGAAAGAGGCCAGCTCTTTGCTCATTTCAGCCTGTGTACATTTTATATCACAATCTAGGATAGATTATCAATATCAAAAAGTATTAAATTAGATCATATTAAACAACGCTTTCTCATGATTTTACAACTCTCAGTAAGGTGTACTTTAGTACTGGTAAATGTGTGTAGATATCATGTCTAATCAATGGTGTCTGTTGAACAAGAAAATTGCCGAAGATACAAGTACTGTAGCTATTGTTGATACCAATGAGCTGCTGCCTGTAATCATAAATAATAAACATATCACAAAATAGACAATAATGAAATCAAATTTAAATGTTTGATGCAAACTACAAAAAAACAAGTCACTTATATACAGTGCAAAGCAACACCCTTTAGGAGTAGTAAACTTAAGTTGGTCTTCAGAGGTTGTTGCTCTAGAGAGGTTAAATTAATACATGTAGTTAAATCATGCAGTGGGAAAATTATGTTGTTGTTGAAGGGAGGATGTTGCTCAAGATAGGGCGCCGCTCTCGGGAGGTTGTACGGTATATACACATGTATTAAGGTTATTGATATTTGTTATAGTCAGATACAACAATGTATATGTCTTTCTTTCTGTAACAATGCTAATTTTGATTAATAATCATTCGGTTGTGTGGAAGTCCGTAAATGATTCTATTATCTTTATTTCACTGGTGTCAAACAGCATAATTTGCATCAGAAAACACGATTTTGCAACATTATGATACATTAATTGTTGAACGACCTGATTATTTTTTGTACGAGCAGAAATTTAGCAAGTGTGTAATTACATATATGCTATACTCAGGAAAATTCATACTGGTCGGGTTATTTGACCGAGGTTCCCTGTATTGGCCCATAGCCAGCTAGGAATCATGTCAATACAGCTGATCGAGGATAAAAAACTCGGCCAATATGAATTTCCCTAATTAATAAGTATTTTGTTAATAACAATATAATATTCGTTTGATTTTCTAAAAAGAATCTCATTCATGAATTACTGCACATTTTGAAACTTTGAAAGAAAGAACAATGGCAGTCATTACTTTCTTTTCCTACGCATTCATTCGTATTGTGCCGAGTTTCAACAACCAATGAAAACCATGGATCTAAGAAACTTGCGCATTCTTAAAACAAAATGTTAATCAAACGAGACCAATCAGTTGTCCTGTGTTTAAGTTATGTACTAAGCACAGCTACTTGACACAAAATCAAATTTTGTATGCATAGGCTACTTAAACCTTTTTAAATAAGGCCTTCCTTTATAATTAGGTACAAGTAGCCTATGCCGAAAAAATTTGATTTTGTGTCAAGTACCTGTGGTACTAAGTGTTAAATTGGCTTGTAAACTTTCACACAGTTTCGTTTCGTTGATTTCGGGTATTAAACATAAGAGCCTGCAAAAAGATAAACACTTCAATCGTAACTACTCGGGTATTTCCGTAAATGATAAATACGCGCTTTTCTTTAGACAAAGGTTCTGCGTAAGTGTGTATAAAACGAATCTTACCGCTTGTAGTTGTGGGTATTTTGGGTGCTGGTGTTGGTGAAGTTTTGGGACTGCTGTGAGATTGTGGGGTTGAATTCTTAGCTGGTGTAGTTTTATTCATTGCAGTCGTTTCCTCTGCAGCTGTAGTCGCTGGTGTAGTCGATCCTGTAGTCAATGGTGTAGTCGATCCTGTAGTCGATGCTGTAGTCGATGCTGTAGTCGCTGATGTAGTCATTCCTGTTGTCACCGCTCCTTTGGAGCTCATGGTTGTTCCATTGACAACAGGCTTACCAGCATCTGAACCATAACAAAAAGTGCATATTTGTGGAAATGAAAACTGAATGTACACTGCAAAAAACTATCATTTTTTTCGATTAAGATATATACTATCTGAATTATGTTCATCCGAATTTAGATGACAAGACTTAACATAGAATAGTCTTGCATAGCGATACCTCTCCAGTTACTCATGATTTGTACGGTGTCAAAGTATGATAAGCCTATGAAATCATGATATTCGCATGAAGCTAAGAAATCACACTTGTTTCCTCCGCATTCCAAATTTCACGTTTACTGAAGTCCTGAAATCGTGATAAATTGGAGTTTCATGTTGCGATGCATGAACATGTATTATGAATACCATTTGACAATGCAACTGACCTCCAATAAATTGGATTTGGTTAAGTGACACTGTGTTATATGTTTTATATACAAATTTTCCGTCAAAATAGATGAAAGAACTTACAGACTAAAGTGGCTAAGCAGGCTGTAAATATCAGAAGCTTCATCTGTTATGAAATAAAAGAACACGTTTTATAATGGGATACCATGTTATCATAAAAAGATAATAAGAAATGTATCGGTGCTTTCTAGAGTTGTAATTTATGTTATTAATGACACGAAATAACACAATTAGCTTTCTTGTCGGAGAATAATATGCTGTTTCGGTATTACATTCGTATTTCAAAAATGAATGTCTTGTTTCTTTGTCTGAACGGTCTTTTCCCGAAATTATGATTATTATAGAATGTAGTGTATTTGGATGATAATTATATGGGTGTCAAGTCTAAGCTTAATACCTAAGGCAAATAAAAAAATATTCAAATACAATTTTATAGACAAATTAATAAATTAAGATGGTTACCTTCAATTGTTGTCTCTTTCCAGCAACACAATATACAAAAAGGACGTATCATATTGAACCTTGATCAGATTATAGATTATATTATATCAGAAGGATCGTTCAGAAAGTTACAGGTGTACTTTCAGCGACATACATGTACGGTGGGAAACGAGGAGCGCATATTAACAGATATGTGTATTCAACAAAACATAGTATGCCACACGATATAGGTATCAATCTCAACATGACAACCCACATAACACGGCACCCCGCACAACATGGCAACCAACCCAACATTGCACTCCACACAACAATGACGAGCTAAACAACATGGGCAATCCACACAACATGGCAACCCACACAACAATGACGAGCTAAACAACATGGGCAATCAACACAACATGGCAACCCACACAACATGGGCAACCCACACAACAATGGCAACCCACACAACATTGCATCCAACACAACATGGCAAGCCACACAACATGGCAACCCACACAGCAATGGCGATCCATACACCATGGCAACCCACACAACATTGGCAAGCCACACAACATGGCAACCCACACAACAATGGCGATCCATACACCATGGCAACCCACACACCATGGCAACCAACACAACATGACACCCCGCACAACAATGGCGAGCCACACAACATGGCATCCAACACAACATGGCAACCCACAACATTGGCAACCCACACAACATGAGCAACCACAACAACATGGATATCCAACACAGCAAGGATCCCCAAAACATGGGCAGCCTACTAATCATCTTTTGCAACACATCCCAACAAAGAAAGAAGATGGCTCAATATCGCTCACATGAAAATCATTGCTCGCGGTTGAAAAATTGTTTTGAGTCTGAGTCATAATTTACCGGGCCCGTTGTTGTGAAGGTTTTCCTGTGATTTGACCTGATGACCTAATTATTGACCCCATTTGACTCATTATCAAATTTGTCCAAGATATCATTAAGACAAATATCCTCATAAACTTTCATGAAGATCCAATCAAAAACAGTGCCCTATAGAGTGTTCACAAGGTTTTCATTTGATTTGACCTTTTGGTCTTATTTTTTACCCAAGATTTTGTCAAAACAAACATTCTGACTCAGTTTTGTGAAAATCTAACATAAAATATGACCTCTATTTTGTTCACAAGTCGAAAATTGACACCACACGACTAACAGCGGACAAAGATCGATCACAAAAGCTCATCCTGAGCTCTTGTGCTCATGTGAGCTAAAAAAATAAAGTAACACACTTCAGGGCGGAAAAAGTGATACAACTGTCGCAACATCCCTTTATTAGTCAGTTTGATAAATGAACCGCAGAAAGAGATGTTGAAGTTATTACAAGGAGCTAACACGTAAAAAGAAGATAATTTCACGATAATATGACTGTACAGTGAACTGATAGCTGGTTGCTTTCTTGTCAATACAGTACAACCTCTCCAGAGCGGTCTTCTCTTGAGCAACAACCTCCTTACACCAACAGCATGGTTGTTTACCACTTCACGATTTAACTTTTTAAACGATGTTACTTCTCTAGAGCAACAACCTCTAAATAACAACCGTGTTCTGTGTTCCTTTGGAGAGGTTGCACTGTATATTCCAGTCATCTAATACATACTTTCATTGGTTAATGATATATGTATTTAATTCCGTTAATGCCACCTTTAACAATTACAATGTCAAACCATTACTTGCCCATGATGTACATGCACGTAAATTTTAGCCAGTACTTGATCACTGAGACTGAAAAACGTATACAATACCAGATTATCTTTTTTTTTTTAGTTTTTTTTTTGTATTTATATGAATATCAACCAATATTGTTTTAGAAAATCTGCAGTGTAAAGGGGGCATTTGATATACAATCTCACCATTAACTAGTAAGTCAGCATTTAATGTCCAGTACAACAATATTGAGTCAAAATGTACATGCATCACAGTTGTTGAGACTGGTGAACAGCCCATACACTGATTAGATACCCTGATTACAGTATAACAGATCATATCATCATGTGAGGTATAACTGATTAGTATCATCAGGTCATTAGAATTATCAAAATTGTGTCAATATATTTATCTATTTATAGTGATACACTAGACTAGATATTTTCATGGATTTTGGACCCATTTGGTATAAAACACCCAGATTTTGTTTCAATACAAGGATGAAGAGATTCAGTTTTTGTATCCATAATGTCCACAGTTGGTATATAAAAAAGGAGTGGACAGAATCTGGAAACCTTCATAATTCTGTAGGTTTACACGATAGAAAATAATTTCCCTTGAAGCATCTCGGGCAACTATCACAGAAATAAAGATAGTTTGGCAGTACTGTTCATCATCATCATCTTTGATAATGGCAAACAGTCCATCCGGACTATAATGGCCATGCGTGGGGTGTTAGTAAAGTGATAGATTGTCAAGCCTCCCAAGCTACTCAATCCACCCAGGAGGACATTGACAATGTGATAAAAAAATAGTGCAAAACCTATTTTAGCCTTTATAGCCTATAAAGTGCAAAACCTACTATGTACATGGTGAAGAAACAAGAATGTTAGTGCTGTTAAAAGATAAAAGCATCTGTATTGTCTATGGGTTGTGAGGCAACAAAGCCACTCCTGACTTAAACGCAGGGTTTGAATCAGAATTGACTAAGTATACTGGCAGTGAGTTCCATAAGACTATTGTCCTGGGAAAGAAAGAGTATTTTATGTAGTCAGTTGGTGAGTGTGGGATCTTATATGCCAGATGGTGGTGATGTCGGGATGGTCTTGCTAATGTTTCCATATATTGTGATGGTATAATATCAACAAGCCCATAGTGTATTTTGTGGAATAGACTAAGACGAATGTTTTGTCTTCTATGTTCTAAGGAATCCCATTGTAATTGATCTATTATTTTTGTTACTGCACCTGGTGTCTTTGAATAATTATTGGTAACAAATCGGGCAGCCCTTTTTTGGACATTTTCTAACTTTTGGAAATCATTTTGATAGGGGTCCCAGACGGATGCACAGTATTCTAAAGAAGGTCTTACTAGAGACTTGTAGGCTGCTGATTTAGTTTCAGGTTTAGCAGAGTGTAAGTTCCGTTTTAAGAAACCAAGATTTTGGCTGGCTTTATTTGTTATTTTATTTATGTGTGGTATCCAAGAAAGATTAGATGAAAGTTCCACACCAAGGTAAGTTGCCTGTTGTACTACTGACAAGGGCTGGTTGTGTAGAGTGTATACATAGTTATAAGAGACAGGTTTTTTAGATTTTGGTTTAGAGATGTGTATGATATGACATTTGTCCACGTTGAAGGACATCTTCCATTTCTTCTCCCACTCCTCCAGTCTGTTCAGATCCTCCTGTAAGGTCTGTGAGTCCATAGCTGAGTGTATTTCCCGATATATGATACAATCATCAGCAAAGAGCCTCACCTTTGAAACAACACTGGCAGGTAGATCATTAATGTAGAGAAGAAATAGAAGAGGTCCTAAAACTGAACCCTGTGGAACACCAGAATCAACAGTGGCTTCTGATGAGATTGCACCATCAACAACTACCTTCTGGGTTCTATTACTGAGGAATGATGTGTGATGAGTGATCCAGTGATGAGTGTTACCTCTGATGCCATAATGTTTTAATTTATGAAGGAGTCTTCTATGATCTACAACATCAAAAGCCTTGCTAAAATCCATTATAGCGACATCAACCTGGCTTTCCCTTACAGACTTGACTAGATCATGAATGAAACCCACAAGTTGGGTCTCACATGATCTACGAGCACGAAAGCCATGCTGATTGTCGACTAGAATGTCATTTGCATCTAGATAATCAATGGTGTTACTGACCACAATGTGTTCAAGTAATTTGCATGCAATACAGGTCAAAGACACGGGTCGGTAATTGCTTGGCTTAAATTTCTCCCCCTTTTTAAAGACTGGGGTGACATTTGCATGATTCCAATCAGATGGTACAAGACCGGATAGCAGGGATTTATTATATATAAGAGTGAGGACGGGTGCTATTTCTGCAGCACATTCTTTAAGTATTATTGGTTTTATAGCATCAGGGCCAGCGGCTTTATGAGGATTTAGGTTCCTAAGTAACTTAACAACGCCCTCTTCTGACACAGTAATATCTTTCATCTCGGGATGAGGACTTTTGCCAAGGTTAGGAAGGCCAGTATCATCTGGTTTGGTGAATACGGAGCAAAACTGGCGATTTAAAATATTTGCTTTTTCACAAGAATTTGATTTTAACACACCATTTTCTCTAAGTGGTGCGACACCACATGAGTCATTTTTGAGACTTTTTATAAAAAATCTTACAGAATGACCATTTTTTAATAGCATTAAGCAGATTATGTACAAATAAGGAAAGTTTTCAAAAACAAGAGGGACAAGTGGCTCCATGCCAAATATCTAAGCTTTTTAGATCATTTGGTTTAAGTCAGAAAAATTTTTGAAGTTTTTTCCCTTTGGTTGTTATGGAAACCAGACTTCTGAATGGAATGACATTACTTATGCAATTTCTGTGAAGGATTACCCAACAATCATTTCTGTGGAGTTTCTTCGAACTTGACACAGCTGTTTAACAGAAGTCCTTCAAATAGTCATTTTTGATAAAAAGAATGAACATTTGAAGGATAAACAGAAGTCTCTCAAACTAAGGTAACAGGATGACAGTACTTGCAACCTGCTCAAATCACAACACAGCTTAGCCTGGTTCCCGGCATTTACATAGTGTAGCAGTTAGGGACAGGTATTAATGAATCCAGACTAAACACAGCCTCATATCCAGGGAAATAACTCAAAACCTACCACAAGTCCATTTACTTCCCTTTAACACAATTATTAGGTTATGAAAATCAGCCTACACATGAGGTGTTTTAAGGCAAAATAGATCTGTTATATCAATTTACAGAGAACTTATTACAGTAAAAACCTGATTTTTTACAATGTATTATCCTAACTCTGCAGTAATCCAAGGTAAACGTTTGGTTCTGATTTTTTCTTAAAGACGTTTTCGGTAGTTCGCTAGTACATTTTTCACATAGACATATAGGAAAAATTAAATCTGATCAATGAATTTTTTTTAAACTTTTCATAATCGTAGCATATGATAACAGAAACATATTAAGCGAAAAAAATTGGGTGTCACTGATCTCGTTTCTGAGTTATCTGCCCTTGAATTTGAATTTTTGCTTATTTTAGGTCACCGAGGGAAACTTTCATGTGTCCAAAGTTGAGAATGCCAAAAAACGATGTCACAACAATGTAATATTGTAAAGTTGTTCATTGCTTACAATAATGGAAACATAAGCATCTGTCCATGATGGTTCACTTTTAACAATGGCTTAAATTATAAACTAAATCAATGGTATCATAATTTGACTTGAATAAATGAATTAATGAAATGCTTCAGACCTGTAAATTCCAGGCAATCAAGGTTCTACTGTATTTAAACGTGTTTGTTCTCCATTTTACAATAATAAAACTAGAATTCCTTCACATGTATTGCAATCTTTTCAAGAAACTATCAACTATAATGTACAACAGATTCATTTGTATTGGTTCAGTTTATTTTACAGAAATAAACAGCAAAAATACAGAAAATTTAAGTCAACAAAAAACTAGTAAACATTAAAATCGATATCACAAATACATAGCAGTACATTTCTTCCACAGGCTCCTGTCACAAGTCTTACATGTAACACCATATACTATACCGAGAACTCAAACATGACTTGGGACTAACTCATGTGGTTTCTTTCCATCAGCAAAAGTAACATCAACCAATTAAAAAATGTCAGAAATATTGTACAAAAAATTTGTATGAAATACATGCATTAATATGATTAAAAAATAGACACAACCACAAATATTCACTTCTACCAGAAGCATTAAGAATTCAATACAGAATTGTTTGTATCAAATCATGGTAAGAATTCAACTGTCATGGAAACACTTCCAACATTCACAATTAAACCAAAAAAACAACAACTGAACTATGTTCAATTTCATATCAGTCAGAAATACCCTATGTAACATTTTTATAACACAGCTACAATTAATGAAACATAAAAGGATCTGAACAAAGTTAAATTGACCTGTTTCACTTCAAAATAAATCTGTAAATAGGTCAGAATTTACTACATCTGAATTTCATGGAAATAGATATGCACTGGGATACAATGGATAAACATGTATAAATTCAATAAGGTTTGCTCCACATGTTAAAACAGTGAAAATGTTTGTTTGTTTGTTTGTTTGTTTGTTGATTTAAGTTTCACGCTCCTTTTCAACAGTCAGAGTCATATGAGGAGAGTTCACCTAAGCATTGTCCCTGGAAAGAACCAGTACTAGACTCCCATCTTCCGTAAGCAACTGCCTACCTTCTCACATAAAGAGACATGGTCAGTAGCTGGGCTAGAACCCACAACCCTCTATTAGAGAGAGGTGGCAGTGATTTGAAGTCAGCGACCTTAACCAGTGAAAAGGATCCAAGAGGATTCACATAAAAATGACAAAACA
This sequence comes from Lutraria lutraria, assembly GCA_964023205.1. Taxonomy (NCBI): domain Eukaryota; kingdom Metazoa; phylum Mollusca; class Bivalvia; order Venerida; family Mactridae; genus Lutraria; species Lutraria lutraria. Next base: position 9,324,816 of record OZ026836.1, on the reverse strand, counting down.
GTAAATAATGATGGACTTAACTACATGCATATCTTCTTGGAAAAGTATTGGATTCATTCCAAGTGTACAACTTATATCATGTATCGAAATACATTTAGTGAAAATTAAATCTCACACAAGACTTACAATATCAAAACATTTCACATATTCCCAATGGCGATGTATTAATAAAATGGCTGATAAATAATTAACAGCCAAGTTTCCATATTGTTTAGGATTTCATATGATAACACCCACAAGCTACTTGTTCAAGGTAATACCATGTTGAAGTTCTAGTAAAATACACATGTAATATGGTGGTATAACTTTATTTGTATGATCCTTCATGCTTCAACAACCATTCCTTCACTTTATTTCTGGTACCATGGTGATAGTTGCCTAGTTTTCCACCTTCCTGTATGACCCTATGACAGGGTATTACAAGTCCTACAGGATTATTTCTCATAGCTTGACCAACAGCCCTACAAGCTTTTACATTACCACACATTCCAGCTAATGCTCTGTATGATACTGTTTTTCCGAATGGAACTCTACGCAGAAGTGTGAACCAAACATTGTGGGTAAATGAACCTGAAAATGACAGATCAGTGAACATGACATGTAAACTAAAGTCAGTATGATCTCATTGTTATCAGTTTTTATGTTGCCTGCTTTCAGCAGTATGTTGTTACAAATAGACAAGCAGCTAACTTCACCAGTTTTCCAGATTGTGAATCAGTAATAACCTTATTCTCATTAAGTACTGGCCGACCTAGCTAAGTGAACAAACTTTCAATATAATCTAGTCAGTTATACACTTTCACTTCCATACGAAAAGAGTTTAAGATAAACATGAAGACAAAAAATTAGAGTATTCTCCTATTGATGGTTGCATACTAACACATCAATCACTATACTAAATATTAGAAGCTGAGTCACTTTACTAGTCACGGCAGATGACAAAAAAAAAAAATGAGTTACAAATAAACATCTTTAAACAAATATTCAGACTGCTTAACTTATTTAGTGAAATACGGTTATTTTACCGGTAGTTTGTCTTGGAGTGTACATAAGCACGCAGCCAATAACCCCCTTTTAATTTTTTAATACCAGTATATAAATGTTATGATTACATCTAACAAAATGCAGGGAAAGTTACTAAAAATAAATTACCCAAATACATATTTAGTTTACTTTGGATGTTACAATATCTTGTATTGATCAGTGAGTTCAATCACAAGATACTAACTAGGTTAATAATAATACCTTCTTTTCCTATATGAGAACATATTTTAGGTAATATCAGTGGTTCTTTTTTATCTTTACATGAAAAGTAAGCTTGTAACCAATGTAAACACTGAGTTGCTGGTTTGTATGTGTAACCATTATCCTCATACATCTGTGATATCAAACACACCTCTATCCTAAAAATAAATAAATATACAGCTGTGGTTTAATACATATATATTCTGTGAACTCTTCATACAAATATTCCAGTTGTTCCCAGTAATTGTAATAACTGATATATATATAATTAAGAAAATACCAGGTAGAATATTTTTAGTTTTACAATAGTTGCTGTGTAAGAGAATCTAGAACTGACTTACTGTGGTTTGGGAGAAAAATTTTCATCCGTTATTTCTTCTGTGATACCAAGAGAGTGAAGTCCCTTTGGACAGCTTGTGTATGAAATCTCTCCAATAGGTGTAGAAACTTTGTACGCATTAGTAGGTCCCAACGGGCATATAGTAGTCTTTGAAGGCATTCTTCACATCTGAAAAACAAGCAAATAGTTAACTATATATCTATCTTTGATGACTGCATACCCCCCCCCCCCCTTCAGGTATTAACATAATTATTATTAGTATGTATGACAAAAAATGACTTGCAAGGTCCATGTCCTGCGAAATGCGTCTCAATTGCAAAATGTTATATTTCTACTATTTTGCTCGGCGATTTATTATCACTAATATATACGTCTCAAGTACTGACTAGCATGTTGATACACCAAACAATAAATGAGCTCCGTCGTGTAATTTTTGGTTTTCGGAAATATGTAACCAGTGTAGCTCCAGATAAGCCTGTGCATCCGCGCAGTCTGAGCCGGAGCTACATTGTCCGTTGGATTGAAGAACATGGTCATTTTGACAAATAAGCGTACAATATAACTTCGGATCGGACTGCACTTTATGCGCAGGCTGATCTGAAGCTACACTGGCCGCCTATGTCCGAAAACCCCAAATCACAAGACGCGGCTCAATTATACCTTAAAAATGAACTTATCTATTGAAAGTAGTTGTATTCATATTGACTGTAATAAGCCACACTGTCTACATGTATATGTAGAAATACTCTATATGTACATGTTAAGCACAAAACGAACTTAAGTAAGACCTGTCTACACCTTGAACAGTACAGCCAATCGGCGGTCTTTACGTCTGGCAAACGTGTCAACAACTCTTTCTGCGATAATCTCGCGGTCTCTATGGATATGCAGGAGACCTAAACCGGACATCCTATCAGTTGGCATCGTAGATTGAAGGTATGTTTTCAATCTTCGCATGGAAAGAACGTTCGGCCGTTGCAGTGGAGACAGGCATGGATAGAAGTACGTGCAAACACGTACATATGTTGGGATAAAGTTCCGCATTCATGTCTGCAATCATGTCAGCAATGTTTGAGACAGGTGTATCTGCAGCTAACTGGCATCTAACCTTCCACCTTCTAGTTTCCCCCTCAAACTCTTCGAATGATTCGCACTGTAGATCTGGGCGGAATGTGTCAAAGAGTACTTGCACTTTTGCGGCAGTAAGCTGTGCAATATGCGTGGGTAACAAATACTGAGCATTGAAGCGATCTTGTCCATTCAAGAGATGTTCAGTCATCTCCACTACCAAATGGTCTACAAATGGAAGCCACATGTTTCGCTTCCAGTACTCAGGGATGTCTGCTGCTGGTACATTCTGGCGATTTTGTTGGCGCCCAACGTTGCGAGGTCTGGACGGCTCCACACCAACTGCCGCGGCCATAGTAACTGCATTGCCATACAACTTCAGCCACAATGTATCGTCATTGCGCTCATTTTGGACGAGGGTACATATAACACTCGCTTCCTTAGACGCCTCAACAAGATCGCATGTTTTGTTCTGGAGCATCTTGGAGAGAGGAACAAGTTGGGCTAGTATGTATTCCACCGAAACTAGTGTCACAACTTCATTGAAAACATCTTTATATGGCGGGTCATCCGAGGATGTAGCCATTTTCAAAGAATACCGCTTTGTAAACAACGCGAAGGGAGATAACTAAGACAACAATTTGATATTCGAACGTCCTCGGACAAAATCGTGATACGACCGTTTAATTAACAATGTAAGCTGTCCGAGATGTTTTGGTTGACGAATTGTGTTACTCAAGACCATGGCATTGCGTGATAGTCTTTCTAAGATAATTTTTTTTTTTTTTAATATGATTCAAATTTCAATGTCTTGCCATCTTTTACATGTAGGCCTAACCCTGCTTCACATCTGTTCAAACTTTTATTGCATTTTTCGCGCTATTAGAATTTTTTTTTTTTTTTACTTTCAAAATTAAACGTACGCAGTTGCGTACTTTGCGTATAGGCAGGCACGCCCTTGACAGTGAGGCGTCAAAGTAAGAAAGTTCTTATCTACAAATACAAAACTGATGATACAAGGTTTTTTTTCCAGCAATATGTTTACAACTTTGAGATTTTAACCAGCTCAAACTCATATTGAGACAGTTTGAGACGACGATATATTTCATTTCAATTTGCCCTTCCCCCACAAGATGCCCATCGGAATATAAAAGCTTAATAAGTTCAAATGTAAGACTAGGCATTAGCTGGTCAACTAAAACACATGTTTTCTAGGACATTGGCAAAATGAAAATGAATTATATAGCTACATAACACTTGTGTTAAAATAATATATGTTGGCAATAGATGCACACCCGCGCAAAATACACGAAAGTGGATTCTTGCAGTACACATAGATAACACAATTGTTCATAATCATACAGATAACTGGATCATGAAATATTTAGAAAGAGGAAATACTGTAGTGTACAATGTTTCACCATCATTAACAATAACATGTATTTTGGCCCAATATTATATAAGAACACATCCGACTTGACATGATAAAACTATTAGATGTCATTCATAAATCCAAGGTCTTTCGTATGAATTTTTGAGTGACCCTGCTAAAACTATAAATACATGTATACATGTATAATGCGATTCTTAGTACTGTATGACATGACAACCTACTCAGTGTATACAACATAACTAAAAATTTGTAGACGAAAAATAATCTTTCAACACAAATATTACCTATAATCAATGCGTTGCTTAAACGGCAATAAACGCACATAAAATGCACCTCATTAGCCTTAACTCGTTCCCGCCATTTGTCAGTTTGGAAGAGAGCTTGATTATGTTTTGGAACAAAATTCACCATAAGAGCCCATAATTCGTACACGTTGTCCTTATCAAGGACTTATGTATAAAGTCCTTGTCTTTATTCAGTACGGGTGCTAATATCTTAGTTTAATGTCTTTATATCAAAGGGGACTTGAATGGATTGTTGCACTAGCCCTTTTGGCTCAGGAATTTTGTATACATTCCAATGTGGAACTGGATCAGGGACGCCTGAATGCGAACTTTACGAAGCACGGTTACTACTGACGATTACATCGATGTAGAAGCAGAGCCTGCGTGTTCGATCGCTTCCGCCTTTCCGTTGGGTATTTATTATTCAAATGCTACGACCCTGGATGAGCTCGATTAATAGTGTTACAGTCACGTGATCGCAGTTACGCGCCTCGTTTTCAGAAACAACCACCTGTTACCCACAATTCCTATTAAACATGGTTGTTAATTGACAGGTGAACACGGAAACGAATATAATAATGTTTTCTTTTAATGTTAAAACGTTGTCAGATGTTGATTTGCCTACAAAATGATATGGAATTAATAGTCCCCGTTATGTAGCACTTGTTGAAAATTATATTTTATTCCCTTTTCCAGTAAATACTGTATTTTGACTTCAACAAATTTCATGAACGAATGTGCTTAAAACATTCACCTGCATTTAGATGTAAACAATTCTATTCTGCTCGATTCAAATATGTTTTTGGTTGATTTTAACTCACTGTATGACGTGATTGATGTCGAGACTGTCTAGAATCCGCGTAAAACGGACTGAAGAATCCAGTACAAATTTGAAAGGTGGTCTTACCCCAACATTATCAAGGCGACTAAATTCTTCAGATGCCACACCTGGGGAAGCCGTACATAATGAAAAAGTTAACAGTGAATCACATCAAACCAATACGAACAGACGTCCTCTCATGACACAGACAATTTCTACATCACAATTGCCAAAATGGGATATTACACCTGGTTTGATAGGCGTGTACAACCATGGCAATACCTGCTTTATGAACACCATACTTCAGTGCCTTAGTTGCACCGATGTCTTTGCTGATTATTTTGTACAGAAAAAATTCAAAGATGTGTTTAATTCTAAAGGATTAAAACGTCTTGTCACCTCTCAAAAAGGAGAGGTATGTGAGGAACTAGGTAGACTTTTAGAAAGTTTGTGGTCAGGCTCTTACAGCCCAGAGATATCTAGCCAATTAAAATCTGTTATCAGTAAATATAACATTCAATACAAAGGATCATCACAACATGATGCCCAGGAGTTCTTGCTATGGTTGCTTGATAGAATTAATGAAGAACTTTTTACTTCCTCAAAGAAAAAATCCAAGGAGGTGCTGCCGAGGTCTAAGAAAGACAAGGTAAACATGGTAAAATGTAAAACTCTGAATATGTCACATAATTAGGCTGTTGTGATGGACTTTTAAGCACTTAGTAATCTATGTTGACACAGAATAGTGACCATTTCAGGACTTTTTTCCTTTAATAACAGTAACAGAGGTCGAAATTCTGTGACTTCAATTGCATAAAGGCTGATTTTTCCCAATTTGAGAAAATTCCAAAAAATACATTGCTATTTTAACTCTGATGTCTAACCTTTTCAAAATTTGGTCAAATATCGCGCTTGAATTTCTCAAAATGAGAGGCTAAGGCCCCTTCCCAATTTTTGGAAAAAAGGCCCTGCATTTTATATCACAACATTAGATATTAGGAGTTGGTTTTTTTTTCAAAATCTACAACTAATAATATTTGTAATTAACTTCATTAAGGTCAGTTTTAGGCCTAGTAATAGCAGTATAGTTTTATAGAAGTTAATGCAGTCACTACATATATTTTAGGTAAAATTAATAATAATGCTGTTATAAAAGGCTAAATAAAATCTAAACCTGGTTTCTGCTGTCATCACAAAAAAGAAGGTTGATAAGTCAGCAAAATCTCCTGAATTATTTTTGTTTGCTTGAAAAAAAAGTCTAGGATCAACAGGAAAAATAATGTTGATGAAGTTAGAATAAACCAGGTACTTAAATTTTTTTTTTCTTTCAGCAAAATGAAACAGTTATAGCTCTGAGCAGTCCTGAATTTGTTCTTTCATCAAACAGTGGTTTTGAAGTATACAACCGGTTTCTAGCTTTGTACCAGTCAACTTTGTCATGTCCAAATTGTGGCAAGGATAGCAATACATATGAATCGTACCTCTGTCTTTCGTTGCCTGTACCTCAAAAGAGCACACGTCCAGTGTATGTGACTGTTGTCTATCTAGACGATTCACCAAAACAGTTGAAAATAGCATTAGAAATAAATTTTTTGGATACAATCAAAGAACTACGGGATAAACTAGCTATTGAACTATATGTTACACCAAAAAGAGTAAGCCTTTAATATTTCCTACTTGTATATTTATTTTATTACTTGTTTCATGAAAATAACATGTTTGTAGTTGTACTCTCTGAGGTGATGTAGGCGGACTAATGTCATTATTGTCTGTTTTCTCTTTGATAAATGTATTGAGTGAGATTTCGTATCACTATCAGAAGCTGATTCATGAATATAGACATCATTATTTGTAATACATCAGGATTTACATTATTTATTTGGCTAATCAATTAGAATTGAATTGTCAGTAGGTTATGATTACTTTATAATTATAATTCTTATTCTAAGAGTGAAAGGTCTAGTACGGGTTTAGAAATAGGGATCCTTTGTCAGACATTTGATTATTGAAGCAGGTGAAGAATCTCAGCATAAATATGATACTTTATTTTACAGCTTGTTTTATGTCAAGTAAGTGATGAAGGATTTGGTAACACATATGGTGATGATCAACCTTTATCTGATATTCATGAATCTGAGAACATCTATGTGTTTGAAACATTTCCATTAAGTGAAATCAACAAAACTCCAGGCTCTGATTTAATACAGATTTTGTTAGTTCATGTCGAGAAAGTGTCATCCACTAAAAGGTTAGTAAAATAGGTTAATAGTAAGTACACCAGGGAACATCACATTTTAGTTCTTTAATGTAACTGTGTACTATCAATGTATACAAATACTTGTTTCTGTATGAATAAAGTAAGATCAGGGATATCTTATTTTGTTCTGCATACACTAGCGCTTAGTATGAATTATGATGTTGTTGATTCTTACTCTTTGGAAACTGAATAATCATTCAGGTTGCTATAGCGATCACTCACTATGTGCATGATTTTATGTGGACCTAAGTACTACCTTTATCTACAATCACCATGCAATAGTTAAACTAGTTCCCATTCCATGTTGCCATGCAAGTCCATGTAAGTTCAGTTTCCATGAGTACTTTCAGTACTTTGATTAAGTGATGTATTTTCTACTGTGAGAAATAAATTAAGGTAATTCCTAACATATTCTGTACTATTTCAGTTACAAGTTTTGTAGTCCTGAAGTGATAAAAATACATCGAGATATTACTTTTACCCAACTTCAAAGATGTATTCTGAAAAGTATGAGATTTGCTGTATCTGAAAGGATTATTGAACAAAGCAATGTAAGTTGATTACTTGAGTATTTTTATATCTTTTTTTTCTTTGAAATGTTGTAAGAGATATAAACACTTTGCATCAATCCATGTTGTTGACATATTACAAAATTATCATTTTACTCTGTTGCGGGTATTGATTTGTTTATTGTCTGAATTTGTTTTATCATTGTGAAAGAACAAAATATTTAGTTTCTGAGTTAATATTTATGTATTTTATTTATGCATTTGTTTTAATACCATTAAAAAAAGTTTAAATTTGAAGTAATTGGCTCATAGCTGGTGTATGAAGTACCATTCTATGTTGTATTGCAGACTTATACTAGTGCCATATTTGATGTGAGAGTCGTTGATTGTGGTCCAAGAGATATTTATCTATCTACAGATGTAGATATGCCATTATATACACAGCCTATTGATAAGTAAGAAGTTTGATTGTTTATTTCCTCTAAGATTGTCAGTGTTCTGGCGATAAAGACTAACAGCCTTCTACTCGAAAAACTTAGAACCAGCTACTTTCTGTCAATCAAGATAATATTTACACAAAAAATGAATAATCCATGAATAAAACATGCTACAATTAAAATTTCTCTTATTTCTCTGTGGGATATTGTTGTACAGTGGATCCTTTCAGGCCTGCAAACATTATATTATTTAGACTGGTTCTAATCTTTATTTCCTGAAGTCTGTTCTGTGTTGCTGTTTTTTGTGTGATCCTGGAATCAGTTCTGTGTTGCTGTTTTTTTGTGTGATCCTGAAGTCTGTTTTGTGTTGCTGTTTTTTGTGTGATGTGGTGAATTAATGATGAAACTCAAATAATGGGTAAACACAGCAGTATTTTTTCATTTCAGAGCACTGTCTACTTACGACGAAGAATATGGTCCTTCTCATGTAAAATTTGTTGTTGAATGGGATTCAGAAATGAAGCGCAGGTGTGTATTTTTTAACTTCACTTTGTTTTTGATCTCAGTTCTCTGCTTTTGAAGAAAAAGTGATCACTGCGGTCGGCGTATGTGTCATACAAAACTTGAATGTAACTCTCAATTCAGAAACTATAAGAGGTAGCAACATAACACTTCATAGGTGGATAGATCTCACTGATGCGGAGGACAGGCGAGCATTAGCACCGCTCATGGCACTCTTGTTTAATGTTTAATATGACTAAAAAAAAACATTCTTCTTTAAATAAGAATATCTTGAAATCATGTCCTTTTTTGTACAGTTTGAATAAATGCATACATTTTGGTACAGTGTTAGATGTTCAAGCTTAGTTTATTATGAAATCACCCATGACTAGTTCAAGAAATTGAACTATTCGTCTTTAAGTAGCAATTTTCAGTTCGCAGATCATATTTATTATGTTTTTTTCACATGAGTTACCTACCTTGTTTTGACTGTGTCTTGACATTTTAGTGTTGTTGACAATGACGAGGATCAGTTTGAAGAACACCAGTCTGTACATAAAGCTAGACTGGGACAACAACAACCATCCAATGTTAGTCTAGAAGAATGTCTGCAACTCTTCACAAAGGAAGAAAAAGTTAGTTTATAAACCTTTAGAATTATTACATTACAGTCAAACCTGTGAACAAAGGCCACCCTTGGGTAGGACAGAAGTTGTCCTTTATAGACGGGTGACACTTAATTAGAGGTCATTTTTTGTTCTAAATAATGTTTTTTCATAAGAATGGTCTTTACTCACAGGATGGCCTTTATTTGAAGGTGGCCTCTAACACAGGTTTAACTGTATTAACAAGAATCTACGTTACTATTTTTATTCGTTCATCCTATCCGTCATTTTTTTAATCAATGTAAATAATTGGCAACTTGTCTGGTTTTAGCTATGTAAAATTACAGTATGTTAATATTAAATACTTTGTTTTAATTGTTAGATTCACTTTTATTGCATGTGGATTGATTCCTTGCATCTCATTGTGAAAACATTTCATGTTTTATCAGCTTGGTAAAGGAGATGCTTGGCAGTGTGCCAATTGTCACAAGATTCAGGAAGGAGCCACAAAGAAGTTGGGATTATGGTCAGCCCCGGATGTTCTTGTAATTCACCTGAAACGATTCAGACATGTAAGAACTTATCAACTTTTTATTTAAACATTCATGATAGCTAGGAAATCTACTATGTTGGTGCATACTTCTTATATGACCTTAATGTTTGGTCATCTGTTTGGTTCCCACATCTACAATATTTACCTCCCTTGGCAGCCATTGCTAGGCAAATTTCTTATGCGCTTAATAGAAAAAATCTGAAAATTGGTTATTTAACAACTCATTTTATAAAAGTTAACTTAATCATGAAGTTGTTAATGCCATAAGCACATCAGGTTTAAGAAAATGTAGTTGTCACATATGAATATCCTTTATTTAGAATGATCAAAAACAAAAATGTGAATACCTTCTATCAATGCCTGTTGAATTTGCCAAACAAGATGGCCACCAAGGGAGGTAAATATTGTAGATGTGGGAACCTTGTATTGATTTGATGTGCTTTGTTAATGAAAGTAATTAATAGATGGTTGAATATGAATCAAAGAAGAGATTGTGTAAATATTGTTTACTTGTATTTACAGTCTGGGTTAAGAAGAAACAAGTTGAATACATTGGTAAATTTTCCAATATCTGATCTTGAGATGGGTCATCATTTGTTGACTCCTGATTCTGGTAACCATGGTGATAAGCCTCACCTCTATGACCTATATGGTGTTTCTAATCACTATGGAAATATGAATGGTGGTCACTATACAGGTAAGCCTAGGTTATTGTGTTTCTAGTCAGGACAAATAATTAATATACCATTTGTTGATTGAAAAATGCCTGGCATGCAATTTTTTAATTAAATACACATTTTCAAAGAAAAGTCAAGCTTTTGTGATCACTAACTTCAATGTAGCACATAACTCAGACAATATATAAGGTAGCAACATGAAACTTTATATGTGGATAGATCTCACTGAGGTGGTCAACAGACGAGTGTTGGAACCTCACGCAGCGCTCTTCTTGTTGAAAAATGTATTATGGGGTGTATTGATAGATGATGATAAAATCCATGTCGAGGACATGATTAATGAAATAAGTTAGTTGTTACTTGTGAGAAAAATAAACTAGTTCTTGTTTAGTACAAGGGTTTCTTCATCAGGTAGATTTTATTGTGGTCTTTTAGTTCGAAGATACATATTAACTTCTGTTCTGTGGGCACAATGTTTTTGACTTATTCCTGTAATTTCATGAATTAGTTAGTTGCTCTGTAGTGGAACATTTAAATGATTTAATTCATGTAAAACAATTGTCTATAGTTATTTGTACTTCCAGCATTCTGTAAGAATCCTGTGGACATGAGATGGTATGAATTTGATGACACAAATGTTAAACCAATCCAGAGATCTGAAATAGTCTCTAGAGCCGCATATTTGTTGTTCTATCAACGACAAAATCTTACTCAGAACACTGTGAAAAACTTACAGTCACAAGAGCATTGGGTGTTTAATGTTAGTGGACCTCCTAGGTCAATGCAAACTGTTAGATCTTCACCAATGGATGAAGAGAGACACATTGTCAGCTCTCCATCTAGAGGTAGAAATATTGGTGAGGTGGATTTGTCTGAGTACTATGTGGACAAAGTTAAGTTGATAGATACTGATGACTATCCTAAGGTTAATAGACCATCTAGAGGGAAATCAGAACCTCCTTTAAAAAGAGGCGTTAATGATTCTCTTCTTAAAGAGGAGGAACTTCTGTTAGATAAACTTCGTAGTGAGGTTAATTCACCTAAATCAGAACAGAAACATAAAACAATACGAGGAACTCGTGACTCGGAAAATGGAATAAATTCTCCTAGACATGAAGAAATGGACATAAACTCACCGAGAAGTTATGACTTTGGTATTAATTCACCTAGACAATCAATGAGACTTGAATCAAATGAATCTCCTAGAAAAGAACTTTTTCCTGATCAGAAATTTAATATTCATTCTGATGAATTAAATGCTAGGCCAGTGTCTAGGTATAAGACTACTGTAGCAGAACAGATTGTGAGAAGTAAACCACAGAATGATAAAGTGAATGAGATTGTACCACCTTGTAATGTAAAACATGTTTATAGAAGATCAGACAGTGTAGATTCTAGTAAGAACAGTCACAATTTTAGTAGTGACGGGAGTGCCCCACCTTCACCATTGGATGAGAATACTCGAACCTCGGCTTCAGCGTACAATACCCAACATGGGAACAATAAATCTAGACAATCAAACTTACTGAATAATGAAAGAGACTGTCATAAAATGAATGGAAGTGTGTCTAATAATGTTAAATTAAAAGTGCATTCAAATCAAATTTATAAGGATAATAATGAAAATTCTCAAATTGTGAATGATGAACAATGGAAAAAACCTGAAATCCCACCAAAAATGGCAAATCAAAAAGCTAATTTTATTGACAAAAAATCAGTGAGACCAGATATTTTTTCTACTCCACAGCAGGTTAGGAAATCTCCTCCCCCACCTGTAGCTGTTGCTACGAACTGGTCCACACCTCAACCTAGCAGAAAGCAATACGCTGAAGCAAGACAACCGATAGAGCGTCAGTTTTCTGTTCCAGTGAAAAATACTGTCTCGTCTTACAATGGACAAAGTTTGGAAGTGCAGGGACATGGCATCACTAATGAGCCTCGAAGTCTTCCTGCAGAAATGCGTACAAGTGCTGATAAGCCACCTCTTCCTGGGAAACCAAGCCATCTTTCTCAGAGACCTAGCTCTGGAAACCATACACAGAGTAACAGCAGGAATATACCTCTCCGACCAAGCACTGCTCATAGTGGCTGGAATGATTACAGTGCTAGTTCATCTTTTGATGATCAGTACTTGTCATCTAATACAATGGGAGGTGATTGTATAGATGGTAGGATCAGTTCTTCTTATGATGAAAGAAGGAAACAAAATCTAAGTGAACAAAGACCATTAAAATTTGATGATTCTTCTGTTAGTCACATGACAAGAGGACGAGAAATGGATTCCAGAAAGTCAAGCAGAGAAATAAGAAGTAGGAACAAGTCTGCTGACCGACAAGGTAAGACCAAATGATAATCTGGTTGTGAAAATAGTTTTACATTACAGACTAAGCATTGATTTTCCTTGGCATTTTTGCTGTAAGTGTCAATTCACTTGATAATACTACAAACCCTTTCATTGCATAAAAGTGACTATAATACTCCATTTAAGTACAGAATGATAAGGGAAATCTGTTTCTTGTTGAATTTCTACGTAATGAAATTTACATAATGCGTTTTCAATACCTGATGATGGCAGTATTATTGATGACTGTGTGACTGTCTGTATTTTCAGAATATAACAGAAGAAGTGTACGTGTGAGAAATGAGAGACCAATATCATACCATCAGACTTCATCACAATCTGATTACTCCGACCAGTATTATCTCTCCCAGCCAGTAGATGATGCATTTGATCGAACTAGTCGGTACGCAACAATGCAACCAGTACGAAATGACCACCAACGTGATCGGTTTAACGATAATGACTATATGAGACATCGAGGGGCTGACTCAGGTTTTGTACCTAGTACGAATCATGAACCAAGGTCTCGAGCTCCTTATTATCCCCAGCTCTACCAAGACCACAGCTCATCTAGTGAAATGCCTCGATACCAACCCCATCTTCAGACCGCAAAAATGTTGACAAAATTAGCCCTTCAAGAAAAAGAATACTATAAACAAAAGATGAAATCTGAATGTCTTAAAGAATCTAGTGTTTAGTGAAATATTTGAAGTATGCCACAGTCTTGTCTTTTGTTTGAATATTCCAAGATTATCATGTATTTGAATTGTTTGCTGCATTAGCAGAGCTTCCATTTTTCATTTCTTAATGTTTATAACATGCTTCTTTCTAGATTTTCTGTAACTATCATTTTTTGTGTTTGAAAAAAAAAAATTTATCAAATTAAAGCCATCAGGTTATTAAGATCTATCTGGTTCATTCAATTCTCCTTATTAATAATAAACAGTAGTAGAGTCTGACTTTGTATGCCTGATGGGTTTTGTTTTCATATAATATGAAATATATTTATCCCATAGGCCATTCTAATATTTCATTCATTTGTATTAAAGGTGAGGGGAGTGAAGTCAAGTCATTTTACAACTTTTACTGTAATGATAATAATACTTACATGATCAGACAGTATATACTTGTAGTAGTTCTGTTGTAGACAGTAGATAGGGATTAATGTTGATGATATGTTACACATTTGTACAGTAATAGTGTTGATATCAAACTAACCATAAGGCAAGGTTCTACTCTAGTGTACTGTGTGTAATGATTTTTAAGCTAGTTTTGTTAGTTCTGATAGCATTGTTACAGTGATACAAAGTTTGATACAGCTGTAGTTTGTCCAGACAATATATTTTATACTCATTTTTTGAAGCCTTAATTTTTACTCATTTTAAACAACAAATATACCTCAAGTAATGTCTTGGACTGCGATTCTACAGGGTGATAAGTGTATTTGTTTTATAATGTAATGTACAGTATATCTTGAAATAAGCTTGTCCATCCATCATTTACTGCTGTGTAAGAATCACTTGTACTCCCATTTTTATACCTGTCTGTGTTACAACATGTAGACATTGTACAGATTTTCATGTGGTGTTCAGTAATGTCTGGAATCATCTATGTGTGTTTGACGTCCATTTTTAAGTCATAGTTTGTAAAGGTTCATACTGGAGAAATGTTAAGTTACTGGTATGTTATAGGTACTTAAGTTTGTAGTAAAATGTAGTTGGAATGAAAGTTGATGATATAGCATTCATTTTGTTAGGTTGAGTTAAATTTGTAACTTACATTAGGAAATGTACACAATTAAACACTCATTGTTGATAGTTGCTAAGTTAGTCTTGTATATATGGTGTGACATTTACAATGTATAATTGTATATATATAGATATAGATTGGGATGATTGTAGATATATGCTGTGAATGGTTTAAAGTAGAGATAAGTATTGTAATATTATGTCTGAATCTGTGATATGTTGTTACTGTCCACATTCCATTTTATTATGTTGATGTACTATGTTAAGGTTAATGAGGACTGTCCTGAAGTGTTTGAGAATATCTTATTGATTGTAATTAAAGAATATTCCATTATCTAGAACTAACTTTGGATAATGTCCATCCGGTGTTTCATTTTGTTACCATGACATACACGTATATGTAAAATATATGATTGCCTTTTTTATTAACAAAATTGTTATGTTGTATTTGTTTGACTTTTTACGAAATTGAGTTAAAATTAATGACATCAAAATTTTGTGATAAGCTTTTCTTCCCCTTGGATTGTTTTTGTTTCATTCGTGATCAAATGTTCTTTTATTTATAACTGCTTGTTAGTGAACATAATTATATGAAGAGGATTTTAATTTTCCTAAAATATAACACTTTGTTACACCATCATTGCTGATCCTGCATTTCGTCAAGATGGCATGTTTTACTCATATTAATAAAATTGTCATCAGCACAACAGTTGTTTATAAGAGGAACCCTTATTTAACACTAAGAATGCTTGTATATGGTATGTGACAGGGTTGTGTGTAAGACTGTAAAATGGCCATGTTGTTCATAGAGATTATTCATTACATTGCACCATATATCATTCTGCATGATCATCTTATAAATGTCTCAAATCAAAAATTGCCATTAACATGTTTTATAAATTTACATTAGATTTTGATATTGTTGTTCCTTCACTTGTGAAGAGATGCACAACTTGTTGATTTAGCTCATTTCAGTACACTTGAAAAATACTTTTCCTTCAAAAAAATATGACAGCATTAATAAAAATTCTTCAAGTCTCAATTGATTATAAACACTAATCATTTGTTGCATTAAGATTTTGAATTAATAATCTTTTGGAAATAGTTAGTGTTGTAAACTATGGGTTATTTTAATTATCCTTTTTTTGCTGTATCCATTTACTCGATGCTGTTAAAATTATGAAACTTTGTTTCTACTTTAAGCTTTATTTGTGATTAGATGTGTCCATTTTTACTGCTGAAGTAAGGTACATCAGTATATAAGGACCTATAATTAAATCGCTCTTCTACTGAGCAACCTAGATCAATTTGTAAGGACCTAATATTGTATCACTCTGTTATTTAAGCACTTTTTAATTAACTTATGTTTTTTTTACAAAGAATGATTTTCACGTCCTTGTTAATCTGTGCTTGCCAACCTTTTAAGTGCTGTTATAAATTTGTTAAATTGTTATAAATCTTGTTACACAGTCATGTAAACTATAGAATCACTTTGTGGAACATTATCATTCCATCCATTGTGTAATAGGATTATTGTATGTGTACACTTTCATATTTTTATTATCATTCTTATTGGTGCAAATAATCTGTTTCTGGATACTTTTAATGCTGGTAAGTTCTTATATTTTGAAACTTTTCCGTAAGTATGTATAAATCTGGTTCTTATCAGCTGTTAGTTATGTTACCTAATATGAACTGTACCAAAACATACGTTAAAATGGATTATATTTATGTTTACATTAATTATCAGAATCAGAATATGTTCATTGTTGCGCTATGTTATAATGTGTACATACAATGCAAGATGTTTCACTATTTCAATAGGATCTGACTTTGACACAAATGTAAATACATGTACAAAATGTTAGACTTGTCTAAGACTCATCTGTCACATTTCTATGACATGTATCATACTAGTATGTGATCATTTATTGGTGTGAGTTATTTGTTAGTAGATCCTTCTTCATCTGCATAAATTCTTAGTAATCAGACTGTGATGGTAAAATTCTAAATTATCAATAAACTGATTATTCCATCAATGTCTCTGAGACAATACTTGTTACAAATTTTCATTTTGTTGAGGAATTTTCGCGACAATGAACATCATTTTTCTTTATATTTGGTTTATTAAGTGTAAGGTTTAAGTTTTCATTGGGTATTATTTGACAACACTATGACATACTAGTATGATAGTATCATTAGTATGATAGTTTACTGTGTAATTGTCATTAATGGATGTTCATTCTTGTGATAATGTTACAATTAAGCATATCATTATACCATATCGTCACACTCATAAGTAAAACTTGATGTCTAATATGTATGAGATCGTGCTCTGATCTTACATAACTCGAGGTCGATCTTACATTTCTCTCAACAATTCTAGATGATGAAAGTGTGGTTAGCTTTATTTCCATATAAGAACAAAGTTTATAAGATATATTTACATGGCACTTAAAGTGCATGTTTCCATTGGAATTTTCTAATGCTATTTTGTGGGGCATGCTGTAGAATTCAGACAGTCTGACAAAAATGATATAAACTCGAAAGGAATTCAAGAAAAGAAATTTGGTGAAAAGATACAATGCTTTTCTAAGTTGAGATTTCACACTGAACTCATTTGAACATGCTGATCAATCTCAAGTTGTATTATCCTCCCACAAGACATCAGTAAACTTATAATCTGGTGACAGAAGGAACATTTAAAGTTCTGTTTTACTCTTATGACCTTCAAAAGGTCATGCATATATTCCGTCACTTTTTATATCATTATCATGTAAATAATTGTTATTGTAAATAGTTGGATTTACCGTGTGTTCATTCGTCTGCCGTCATTGTTTTTGTGGATTATTTTTTATTTGCTGCTTTTTTTGTTTATTTTAACATACGTTATTTTTGGATATTTAGATATGTCAAGGTTGTTGTTTCTGAATTAAGGTCGTTTTAACTTTATTTTCAACATTTTGTATCTTGGTTTATTCAGTATGATTTTTTAACAAAAAAGTATACTATTTTTTATGGCCGTGGTTTATATTTGTTTTACTTTAACTGTTTTATACTATTTTTTATTTTAATGATTTTACTAATAAATTATTCATGGACAGAATTTCATTCGGATACTATTTGACCATTTCCTATAAATTGATCTGAGATTTTATGTTGCCCACACTACTGTGAACTATTTCCTTACATTTTCTGTGTACATTTAAATTGTTTCTAGTGAAACGATGTCGGAATTTTACTTCAAGCTTATCATGAAGCGTTGAGAATAATATACACCATATCATATGATTAAATGTCTTCAGCCAGAATTTTGAATTTGTCACAACAAACTTAAAAACTTTGAATTCAGACATTATGAGCATCAGAACTATCTTATCTTAACTTATCTAACAAAAGGAATAGCTTACATATAAATGAATTCTTTACATACCACAACCAGATAAAAAGAATGATACCATATGACATGAGATTCTAGCTTCTGTATATTTTGTTTAATTATGTTTTATTGTTGTGTATAATCTGGTTAGTTTTACAATGTCAACTTTTCTTGAAGTCAGTATGAAGTACAGAACAGTAATGATATAATACTCAGAGTGTACATTTGGTATCAATATAAAACATGTGTTGCTTGTGCTGTTGTTTTAATGTTCATAATTCACTAGTTTGACTATTAGTCCTGAGTTCCACTACTTTGTATTAAAATTACATCATCTGAGACAAACAATTATCTCCATACTGTGTTACTGTAGATTCATTTTGCTATCTGGAAATATCACTAGTTTGTATGAAAGATCAAGGTTCATTTCTAATACAAATATTTATTTAGTCAGGATATCACATGGTCTACCATAGCTTACACAGTTTACTTATAAATATTACATACATGAAATTCAGATATTAATGTAAAATGTACATACAGATATTCGTAGGGTTACCATGACAACTGAAGTTGAGTCTTCCACTAAATTTTGTTGATTTTTTTGTAAAAAAAGAAAAATTGATACAATTCATTCATGAATCACCTTAGATTACATAGATGTAGAAATTCATTCAATGTTTGACTTATATTTTAATTGAAACCATCTTTTTCTAGAATTTAGTGAAAACTGTAGATTTTTTTGTCATTTTTTTTTAAATGATATTTTTGGCATGGTTTTAAATGAGCTCTGATATTTTCATGAAAAAAACTTTACTAACTAGTTGGTACTTGGTTTTTATCTCAATTTTCTTAAAAGATAAAAAGATTGTCACTGTTATATAACCCTGACACTGTTTTATTTATGGGTTAATTCTAACCTTACTTTTTTACGAAAAAAAAACTATTTTAAGCTTGTAATGGAGATACAAAGTGACTATTATAAATGTTTTATAAAAAATCGGTAGGTTTCAATGTTAACTGTAAAAAGACAATCCTATGTCTTTCCTTTTGAGGACTTTGTTCATAGATTTAACGAGACATACATTAACAGTCAAACCTGTGTTAGCAGTCACTTCCAAATAAAGTCGCCCTGTGAATAAAGGCCATTTTTTAAAAACTGTCATTTATTATTTAGAACAAAATGACCCCTGAATGAAGGCCAACTGTCAATTGAAGTCACCTTTATTCTTTCCCAAGGGTGGCCTTTGTTCACAGGTATGACTGTATCATGGTTTGTAGTGTTTATCTTGATGTCCTGGGTAAATCTTTTTTTTTTTTATTACAGACACATCATTGTTTGATGTTGAAATCTGACTTGATTTCCCTTTGTTGTTATTCTAGACCAGTTAGTTTCATGTTTTTCGCCAGTTAACTGGTAATGTTACAAAAACATACCACCATAGACATGTAATGTTTTGGTGTTTGAACTAATCTTGTATGAGTTATTGTTAACATTTACGGTAGAAGCTTTTTATATTAAACTATCAAAATGATATATTGTGTTATTGTTATTATATTATTGTTGTCACTGACTTCAAATGACTGTCTCTGTATGTGAGAAAGTAGGCAGTTGCTTACTGAGGATGGGAGTCCAGTACTGGTTCTTCCCAGGAACGATGGTTAGGTGGACTGTCAAACTCATATGACTCTGAATGTTGAAAAGGGGCGTAAATCTCAAACAAGTACAGTTTAGTGTAATTCAACACATGTTTGCAGCAAAAATCTTTTGTCTAATTCATGTTATCTTTAACAGAATATTAAAGTAATGTTGTTCATGTTTGTAACTAACATGGTAAACAAAGACTGGTCATTGTCAATGACTGTATTTGATATACCTTCAAACAATCAAATGATTTCCCTCTTTTCTGTTCAGCTTACTTAGTATGTGTCAAATAATAGAAGTAATGAAATCTTTTAAGATACCATGATGCTGTTACTTTCACTAATTATTATGTAAGTACTTGTATATCAAATGGTAGTTTAAGTGACTTTGATAAGGATTTGTATTCAGATACTTTTAAAATGGAATCATGTAAACAATAGCTCATAGTGTTACTTTTCTGAATAAACAGATCTTACAAAATCTTAGTAAACATTCTAAAAAACATAACATAGATAAATCTTAGATATCAGCACAGTATCTGATGCTAATGGACAGATAATCTGTACTGTTTATAGCTACATGCACTTAATTAACATGTTTGATCTCATTGAATGTTACACAAATATATAGCTACTGTCTACCATGCTGGTTTTGTTTCATATGAGTAGAAAATGCGTACACGGTTTCTTTAAGTCCAACAGGATGCCACAATACTCCAGGTGTCCGTGACTGAAATAATAATAAGTTCAGAATTTAAGTTGACTGATATAACTAATGAAGTGAAGGTAACTATAAAAAGAACTCATTATAAGAACCAACATTTGTCATTACTCTGTCATACTTAGTGAATTTCACATTTTAAATGACAATAATTGAAAATTAATAAGATAAATATATACAATGTATATGTATTTACAGCATATAAAGAAACTGAAAGTCAACATCACATGTTAGTACTCAGAATGCATTTAGGACTCAAGTAAGGCGTTCTGTTACATTATTAAGACTCCAAACTAGATTATCATATTTTTCATATGCCTATTTAAAATTCTGGTAAAATAATGGTAAGACAATTTTCTAGATTTGTTTTGATAATTTGTTGGTAATTAAGACATGAATGCGATAGAAACAAATGATGAACAAAAACACCAATGCAAGGTATAATTAAGTGTTTGGGACCATAACTTTATGGAGATGTTTAAAAAAATGATTACCTGTGTTACATGTTTCTTATGATCACATACAGATGGAGGTTTGAATATGGATCTATCTTTGATACCTGGTGAGAAGTCATGTATATCTGCTGTTCTTATGTCCACCTCTTTGTTGCTGTCAAATATATAGGCTGATGAAAAACTCATTCTAACTGGCCAACATTCTCCATCTGTCTTGTCTGTATAAAATATTGTATATTTTATTTTCCTATTTGTATAGAAAATGATTTGTAAATTATATAGACATTTGGCAACAATATATATAACATATAACACAGGCAGATCTAGGATTTCAGACTAGGATGGCGTAATATTTAGGAAAGCAAACAGTGGGGGGTGCGGGGACCTCCTCCGCAAAAGTTTTTATTTTGAAGAAGTTGCTATTTCATTGAATGATATTTCATTTCTGTGGTTGGAGACTTTCAGTGGGATGGGAGGGCAATAATCCACTGGTGTATAAAATGCTTGCTCTGCATGCGTTAATTTTAATTGAAAAAAAAATTGTAGTTTTTCTCAGTGGTTTCCATTCTATGAATTGATAAATTAAATCACTAGCTGTTAGAGCCGAAATTGCCT
Source organism: Lutraria lutraria (assembly GCA_964023205.1). Taxonomy (NCBI): domain Eukaryota; kingdom Metazoa; phylum Mollusca; class Bivalvia; order Venerida; family Mactridae; genus Lutraria; species Lutraria lutraria. The sequence goes on along the minus strand of OZ026836.1, from coordinate 9,303,224 downwards.
TATACAATCCTAATGCATCCACGTTTGTGCTCGTGAGTTCTGAGTCTGCGTTGCTTCAGCAATGCTTGCAATCGTACTGTGCGCATCAGCATTATGTATTTTTCTTGGAGCCGTGAGATCGTGGTCATAGTTTGACAGGGGTTTTACCAACATGAGGTGACGATTACTTACTAGACATTATAACGGAGATGGTAATTTCATACGGATCACGATAAATTCTGTCACGGAAAAAGTAGGTCTTCATGATTTTCCCTCCTGATCCAAAAGTCCCTTCACTGATCAGAGTGGCATTTCCTGACATGATTTAATTGTAAAAACAGTCAGTTACACAAGAAGAAATACATTTTATTTACTTTTAATTATCAAACCCATTGTTAATGGTCTAGAACACTGGGCTTTGAAATACCATTGGTTCGGACATGATCTGTTCCAGATCTATGTCATTTTGCGGTCGGCATCAAGCATTAAAATAAGCATTCTTCTCCCAGTGGACGCTTGATCCATGACTTCCGATTCCTATGTGAATATCTGAATCACAAGGCCACATTGTACGCATGTACATGCATTATGTTAGGCCATGTTACAATAGTTCATTGTATTGTTTAATAGATTAAACTCTTTGAAGAAAATAATCAAACAAAGCAGCTTAATATGACTGGACAATAATAATTATATTATTCACTGTAGTATTTGTTGTAGCACACATTATTTTGTTTTATTTATTTGTGTTATATATCGATTCGATTTTGTTTGCAAAACCTTGTCACAACATTCCATTGTATTGATGAATTGATAAATATTCCAGGAAAGTATTAACCCAGCTAAAACAGCTTGACTTATAATAAATTGCCAATACTATAAGTGAAAACTGATGTATTAATTAAAACATCACTTGATTCCCTGTACTCCTTTAATGCAACTACTACAGTACAACATCTGTAGAGCAACACCCTGTGGAAGCTGCAAATATTGGCCGTTGTTTAGAGGTTGTTGCTCTACAGAGGTTAAATTTATAGTAAATGTCAGTTTAGGGAAAATTTGAAGGTGTTGTTATAGAGAGGTTGTTGCTCTACGAAGGGCCGCTCTGGAGAGGTTGTACTGTATATACCCAATTCTATTGTACTGTAGTTGACAGCTTTAGATTACACTCCAACATGTAAACAAAGGCAAAAAAAGAAATAAAAAGGATCACTTTTTATGCTTAAAAGACAGTTTTGGACTGTTTTGTCCATCATCCCAGATTCTATAATGTAAGGTAAAGGTAGTTTTACCTGGAATACATTCCTCATATATTGCTGATCCAACATCCATTTTAAAGCATTTATGATCACTGTTCACACGCCACTGTACGTTCTAAGATAAAGTTATAATTATGTTTTATGTTTCTGATCAACAAGAATGATATTAGTGTGTGGATTTTCCTCAACCTCAAACTAAAGTGATACCCAAGATGAACGTCACTATGTATACATGAGTATTGAAGACGTATCGAAACTATCTGTTATACTAGTTCGGTACTATATAGTCAGTACTCAGACGACATCAAACGCCACAAAGCTTGTACATGAAATGCATGTATGAGCTGTTTTATGTCGAATTTTGTTATATAACATGGTTGTAAATGTGAAGGTCAATGTCAGTATGTAGTACAAGTACTAATTAGTATCACCATAATCCACTGGAAAGAGTACATTGATTTGTGTGCTGTGTCATTCAACCTCATATAGTTCTAAATGTTTAATATAGATGATGTATTAGCTTTTCTTTGTTGCAACCTGCGTATTTGTGTTTAAAATATTTGTATCATTTATCAGTTTACGTCATTAAAACAACATATAATCTGAAATGCATTACGTTCATGACTCATACTAACACATGTATTTATATTTATAAGAATAAAAAACGACTCAGTACTGTAACTACTAAAATCAACATCATTTCTCTTTACGATATTCGTGAGATTACCAGATTCTCAATATTAAGAAAAATATGATAAAACATACAGTTGACTAAAATACTAACTGCTTAAAAACATGACAAAATGATATTTGTCATGTTTTTAAGCAGTTAGTATTTTCGAACTTATACATACTTTCCCGTTATGGGTGTGATCCTGAAATTTAATGGACTAATTCATCAGAATTGAATGTTTTTTTAGTTCTTTGTCCGAAAGTACACTCACCGCTTTGTAATCCAAAATGGCGATAGAATCATATGGAATAGGTTTTGGTAACACACTGGCTATAGATAAATGCTCGTGTGTAAATGAAATTTGGTTAATTCCATCAAATGCTGTTCTTAAAGTTCCATTCCCATACATATAGTTGTCTCCGTCCTGTGATCCAGCAACACTGTAAACAAAAGCTTCGTACTGTTTTGGAAAACAGCATTTAGTTGGTAGTGTACCACCATGTATAGAATTAAAAAACACCCACAAACAAATGCTTAATATTATAATCAAGTTCCGCATCTTGTTCGCTCAATGACTTGATCGACAAAAATGAGCATAAGAAATCATACTTACGTCGGTAACTATTGTAAAATGTCTCTAATTTGCGAGGACTTAAGAACAACGTATTGGTGTACTGGATTTTGTGGCAAATAAAAAATATCATATACACAAGACATTTCAGAGACCATGGCATATGCCATTGAATTGGTTCACATAAAACTAGAATTAAGGCATCATATTTTAAATTTGGAGAAAGAAATTCTCGCTAATTTATGAAGTTTATAGTACATTATATCATGAATACTTGAGACTTGATTGATATGATGAATAAGTGATCTGTTATCTAATCTGTTAATCGCTACAAACGATTTAGGTGATAATAACTCCGTCATAAAATTTATAATATTATATATCGCAACAAATGTCTTTGTTCGACTATCTTTTCATTTACTTTAGTAACTCTAACTTTAATTGTTCTGTAACGATGCTACACATGTATGTTTTATGTATGTGAACTATGACAAAAGTGACCAGATCGAAATATCTAAACGGTATTAAAATAACAACGTAATCAACTGATCTCCACGGACTGGCCCAAAGTGTAACCCCATATTGGCTGGCGGATGAAGTTTTACATGTCATAAGCGAACACTAATGTTTATGTACAATAATCGAGTGATTTGAAGTTTCCTAAAAATAACATGTAACAGATTTATGCATACGACCCTCTAGAGCAACAGCCTCTGAACAATTTGTATTTTGTGATCTTCTGTTTGTTTTTGTGTAATGTCATGTTGACCTATGATTGTATGGCCACTAGCTGTACTCGTGTATATATTTATATTGTTAGGTAAACTAGAAGAGTTACAAATGTATCTTACTGGTTATATTGTGTCATCTATCTGATTTATATTTATCATACTTTTCACATTTATATATTATTTCAATTATAGGTCACATCATCTTCATACATGTATCGTTCCCTGATGTAATCGTAAATTATCTGTTTATAAACATTAAGTAGGAACTCAAACTCACTACTTGCTATTATTACTGATACATATATATACATATATTATATTGGGGGATAGCAAAGGTACAAGATTTAATAAGGTATATATCGACTTTGCCCCTCGTATGAATATCTCGCGGATGCATAATTCGGTCGCCGGTCATTTAGTAGGACGAGAGTGATTTGATTTGTATGAAAAATAATGGTTCGATTTCCAATATATACATTTATTTCAATTGTCGATTGAACATCATACACATGACAAATGGAATCTTTTAGGATATATACGGTCTGGCTCGCAGCCTACCTTGGTATTGAAAGTAGGGGATTCACTCTGGACTATTAAAAGAATATTTTTTCTGACTAAAATCGTAGTAACAAGTAACATGCAAAAACATAACAAAGATAAACGTCGGATATCAGCATAATATCAAATGCTTTAATATAGATAAATAATCTGCATTTTTATAGCAACATGCATTTAAATATAGCTACTGTCTACCATGCTGGTTTTGTTTCATATGAGTAGAAAATGCATACACGGTTTCTTTAAGTCCAACAGGATGCCACAATACTCCAGCAGGTGTCTGTGACTGAAATAATAATAAGTTCAGAATTTAAGTTAAATTGATACAACTAACTGAAGTGAAGGTAACTATAAATAGAACTCATTATAAGAATCAACTTTGGTAATGACTCTGTCATACTACGTGAAAATTTACATTTAAAAAATAGCACTTAAGAAAAATTAATAAGATATTATAGTGTATTACCATATAAAGAAAGTCAGCAGCACTTTGTTGCATTCAGAATATAGAAAGCATGCAGGACTTAAGGAAAACATTCACACACAAATTTACAATGAATCCAGACCAGCCAGATATGATTATTGTAATATTATGCTCACAATTATGTAAAAAATGTCTTCAAGACAATACTTCAGATTTGTTTCCCATTTTTTAACTATGTAAAGAAACTGGGATTATCACAAGGGCGAAATTTGATCATAAGATTACCTGTGTTACATTTTTCGCATGGTCACATGCAGACGGCGGCGTGAATATGGATCTATCTTTGATACCTGGTGAGAAGTCATATATATCTGCTATTGTTATGTCTACATTTTTGTTGCTATCAAATACATAGGCAGATGAAAAACTCATTCTAACTGGCCAACATTCTCCTTCTGTCTTGTCTGTAAAAATATTGAACATACATCCATAATTGTTTGATTTGTATATCTTATCTTCCTGTCTGTATATTGTGATTTGTCGATTTTATAAACATTGGACACGAAGTTCCAACAATATGACATATAAAATGCGTGCTCTTCAACTGAAAAAAAGGTTGTGTTTTTTTGTTGTTCTTTTTTGTGTTTGTCAATTGAAACACGAGCTGTTACAGCCTTGTCATACGTTAACTTGTTAAGTGTATTTTATATGGTAAGATTGCCAATGACACCACCAGTTATCATTCCATATGATATTTGAGCTCATAAAAGTTATATTGTTTATGCATTGACTAACTAGAATACTGACTGTTACTGAGACGGGTAATGTCGACTGCTTATGGCTATACACAATGTACTAACGAGCAAACCTGAAATGATTGCTTTGTTTGGCGAACCTAACGAAAGACTAACCAACACGAGATTTCGATTACTTACCAGACATTATAACGGAGATGGTGATTTCGTACGGATCAAGATAAATTCTGTCATGGAAAAGGTAGGTCTTCATGATTTTCCCTCCTGATCCAAAAGTCCCTTCACTGATCAGAGTGGCATTTCCTGGCATGATTTAATTGTAACAACAGTCAGTTATACAAGAAGAAGTACATTGCATTTTCAGTGCAGCCTCGCCAGAGCGGCGACCCTCTCTGCAGCAATAACCTCCCTTCAGCAATAGCATGACTTTACCTAACTATTTGATTTAACTGTTACCTCTCAAGAGCAACAGCCTCTCAAAAACAACATACTTTTGCTATTCCCAAAGGGTTTTGCTTTGGAGAGGTTGCACTGTATTTTATCAAAAACCCTTGTTACATGTAAAGGTGCAGTATATTGGCATGGTCCAAAATAATGTCACTTTGTTGTCGACATCAGAATGTGAAGCATGAAGGTCATATTTTTTTTTATTTCCTTTCTAACTTGGATATACGACTCCAAGCCTAAGTACTGTTTCCGGTTAATTTGTATCCCTACCGCTGATAAGTGCAATACGAAAGCTGGGGAACCAGTGTTTAGACCGTCCGCATTTTCACAAGTCTTTAAATATTCACATGTTTGACTGTCATTTGAATATACATGTAGCTGTAAACCCAATGCAGCGCACTCATTGGAACATATTGGGCTTGGTTTCGTTGGTTTCTAAGTATGGAATTGGTGCAAATTTGTGAGTTACCAATGCAATGACATGTTGTAACATTTGAAGTCCAACATATATGTGATTTTATATGTCTGTGTAATGAAGCCTTATTGTTCAGAAATTCACCTAGGAATAGGAGGCCAAGGGTTTTAAACTCTACAAGAAGTTCTGACGTGACCTGTCAATGAGCTGACTATTTGCTATGTAATACACCTATATTATTTACAGCTAGATGTAATTGTTGATACAGCATTCTTATGTTGTACCTTTTTGCTTGTTCTATAAATTGTCCCAAACAGACCAGGCCAAGAACGTCTATATTCTGTATAATACATGTATATATATACATGTATATGGTAGTTTTACCTGGTACTTGTACATTACACAATGTATGGTAGTTTAACCTGGTACTTGTACATTATACAATGTATGTTAGTGTTAGCTGGTACTTGAACATTGTATAATATATGGTAGTTGTACCTGGTACATGTACATTATATAATGTATGGTAGTTTAACCTGGTACTTGTAATTATATATTACATGGTAGTTTCACCTGGTTGGTGTATATTCTATATAATGTATAGTTTAAGCTGATACTTGTATAATCTATATAATGTATGGTAGTTTTACCTGGTACATGTATATTCTGTATAATGGATGGTAGCTTTACTTGTTACTTGTATATTATTTATGATAGTTTTACCCGGTAGATGTATATTCCATAATGTATAGTAGTTTTACCTGGTACTTGTATATTCTACATAATGTATGTAGTTTTACCTGGTACTTGTATGTTATATAATGTATGGTAGTTTTAACTGGTAGATGTATATTCTACAATGTATGGTAGTTTTACCTTGTACTTTTATATTATATAATGTATGATAGTTCTACCTGGTACTTTTATATAATATAATGTATGGTAGTTTTACCTGGTAGATGTATATACTATAAAGTATGGTAGTTTTACCTGGTACTTGTATGTTATATAATGTATGGTAGTTTTAACTGGTAGATGTATATTCTACAATGTATGGTAGTTTTACCTTGTACTTTTATATTATATAATGTATGGTAGTTCTACCTGGTACTTTTATATAATATAATGTATGGTAGTTTTACCTGGTAGATGTATATACTATAAAGTATGGTAGTTTTACCTGGTACTTGTATGTTATATAATGTATGGTAGTTTTACCTGGTACTTGTATATTCTACAATGTATGGTAGTTTTACCTGGTAGATATATATTCTACAATGTATGGTAGTTTTACCTGGTACTTTTAAATTCTATAATGTATGGTAGTTTAACTGGTACGTGTCCATTATATAATGTATGATAGTTTTACCTGGTACTTGTATATTCATTAATGTATGATAGTTTTACCTGGTACTTGTATATTCATTAATGTATGGTAGTTTTACCTGGAATACATTCCTCGTATATTGGCAATCCAACGTCCATTTTATCACATGATTGGTCACTGTACACACGCCATTGCACATTCTAAGATAATTTTTATCATTATTTTCATGAGACCGAAAGAAATTTTTAATCTGAACAAGACAAAGAAATAACAAATTTTAGCAGTGAAAGTACAAACTATTGAATCTAGGCTGACTTGAGGAACGTGACAAATCTGTTGCCTTAAGGTTTCGAACGTTTAGTCAATTTCACGCATGAATGTGTCATTTTTGCTTTGGCCAAATTTTATATTTACTCAAGAAGACGAGTTCACTTAAATTGTATCTGAATATTTATTGATTTCAATATCATATCGAACAAAACTCACCGCTTTGTAATCCAAAATGTCGATAGAATCCATCGGAATAGGTATAGGAAACACATTGGTTATGGAATATGAGTGCTCGTGTGTAAATGTAATTTGGTTAATTCCGTCGAATGCCGTTCTAAGTGTTCCATTTCCGTACGCAACATTGTCCCCGTCCTGTAACCCAGTTATGCCGTGAACAAAACTTTCGTACTGTTTTGGAAAACAGCATTTAGATGGCAGTGTTCCACCATGGACAGAACTTAAAAACACACACATACAAATGCTTATTGCATTAACCAAGCTCCGCATTGTGGTTTGCTCCGTGAATTTTCCGACAATTAATGAGCATTAGAAATTATACTTAAGCGGGTAACTATTGAGGTAAAATGTCTCTAATTTGCGAGGACTTAAAAACAATGTATTGATGTTCCTTGTTTGTGCGAGAGTAATAAAAAAATAACACATGACCAAGGCATATCAGAATAAATTCATTTTTAGAAGCTTAATATACACAGAAATTTTACAATCTAATTATGATTAAAAATCGATTTGAAAAATAACTCTCGCATAATTTTGAGGTTTATAGTGTATTACATAATAGTTGTAACTAGTTTAATATGACAACATATTAGCTGTTATCTAACCCGATGTTCGCTACAAAATTGTGTCATTTATTACCCTATATTAAATAACTCTAAACAAGGTTAAAAGCTGGTTGAACATTAAAATGAAATCTTGACAGAGGATTTTATCAATGAAAGTATCCATACCCAGACCTTATCAAATCGACTCGCTTTTAAGAGATATAACAAGATTATCAGTTTAAATTATCAATAAGTTATAATTTTTTCATGAAAAATGTATGTAATTTGGTCCCAACTTCACAAAAGTTACTTGACAGAAGAATATAAGGAATCTATATGGTGCTGGAATAGTGACTATCAATAGTATCAACTAACCCCGTCGGACTGGCAAAACAGTAACCTGAAATAAACTTGCATCTACTGGGTACGGTATCATAATTGCTTGGAATGTTTATGGTTTATGTAAGATATTTTACATGCCATTGTAAACGAGTTTTCATTATTCAAGTTGCTAGCATTTTACTGGAAAGCACGTGACAGATAGTTCGTTCGTGTATGGTTGTCCGTCTCTATCTACAACAAGTTAACATATTAACGATTTTCATTACATATAATAATATTATGTTTACATATAACATATAACGTGTTAATTCTACAGGATCATGAACGTAAGATCAAAGAGCACAAAGAGTAAAAAAAACGTGTATGATGCTAATTATACCAAGATGAAGCTTGGAACCGACACACCAGTCATTATAACTCATATACCTACACCTTAAACAAATCAATGTTTTGTCTTAAATGAAGCGAAACAAATGTAAACTACATTAAATAATGTTAAGTTTAGCAATTGTTTATAAAGAAAGTATTCAATCATCATTAATTAACTCACTCTTCAATTAAACGCACTGACACGTATATAATTGCTAATTACAAAAAAAAAATTATGAACATGAGTAAGTTATTGGAATTCCTTTTATCACTTCAGTTCACACACTATATTGTTTATAAAAATAGTAAATCTTTGACATTAAGATCACGTTTGGATCCAATGCAAATGGTCTAGTTTTTCACGGTGGATAAAGATCCTAGAAGTGCATCTCATGTGTGAAATTTGTGTGGTCCTGGACAGTCTAACCAGAGACAATAACCACTCGAGCTCGGAACTGGTCTCAAAACTGAGCCCGATGTGTTGAGAATTTTACACTGCCCAACTTTATAATCGGTCAACCTGGTATACATTGAATATTTTGTGTGCAGGGCTTTATTTGATATTTACAGATGAAGCGTATTGTGTCACCTCAATCTGTTGTATGTTTCACTCATTCAAAAAAAAGTACGACATTCAAGTTACATTTTGTATAAAACGGTTGCCTTAAATAGTTTAATGGAATCGTTATATTCATAAAATATTCAAAACTGTAGGTGACCGATTGTAAAAATTGAGCAGTATAAAATTACATAAATGAAGTCTTGAAAGTTGACTAAAATAAGATGTTGTCTTAACTTTGAAGTGGTTGCTAACTAAGCTTCTACAGTAGTAATGCAGAGTCCGTGTGGCGATGGTGGATTTATACTGAATGTATAAAAAGATTCCTGGTATATCTAAACATATCTATATAGCACTTTTACAGTCAACCCTGTGTTAGTGGCCACCTTAGAATAAATGTCACCCTTTAAATAAAGGTCATTCTTTTAAAACCTGTCATTGAATATTAAGAACAAAATGACTTCCAGATAAAGGCCACCTGTCAATAAAGGCCATATCATGTCTTTCCAAAGGGTGGCCTTTGTTCACAGGTTTGACTACACGTTGTTTTTGAAAATTCCGGCCTCGTGTGCTGTGCCAGTAACCGCTGACCATTTTAGAAGTATCTCTCGGATACGCTTTGAATGACCATAGATAAAATGCGTTGAACCAAATCGTTACAAATAACATAACGCGCCCAGGGTCCGCACTCTCGGCAAACTCGAGGTTCGCTAACCAAATGGAGATACTGTGTCACTGGTGATGAGATAGTCTGGACTACCTGCCCCTGACACTACACTGCCTGAATAATCGAAGGAATTTTAGGCAGGGAACCAGACAGTTTCAAACAGTTATCAATACAATAGCGATTGATAATGTGTGTCTAAAACACATCTATAGCAGCAAACCTTGATAAAAATATCACATGTTTTATTCCTTAAGAATTTATACTTTCTATCCACTCTCTCTAGTTCAACTTCTCCATAATTAATATTCATTCATCATATATCAAGCATGAAATATAAGTTACGAGTAATTATGATACAAAGTCAATTAAAGTGAGAGTGGAATTGTTTACAAACGCGGGGCAATAGAAATCTATCGAGTTACATATTTATTTTCTTCAGTTTTTTATTATCTGACAGAGCTGCGTAAATATTATGAACACTAAAACTAAACGTAAGTCAGTTCTAGATAAATACATAGTTTGTATCACAGGCTACCGGCGTGTGAAGACCCCCCCCCCCACAGACTCTATTTCCCGAATTCTTTTTACACTGAAACACAGTTAAATATTATAACAGAAAAAAGGCTTCAAAAAAAGAATTCCTGGGTATTAGAGTGTCTATGGGACCCTTCACACGCCGGTAGCCTGTGTTTTGTATAAAAGATATAAAGGCTCACCAGATAGTCTCTCACATTATCTAATACACAATTTGGAACATTAAATCACATACTTAAGTAAATCTATAACTCATACTTTTTGTAATTATTGTTTTGTCCAATCTTATTTACATGTAGTACATAATTGCAAGCTGAATGACTATGATCTGGATGATCGTCAGGTAAACATGCCCTGTCAACTAAAATCTAGTAGTAAAAAGTTTGACACATCAATTATTACATGATCGAATGTGACCATCAATAAATGTCTAACCTTTTTTGTCATTAAATAACAAAGACAATGATCAAGTATATAGTTTTGTTAGATCACCTTTTATTACTTTATTTACCCATTCGTTATTTTGATTACAAACACCGGGACTTAATCAATCCATCTTATTCACTACGCCAAAACAAGATCAATGAACCGTTCATAAATACTGAGTGCAGAATATATAACAAGAAGTGCTCGATTTATGCTATCGAAAAAAATTTGTGTCATTCTGCAGTTATGCATAAAATAATTATAGAAATAAATAAAAACCGAAATCAGACGAGAAACAAACACACAGCATTTTTACAAAGCACGTACGACACGACACCGGGATAAAAGACAAAAAACGTTCATACATTGAAAGAAGCGAACAAATTTATAAAAAAAATCATATTTGAATTCCATAGTTCTTCTAGCTTTAATGATTAACTTAGGTATTGCCAAGCTGTTATACAAGCAAGACGCTTGCGAAATTTAGTCAATATATGGATTTTCTTGATATGTTGCAACTTTTTGCACGCATCTGTTCGAATGTTTTTTTTTTCATTATTTACAAAAGGTGGTAACAACAGTTTTAAAAGCCACCGGATGCAGAACGGCTTCTACTGCTGGATGCACCATCGGCACCTCGTCCACCGCTTCCTCCTCTGCCACTATCACCAGTACGTCCTCCATCACCACGACTACCTCCACCGATAGCACCGCTTCCAGTACTTCCACCTGGCATAAAGCCACCACTGCCGCCCATTGGCACTGAAATGAAAAAAATAAAATAAAATAGTCCTGTGTGAGAAATTAAGCGGTGACCATGCATATGTCTATGTATATCAGCCAAGAATGACTAGCACTAGACATTTGCCTCCAAATCAGGAAACCTTACCAGTTGTTGTATTAGATGAACACGGCAAACTATCCAAACAGATCGAAATTTAAAAAGAAAACATTTTCATAAACTCGATTGTAATGAAAATTTTGCGTATCTCTTTAAATGTAGCCCTTGTACACAAACCAGTACCAGTGTCATGGTAACAAAGTATCCGGACCTTTGGGGGAAGCATAATTATGATAGATGTTCGGAACCTTTGTAGGAGAAAGTCTTCAATATGTGGGCGAGTCGGTACCGTATCTGCTACACAGCATCTTGTCAAAACAGAAAAGGTTTCAGACAGCTTATTGTACACATTTGATATATAATAGTCTACATGTATTTAACACTTTTGAAACAAACTACTTACTTCTACTGAAACCGGGAGTCATTCCCATGGTTCCCATAGATGGAGAACCCATCATGCCTCCCATCCCTGGGCCACCATACATTCTGCCACCCATACCCGGGCCTCCAAACACTGCACCACCCATTCCTGGTCCACCAATCATACCAGTGCCCATGCCTGGTCTACCAATCATACCAGAGCCCATTCCTGATCCACCCATCATACCAGAGCCCATGCCTGATCCACCAATCATACCAGTGCCCATGCCTGGTCTACCAATCATACCAGAGCCCATGCCTGATCCACCCATCATACCAGAGCCCATGCCTGATCCACCAATCATACCACTACCCATATATGGGAATGCCCCTGGAAAAGCTGAAATATTCGTAGACACATGACAGCGATGTTTAGATACAACTGGATTTATTTTGTTGAAAACTACATGTATATACATCAGATTTTAAATAAGAAATCATGGAACAAAGCAAATTAAATAAACTCACCGCCACTCATCCCACTGTAAGCCGGCATCATTCCTCTGTATGGACCAGCAGGCATACCACCAGTATATCCAAATCTCGACAATCTTGGGTCCGACATTCCACCACCGGGCATCATATATGGGCCGAATCTAGAATCTGGAAACATTCCTCCCATAGAGCTTGAATTCATACCTCCCATCATTGAGCCACCAAAAGGCATCATTGGTCTATACCCAAACGGACTACCTCTCATGGATGGTCCATCTCCCATCGGCATAGGGAATCGTTCACTTGGTCTTCTGTCACCACGAGATTCTCTTCTACGATCACCTCGTCTACTATCTCTCATACCCCCATCCCTACGTCCTGAATCTCGTCTTCTATCTGATCGACCGACGTCCATTGAATCTCGCCTTCTGTCCATACCTCCGCCCATTGTTGAATCTCTGGGGTCCATACCTCCACTCATTGCTGAATCTCTGGGGTCCATACCTCCCCTCATTGCTGAATCTCTGGTATCCATACCTCCACTCGTTGTTGAACCTCTTTGGTCAAAATCTCTACTCATTGGATCTCTGGGGGCAAATCCTCCACTCATTGAATCTCTACTCATTGGATCTCTGGGGGCAAATCCTCCACTCATTGAATCTCTACTCATTGGATCTCTGGGGGCAAATCCTCCACTCATTGAATCTCTACTACCCATACTGCCTCTTCGTCTATCAGCTCCACGACTTCTATCACTACCCATTCTGTCCCTTCCACCTGTCATTGGGCCTCTCATACTATCAAATCTACCACCAATTCCGCCATCACCCATTCTACCCATACCATCGAAACCAAAACTGCTAGGAGGCATTCCCATTCCAAAATCCCGCCTGCCTATACCGGGCATACGACCGCTTCGTCTGTCCATACCAGACATTCCACTCCCTCGTCTGTCGAATCTATCACCACCTGGACCGCCCATACCACTTCCACCATCAAATCGTCTGTCCATGGCAAATGGGTCGCGTGTGGCTCTACCCATACCACTAGATCCCATACTATCAGGACCCATCATGCTACCTCCTAATTCCCGACCAAACGTACCTCTCCCATCGGCATTTTGTAATTGGTCTATTGGAGCTGCAGATAATTCAGGTTGTGAACTACCGGAGTTGTCAAATGTAACACTACTATCCAGTGCTCCACTTGGCATGGAAGGTTTATTTACAGTAGTTTGACCACTACCCATACCAACATCAGATCCTACTCCACCAAAGCCGTCTTGCATACTAGATGAAGAGTGGGAGTCACTACCACCCATGCTGTTTAATATACTGTTCAAGCCATCCACTACACTATTGCTTCCTTGATTTTTCCCAACTCTCGAGTTTGAGTTTGTGGGATCTTGACCACACGAAAGTCCAATGAAAACGAAAATCACGGAAACGGTTAAAGTCCCCATTATGTTAGTATTCCTTTTTTGTTCAGGTAAGTATTTTAACTACCAGTTAGATATGTTTTATTTATGTTTTTGTCAAATAAACAAACTGTTGCAGTCAGTTTAAACCGCTTGTCGTGGAGCTACTGGTCGCTTATTGTCATGAATTTCAATTTATACGTTTCGATAATTTTAGCACAGATGACGTAAGCGTAATGAGCCGCGGTTTCACTTCATCATTAATCATTACTAGGTTACTGATTTGTTTTCACAAAAACGCAACCTGCACAAAAAATTTCTGTATGAAATCTCATCAACATACGAACGTAAATCAAAGCACGATTTGTCGATTAACCAATCATATACATGGTAGCCGGGGTTTCTTCGTGTTACGTACTTATTCGTTAAATGACTTCAACGTGCCAGTTTGTGGCTAACTAACACTTTATTACTGTGTTACATAAAAATAATAATTCATATATTTATTGGCATTATGAAAATAAAACAATTGTTGAGTTTGCAGTATGCCTCACGTTTCATAATAGTAGTTGAATACATGTACAGTCACACCCGTGTTAGTAGCAACCTGCGAATAAAAGCAACCCTGTGAATAAAGGCCATCCTTTTGAAAACCATCATTGATTACTTTTTAACGTAATGACCCCCGAATAAAGGCCACCTGTGATTTTCACCTTTGATCACAGGTTCGTATACATTGTTTGTCTAGAACAATTCCCACAGTAAGATGTGGACGTTAAATGTACGTACTTCCAGTTATATCATCGTATAAAAAAGTGAAACGTAAATATAATATTCTATATGATGTTTTCAAACGACTTTATTATATTCTGTCGATAGTTTTACTCACAGACTTCTAAATGTATAAGTATTCTTTTTATTTGGACATTTATACCACGTATGTAACTGGATATGAGGACCATCGTTTACTAGTACACGATAAATGCGAAAGTGTAGCGACAGCTTCTTTTGATGATTACATACAATCACCTTAAGCATTACAATCACTTTACGTATTACAATCACCTTACGTATTACAATCACCTTACGCATTCGCAAATAGTACCACTGGTTGTATAAGTCTACATTGCAGTTTGTGTACAAGTTGGGTATATTTCAGGATATTGTTGATTTTGAAAGCATGTGGAATAATTATATTGTCCTGCAAAACTAACAAGTTTTATTATACCATCCTGTGTATGTACATAATACATACAGCCTATGTTCTCATGTACATTAATCGTGTAAAGTTTAAGAAAACACATAAACAAATAGACGAACTAATCTTGTTTTATTCGTTTAATATAAATCTATATAACTTATCTATCTATTTACAAAAACAGAAGAAAAGCACTTGCATCAAGCCATACAGTACACCTCTCAGAATTAAGCAAAATTTAACGCATAGGGAAAGGTCTATACGGAATTTCAGTACACCAAAGGTCTGTTAGAATAAAGCATGCACGTGCATGTATGATTATGCAAGTCAAGAAACAGACGTGAACATGGCAACACGATATGCATAATTTATGATAAAATTTAATAAACAGAGAAGAATTTTAATGAGTGTCAAACAGCGTACGTTGCGGCAATAAATAATTAATAAGGGAATGTGTTTGTTTTACGAAGAATGTACGTATACATTGTCAGTCGCAATTTATGTCAGTGCTCATTATCAATATAATTATATGAGTATGATTGATGTATACATGTATATTTGTACATTGTATTACGCTGCTTTGTATTCAAATTGGTTGCAACTGCAAACTATGGCAGTTGATCCCAATCCATATGTTATATATATTCTTACTAAAGTTCACCACTTCGAAACTAAAGCGATCGTTACAAGCCGCATTGATTAAATAATTATAGCATGGTTTAGCTCTGATTTATTTTTTCTTATTCAACTTAAACAAAGAATGCGTGATCAATTCATTCAGGAATGGGATGGTTCTATTAAAAATACACCTAAATTAAAATATTATTGTCTTTATAAAAAAACTTTGAGTTTGAAAATTATCTAACCATACTAAATAATGACAGACTAAGAAAATGTTTAAGTTCTTTTAGACTGAGTTCTCACAAATTAGAAATTGAAACTGGGCGATGGGGTGGAATTAACAGGGAAAATAGAACATGTAGATTATGCCTTATGAATGTTGTTGAATCGGAATATCACTTTTTATTATGTTGTCCATATAGTACTATTAGAAAAGATTTTTTAGGACATTTTTCCTGGCCTAATATTAATAAATTGTCCACATTATTGTCATCAAAAAATAAAATCAAAATCATTAAAGTAGCAAAATATATTGACCGTGCTATGAATATAAGAAAAGATACCCTAGAAATCTGATACTGTTTCTTTTTTATGCGCATTTATTCTGTTCAAATCTCATTCAAATTATCACTATTTTTCTGTATACATTAAATTCGTTTTTCTATTTATTGTTTAATCAAATTGTATTATTCTTGTTTAACTATGTAATATGTCTTTGCCATAAAACCAAACAATATACTGTAAATGACCAAAGGCAATTTATCATTGCTGTTCATGCCAACAAACTTCGAACTTTGAACTTATTCTAAATTTCTAGGTCCGCGAAGTTCTCGGTAATATTCCTAGTCTTGTGTAATAATATTAAACTTAAACTTGGCGCATTATTATATTGTTGCAGCTTCCGAAGTATGTTGTTAACTTCTGTTGTTGCGACTGCTGAAGTAGGTAATATTTCGTTCAACATGTATTTGGTGCGAACGTTCTTATTGACGGCCATATGGAATTCAAATGATCATAGTCACATGACTGAGTTAACAACGATTGGATGTACATCGAGCCTGAAAAGAAAAGAAAACAGGGATAGATACAATATTTTGGAAATTGAAAAGCTTTTAACTATGTGCTTGAAATACATTTGTACTTGAATTGTCGGCATATCTAGGCTTCAAATTCTTGGAAGTGACGTGTATCCCAAATGACAAAAATTATAAAATGCGCCTTTGGTTTGTCGCTCAAATCTAGGGTCGATACTTTGACGTACATACATGCGAAGTGACCGTGATAGGATGAATTTGTTTTTTAAAAAAAGGAGAACAACCATTCCATATAAACATGTAAATCATATGTATGTCTATAACTTACTATGCCCTCTCTAGAATCACAAACACACACATTGTTACATCTATCTATAACTCGTCTTTGGCCGAATGGTATAAAATGGGTATCAACTCGACATCCTCTCTGGCATCTACACGGTACCCGCCTAACTGATGCTGGACACATACTTCCCCAGAACACACACTGGACACCTATTCCGGAACAACCCCTGAAATTCATTAAGAATTCATCTACATGTACATGTATTCATGCATTCAGCATGTCAAAGATAGTGTTTATTCTTCTAAAGTGATTTTGAGAGGACTTATGATTGTTTAAGGTGTAAATCATATCTTATAAAGTTGTAATACAAAATACATAAAATTTTCCTGTGTTCAAATGTATTAATCTAAACATGATGTATCAATATATAGCGAACTATTTCTTGTACATGATCTTTGATGTTGTTTTTGTTGTTTTTCATCTGGTAAATTGTTCCTTCTTTAATAATATCTTCAATGATATAGACTGTTCTCCTAACGAGGTTGTTTGCATAAAATGTGAAGGTCGTTATAAATTGATATTAAATTGTACTCCATGAATTCTACAATAAATTAACTATATTGTACTTACAAACGTTGGCATGAGCCCATCCACTGTCTCATAGAGCTTGGGAAGAACCATTCTGGTTCCCCGGGAGCCCAGCGCTCTGTTTCTTGATTAGGCTGATTGAATGCCTGCGACTGTGATGCTAAGGGTCGTGCTGGAATCGTTGGTACCGTGTTGGGGCCATTAAATTGAACTGGAAAGGATCCTGAACCTCGGTGTGGCGGAGCCCTTACTTGAGGTCCGGGCACAGGTGGAGTATTTGGTCCGATAAAAACAGGCATCCGCTGGCATTTCACCGCACAAACTAACAACATAAAAAACGTTAAGTACTTTGTCCAGCACATCTTTAATAGAAGAAAATACCGAAAATTGCTAAGTTGTCGAATAATTATTTAGAAGGTCCAAATTTTCAAGAGTGTTCACTTACAACAAGCTCTTATTATACACAGAAATGTGGACGGTGGTCTTACAGGGGTCGTTTATATGGCCGTATGTTGTTTACGTTTCTACGTCAGGGTGGTGTTTCGTGCTAGTTTTATTAATAAATATGTTTGTTGACAGGCGATGGTTGTTATTTCTTTATGACATTTATTCAATTAGATGACAATTACAATTGACAATTAATTGGTTTGTAATAAGGTCATGACTGTCCATTGTCAGTTAGAACTGACCATGTCAATATATTTTTTATTTTATTTTTTACTTCAACGCTTATAGCTCAAACTGTGACGTCAATGTGTACTCTCAATGAGGGGGCGAGTGCATGTCTGACGCTCAGTGCAGAACAACAGTACAACATGCACCGTGTTTAATCACGTGGTTTGGGCCCTCGCTTTATTGACAGGTTCAAGACGAATTGTGACCCCCACCTACACACTTTCCACTAGCTATCTATCTCAAATCTCTTTTTCCCTCGTCAACGTCTTAGCTTTTATTAAATTATTGTAAAGCAAGAAATAAAGCTTCAGTTACATACTTTCTTCTTTACAATTCGTTGGAGACAAACTATACCATAAGAAAATATTTCATTTTAAAGCGCATTTTCTTAACAGTTTTTGTTTATGTTTTGTAATGAATTTACTAAGGTCAATGGCTTAAATTGGAACAAAACGTAAGCATGAAAAAATATAACAAATTCTCTGGAGACTTGGTTACTACTTTTCAGCTGTTGACAGAGATATAATATGTGAATAATAAAGGACAATTCTGAGTAGTGATACAATTTTCTTATAGAAAAAACATTTAAGTTTGCATCGTTCTGTAAGGGTGAAGATTTTAGGGATGCTATAGTACATGTACCGTAACGTCCCAGGTGCTTTTAAGTTTTATCTTACAGTTAACCAGGGATGCTATATTACATGTAACATATCTGCATGGTGTTTTTAAGTTTTATCTTATAGTTAACCAGGGATGCTATATTACATGTAACATCTCTGCATGGTGCTTTTAAGTTTTATCTTACAGTTAACCAGGGATGCTATATTACATGTAACATATCTGCATGGTGTTTTTAAGTTTTATCTTATAGTTAACCAGGGATGCTATATTACATGTAACATCTCTGCATGGTGCTTTTAAGTTTTATCTTATAGTTAACCAGGGATGCTATATTACATGTAACATCTCTGCATGGTGCTTTTAAGTTTTATATTACAGTTAACAAGGGATGCTATATCACTTGTAACATCCCTGGTGCTTTTAAGTTTTATCTTATAGTTAACCAGAGATGCTATATTACATGTAACATCTCTGCATGGTGTTTTTAAGTTTTATCTTATAGTTAACCAGGGATGCTATATTACATGTAACATATCTGCATGGTGTTTTTAAGTTTTATCTTATAGTTAACCAGGGATGCTATATTACATGTAACATCTCTGCATGGTGTTTTTAAGTTTTATCTTATAGTTAACCAGGGATGCTATATTACATGTAACATCTCTGCATGGTGCTTTTAAGTTTTATATTATAGTTAACCAGGGATGCTATATTACATGTAACATATCTGCATGGTGTTTTTAAGTTTTATCTTATAGTTAACCAGGGATGCTATATTACATGTAACATCTCTGCATGGTGTTTTTAAGTTTTATCTTATAGTTAACCAGGGATGCTATATTACATGTAACATCTCTGCATGGTGTTTTTAAGTTTTATCTTATAGTTAACCAGGGATGCTATATTACATGTAACATCTCTGCATGGTGTTTTTAAGTTTTATCTTATAGTTAACCAGGGATGCTATATTACATGTAACATATCTGCATGGTGTTTTTAAGTTTTATCTTATAGTTAACCAGGGATGCTATATTACATGTAACATCTCTGCATGGTGTTTTTAAGTTTTATCTTATAGTTAACCAGGGATGCTATATTACATGTAACATATCTGCATGGTGTTTTTAAGTTTTATCTTACAGTTAACCAGGGATGCTATATTACATGTAACATATCTGCATGGTGCTTTTAAGTTTTATCTTATAGTTAACCAGGGATGCTATATTACATGTAACATCTCTGCATGGTGTTTTTAAGTTTTATCTTACAGTTAACAAGGGATGCTATATCACTTGTAACATCCCTGGTGCTTTTAAGTTTTATCTTACAGTTAACTTATTTATGGCGCAAATTAAATTAATTGTAGACGTCAAGTTATATTATACATATCATTATAATAATTAATTCATGTACATTGTAAATTTTAATTTACTTATGATTAATTAAACCAAGACTGTCGTAGAATGATGGATGTTGTTAGAAAAATAACGTCACTACTAATCTGTCCATTCATGTAGAATGAATACTAATTGATATTACGTCAGTTAGGACGACATTGTCGTGTGAGGAATGATGATTACGAATATCACATGGTGCGTTTTATGACAATAATAAAAATAACTTGCTTGTAAAGACAAATTATTGCATACATTTAAGTACATTTTAAGAAATTGCGAGTGTCAACATTCTGGAAAAACCTATCACACTAAATAGTTGAAGCTTATATATCATGACTGTAAGAATTCACCTATCTATATATAGTAACAACAAATGCTGATTGGTTTACTTAATCTATTAGCATTACTTTGAAAAAGTACTCATGGAAACACGGAACGGGAACTAGTTTAACAAGTATTTATTGTATGTCAGAAGTAGAAGAATGTACGTCAGCCAAAGGTACTTAGATCGAGTACTTTCAAATATTGTCACCCCATGAGTTGGGAGAGAACAAGGATGCTATGTAGTATAGCTGATCCCCTGAGAGAAGAACAAATTAAAGGATAAAATATAAATTCATGTATGGACACATCATGTTTTCTCTACACCTGTTTAACATTCAGACAATAAAATTTAGTTATCACCTTAATGTGTCCTTTGTTTTCTTGTGAGGGAGACGTACGAGCTACATTGGATAAGGTGTGTCACTTTACACAGCTATCCATAGATCAATAACTGATATTGATGGATCACCATAATCGGACAAAAAAAATCTGTCTATTTAAGCATACTGATTATAGCGTAGGATTGTTGATTTACTGCACATAGTATGACATATCTGTCCGAACTTAGTCCGATATTTAAATGTTTTACTAATTTGGTCACATCTTCCTATTTCATTGTGTCATAGAGACGCCACGACTAGAACATCTGACACAAAAAAAGACTGATTGTTTTTTTACTAATGTTTCATGCTTTATCAAAACATGATTATCCCATAATAACCTGTTCAATGTAGAAGCCTTTTTCATTGTTATAAATTTATCAAAATATATTTTAGAACAATTAAGTCTTAAACTGTGTTACATTTGAAAAACTGAATTAAGTAAAAAATAATAATTTCCTTTTTTTGGGTACAAATATAAGGGATCAAAATTATTATTATATACATGTAGTGCATTAATGATAAAAAAATAAACATATACGTCATGTTTGTTGTGTGGCATATGTATACATGTATTTCGTACTGTATTAAGCCCAATCATTTTGTCCCTGATTTATTTGTGTGTTTTACATGTTTTATCTAATCTAGACAAGCACTGGCATGTAGTAAACCTTACTGGTGTTCCTGGATTTTAGTGATATCGTACCCAGACTCTTTCCTGAGTACCTGAAATTTTTTTTGAGGAATGGATTTGGATGAAACTTGTGCAGGTTTCAAGCCCTTGATATGTAAGTTGCAAGTTATATAGAAATACAAGGAGTCTGTCAAACACAGATGCCTGAAAATGCCAACCATAGGGCAAATTGTTCTCTACTTATTGGTCGGACAAGGTATGGTTATGGACAGACAGATGTGGAAGAAGTGGGGATGCAAATACTATTGGTATGCGACCCTGTTTATATTCATTTCCAGAATTATCCAAATTAATCTGTTTATCTTACAGAGACAACAAATAATCATATTTCGATCAAACAGTTTATTTTCTAATGTGTATACTTGCAAATAGAAAAATAATACTCTAACCAAATCAATTATATTCTCGCATGAAACATCATAGACATCTGAGCTCTAAGTTAATATACATCAATCTATTAGCAACACATGAACACTGGACATCTCTACAGTATAAGTTGTTGTATAGTTTTACATATACATGTATATCACAAAGTGACAATCATATTGTTTTGTTAGCAAATCCAAGAAAAACTAACATTGTCTAGTAAAACAGAGAAGTTAAATATTCAACAGAACAGAAAAAATACTATAAAGTTACAAAACTCAGACTGGAGACCATCCTCAAATAAAGTCTTATGATTGGTCAATTTTAAAACCAAGCTCAGAATCAACCAATCAGACACTAGATAAGAGACTGGTTGGTTCAAGCACAATTTGTAGCTCAATGTTGCTAACATGAACCAAGAGCAAAACAATTCACAAGTTTTTATCAAGATTCTACATACCAAGGGTTCAGCGCAACAGTGTCGTAACTCATATTGAAATAAGAACAAGTTACGACAGTGTTGCACTGAGCCCTCGATACATGTACAAAGAAATAATGTAAGATTTTACTCAGATTGAGACATGAAACAGAAATTCCATGTGAAACACACATGCAATAACATAATATAATTTATGTTAGAAGTACCTCAGTAATAAAACTCAGTATGTACGGACACAGGTGAATCAGTATACATAGAGTTCTGCAGTCTTTACATGTTTTTGGATATTAATTAACACACAAATAACTTATTAACTACAATAAACAATTTAAGATCGCCAGAACAGGTCTTCTATTTATTCAAAATATTGAAAAATTAAGAAAGGACCAGAAATTTCATTCTTAATTCATTTAAGTAAAATCCTGGTCATTTGCTCAACTAATAACATGATAAATACAATACAGGCCATATTCTACATAAATATAAACTATGATACAACTAATGTACATTATAATTAAACACAAGCCTTGTAACAGTGATCACAGACAATAATTAAATCTTTATAAATAAATATAAATAAACACAAGTTCCTACCTAAAGAAAATAGACAGAAAAGCGTCATAAAGAACAAACTAATAAAGAATACAACTTATTGCTAGTTTCTGGTAAACTGTACAATATTAATAAACCGTTAATCATGACAAAAATACAGCTGGAGGGAAATATAACAATAAAATGCACCAAAATCCTGATGAATTCAAGAAATAAATGAACTTTTAACTACCAGTCAGTGTATTAATCATTAATATTAACATTTACATCAATGCTGTCATTAATTCTTCAGATTTATCACATCTGACAGTAATAATGTAACAAAATTAAAAATTCCCACAAAGAAATAAAGAAATCATGTTGATACGGGCCAATAAGTAAATAAGATAAAAAAAATCAATGACCCCAAAGTCCTCTATTATATAATGAGATTTTGGACAGAATTTGACACAGGGCCAATTTTGGTCTAATTGAACTGACCCCTTTGTGATACAGATTTTCATGGTCATAGATTTTCTCATTATGGTATAGCTGTCCAGTGATTCATTCATTCAATGAGCTTATATCATATATTCAATAATTCAACCAACAGAATCTTAGTACAGTCATTTAATTCTAAAACAATGGAACAATCAATTATCTACTGTTCACGGGCTGGGTCCATATACACCTAGTCACAGTCTCCATACGTGTAATTTAAGATGTATTTGTCACACAACTATTAATGATCGATCAGGCTCCCAATCGTTAGCTCGACTGACCTCATTCGTTTTATCAGCCTTTGATGAAAAGAAATAAAATGCATCATGTCCCTTACTTGAAAGTTATTTCTTCATTAATTTCATTCAGTAGACAGAAGAAATCTTGTCAGATTAAATCGCTATAATTATGTGTCATAAGTTATGACCCACACCTAGTCAATAGTAATTTAAAGACAAAGGTCTTCATGACTTACTGGACATGAAAACAACACCTGAACAGGTGATTATATCAAAAGTTTGTAATTAACTGATGACACCATCAGTGTAAATTTGTTGTTTATTGTGAGCAAAAAAGATTCAAGAACAATTAGGTGAAATGAACTTATAGTTAACATAATAAGAATTATTAGGCTAGTATTCATACAAGAAAAAACTTAGAGATAAATCTGAGAACAGTAACATTAACAGAAATCAAGCATAGAATACCGTACTAGTATTATGATATCATATATGATTCATATGCTAAAATGATTGAAGTTTCCACAAATAATAATAAATAAGACAATGTTTTATCTGCTTGGTTTGTCTATATTCCATCCATCACCATAAATAAAACCTTTATTATACAAAGATAGAAACACATCAAGGAAATGTGAAAAAAAAACTATTTTTTATGCCACTAGATGAACCACAATGGTTATAAACAATTTATTATATACTCAAAACACGATCATAATTCAGACAGTGACGTCACAATGAAACCTTAGACATGATTCTGGTTCTGTGAATGGTGTAAAAAATAACTGTATAGTTAAACATGTGACCACAAGTCTAAACAAATGACAATATAATCTTCTTTATAAATGTCTTTTGAGAAAAATGTGATATATCCAATCAAAATTAATAAATGAGACCTTTTTTTTCACAGAACATGTAAGATTTTCTCTGACAACAAAAATGGCATCTAGCATCAATAAAAGCAAGATTTCATCAAGTTTTGAAGGTCTTCACTGGTAAATCGAGGGCTCAGCGCAACACTGTCGTAACTTGTTCTTATTTCAATATGAGTTACGACACTGTTGCGTTGAACCCTCGAAATGTGAATTTTATTCCTTTTAATACATGCCTACTTTAAGAATGAATGTCGAGGGCTCAGCGCAACACTGTCGTAACTTGTTCTTATTTCAGTATGAGTTACGACACTGTTGCGTTGAACCCTCGATGTGCTCATATTTTATGTACATTGAATTATTGTTCTAATTGTGGAAATGTAGCATACAAATTTCAAACTATTCTAAACACTCTGTGGCTGATTGATAAGAAAGAAGCATGGATTAATTGGCATAATGATTAATCATTGAACGAAATACGAAACCACAATGAAACAGATATTTATGTACCATGTAAAATTTACATAATTAATAAAGATTTTAATTCCTAGCAACGTGTTATAATTGACCGTCAGATATACCGTCATCATAATGTGTTTTATTCCACAAGGAAATATATAAACGTAAACATACATATATATCAAAATATCACAGACATTAAATAGTGCTATATTTCTTTTAAAAAAAACATAAATCACAGTGAGAGGTGTGTGGACGGTGCAAATAACATCAACAAGTAAAATATACATAACTTTAAAAGTTCTAACACCTAAAATCTCAATCATATAAAAAACCTGGCAGATCTAAGAATATCATTACAAGCATTAAGCGCAAACTCAGTCTATCTAGTATAAACTTATACAAATAGATACCATGATTTAAGGTTAATTAACAACTAATCTTTCTGAACCTAAATAAAAACTGAATGTTACGAATTACTTCCTTTGGTTAACCCAAAACACAACAATAAATTTCCCATTTTAACCTAAATACCTTTATCATTGTTAATATATTTATCTAAAACCCAGCCTGGTTATAAGCAAGGCTCAGAAGATTGTTTCCAATCGACTACACATGCAGGTTTGACAGCCCCTATATTTCATGAAAAAACACTTTTAATGAAGTATTTGTTTCCTAAGACAAGGTCAACCACAAATAAACAACAATATAACCACAAGATAAATAACAAAAAAATCACAAAACAGTTGTTGATCATTAATTAACAGATAACATGGAGAATAGACTTAATCCCAAATATGAGTAAAATGATATATAGCTCCCTAACAAAGCATTGATCCTGCATACAACAATTTATGAGATTAAAACATTCTCCTTATAAAAACAGGTCAGAACTATTTCTTTCATCAATCAATTAGCTGTTCATATGAATTTCATATCAGAATATCAACTTGATAATGACAGGCCTTTTACAATTATACAAGCAATTAAATATGTAAACTTTCTATGAGCTGAATGGCAACTGTAGCCAGTTACAAACTACCGGTACATAACCAAACTAAACCACATAATTTCAAAATAATGTGCTTACGGTACATTGTATCATTGTCAACTAAAGTCTTGATATAAAAAAATATATAATAAAAAAGATAAAATAAAAATTGATCTCAGATTCAAATAACAAGGAATTTGAATTAATTCTCAGCCCTATTTTATCCCATTGTAGCATGAAGAAAGGATGGAAAATGACTGAATCTCCTCGTATATTCATGTTCTCATCACAGGTGCTTGGCATGTGGCTATGACCCCCATGGCCCCTCTACAACCCCCCCAAAAAAAAAAAAAAATCAAAATCTATAATACCTTTGAAAGGTGAGTCAGTCAGTCTGATAAAAAATATACATGGGTTGTGTAAACCGTCGTTACTCATTTAATTCACCATCAATTTTCATATAATGACGTTTTTATTTCGTAGGAAGGTTGATACTTGATAACAAAATCAAGAATACATATATTCACACAAGTATAACTTCAAACAACGACATGAAAGACCAACAAAAAGGCCAAATCGCCAGGTCGGTTCCGTTTGGACTATCGGACGATGCGACTTTTTACATCATAACTACAGAAATCGTAAAGCAAACTCTATATTTTCACGCCGATTCCTCAGAAAATAACATGTAAAGCAACTTACCGATATATTGACTAACTGTCAACAATGCAGCGTTTCACAATTTTGAATCTAAATAAAAGTTTTGTCAATATGGCGTAAATGATCAGTGTCAACGAGTGGCTTGTTTGACGTCCTTCACCTTTCTTAACTTCCGGTCGCGTGGTTCCCGGCTTTTTAGATTCGTCGTTCTGAAACCGAAAACCAGGCCACGCCCACTTTAACAAATGTTTACAGCAAATTTCAATTTTGTTTGAAGTTTCAAGATGGCTTTAAATAAGCAACAAAAACAAGCGGCTAAGTACATTAATGAAGGCCACAGTATTCTAATACATGGTTCTGCTGGTACAGGCAAGACTTATTTGATTCAAAAAGTTCTAGAAAAAATTATAAACATAAACAAAAAAAATGTTTATATTACTGCAACAACTGGCATAGCATGTACAAATTACAATGATGCCATGACCATTCATAGATGGTCAGGATTTGGAGATGGCCGTTATGATCAGAATGAAATAACAGAGGTCATTTGTAATAATGTAAAATATAAAAATGTTAAACAGAGAATTAAGGAAACAGACATTTTAGTGATTGATGAGATATCTATGATGAGCCAGAGATTGTTTGAAAGCCTTAACACAATTTGCCAGATAAAAAATCCTGACCTTTATTTTGGTGGCATACAATTAATCGTAGCGGGTGATTTTAGACAGTTGCCACCTGTACCAAATACTTTGTGTGGTGACAATGGAGATTTTTGTTTTACAAGTCCGCTGTTCACAACAGCCATTCCACACAGAGTGTTATTAACAGAAGTTGTGAGACAAAGTGAGGCTAAATTAATTCAAGCCATAACAGAATGCTCGATTGGTGAAGTAAGCCAAGAAACATCAGCTTTTCTTGAAACTTTGAAACGTCCATTTCCTAATGCTGAACAGTGCACTATGTTGTTTGCTACCAATGACCAGGTAGATGACTTTAATCGTAAAAAAATTATTGAATTCCCTGGACAACTTTATGAATTTGCATCATTAGACAGTGGTGACAAAGCCCATCTGGGAAAAATTATTGTACCAAAATGTTTATGGGTCAAGATTGGGGCACCAGTAATTCTGTTGAGGAATATAGACAAGCTTGTTAATGGCCTTAAAGGTGAAATCCAAGCTGTTACCGAAGAGGGGCCAGTTGTAAGATTTGGTGTAAAAAATGTGCCAATTACAAGAATGAAATGTTCAGGTATGTCTATTCCTTATTACTTAAGCATTATATTGACATGTTAAATTTCAATAGTTTAAATGCTGTAAATATACATAGAAAAAAACTTATCCCTGTAAGTACGGAAATACAATGTGGCATAATATTATATATCGGAGCCAGTTTTCTTCATTCCACATGCATGCAGCAGATATGAAAGCACAGAGAAATCATTGCTAAAAACTTGTGATTTCAAGATGGACCATAGCTGGGCATGATAGGTTTCATAGTCAATAATTTTCGATCATTGGTTTACACTTTTACAATTCAATCCTTGCAATATCACAGCGTATTTATAAAACAAATCACTGAATGAATTATCGCATTACTATAAAAATTTAAATTATATCATTTATTGCTATTGAAAACACATGTAAAATCCAATCACTGTATGCCTTATTTTGATTGCGGGAAATTACTATTTTATACATAGTCAATATCCAATGCATATAGTCACGATTGATATAATAACATAAGTATTAAATTT
Organism: Lutraria lutraria; assembly: GCA_964023205.1. NCBI lineage: Eukaryota > Metazoa > Mollusca > Bivalvia > Venerida > Mactridae > Lutraria > Lutraria lutraria. The sequence goes on along the minus strand of OZ026836.1, from coordinate 9,274,388 downwards.
ATCAGTTTTCAGCCCCTCAAAAAACAAGGATGTGGCAGTACGAGAACAATACCCCCTGAAGCTTGCGTTTGCCATCACTATACATAAAGCTCAAGGAATGACACTTGATAGGTGAGTATCATAACCCATAATAAGTATTGTTTTCTTACTTTGTTAATGAAAATTAATACATGATTGCCAATTATTTAATTCACGAAAATAGGATACCTTTCTGGTTCCTGGAAACATAGTGCTTCAGTGCTCTAGTTGAAAATGTTTACACTATATTACATAAGAATTTTCTAACACTCTGTTATTAGATATCAGTACTAAAATGTACAATTAAACCTGTGTTAATGACCCTTAATTTATGTCTTACCCTGTTGCATTCAATGATGTATAAAACAGTAAATATTTAGCATCTGATATGAAATACCTAGCAGTCATTAGACAGGATTGAATGTAAAATTCAATCATAATCCATAATTTGCGTTTTCAAACATATGCAATACTCATCTACAGGGTAGAAGTAAACTGCAGGGGAATATTTAGACCCGGTCAGCTAGCAGTTGCATTGGGAAGAGTTAGAAGAACGGATGGTTTGAGGGTAACAAACTTCAACAAGAAGACCTGTCTTAAACAGCCGGTGGAAGTGCAAATATTTATGGCAGATGAAAGATACATCAGACCATTTATATCAGATCTCAGTTGTTGCAACAGTAGAAGGTGTGTACAATAATTCATCAATACACAAATGACCAGTATACATTTTAATAAATCATTTAACCCTTCACTACATAAGTCCGTAATATATATTATGTAATTAATATTGTGTAGTGTCTAATCAACACAGATATCTACATTGAATCACTTGTAGTTGCAGAATCCAAGATGCATCTGCATGAAAACAAAGGAAATACAGGATGTTAGGACAATTAAATTACAATGTTAAGTTACTCACCTATTGCTACATTCTTTTGACTTTGATATCCTTGTTGGTACTGGTTTTATCAGAGGGTTGGCGTTTCTTGGGTGGTTTCACAAACGTACAGTTGAAAGGTGCTGCTGCTGCATGGTTCTTTCCAGCATTTGCCTTCTGGGAAACTATGTTTTGACCCAACATTATACTGTTCAAAGATCTGCGGTATTGAAGGGCATTCGGATTGGTGTTAGCCCCATTATATGTAGACCTCTGTTGGTTGAATAGGTTTTCAACTACATCAGAGTTCACTAGTCCAGGTGTGATGTGAATTAATGATTTTGTAACTGTCAGCATTTTGCACAATTCCAAAAATCCAATTATGCAGGATTGAATATCCTCATGGCATTGTGCAGAAAGAATATTTTTCGTCCTCATTCCTTTTTTTACAGATTCATTATTGAGGGAATAAGTTTCCCAGTCTCTAAACCAATCAGCTACACACTTGAGTTGAGACAGCCTGGAATCATCCATTGTTTTGATGGGTCGCATATCTCTGAAAATCTCTATCAGTTTAGAAGAATTTTGTAGAATTTCAATTACACCATTTAACACTTCACCCTTTTCACCTAAATATTGTTGGTACTGGAGAATCAAATTTAGCATTTCTGAATTTAAAACATCTTCCGCAAGATGGTTTCTCATTTTAGACTGGTTTGACAAATACATGTGTTCATTTGTTAATCTCCTATGAAGCTGGAGTGCATTGGTTTTGTCCCATTTATAAGCGTCTATAAACATTTGCCATTGAACTGTATGGCCACTGATCAATGTTAAAGTTCTTGTTGATGTTTTTAGTATACCACTTTTTAATATGTTGTTTCTGATTTTCTTCATGACGTGAGAAAAGTCCATCATGAATATTACACTGTTGAATGAACAAGGGCTATTGCTGATAAATGTATGAGATTGGGGACCAATATTTGTTTTCATGAATGTTCTATTAGACTGTGCTCCATCCATGCATGTATACACAGTTTTAAAACCATACATGCTTAGTTTGTCTACAGCTTCCCAGAATATTGGGTATAACTCGGGGGCTTGAATTCCATCCGAAATAAAATGTGCTATCGGAAATCTGAATCCAGATATGCCCAAAAACAACAGTTGTAAGGCATGTGTGCCCAACACCTTTTCATTACTTCCTTGTCGTAACGCATGTGCTATGTTTCCCTCTTCCCCAATGTCAACAAGTCCTGTTAATTCTACCACATCCCCAGATTCATGTATTTGTATGTCTGCTTGTATAGACATTTCATCAATAATTAGACCCCCAACATAACCACCTTCGGGTACATTCTGTCGTTTCGCTTCTTCGTTCATCCATAAAAATAAATCACTATCAAAGCCTACAGTGTGTTTTACTTTTGTTTTGTAACGAATTAGTACACTCCTTGATGGTAGAAGTATATATTTCGAATCCCGAACAGCTTCATAAGATTGAGGGCTTCTACAGTACCATTTCAGACACAAAACAATCACATTTTGTGACCAACGCCTTCCATGTGGTACCCTGCACACATTTTTGGCTTGATCACGCAGAAGCTCTTGCATTTCTTTAGGTGCACCTGGGAATAAGTTTTGAATATTTTCTTCTGTTACTTTCTGATTTTGTTTACTGCTATTACCACTAGATTCATCGTTTTTGGCATCATTTGGAATGGGAATATTTTCTTTGTTGTTATCTTTGTTGTTATCTGAATTAAAAGTCATTTTCAAGCATTTTGTACATGTACCTGAAACTGATGTCATTGTTACCAGCTTATTACACATAATAGAATGCAATAGTCTGCTGTCGCGGTCTTCTATTTTCCAGTTATTCAGTTTATGGTATCTACTGACTATAACACTGTGGTTCATTGTGATTCCTTCACATAATTTTAGATGTTTCACACATTTCATAATGACATTAAGTCCATCTTCAGTAGGTACATATTTGTCACTCACATACAAATTGTTAAGTTCTACATCTTTTCCACTTATATTCATTTTCCAATGTCCATCACAATAAAATGTAATTGTCTTCAAAACTTCATTACCATCACAATAGCAGTTAGTATGAACACAGCACTTAACATTACTTGGATTTATTTCAACCCCTACCACATAATCTGGCAATAAGTCACGAATTGTTTGGCTTGTTAAATTTGATGGTGGAATTTCATTTAGTTGTTTTATCCTGATGCCACTGAACTTGGTTATTGTTGTTGCTCTAGACGCCACTTTCGTTCTAACCCTTTCAGCAGAAGGAAATAGTTTCTGTAAGTGGTCCACAAAGATCCTTTTACTGTAGTTAGTGTTTATACCTGAAACATACATGTAAAAGATCTTTGTTAGTTATTTACTTTTAATAATCTGAAATTCAAGGAAATAGTGTGAGGGGGTTAAAGATCATTAAATATGTTGAATCAGTGCAAAAACTGAAATATTTATAGATGCTGGTATTTTTGTTAATTGTTTGCAGATGAAACACCTTCTCTTGAAAAAAAAAACATTGATTGGACCCATCTGAGCAAAATAGCTGTTATGACCATCTTTTTTTGCTTGATTATTGCATAAGTCAGTCACTTAAGGAATTTATTTATACACAACATGATTTATAACAATCATTTTTTATGTAATATGGTTTTCATTAAACATGCAAAATATAGTGTTATGCTACACACCTGATTCAATCATCTCAAATTTAAATGACTCAAATAAGACATTGAGTTCCACAATTCCATCCTTGTCCTCTGACAATCTTGACAACAACCTGAAAAATGAAATAATTAATCTAAAGATTTGTTTTATTAATTTCACTTCATTTTTATATTTTCAGCATGGTTAAAAAAACAGCACCTTTTTCCATAATCACTGTTGAGGAAATGTTTATAATTGAAGCAGACCTTGATATTAATGAAAGTGAGACATTAACAGAAGATTTTGATTCTGAATTTGATGATGTTATTAGAAGCATTGAGGAAATTCAACAGGAATCCATTGACTTGCCAGCAGACATAGACCTTGGCGCAATTTTGAAAGATTTAAAATGTGAACATGTTGTAACAACTAAACAATACTATGTAAACAAAATTTTAGATGAAATTTATCAACCAAAATATCAGCAATTTGTGAAAAACCAATATTCAAAGTTGTGCTCATTTGTCCAATCTTATGATACAGATTCTGAACATACACAACCCATATCTAGTCAAAAGCAAACAGAATTCTATTCAAAAGTTCACACCTATCAAACAAGTGCTGAGTTTAGAATGAACTGTATGTCATTTTTTGAAAATGTCTCCTTCACAGAAGAGCATTTACATATATGTTTTAACATATCCAATGCAGTGCGCAAATATATTCTCAAAAAGAAGGCCGAAGTACTGTCATTGTCGAATAAGAAAGTTACCAACAGAACAGTGACAAATGCAGCACTTGCCAGGATAAGGTATGTGGGTGGTTATGTTGTTGCAAAAATTCACATAAAATGTATGGATAAGAAAAACAGCTTCATGTATAAAACCGACAGTGTAAGTCAAGACACATATGACGAAGCAGTGGTGTGTTCAAATATTTTGGAAAACTTAAGGGTAGAGGAGCAACTCATTTCTGCCACCACTAGTCAACCGGCATCGCTTCTAGACGTTGTCAGGAGACAAAATCAAAGAAGATCCCTCACCAACATAGCAGATGGCCTGTTTCAGTTCTTTATTATACTAACTGAAAGTTGTTTGAACTTATTTGTGGATGAGAATTTTAATAAGCATGGACAAAACATTTTCGAATATGCTAAATCTAAAATAATGAAACAACATGAGTTAAGTCAGAATTTTTCTAATGTGGTGAAGGACAGTATGGCGACTAGTGTTGACATTTTTGGTAATACTTTATCTGAAGATGCATTGAATAAATACACCCAAATAATATTTGAACAAGTTATAAGAAAATATATGATGGTGATGACAAACCAGTTTAGAAAAGACCTTTTAGAACAATTTCAAATAACAAAAAAAATGTCACACAGGAAACAAATTTTGGTTTCATCAAAAAAGAGGAAGAATGACAATCAACCTTCTGTATCTGACACTCTACCCAAAAAGAGACAACACATTGAATCGCCTGGACCAAGTTCAAACCTGGATTCAGTTAATTCTTTACCTGGACCAAGTTCAAGTTCTGATCACGACCTTCCAGAACTGAACGTAGAAGATGATAATGATCTATGCTTGTCATGTCATAAACACGAGAAATTAATTAAAGGTGTTCAAGATGACTGGATACAGTGTGACAGTTGTAATAAATGGATTCACCGTGCCTGTGCTGGACTTAAACACCATATGAAATGGAAGAAGGCTCAGAAATGCACATTCTTCTGTTATCTGTGCAAATAACTAAAAACACTATTATCATCGTTACCACTGTGTATAAACTAGCAGATTTCAGACAATTGAAATAATGAGTACACATTGAATTATAGATTACGGCAATAAGGATCAGTACAGTGCTCAGATTTTACATGTGCTTTCAATAGCAATAAATGATACAAGTTGAATTTTATAGTAATTTTATATTAAAGTCATACAGTAATTCTGGTTTATACACGTTGGTTACAATAATGTTCCTATTGAATTACCGGTAAGTTGCGTGTAAACAGGTGGACAAACGCAAATCGCAATGAATAAACTGCCAAATAGCAACCGGTATCGTTACAGAAACTGTTTGAAATAACGCATCAGTTAAATATATGTGCACAATTGTGCTAAATACTCACCAATTAACTACTGTCATATCTGTTGATGCTTGCAAAATCAGAAAATTATCTTCGAAAATAATGTTTACAACCGATCAGCTGTTTTACCGTGTATGTAAAGCGATGATAGTAGAGGTAGTACGATTATCGTCTTCCGGTGACCTTCACCTTCATGCAAGCGTCTGGCGACAAAGACCATCAATGAACAATTTCAACAACATTCTGCGATATCGGGGATAAAACTCGTGAAATAAAAAGAGGTGATTGTTGACAGTTAGTCAATATATCGGTAAGTTGCTTTACATGTTATTTTCTGAGGAATCGGCGTGAAAATATAGAGTTTGCTTTACGATTTCTGTAGTTATGATGTAAAAAGTCGCATCGTCCGATAGTCCAAACGGAACCGACCTGGCGATTTGGCCTTTTTGTTGGTCTTTCATGTCGTTGTTTGAAGTTATACTTGTGTGAATATATGTATTCTTTATTTTGTTATCAAGTATCAACCTTCCTACGAAATAAAAACGTCATTATATGAAAATTGATGGTGAATTAAATGAGTAACGACGGTTTACACAACCCATGTATATTTTTTATCAGACTGACTGACTCACCTTTCAAAGGTATTATAGATTTTGATTTTTTTTTTTTTTTGGGGGGGTTGTAGAGGGGCCATGGGGGTCATAGCCACATGCCAAGCACCTGTGGTTCTCATGTCCCATTCATGATCTTTGGCTGGTGACTGCTGTATGAAGATGACAAGTAAAAATCTACATCACACACACACAAAATGTCTTTTGGATAATTCAATAACACACTTATCCAATCTTCAAATTTGTTAAAAGTAAATTATGGCATGTTGTATATGATTCATTCTGCTGCCTCATTAATTTTTGGTTACCATAGCAACCATATGAAAGTTCAAGGTCAGCACCAGAGGTCAGTCGGTTTGAGTTGGTGGGTTTCTGCATAACATTGTTGGATGTTAATAACGTCATCACTGAAAAAAAAACATAAGAAAATTTTATTAGATAAAATTCAATTTTAAATGTACACATATTATTGCAAGGATACTGTTTTTCTCCCTAAGATTAAACAATTAAAAAATAACCAAACAGGGGTTTGTAAAAATGTCTTAAGCAAGCACTTAGTTAATGAAACAACAATTAAAGTAACCGCACCAGCAATTTGACATTGGGGTGGCTGATGATGTAGGTTTGGTAGGGGGTGTCCCCCCACCACAAGAAAATTTTGCCAAAATTTATTTTTTTGCCAAAATATTGGGGCGGCGATGGCTGCCCATTCTACACCAGCTTGCCTGCCACATTATAACATAATGAATTTTCACAAACCAAAGTGGTGACACATCATATAAATTTCTTACTCAGCATGCAATAATGACAGTGCATGTCTCCCAATTTATTGCTGCTACTCCCAGTCATTAAGATAAATGAATAATCAAACGATAAACGATAAATTCAGTTTAATGGTCTCATTTTGTTTCTTATAAATAATGGAGTTTAACATCTTGAATCGTAGCCATAATCTTAATGTGATTATGCATACTAAATAGTTGTTGACACTTAATTACAAAAAAATTGTCAATAAACAGTTTAGATCAAGATCTTTAATTGGATGACTTGGCAGACAAGTTTTTCACCTCTGTAACACAAGAGAAAATAAAACTGAAAATATATGAACAAAAGCTTGGTGGAAATGATCATCTCTAACAATGAACCATAACATTACATTATTCTCAAACTAGAAAACAATTTAGAATTATCCTTTTTTTGTAACAACTAGTACAGGTTTGAATATTAATTAGAAGTTTGAGAAATCACTTTACTTCCTAAATGTGTGACATCAATCATATTAAACAGAAAACCTAATAAAACATGATCATTACAGTCTCTGTATGATAAATTGATAATAGGAAAAATTTGTGTAAATAAATACAAAACAAAGAGTTACAGTATGGCAAGTAAAGTTGACAAGATTTAAAAATTTCACAGAGACATGTTGACATAATTTGTACCTTAAATTCAGATTTGCTTCAATAAAAAACAAAAAAATCTGTTATTTATAGATAAATGATGTAAGTTATGATACTGGACCCTAAAAATCAATTATAGGAAAACCAGAGTTTTGGAAATGTTGACTTCAAAATGACCTTTTTTATATTTTCTGGGGAAAAAATCAAAATCATGCATGCAAAATTTTATACTGAATTTACTGATCTACAGACTAAATTTCTCTTTATTTCACAGCACAGATTGGTACAGAGGTGTTCATTCAACCATTTAAGACAAGAACAGAGTCATCATTATTTACTAAGAAATGGCAGATGAACTATGACTGCTATAAACTATATAATATAGTTATCCTAAAGAAAAGTCATGCATAATTACTAAGTAGAAATAACATGCATTTTTTAGACAGTACAGAATCTTTGGTTCTACACCAAGAATCGGTAGAAGTGGTAGATTGTCCCATAAAACAATTAAGTCTTCATAGAATAATACATTACATGTATAAAGTACATGAATAAGATTAATCTAAAAATGACTTCAAATTATATTCTCTGGAAGTTTAAATGTCTTAATTGATATCAGAGGCATGTCTGAGCTAGTGCATGTTTACAAGTTAAAACAATACTTTTTTGTACTGTTCATTAATCATGACAGACAAATATATGCTAGCATTGCATTATCATACCTTTATCAAACTTTAATCGCATGATTACATAATAAACCACATTATCAGGACCTGATCTGGATGTTAATATATCCATACAGTTTAATTCAAGGTTATAACACATAACATGTTATCAATATATATCATTACATGGGAACAATCAGAAACAATATAATCAGGTTGTCAAATCATCTGTCCAGTCAGAAACTGTACAATTTACTAAGTGAATATCATATTGACTGAATCATTTTTAAAAATTCATTAATAATTGCTAGCCATGGCAACAAAAAGGTAATGTGTTTTGTTCTTAATATCATATGTTTACAGTGACATCATTAATACATTATATTATCATTTATTGCCAAATAGTAATTCAATTATTGTCCAATTTCATTTTAATATAATTCAGACATTGCACAAAATGACAATTTTTTCTGGGGTAAAATATTGCATCAAGAATGACGCCACTGAAACACTTTGAATGAGGCATTACAAAAACATCTGATCTTGTGTTGACCTCAAGGTTACAAAACTTGAGAATAATCTTCAAACTCAAATCTCAATTCCATTCTCAAAGTATTATGGTTGTTAAGATATAGCTGATCATATTCAGACTAATTAGGCTGGGGGTATCATCAGGGGGTATGTTTTCATAGTTACCACGTCAAAATGTCAAAATTTGGACGTCGTAACTATGAAAACATACCCCCTGATGATTTTTGTGAAACCGGTTCGGGTTCATTTAAGAAACATTTTTTAAACAACTATATTGATTTTTTAATAAAAAATAAAGTTAAAGAATTCGGAACATGTAAGCAACTTAATGTACAGCATCCTTAATAACATTTCTGGAACAGATGGAATGACAACAGAAAAAAGGCAGGAAGTTAGTAGACAAGACATTTTACCTAGATATATATATATAAGATTATAGGCTAGCTAGAAGCTAAAGGGATTCCTAAAAATTGTTGCCTTGTATATTTGTCGATCAACAGATCAGCATACCGTCTTTCCTCTTCCGACAATAAACCCGATTTCTTTTTACTAAAAATATAAGAATACAATGTGCTAATCTAGCCATCAAATAAAACAGTTTAAAACAAGCTCAACTATAATAATTGTCATCATTAGGTCGGCAGTAAAACATATTAACAATTGTATTTGGACATTCTTTCTTAAATAAAATTTTCTTGATATCATTATCCTTAAATTTAGAATAAAAAATAATGTACAAAACATGTATAAGTAAAGACCACCTATGATTAAGAAGGCAATGTTGCTGAACATATTAAAATAATCATAACAATTATATTTTCAGGTCACTGTTGAAATAATAGGTAAGATTTTCAGATACTTACTCTGCCAGTGATCTTGAAGAAACTGGAGTTCTAGGTCTACCATAATCTCTATTGTCACCAGAATGGTACCGTGTTTGTTGGGTAGGTGTACTGTATCCACTGTCTTTCATGGAACCAGCTCTGTAGCCAGGAGAATAAGATCGGTTCCCAGGTGAATATGATCTCTGACCCATTGTTTTCGGTGACTGTGACCTGCTTCTGCTAGTGGGAGAATATGTTCTCGACATGCCACTACTGTATGATCGAACTGGTGCTCCCTGTCCATACAACCTTGAGTCTGGGGTGAATGACCTTGTTTTACCTTGAGAAAAGGTTAAAGGTGATCTAACAGCAGGTGAAAATGACCTTGACTCAGCAGACCTTCTGTTTGGAGATATGCTTTCTTTAATTGACATGTTCTGAGCACTCTTTGTGTTCTTAAGGATTCCTTTGGCAGGGTTTCTCCAGCGAGCAGTTTCTTCAACTCCTGAAGATGAAATATCCTGTAGAAAGCGCTCCTGTGCAATTTGAGCTGGTGTTTGCTTTACAGCATGGTCTAATGCTGCTATAAACTTTCTACTTTCCCATTCTTCTTCCAGTGGAGTCTTTCTTTGACTAGGTGGTTCCATCTTCTTAGGAACTTTCTCAAAATAATCTGTCTTGTAGTTGCTATCTTTATTCATGTCATTTTGATTGGATCTAGGAACATAATCCTTGTCCATGTATGGACTGTATAGCAGCTTTCTCTTGGCCAGTGGACCATTGTCATTCTCATTCAAATCAAGGTCATAGGTCAGCTTTGTTTTGGGTTTCAGGAATTCTTGTATTTCCGGGTCATTTAGGTCAACCTGTGATGCTGGGACTTCATTCTGAGCACCATATTTCTGTACGTATGACCTTGTCCTTCTATGAGGATATATTTCATGCTCATCATCATTAAATCCTGGTGAGATATCTTCATAGTTAAATGACATCTGAGTCGGTGTCTGCGACCTTGACACTGGTGTGTAAGAAACTGGAGTGTAACTTGGCTCAGATATCTTAACGGGACTAGAGCACCTAGCAGGTGTCACAGGCCTTGAAAATGTTGGTGAAACGCTTCTTTGCTGACTGCTAAATCTTACAGGGGACTGTGACCTTGACCTTCCTTTTAGAGGACTGTCTTTCTCAGCATCTTCGTAAAGTCCCTTTTCAATGTAGTGGTTAACAATTGATGAAACTGTATTATTCATGCCTTGATCCTTGAGCTTTTTAATTTCTCCAACCAACTGACTTCTCTCTGTCCTTGCATCCTCCAAACATGATTTGAGGTCTTTTATTGTCTGCTGAGCTTTGTCATTGTATATCTTCAACTCATTGAAATCCTGAAAGTATTTATAAAAGGTTTCATATATATATAGGCATAATAAGAAGTTATTTAACTGAACAAAAAATATATTAATAAAGTCTGTAAGAATACAACTAAACCAAGTAGGAAATTTATTAATAACTGGATATAGAAAATAAACTTCCTCAAAGTTTCCAATTATCATTTATACAAAAAGTAGCATTCTATCCTTTAGGCTTTAATTGCCAACTCTCTATTGCTCTCAGAAAAAGAAACATACAATGAAGAAAGTGTCAACATTGTAAACCTGGTGATAACAGAATTCTTACACATAGGATAGATTCGAGAGTAACTGAAAACTGGGGCACATATAATTAATATGTTCTTTGTTCCTCACAAACCTATCAAAATTATTAATTGAATGATAATTATATCATCCACTGATGTGTTGAGTAAAGGTACAAATTAAGACTGATAATAATTAGAAATAAATTACCAATTCATAGATTTTTATCACTGCCATAGATTTACACATTTGAACATTTCATCAATATAGACAAAAGCTTTCTTTCTGTATAATTATTTAATTACATATTAATTTTCATGAAATGGAACAAGTCACAATGTATGACAGTCCATAAGTAATGAGATATAAGATGATTAATACAGCATTAATAAAGTATTAGTAGAATTGTGTGTTACAATACTATAGTATATACATTATATATATCACACATTGTGCTGTTTAATATTGTACTTTATCAAATAAAACAGAATTAATGATGTTCTGGTATTCAAACACTTTGTTATACTAATGACTATAACCATTAAGTTAATAGATGAAGAACTTTCGTCTGTGATACATAATCGCATTAACCTACAGACCTAATTTATTTAAATTTGAGAAAATACACATTAGTTAAATTACAATGTATTCTACATAAACTACTTGGTAAATTTCAGTTTGATTGGTAAAGTGCTATTTCTGTCCCCATAACTAATCACCAGGTTCAAGATCACATACCAGAATTATCCAAAAGAAAAAATCTAAATACCAGTGAAACTACTACAATCATAAAATATTATAATCTATCATGTGATCACATATTATGATATCTTGAACACATGATATCTTCAAAGCCTTTATATTATACTTCAAAGCCTTATTAAACAGACTGTGAAAAACAATAGACACTGTTCATGTGTCAGAATTTTAGATCTTCAATAAGGAGAAAGTATCAGTACAAATGGTTTTGAATTTTGTCTTTTACAAAACAAACTTGTTAAAATGTGTTGTATATTACCTCACAATTATGATTTAACTGAATATTAATAAGTCACATGACCATGCATATGTCAGATGATTAAGACAACTGTCACATGACCACCATGATCATCACATGACCTATGCAGCAATATTCACAAAATCAATGTCACCTTCAATATTTCAAAAAGTCATACTGACACCAAACTACATGTGTTTGATAGTTGAAAACAAATAAAGACAAATATAAGTAATGTGGTGGACAGTAAAACTGTATAATAATCAAGTGCACATATGTGGGAAAACAATACCTTCAAGTCACGGCTATACTGCTATAACAAGTAGCATGTTATCAATTTAAAATGAAACTTAAATCATAAATTTTGGTAAATGAAGTGATCCACTTAATGTGCAATTAAATCAAGTTTATGTATGCATAAAGATGCCATAATTATACATTAAATTTCATACAAACTTTATCATTCAAATCAAATTAATCAAAAGCAAAACATGTAGCATCACATTTATAAATTCTACGGACAATAAAATAATCATACAACAGAACACAATGGTATTTCAATTTTGGTAATGTTAGAGCAGAGATTTCAACAACAAAGTGATGAACTTGAAGAACAAATGCCGGTTGAAGTAAATCAACAAATTTGTAATTTTGGTATTCCCGTGAATTTCACTGAATCATTTGAACATAGAAATATATACTCATACATTCACATCAGCCATAGTCATTAAATATCAATATAAAAGAGAAAAGAACAATTTGAAATATTTCAAGTACATTATTATATCTATTGATATAAGATAATTAATTTAATCTATCATAAGATAATTACCTCTTTCAGTTTGATATTTTCTCTCTGAAATTCCGAGATTTTCTTTCTAAGTTTATCATTCTCTTCTTCAAGTTGCGACATCTGATTCTTGTCAAGATTTACGATACCTGGAGATAAATTATCATACCAATTAAAAATTGAACATATTTTAATTCATAATAATTATATACTCTTAAAAACTTTAAGTAACAGAACATTTAAAGCAAGACCCTCCGGACGCAGATCAAACAAGGCTAAATAAAACATAAACAATTCAACATAAATATAACAGAAGACAAGCAAAACCAGATATGTATAGTGTATTATATCCATTTAGAATGAATAAAATTTGACTACCTGTTGAGAAGTTGTTACCATAGAAATATCTTGGGTTATAATGTTCTGAGTAAAGCATAATTGCTACAGCCAGAATGAGAAACAATTTGCAACCAACCACACTAAGTCTTGAAATATGTTCAGATGATAAGAATAATCCTCACAAATATTACAAAAATATGACCAATGTCATAGAATGTCCAGTACAATGATCTATCATCAGATCTACAAGAAAGTTTACGTTTTACATTCAACAGTTTCACGCCTACCACAAAATTTATTGAATCTCCTTAACAATTTCGCATCAAAATTTGTACTCAATAAATATCAATTCTCTATCATTTTAGAATTCCCAGTAGGTAAAGATTTACCACAATATAAAACATTCAATATTTGACCAACATTATCGATGGACTAACATTCTGCCTACAGACATCTATCTCTGTGGGAAACAAGTATATCTTACAGTTAACTTAATCCAGGACTAATCCTTATCCTATCTATATTCTGTCAGATTTGTGTGTCAAGCTGTACAACATTCCAATGTATAGAAGAATTGTTTAAAAGTAGCCTGGGTACTTTTATACCATCAAATCATTAGGTACATCATTATATAAATCTCAATTGATGCTCAAAAAGAGGATTATTTATTCTTATTATTTGACCCTTTTATAGCACTTCTTAGTGTTAAAGCTTTAGGTAAAAATGTTGCCATTTGATAGAAACATTCACAACTTTACAGTGAAATCATTTTTGAAAATAAGCAAAATAATCATATGATGTTGATACCATAACATTGACTGAAACATTCTCCAGAAAAAAACAAATACCTTTCACTACATTGGATACCCCATTCTCCCATTTCCATCTACTAGTTTCTAAATCCTCAACTTCACAAATAGCTTGTCTATGTAAGTCAGCCCAGTCAAGTTTCTTAACATATTGACCAGAACCATTTACAGACTTTTTGTTTCTAGAGTCATATGAAGAACATGTTCTTGACCTTAATGAAGAACCAGGAGCAGAACTGCTTCGATTACGCAAAGTAACAGAATAATTTTTCCTAACACTAGAACTATTGAATGATTTAGCCATTCTCAAATCAGTGTCAGATATTTCGTGTTTATACAAATCAATATCCTTCTCGTCTCTTCTAGTACTGCTTCTTTCGGATGATTGACTTAAAACATCATCAACAAAACTAGAATACTGTAAGTCACTTCCACTATCACTTGATGATTTTAGTTTTTTGTCAAACACTTTTCTGCTAACACTTGCTACTGAATCTCTCACTAAGTCATCTTTAGCACTAAGTTTTTGCTTAATGAAGTTTTTTCTGCTGTTGTCATTGCGTGATATATATTTATGATCAGATAATTTAGAATTTCCAAATCTATAACCGACTGAAGAATACCCTGCAGGAGATGTGCCAAAGTCGTCTGCTCTCAAGCCAAGTGACCAACCTGGTTTACTAAAGTACCCTCTATTTAATAAATCATACATTTCAGTTGTAGCTTTATAGCCCTCTTGATACAAATACTTCTCATCCATTGTTGAGAACATAGTCAAACATTAAAATTGTAAAATCACTTCAAAAATTAATCCATTACAAATTGAACTATTCCTAATTGCAATTTTATCAGAAATAAAACCTTTGAGCAAATAGACACAACAAGAATGAAAAATAAGCCGCAACAAACAAGACCACACTTGCAAATCTTGTTGTCACAAAAGACAAATGTTTAAACCCGCGAAATGCAACAATGTGTATATTCCTCAACCATCTGATTGCTTAAGTTACTGACACAGCTAAAGAATCAATTGACATCTTTTGTCCTCCTGATTAACAATATAATAGAAACAAATATATCAGTATTTAAAACCCTTACATCGAGCAGACCTATCATTATTATATATCAATACACGTTGTGCTTTAATGATATCAAATTATAAGTGTTTGGATTATTGATACACAATATTATAACATTTTACAAAACTATGAATAATATGGTAAACATGTTAACTAAATTACCTTCAAGAAGGGTGTATTCTAAAGGATAAAAATAATCCATATTTACAAAATAAGTTGATTTTCATCCATACAACAAGAAATAGAAGGAATCAATACTCAGTAGATGTTTGTATACCGGTATATAAGTTTCTGATTCCTATGGGAGGGTATAGGAACAATATCTTCAATGAATAATTCAGAGTTGGTAAAGATTTATGGAGCAAATCCAAGACTGGTGTGATTAATGCTTTCAGTTGGAATTAGTTGTTTACAAAGTAACTCATACTTGTACATTTATGTAACAATTTAAGACTTTGAAATTTGTTCATTCTCTAATACCACCAGAGGAGGGGGGGGGGGGGGGGGGTACGCATTGTAACAATAGTAATTAAACTAGTTGCAATAGTAATTAATGAAATTTAATTGAAATTTCAACTTTCTATGTTTTTCGCTTTTTTATATCTATTTTTCGGGATACTGAATCAAGAAAAAATCTCAATGTGTACAGGCTCACATTTTTTGCCAGTGCAGTAATATGTCTGTTTTATTGCAGATTTAAAACATCAATCTTAAACTTATTGAGGGCCTATACTCGTTAATTATGTACATGTATGTACAAATTGTTGCTGTTTGCTCTCTCAGATATTTGACTGAATGCAACAACATAAACATAAATTGACAACATGTGAGCGAATGAATAAGTCAGACCAGAAATGGTTAATTTGAAACACCTGTTCTACATTACATAATATATTATACAAAGATCAATCTTTTAACAGTAGAAAAACAGGATTAGAGCATAGAGGTTGTTTAAGGTGTCATATGAAATGGAATATGACATTCTTGCACTAGTAAGAAAAATGAACTAAAATAAACTTTTATAATTCCATCACATAACACCTTAAAATATGTAAGTGGAAAACATAATTATTAGTTTCAAATTTCTCTTCTTTCCCTTAAACAATTCTATTTATCCTAATTGATGGGAGCCTTAACTTGACTTGGGCAGATAGAGCAGGTTTTGTAGAGTCCATTTTCAAACTGTAACTATAAGGGAGGTAATCCAATTTCACCAACATGAAACTTGAATAAATCTACAAAGATTAAGGATAACCAAAAAATGTTGAAACTTTTGTTTAAAATTGTGTGTGTTGTATTTATTGGTACAACAACAGTTACTACTATTTAGGTCAAACCTAATGCAAAGTTTAAATAAACACACTGAAAATGAAGTTTTTACATAATCAGCAAGAAGTTTTTTCTTTAGCTAACCTAGAACATTCAATTATAAGCCTGGTTAACAGACCAGCTAGCAACCACAAATGGTATGGTGTGAAGAACATGGAAAGTATAATAAATTGTCAGATACACTAATGTATGTAATCAGTTTTACTTATTTGAGTCATTTACCTAATAGACATTAATTAGTTAAAGCACATGACATTTGTAACAAAGAATGATTTAATACAGACCAGCCGAGCACTATCCTAGTTTGTACTGCAGTATATGCACCACAAAAATCACTCAATATAACATTATATAAAATAGTCATAGTCATTACAGATTGAAATAGATTTTCTAAATGCAATGAAAACAATAGGGTCTTGTAGAGAAGGATCTGATTGTCCAATTCATTACGTAAGTGAAAAAATGTTGATGCATCACAGTTCAAGTAAACACATTAACCTGGTAAATTTTCCACGTCTGACTTCAAACTTTGGTATTTGATTTATTACACAACAATTAGGCACATCCCTCCATATTGATAATTCATCAAATAGAGAATAAAAATCAATGTTCTTAAATTAGAGTCTACAGCCTATTTTCCTTCACCGGTACCGGTATATCTCGAAATGAACCAAACAAAACACCCAAAAGAGAGGATTTTAGGTACTGAGAAAGTGTGCTCCAATATAAGGTACACAAATATAAGTCTATCCATAAACAATAATGATTATAGAAAATTACTTACATAGACATGAATGTATCTGTTTAACATACCTTTCAAAGTCATGACAGCTTCCTCTAATTCCAGTGTCTTATCATCCTGGTTTGTCTTTGAATTACGGACATTTTCTTCCATATCTTTAATTCTGAGTTCCTGAGCTTCCCGATTCTGTTTTTCCCGCTCAATCGTACCCCTTAGTTCAGCATTCTCTGCTTGAGATTTAGAGATCTGTGCTCGACAATCATTCAACACTTCCGTTGTTTTACCCATTTTATTCTTCATATCAGCATTGGCATTTTTTAGTTTAGCTTGTAATATATTCAATTCAACTAATGATGATGCTAATGCTTGTTTAAGTTCTAAATTGTCTTCATCAGAGACTGCATCACGAGAAATTAATGATTTCCAACCTTCGTATTTGGCAGTATCAGCATAATATTCATCATCTGTTTGTCCATGGCCCCATATTTCATCATTCACTTTTCGAATTGGGCTACTATATCCTAAATTAACAGGTCTTGCACCACTAGCTGGTGAAAATGTCAAATTACCTTCAATGTCATCATTCACAGAGGTAGACAAATCTTGCAAACTCAACACTCTAGCAGAAGGTGAGATAGGACGAATTCTCTCCCTTGATGAAACTCTTTCTGGAGTGCGAGATCTGTAGGCACTTATTGGGGATCTTGCTGGAGACCTTGACATTGACCTACCTGGGCTTTCGAAACCAGGAGATCTTGATCTATCATATCTTGGTGACCTTATCCTATAACTTGGACTTTCCAATCTCGGGGACCTTGAACGTAGTTCTGGACTATCATACCTTGGAGATCTTGATCTCATTTCATCACCTAAATCAGATGACCGTGCCCTCCGTACAGGAGAATAGCTGCCAAGATTTCCATCTCCATCGGCAAACCTGGCTCTAGCTCGAGAGCTTATCTGAGCTGGGCTTCTGTCCCTTTCCGGTAAACCCCCAGTAACTTTTGGGACCATGTTGTATGGACTTTGGGATCGTTGATTCTTCTGTTCCATTACAGCCATTTTCAATTTCATATTTTCTATCTCATTGGTTAAAAATTTTATCAATCTTTTATCAGCATCGTCTGCATTTTTGTCCAGCTGGTGTGGAGATGGCAACCTCAGACCTGCATGATCTGTAGGTGATCTACCTCGATTTCGCAAAATGCTCTGAGGAGTTGAACTTCTTCCTTCATTAAACATTTGTTCCTTTGGACTGGTTTCTTCAAAATGTACATTTTGGTTAGCCATTACATCTAAGATACCTCTAGGAGGGCTGTGTCCTTCACTACGCTTTGACTTAGGGGATTCTCTGGCTGGTGGCCTTCCTCTTTCCATTTCTTGTTGTTTAGCACGTTCATCAAACAATTCCCTAGACTGTGCTTTCACAGCAGCCAATTGTGCCTCTAACTGTTCTATATTTTTATCCACAACTTTTTGAAAGTCTGGTTGGTCACTAGGTGCATTTTGAATCAACTGATCCTGCACATTAGCTTCAGTTCTAGCATGCTTTAAAGCTTCTAACAGTAATTCCATATCATGTGTTTGCTTTGGCACAACAAACACAGGAACACCATCATGAATTTCTCCATTCATTTGAGTGATATTTGGCAAGTTAACACTAACAGTAGTAGATTTCACTTTGTCTATAACAATATCATCTTCATCAGATTTTACAGGGTCAGATTCAAAATTGTATTTTACCCTTGGACCAGGTCCTGAGATGTCAACTTCACTTGCACTTCCAGTCATCACAGTTTCATCCTTATCATCCCTATTCAATCTAGCTAACTCTTCCTTCTCCCTTTTCTTCCTCTCTTTTTCTTGTTCTTGCTTAGCTCTAGCTTCAGCCATAATGCTGTTTGGACTTCTTGGTCTTTGAACTTTTATACTAATCTTTCTAGTTAAACTACTGTCTCTATCTTTTTCACTGTCAATTCTTCCAGGGCTACTCATTGATCTTTCAGATTGATCTGATGATTTCACTCTAATAGGAATTCTACTACTATGTTTACTAATGCTATCTTCTTGTTGCATTCCGTCGTCTTGTGGATTCATATGTTCCTCTACATGTTTACTTATAGTATCATGTATCACAAATTCAGATCCTGGGTACAAGTCAGGAACTTTGGATTCATTAAATTTAAATTTATCTGGCACTGAGGACAGAGGGGAACCTGACGACTGGGACATCCAGTCTGAAGTTTCTGGGTCAGTACCTTGTCGCGGGGATTGCGTAGATGAAGAATGTGATGATGCTGAGTATGGTGAGGATCCAAGATTTAATGTTGGCACAGTGTCATCTACAGTTATGGGACTTGGAGTTTTACTATTGTCTTTTGCTTCTGATAACACAATTGATGGGATATCAGAAGTTTTGTCCGTATATTTTAAATCTTCTGATTTAAGTCTTTCAGCAGACTGAAATATAAATCAATTAATCATTTTATTAAAAGAAATAATTAGTCACTCAAATATTTAAAAACAAATATGACAGAGTCTTCAAATTTTGTAATTTAGAAAACTTTCTATGTACCGGTAGTAAAAATAGTTTGCTTCCATATGCTTCCATATCAGATGGTGCTAAGAATTCTATCATACAATTATGAATGCCACGGGAACTAAAGGTAGACAGATTTTACATAAACTTTCTACCACGATGAAATTGGAAAAGGTCATGTTTTGTCATTAGAATTATTAAGAAAAAGGGTTTATCAAAATTGTGAACTATAAATTAATGGATATTGACATTAACATAAAACTATACATAGTATTTTATCATAATTTAGGTAAATACAAAACTCGATGCATGTGGTGAAGATAGGGAAGAGTATAATCCCTTCATATGGATAGTTTAAATCCTCAACAACCTTCACATTATTTATCACAGGAAGGATATGAAGAGGAAAGACAGTGATTTCCAATACAGAAGATTACAGCATAGAAGGGAGGCATTAAAACTGCCATTACAGAAAAGCTTGGTGATTTATTATTTTTATTTTACAAAGAAAGTGTAGATGATAAAATGTTGACATATTCTGACCTGTGAAGTTGGTTCACTTGAGGCATTAACAGTTCTTGCATCAACAGAATCACCAATCTGTATAAATAACAACAACATTGAGCAATTAACTGTAAACACATTTAATTCAATTCTTCACTTAAATTAAAATTGTGATTAAATAAATAAAGATACAGATATTTTGAAACAGGAAGTCATCTAACTTTAAAGGCATGTCAAAATATTGTAATATGCAGCAAAGCGGACAGACACAGCTGAAATAATTTTCGTGAGCATGTAAGCAAAACATGTTAATCTTGATAAAATGAAGTACCGGGAATAAAATCATAGAGTTGACATCCTGTACATATAACATAGAATAACAAACCACTCCCTATATCATGTCATGGATGTATATATAATTTGTATACATATAATTAGTGATGATAGAAAATGATTAAGCATAACTTTATCAATTAATGATTCAGCAAGGTTGAATTAATTATTATCTACCATTAATGTAAGGGATAATGGTTCTCAATAAATCTCAAAGGAATTGAATATTTTGAGCATGCATTGTACCAGTGTATTGATCTATCAGTAGAAATGATCATGAATATCTATCTATCCAAATTCTATAACAAAGTTTTATCAATGTATAGTATCTAGAATTTTAGATATAAATCTATAGGATGATATTAAATTTGTCTTTGTCTATCAATATATTGGTTCATATAAAGTCAATGGTATCACACAGTGCAAGGTCTTCATTTTACCTTTATATCAAACGTAGATAATCAGATATTATAAAATCTTAAAAAGGATTCACAGTTCAGGCAATTGTAATGTAACTGTTTATTAATTTTGAGTGTAGAAAAGTCAGTTTAAGATTCTAACCTCTTTAAACATAATATAAGATAACATTTCATCAGTGACAGTGTTTTGTTAAAACACATTTTATCTTAAAATAATAACCTTCTACATCATACATAATATGTTGATTATATTTTCATTTACTTGTTACATAGTAACTGATTTGTCCGTTTCAATTTCAAGTTCCAAATACCACTTGGAATTTGAATAGAGGACTGGTTATATGATTAGCAAGATAGTGGAACATTCCAATACAGTACACAGTCTGAAAGTAGTGAATTACTACATGGAACCAAGTAAGTTAAATAGACAGTCATGCGAAACCAGACAGTGAAAAAATGTACATGTTATTTCTTTCTCAAGCTAATATACAGTCAAATCTGTGAACAAAGGCCACCCTTGGGAAAGACATAACATGACCTTTATATACAGGTTGTCTTTACTTGGAGGACATTTTGTTCTAATTAATCAATGATAGTTTTTTAAAAGAATTGCCTTTATTCACAGGGTGCCCTTTATTCACAGGGTGGCCTTTATTCAGAGGTAGATGCTAACACTGGTTTGACTGTAGACGTTAATGTCTGAATTACATAGGAGATCAAATACTGAACCTTACCTTATGTCTGAGTAGAGAGATATATATCATAAGACTATGTTCATCCACAGTACCTTCAGTTATATCAGATGGACTGAAATTACAATGTGACATTCAGCAAATATATCTATCCTAGTTCATAAAATATTCACATGTCATCATCTAACAAGTCTTAGACAATTGATACATTTTCTGTTCCCAACAAACAATGTAAGGATACTTCTGATAGCGATTCTGCTTACAATCATTATAATATAACATAACTTCCATTTATTCTTCAATACTACACAAATACAGAATATGTCAATTCAAAATGCATTCTTTCGGCACGAATACTGGTCAGAATCCAGGAAGCAGTTATTGAGAGTAGTTAATATAAGTTGTAAGAACTTGGTCTTCAATCAAAGTATAATGAATAAGTTTAAACTAAAATGCATTTCACCAATTTGTTAATTGAACAGAACAGAATAAGTCAAACAATATTTTTCATCAATTAATGACCATAGTGTATTTAACCCATAATTCTCAACACTAACAAAATTATCAATTTTCGTATCACTGATTTATTATGGTATTCATAATGTTTTATACTTGGTGATAAACAGAGCAATCTGACATGCCAGGTAAGTCATTAATGAGTATGTATCTCTAATATTAACATTACAAGTAAGCAATAAGGTTTCCCAGACATCTACATCTCAGGGTCAAAGATATTTAAATACGCCATGGAACTAATATCAATACACTTTTCAAGATTCTTTCAACTCTAATGTACACATTAACATTTACTGATAAGATAGGACATGCTTGTACAAGTACCAGGATTTGTGAAAGTTTGCAACTTTAAATAGTTCATGTATTTATAAAGTAATGAACTAGAGTTAGTTGTGAATACACCTTGCACAACATGACCCTTTCTGAACCCTTTCCTCCACCCATCTCTACAGCATAATATCCTTAATTGTAAACACTAAGGGCATCATTCAGACACTTAGACACTTAATTTAGTAGAATATCTTTAGTACTCAATATTCCTGATGTTTCCATGATCTGCACTTGAAATCTTTTTCAACATTTAAATGACACAACATAAGTACTGAAGATTAAAATTATAACCTCTCTTTGCTGAATAAGACAAGATATCAGGGTTTTTTTTGAGAATTACAAATTCTGACAAATGAAACATTGACGCCACTAAGGTTTGAAATCCCCAGCATAGAAACCTTACCATATAAAAATACGATTTGAAGTTTCCCATTAAATACAGACACATAGAAATCCTTGAATAAACAAATGTTTCAGTCCAGATAACAGAAACTGTCAAACAATAAGTGGATTTCTCCATTGGCTTACTTTATCAAATTCTGTTTAATTCCATACTTTTCTTCTACAGCAGTAAGTTGTATCTGTAAGTTTTCTTCTCTGTCCTGAAACAAAATGAAAAACATACAGAACATAAGATACCAATACAGATCTTTGTATCATAGAGTTTAACGCCACTTTTATCAATATTTCAGTTATATATACGGCGGCCGATTCACCTAATCAGTTTTCCTGGACTATATTCTAACTAGTTTTAACTTACCCTTCCACAAGGATTTAGCAACTTCGACATTACTGGCAAATTTGGATGTAAGGGTATAACATGTTGCATCTGAGATTCGACCCCAGACTGCCTGGTTACAAGTCCTGCATATTAACCATCGGACCACGGCTGCAGACATACTGACAAGATATGAATCTACCGCTTTGGACTTTCAGAGCTCATCATAATTTTATCTTATTTGCGTAATGTTATGTAAAACACATATATTTACTCACGCTGAATCAGCATGGGTGCAAATACATCATATAAAGAGTCCAGTGACTTTATAACAATGAAATTGTTCAGATGTTATGGACTGGTCGCCTGCATCAGTAAACTAATGTTCTATTTAGTCAGGGAACTATAATCTATAATGAAATACTTAGATGCGTAAAAATGCGATATTTCATTTAATCTAATATAACAATGTAATGAACATGTACATGAGTCATAAAAGGAAACAAGACTTAAAAGTCACATAAAATAAATATACTTACCCTGTCCTCATTCAATTTCTTGCTCGAATTTTTAGATAATAATTTCAGAAACCAGTCGCCAGTACATAAACTGTAAGGGAAAGGAAAAGTTACGTAATACTCCCAGTCTGTGTTACTTGAGCATGTATTACATTCACATGAAAGTCTAACCCAAGTCTGTACTATATGAACATGTATGACATTCACATGAAAGTCTAACCCAAGTCTGTATTATATGAACATGTATGACATTCACATGAAAGTCTAACCCAAGTCTGTATTATATGAACATGTATGACATTCACATGAAAGTCTAACCCAAGTCTGTATTATATGAACATGTATGACATTCACATGAAAGTCTAACCCAAGTCTGTATTATATGAGCATGTATGACATTCACATGAACGTCTAACCCAAGTCTGTATTATATGAACATGTATGACATTCACATGAAAGTCTAACCCAAGTCTGTATTATATGAACATGTATGACATTCATATGAAAGTCTAACCCAAGTCTGTATTATATGAACATGTATGACATTCACATGAACGTCTAACCCAAGTCTGTACTATATGAACATGTATAACATTCACAGGAAAGTCTAACCCAAGTCTGTATTATATGAACATGTATGACATTCACATGAACGTCTAACCCAAGTCTGTATTATATGAACATGTATAACATTCATATGAAAGTCTAACCCAAGTCTGTATTATATGAGCATGTATGACATTCACATGAACGTCTAACCCAAGTCTGTACTATATGAACATGTATAACATTCACAGGAAAGTCTAACCCAAGTCTGTATTATATGAACATGTATGACATTCACATGAAAGTCTAACCCAAGTCTGTATTATATGAACATGTATAACATTCATATGAAAGTCTAACCCAAGTCTGTATTATATGAGCATGTATGACATTCACATGAACGTCTAACCCAAGTCTGTACTATATGAACATGTATAACATTCACAGGAAAGTCTAACCCAAGTCTGTATTATATGAGCATGTATGACATTCACATGAAAGTCTAACCCAAGTCTGTATTATATGAACATGTATAACATTCACAGGAAAGTCTAACCCAAGTCTGTATTATATGAACATGTATGACATTCACGTGAAAGTCTAACCCAAGTCTGTGTTACATGAGCATGACTGTATGATATTAACATGACAATCTTCCCAAGCTGAGATACAGAGCAATAAACAGTTAACTTATGTCATACAACAAAGTGACTTAATTCATGTCCCACTAAAATATGATTTTTTATCCTTCTTAGAAATGCCATTCAATAATCTTCACATTCAATTTTCATTGATCTTAAAGTAAACAGAAATAAAATGTAATGAATTCAGATGTACGGTAACCTACAGATACTGTAACACAACTAGAGTCAGGTAGTCAGGTAGCATGCAAATTTAAACAAAGAAAAGGAAAATTTCCTTATTTCAGTGGTACAAAATGATTGCTTCCATCGTTTAGAAAACTCTAACTATTCATAATTAATGTTCTTGAGGCAATAAATAATTTAATTATATTTACAACAATCTGTTCCATGTTAAATTTATTAGATTGTCAATAAGAATTATTAATAACACTGAGATTTAGAAATTATCCATCAGGAAAACTTGTTTAATTATAAAACACCAGCATACAAACAACAACAACTGGAGCATGTCATGAAACAAATATCCTCTTTTTTATGATGTTCATATGTTACAGTAAATGTTGAAGTTTTAGTATTCAATGTAATAAAATAAAGCATTAAATGTGAAATCTGAAACTTTTATCATAAATCAGTTCTGAATGGTGACATGATTATTACTATAATAAGTCCCACTTGACCAGCCCTCATAGATGATAAAACAATGTATGGTACCACTGTGGGTCATTAACAAAATACTAAACTAGTAAACTAATAATATAAATACTGAATCAGAGCAATGCCCAATATCACATTACCTTTTCTTGACTTAAAAACAACATTTGTTCCAAATAAATTTCACTATTGAGTCACCCAAACAATAGATTAACTCAAAAATTGGTTAAATTGATTTTGAGATAAAAAACTGTATTTCAATATAAATAAGTACAATCAAATTTTGAAACTTTGTCAGATAAGAAAAAGCTGCCAATACTTATCGCCACATAAAATTATAAGGTATTGTTAAAAAGCTAATCAAGTCTAGTAATAAAAGAATTCAAAGTAAGTTATAATAAATCCAATCATTCACTCTATATCATGTCAAATCAGTAATATACAGATATTCTACATATTACCATCCTCTGTTAGATTTCAAATCCTGATTTTTTTCTATTTTACACGTAACCACAAATCATGTATAGGAAACCACAAGGTGTAAAATCTTACATGAATTCATTACTTGTCTGATTAAAGTTTAAAAACTTCTATTGTTAGAATTCATATTATTCCGATCTAAATCACTGATGTTTTGTTTTATATCCATTCCAATTATACTGAATTCCTTATGTTCAAATCGTTTGATATTAATTTCAGAAAATGATAGGTCTCCGATACACACAGTAGAATAAAGGTCCGCTGTAAATTATAGTCACGATACACAAGTTTGTTTCAAAAGAGCTCTACTAAAGTCACGGATTTTATTCATCAAATTTTAGAAGTATTGAATATATACCTAGTGGTTTATCCTAACGTGTTTCAGATGTACGCAAACCTCTTTCAAACCATTTCACTTGTTATCAAACATACAAACCAATCGAATATGATAAAAAGTTTTCCATTTAGTGTTATCTGTATTTCATTCTGTTAAGACATTTGAATGTGAACAGAAAACTGACAGACATTCCTTGCTTTTAGATTAATTATTTACCATGGTATACCTTGGACATAGGAAATAAGTTATTTATCATATGGGCACGCAATGGCTACTATGCTTTCATGCGATAGTTATTATTTGGGCACCTGATAGCTATTACATGCACACACAATAGCTACTACATGCGCACGAAATAGCTATAACGTGGCCATGTGATAAACAAAATATTTCCTATGTCCCCTTTTTGCCCCCGTACTTATTTGATTAGTAAGCGATTTATATGAGAGTATTACACAAACGAATTAAATCCATTCCAATTGAAAACAGAATGTGTTAGAATTATGAAATTCAACTCAGCTAAATACACTATCATGAAAATATTACTTTATTCAGCCTCTGAAATACATAGAGAAATAAATTACATAACAGACATGAATTATGAATGTTTCATATAAATAAATCATTGAGTGTAGTGCTATGGTTTTAATCGATGAAATTTCTCTTATAATGAAGATTCTTAACAATAATTAATTAAATTGTCAGTGAAAATGTGTCACATCTCTGGTTCAAGGGCTGTAAGGGATGGCGATCGAGGGACTTGACTTAACTTTGTGATGAAAAGCTTCAGAGGGGGATCCAGGACTTCAGGCTGTGGGGGGTAATATTTAGGAAAGTAGGCAGTCGGGGGGGGGATATTTCATTTCTTTTCATGGTCGAACACTGCCGGGTGTGTATCCCAGAATCCGCCTTTGATATTAATCCATTCTAATTTCAATACCATCTTTCTTTCATATTTTTTCATTAAGTTCATCACATGATCACCACGTGATCATAATGTATAATACAAGTCAAACTTGTGAACAAAGGCCAGCCTTGGGGAAGCCACCAAAATATGGCCTTGACAGGTGCACTTAATTTGGGGGTGATTTCATTCTAAACAATCAAGAGCAGTTTTTAAAATAATGGCCTATATTCACAGGGTGGCCTTTACTTAGAGGTGACCACTAACACAGGTTTGACTGTACCGCTATTAGTGACATCATAACATGTGATGACAGTTGTTTTTTATTGCTACAAATTATTGTCACATATATTATGGCATGTAAAAACGCATGTCCCTAACATTACATACATTTCATTTACATATGAATCGATTTTCTTCAATTTGAATAACAATATAGTTCAATTAGAACCTTCATTTACATAATAGACCATAGTGTTATTCTGTGAACAGTTGACAGTATATTGAGAAATAAGCCTGCACACCACATGGCATAAATAAGTGGATTTTGTGGCAATATTTTAGAACATCAAAGCTTTAATAATTCAACAAAAATTTAATACTAATTACATTTAAAACAATAAGATAATATAATGTATATATAGTTGATGAATGTTCTCTTGTACATACTGTACCTCCTTTAATGTATTGTCTTCTATTAGTTTATTGATGATATATTTATCAACTGGAATAAACAGACCAAAGTACAAAGCATGTGTGACTAACCGGGCGATCATATTTGATTAAAACAAGACTAACCCAAAAATACTTTACTGACAAGCCAATTAAACATGTATAAATAATCTACCTTAAGCTTGTAGGCTACATAATTGTATTAAAACAAAACCAGCCAACCTGGGAAACATGGAGTTTTACTACATAACAGCTTAAGTTCTTCCTAATTCTAAATGACAACAAGAGGGTCACAATGGCCCTTTACTCGCTACTCGCTCACCTGTGTGAAGACTGCGATTTCTTTTATATTATTGCTACTTCTTTCATATTAATGTTTAACTAGGAGATCCTAATGCTGACCTCGACATCATCAAGACAGACATACTAAGCAACTTTCATCAAGATTTGATAAATATGTTGTCTCTACAGTGTTATCAAGGTTTTCCTGTTTTTTTACCTGGTGACCTAGTTTTTGACCCCAGATGACCCATAGTCTACCTTTCCTGTGGTTTGACCTGGTGACATTTTGTTTTGACCCCAGATGACCCATATTCTACCTAGTCTGAGATGTCATTAAGACAAACATTCTGACAAAGTTTGGTGAACTTCAATAAAAAATTTACCTCTCGAATATTCACAAGTTTTTCCTGTGATTTGACCTTATTTTTTATCCTAAATGACCCATATTCAAACTTGTTCGAGCTTTTATCAACATAATTATTCTGACCCAGTTTTGTGAAGATCCAACTAAAAATCTTGCCTCTATCATGTTCACAATGCGTAAAATTGATGACCAACAACAACAGACAAAGACCGATCACAAAAGCTAAACATGAGCACAAACTGATAGACCCATGGGTGTTTGTTTCAGAAATTCTTCAGCAACGATGGTTCAAATATTCTGTCTTTATTCTCATAGTCATAAAGTGTCACTTCTAATGTATAACATGGTGACTAAAGTTGATGAAGATCCAATATAAACTTTTCCTCTTAGAGAGCAGACAATTTTTATGCTTATTTGGTCAGTTATAGACAACCTGCAGAGGACTAGTTGCTAATATATAAATAACACATAGCTTTATGGGTAACAGAAAAAATGTCAGCCCTCGGAAAATACAGTTACCCAAGACCTAACCCGAGGGTAACAGTATTTTCCGAGGGCTGACATTTTTACTGTTACCCACAACTTAAGCTATGTGATTTATTTTATTACCCCAAACTTTTTTCTACAAAATACTGTTAAAAATTTACTATGACCCTGTGACAGTTAAAAATACTGTTAAAAATTTACTTTAACCCTGTGACAGTAAAAAAATACTGTTAAAAATTTACTATGACCCTGTGACAGTTAAAAATACTGTTAAAAATTTACTTTTACCCTGTGACAGTAAAAAAATGTTCAGTCACATGGTACCATAAATGTAACAGTAAAAATGTTCCCTGGTGTTTGCCTATGGGAAATTAACAAAGAGAGGGGTAATAACATAACTTGGGCAAGACATTATGCCATTTTCATTATGACCAAGTTTGATGAAGATCCAAAACAAACTTTCTGTAAAAGAGAGGATGTCGCATGCCACCAGCCATCATTTGTGATCTAATATAACATGGCTACTCCTTTTCACAGGCATATAATACTGATCAGAAGAGTTCAAAGGAGAAATATATTCACTATGACATGAATAATATTCTAGCCAAGGTTAGCATGGTACGACTGACAGACAGACGGACGTAAGGACAGACAGACAAACCAAGCCTTCTTAGAGCATTACAAATACTTTAAAAAAAAAAAATACATACACTTCTTAAAATCCAGTATTTTGATCACTTCACAGTATATATTTATATATATACATAAATTACAAACATATATACATCAACAAAAGTCGTACTATGAAAATGTGAGATGGAGGTGAAATTCTGAACAAACTCAACCAGTGAATAAATATAAGGTTTTCCTTATATGTTCAAATCTTACAAACATCAAACAAGTGACAACAAAACATCCCAAGCTAAATAACTAAGACCATTATATCCTTCACAAAATCATGACAAGAAAGTAAAAATCAAACAACTGACCATAACATAGATTTCCACTAAATGCAATTAGTCGGAAATTGTCAAACATTTACTTAGGGATCTACGTTGAATGGACGGCTCTAAAATTATCCCTGAATACAAATTTGGTTACTTTGGTATACAAACCATGTACTTAGAGAATTTGATCAAGTGCTTGTAGAGCAAATATTAGTTTAATAGTACTAAGTATGTTTTCTTTTGGGAAGAGTACAAAATGGTTGCGTCTCAATGCCTGAAATGCAATTAAGGCTGATCTTGCATAAAAAGTTCAAAGTTTAAGCTATGGTCTTTTAATTCTTAAACAAATAAGTCAAGTTCATTTCAATTCTAAGCAGTAATTCTATTTCAAACCTTTTGTTACCACAGGAAACATGTAAAAAGTACAATTGTATAGTTTTTTCTATTAACAGAGATTGAGTTTTGATTTGAAGCCTGCTTTTCTCCTAAGTTTGCAATCATAAGATCTCCACAAATAATCCTTATAAGCCATTTTGACATTTCAAATAATCATTAGGGGATAGTATAAAATCATTAAAGTAATAAGTCCAAAATGTCTCTGTAACTGAGTACATGTTCTTGTCAAGCGTACATCAGAAAGACAAAAAGTAAATTACATGCCTCTGTCAGCAAACAAACATTTCTAGTTGAAACTAGAAGACGATCTCCTAGATTCAATATAATATCACACATTTAGTTCATTCTTAATTCAAAAGGAGAGATTAAGTGTGGGGCTCACTAACCGTAGGGCCAATTATCAAGTAGATGTAAATGTATGAAGTTAAAAAATAAATCAAAATCAGTGTGAAATAATTTTACAAATCTGAAAGCTATATGGCATTATTTGATGTAGAATTAAATGATGAATACACCAGGACATTACAGGTAATATCAAGCTTATACGAGCTTACAGAACGATGATTGAAATGCACCGTATTTCTACCTTCATACAAACTGACAAAGATAACAATAGAACACATATCAATTAAATAGATCCATGTCAAACAATGAATCAAAAATCTATAACCATAGATCTATTGTACTGTTCAATGCAATACTACAATAAACACTGAGACAGTTTGAAATCACTTAGATCATTTTACTGCTAACACTGTATTAAACGCATGTACTTGCATACAACTGAAATACTTATTTGTGTTTGTTAAATAATTAAAACCTGTATTAAATACATTCAACATTACAAGGCTGTAAAATCAATTACAGGTTTAGTTACGAAACTAAAGAAGAATAGATTACAGTTTAAAACGTCGTTTTACGTCAATGAAAAAAAACTTGGCAGCATAGAGAAACCATAGTAAGATGAAGTTATCAGGGCCGTATTTGATTCATGTTGCCAAGTCTTAAATATGGTAATACTAGTATTAAATCAGCAGGAACAAATCCCTGACAACTCATTAATTCATCATAATTTCTACAAAATGTCAAATGAACATTTAGCGATTTTTGCTTTAATTCATATTTAAAGTAACCAGTTTAATTTTTTCAAATTTTAACATGCAGGAAAATTAAAATAAAATCTCAAATGAAATGCAAATATAACATTTTGAATGGAACAAATAAATTTCTAATACAATAAAGCTACATTCACATTAATTCTGCTGAAATTAAAAGCGCCTGATTATATTAAAAACAAGAACTAAAAAGAAATAGAGGTAATATCATCACAATAACTTTTCTCTGCATAGGAAGAAGTACATGTATAACTAAATCCTTTAACTATGATTGATGAAATAAAGAATTAAGATACTTACTTGTATGTCAATGAATTCTGAGGGTCAAAATCAACATGTAGTTCATTCTGGCACCAATCTAACAATAATTTCTTTCCTATTCCAACACTTCTCTGATAGGGACTACTAGCTGTAAACATAATAAAATACAACATAAATACATACTCGCCGAGGTAAACAATGAACAAAAAGATATGAGTCCCATGGTAGGATTCCAATGGAATAAACATCTTTGTGAACATAAAAAAGGTCTTACATGTCAGTCACAAATTTTATCCTAACTGAAAAAAAACTGGACCTACACACCGTCCCGTCATTTACTCCACAGTCACACACCAATCAAATAATAGAATATATACATAAATACAATATATTTTTTCCACAATATGCAAACACATCAACATTCAACATGATCATCATTATAAGATAAGATTTAGATTATTAAGCATGAAAGATTTAAGTGACCACACTTTCAGACAAGAATTCGATCACTTACCCATTATCATACAGAATGGACAGCTAATAAGCCATGTGTAAATTAGACACCTACTTTCCAAATATACCGTAGATCTTTGATGGACTTACCTTTGAGAACTTACGCTCTATTATTCCATAATAATAATGGTGAAAATATTTACAGAAGATTAATTTACTTGATATTAAGTAAACAATGGATTCCCTTTTTCCTTCAGCATTATTGGTTAACAAGTACAGAATAAACAAAGATTAAATGAAAGTCAATATCCGTCCTGGTCATCCTTTGAAAGTTCAATTCTGATTATTGTACATAATAACAAAATTCAACACTAAATCTTCAAAAAAGAAAAACAATTCAAAAATGGCACAAAACTGTCATATGTTAATGAATGCAAATCCACAGGATTTATTTCCAAAATTCAAAAACACTTTAATCAAAACACAATCATACAAAGTGATTTATTATACAAGTACATATCCACATATAGTTAAGTTAAAAAATCTGCAACTTAGACTAGAATCATTGAATTTTCAACTATAAAAAATGTCCACGCATATACAAGCACAAGATTATTGATGAAAAATTCAATTAAACATTGGCTATGAATAGTGCACGTAGACGAGGCATTCAGGTTAAGTCAATATATCCATCTTATTAAGCCATGTAAGTTATAGTGAATATAAAAACAGAATAAGATAATCTGTATTTGGCTGGCTCTCTATTGACTGGAGGTTTTAATCATACAATCTGATCAGTCCTACTCTGTATCATAGTACAATCAAAAGAACACAAATTAGACATGCCTATAATTCTATAGACAGAAAATTATAAGGCCAAAATAAGCAGGGTATCTGTTAAGACCTGACAGGGTGTTTAGGGTAATACAGAACTTTAATAGATGTGTAACAGTATTAAGCCTCAACCTTTACACACAGAAAAGTTCAATACAACTTCAATCAGCTTACATGCACTTGACTTGATTCAATTATGAAATAGATGTCACGTTTATTCAAGCAATATTCATAATTTATAGTGTAATAAATGTTTATTTCAATGAAAAATTACAAATTCAGAAGCAAGATTCCTTAAACACACAGATGTGTTCACTTTTCATTGAATTTTATTCATTTAACAATCAAATGAACAATATATCAATATTTGAACATAAACAAACAAAAATCTCACCTTGGCCTGTAAGATCAAGAAACCTTGTCAGATAAAGTTAGAATGAAGTGGGTTGTAGCAGTAAAAACTGAACAAGTGCCTGATATAAACTTATTTATGTTATAAGTGATCTAGAATTTATAACACAAGGTAATAAATACATCAAATAAAGTAATCATAATTTATGTATTTATTAATTAGATGTAATTCAGTTTGTATGAGTCATATATTTGTCAACACCAAATAGAAACAAATAAAATTCATTTAGCTATTCAAAATGTTTCTTTGATGGCTTTCCCTGAAAAATTGACACAATAAAAGTTTCATTGCTAAAATTTATAATAACAGTCCAAGATTATTCCTACTTTTTTTAATTGTACCTGAATTTCTCTTAAAGTGTTCTGGAACATTCAAGAACACATTAAGAAATGGTTTATGAGTCAAATCTTAAGAACAAATGTTCTTGACCCCCCCCCCCCTCCCCCCCTTGCTCAGTTCTTAAACTAATAAGACACATGTAAGTGAATGCTGATTGAATTTATAGAATATTCTACTTACTTATTGAATGTACAGAATAGTTCAATATGATAAGCCACAGTACATCTAGTATAGACTTTATATCTCCATCCAGAATATCTGAAATAACAACACCATCACGATTTAAAATATCATCATTTTGTACACAAACTTGTCTTTAAAACCGCTTTCAATTTTCAAGCATTAAATTGTTAAATAATAAAGTTAATATAAAATAAATATATATGTAACAATTTTCGTGACGAGATACATTTACACATAAGATGACAACTGATAGAAAAGAGGACATCAATATAAATATTATATGAATTTCCAATTCATTTTCACATGGCCTTTCTTTTACCTACATTAATGGATAAAATAATTTCATGAGATGTCTATGAGTTTGGTTTATCTATAAAATAACCTTGGTAGCTGGACAGATTTGTTTAAAAAAAGGTCCAATAAGCTCATATAAGTTTGCAATGTTCACAAGATTGCCCCGTAAATCCATGAATCAAAGACTTGAGTGATCCTACTATATCAGGGAGATTTAGCACTTAAGTGTCACAGTACCACATAGCCTGATGTAAGTATTTATCATAAAAACATCCTTGCTGAGAAGTCTTTAAATAACCATCTTACATACATTCATTGAAAAATAATATAGATGACATAATCAGATTTGAGAGGTAATTTCACATTATCTTTTAACTTTCACTGAAAATACTGTTATTAAGAAAATAGTAAATATAATTTAAGTTGAATTGAAACAAATCTGAAATGGTATAAACCATTAATAAAAGTGAATATACTTCAGTCTATCAAACATATATTCTAATTCATGTAAGAAAAATAGTGAACAACTTGATATAGTAATAATAAACGCAAACATGAACTTAGAACCCCATGTAAGTTAAAATAAACTTTTTCTAATCACCAGAACTTAATAATAAAAAAAAATCATTTTTTTATAAATCAATTTGAACAATGACCCGTCAGGATTCTTAAATAGGCGGACTTTATGGACAGATTTGTCAACAGAGAAATGAAAATAACTGAATCATTTGAATAATAAAGTCTAAAAAATAGACTTCAACATAAATTATCTGATCAGAGAGGAAAAAGGTATATACTTAATGTAAAGATATTGTAAAATCATAAATTATTCAAAAGTAATAAACTGAATTTGTGAATGGTATTTACAACTTTAATGCGGTTATTTATGAATTGGCCCTTTCAGATATCAAGTGATCAATTTCTATTCTATTTTCATTATCTGAGGAGTTGGAAAAAAAATAGTCAATGAAATGTAAAATAAATTATGTAGTCTCAGTAAATAACCAAAATCTTTATATTGCAAATCAAAATGTCTTGATAATAAATTAAAGTACACTCTAAGTCTACGGTATATTCTGAAGGACATTAAAAGTTCTCTCCCTTTATCTAGCATCTAACTACATGACAAATACAGTTGTCTTTCTCTTTAATAATTTCTCTATCATTTAGCTTATATTAAAATGGATTGTCTCCCTTGTATACTGAGATTATAAGACAGGATGAGTTGTAGTTCTTTGATGATATGATACAGAAGACCAGTCTAACAAGATCCAAAGAACCAAAAGATGAAAAAGTAACAGAAAGAACAAACACAAGACAAAAACTAAAAACAATTTTTTGTATTACAGTAGTAAAATAGTCTATTTAACATTCTCAGTAAAAATTCTAACATTTAATATAGCGTAACGAAACTAAAAAACGAGGAAAGTTTCGAGAATCATAGAGTTTGTGAATGAGATCTCTCAATTTGTAAGAAACTATCCACTAAACAAACCAGAATGAACTAACACTAACATTTAAATTTCTGTAAAAGGTTACAAAACAAAATACAATTACATAGCTTTTATCTTATTAAAATTCCGGTATTAAATTCAGATTTAATGAAAATGCTTCTTATGGAATTTTATTCATAATGAATACTATATCACTGAAATTTAGCGTAGCTTGTATTCCTTGTAAGTTACAAATGTAGATAAGTGCACACACATGCAGCACTTGACATACAAAAAAAACAAAAAAAACAGAATATTGGAAAAAAAAGAATGAATAAGATTTAAAGAAAAAGAAGAGAAATCTAAGACCCAGTGAAATATTTGATGTTTTTTTACAGAACTGTCTTCATGGCAACAACTTACTCTGTTTCCATTTGGACCAGTCTAAAAGCAGGAAAATCATACATAAACAACATGTTGAAATATTCACCATAAAATTATTCAACCAGCTACGAACATCAAATGTCCATAATTTTGAAATAATATACCTCAGGGTAGCCATTAATTCAATCAATAATGGATTTTGTATTAATGGTATTTGCATTCAAACTCTCATAACTACATTAAACTACATTGACTATTTGTTAATACTGAAACAAAACAAGATTCAAACAATAGAATCCAACTTTCAGCTGATTATAATGTTACTTTTATATATGTACACTGGTGTTTGTTTTTTACCAGTTATATGCAGATTATACTGTAATAAAATCTAGCCATGATATCAAATAGGAATGCATTGGCTTTATTTAACAAAAGCAGAAATTTTGGTTTGAAATCCATCCTCATACAAAATAGGTTGTTGGACGATACACTGACTGTCTGTTTCAATCCTTGGGTTAGATATATTTGCCAATCATAATGTGAGA
Source organism: Lutraria lutraria (assembly GCA_964023205.1). NCBI lineage: Eukaryota > Metazoa > Mollusca > Bivalvia > Venerida > Mactridae > Lutraria > Lutraria lutraria. The sequence goes on along the minus strand of OZ026836.1, from coordinate 9,237,438 downwards.
TTCAATCCTTTAAACCTATCCATAGGTTGGTTCTAACTATATAGCCTCTTATACCTCATTTTCATAAAGTCAATATCAGTCTGACATCATTTTGTCAGTTTTAATTACTACACAAGCAGCCAAATATTGTGTTTAACCATAAAAACAATCTTAGACACATACATTATATACCGATATATCTGAAATCAATAAATTTAACTTTTGATTTCAATTTGAATTTAATTCAAACTGCATGGCTGCATTCCAACAATACCATTACATGAAAGTAAAACTGATTTCAGGAAAAGTGCAATGAACTGAAAACATTGACAACTTTGTTCGTCCAGGCTGAATTTGTTACCAATAAAATACATTACAGTCTATAACAATGTCAGAAAAAGTTTTAAAATCGAATTACTGAAATCAGCATAATTTTCACGTCTATTCGCCATTACGAACAGGAATTATCTCATTACAACTGTGAGATCTTTAAGATTGGATTATTTGATTAGCATTGAGAACGGCTTAAAATTCTTTTGTATTCAAATAACCTAATAGTTTCGTTTCTTAAATACTGGAAACCTAAAGATCTGTTTTAAAAAGGGAGGGTTGTAACTTTAGACTTGTCCTATCTGATCAGTGGCCATTGTTTTGAGTAAATTTACGCAGAAACATTTCATGCTGTTTTGAGAGCTTTGTTTGACTCAACTTTGACTATTTATCAATGTTTATAAGCCTTGAACAGCTTGAATGGGAACTTTTCAAACTGACACATGCTAAAAATGTGTTGTATAAGTTGACAGCTTGAATTTCTAGCTGCATGATTTTGCCCATAGAGTAAAGTTATTGACTTTTAAATGAATGATTCAGTTAAATTTGATAATTATTATATTCAAGGATTTTAGTATTTCATATATTTTTAATACTGAAAGGTTAATTTCTATTTAACTGAACATTGTTTAACGGCCCATTCAACAGCCCATCATTTCAGGGTCGCCCCTTTTTCCGTGATTTTTAGGCACAGTACGTACTTGGCTCGGTAGTTGGGATGGGGACACTAAAAAAGCATCCCAAAGAAATTTGAAAAGCAGAACCGAGAATTGAACCCAGGACCTTTCGTTTAGTGTCGTACTTGTTACCACTCAACCCCCGATCATCCCACAGAAAGGTTAAAGAAGGGCAGTAATGGTAATAAGTCAATGTATTTTAACTGGACATCAGTTGATAAATAACAGGATTTAAGTTTTTGAAATTTTGGTTAGAATATGTTCAGTCTAAAATGACAGGTTTAGATAAAAATTCTTCTAAAATACTTAACATGAGTTAAAGAAAACTAAATAAATAACAATTATTTATCAATATTCAATTGTAAGAAATTAATTCTTCCTAGCAATAAATTTAGAATTTTTATTTTTTTTATTATGGGTAGGTAGGAACGTAGGTAGACATGATATAAAGATATCTCTTAAATCCATTAAGCCAAAAAAATATTGATAGATTTAGTGTCTGGCAAATAGTATTAGGAATTATACAGTATTCTTATAACTCTTTATATCAATACTACTTAGCAATACACAATAGAATTAAGAAAATTTGAAAAAAAGTTGAGAAATTTGTCAAGACTTGTTGGATGTTCACCTTTATGGTCATCAATCATATTTTGATATTTGTCACACCTATTCAAGTTTGAAGTAATCCTGTGTATGTGTGATAGAAGATCATATCTAATCCACCATGTTTTCGTTTACAAAACTGATAAAAACTGTATGTACAAACAGTACCATACAAACAGCCTTAACATCTACCATACATCCACACTTCAAATTTTACTCATGAAATGCGATATTAAGTAAATAAATATTTCTAAAACTAAACACTACTTGAAAATGTAATTCATGACGGTCCGGAAATACTTATGTATATTCATAACATTCTTATAAGCAATTTCAACAGGGATTGATTAAAAAGACTGCCAATATCATTCTTTGAACAGAATAGAAGATATTGGCTCAAATACCAAGTAATGAATACATAATTCACATCAAGTTTGCTTAGAGTAAATATTGTAATGAATAATGCAGAAAACGGAATTTATAACGAGCGGAGGTTGAACATTAGTTAAACAGCACAGTGCAGAAAATCCATACATACACAGTATAATATTGACTAAAACTGAACATATACAAATAAATCAGGTTTGATAACGACCTTAGACAGGTTATGGCGAGCATGTTCATTCTTCATTCATACAATTAAAATTGATTTTTAATTATCAGAGCTATGTTCCAGTGGTAAAACCACCCATCCCATATCAGGGAATGTGAAAATTGAGAAGATTTTTTGTACTTTCACATACTGTAGGAAATTGATCAGGTTGTTAAATATTCATATCACACAGCACATTGATTATGGTACTCTTTATAAACTACATTTTTGATGTATTACTGAAAATGCACTTTATAGAGTAAACAATGACATTCTATGAGGCTCACAGGGAAGACTGGGCCTACATGTATGCCTAACTGCATTGCCTCTATAAACAAAGTCTTTATTATTATTATTAGCTGATTAAATAATTATAGATTTCCTGCTTTTTTTATGGTAAGATTTCAACGTACTAAAGTTAAAGTAAAAAATTGAGACAGTCAAAATTCACTAAGTAATTTAATACATGCATCAACATCAAATTCCATCATAATTGTTTCAGAAAAAAAGAAGTTCTTCTAACGTATAGCTTGATTAGAATAGTTCAATCATGTATTTTCAGTAAACAATAAGAATTGGGACCTCCTATACTTCTATGAAAATTATGTGTATGTCAATCAAAAATCTGTTCTATGTACCGGGTAATAATATCATTTATATAAAGACAGGGAGAATACTACAACATCATGCATAGAAAATAAAGTCGAGTCAATATAAATTGGTTAGTGTTTTAATAAGGTAGAAGATTTTAAGAGAAAATATAATATTTTCTTGTGAATAAAATTGACAGAAATGAAGGTAACAATATTCAGGACAATACATATATTATAGTACAGAGAATAATAGAATATTCTTTTTCAAAAGGAATATCAAATAGTATACACAGGGTAGAAAATATTAAACCTAAGGCTGTAAGTTGTTAAATGCTTACATTTTGAATGAGGGTATCAATTTGCAAAATTAATCATCAGTAATGAAAATGTCCTTGTTCAGAACAAAACAGAACTTTGACATCAGAAGCAAGAAATTACTTCAATGACTAACCAGGTTAAGTTGTTACGACTGCAATATGATAAATGTATAGCCAACTTTTCATGAACAGAACAGAGCAGACTTTCATTACGTTCTAATCTTTAGCAGGGAAATTACTGTACATGACTTTTATCAAACAAAACATGCATGGTAGAAATATTACAATCCACATTATTGTGTGTGAATGACTTTACCTTGAGGGGTGAAGTGGAATTTGATTCCATGACTTCTCATATGATCCAGTGAGATTCTAAGATAACCTTGTGGTGTTGTATTCCCTGAGCTCTGAAATATATAATTATAATCATTTTAATAATATGTTCTAAGCAACTTCAACATTACAATATGCCTATGAGAACATTATAATATGACAATAGTATACACAATAATACAAAAACAACAATTTGCATGCTTATAAACCAGCATGGAACCATTCGCTGTCTTATATTTGACTTTTTTAAGTACTATAGCTGTCATGATTTGAATCATTTAGATACTAGGTTCCTGACTGGTATGTTTATTAAAGAAAGAGGAAGAAGAAATAAATGGTAGTGTGTCAGGCTGTAAACCAATCATGGAATGTAGCTTGTAGTGTTGAATAAAAACACATGTATGGTTCTGCAGACAACAGTGTAAGGTCATGTGATCTTAATTATCTTCACAGTAGTTCTTTGTTTAAATTCATAATTGTGCTGTTTATGTGACAAGCAATCAGGTATTAGGTGCTGTGCAACATCAACAACCATAGTATTGCCTTATAAGGTATGTCTTCTGCTGAGCAATTCCAAATAGAGACTGCTAGCTTTTCTGTAAGTTTATATCTATTTGTACAACCTCTCTGAAGCAACACCCATTGAGAGAAGCAATATTATGTTGTTGTTGAGAGGTTGTTTCTCTAGAGAGTTTAGAAATAATTGTTCAATTGTACAGCAGGGTAAATCATGCTGTTGTTGAAGGGAGGTTGTTGCTCAAGAGAGGGCCGCTCTGGAGAGGTTATACTGTATATCAGAATCAGGTTAGGCTCATGATAAACATATATTTCTTCAAGATCCTGATGTATTATCTGTATCATAACAATTAGTCATGCAATTTTTTTTAAAATATGACTTCAGGAGCCCAACTTTAATACTCATGCCGTACTCTTAAATACTTAAAAAACGTTTCATTAATATATGTGTACTATTCATAGGATATTTACATTTTGAATAAAGTGCATGACTAAATTTGAAGAACTTCAAAGAAGATTGGTGTTTAGCATATATTTGCATTTTTACTGTGAAAACCAAATCGCAAAGGAGGGAAGTTTGATGAATGAAAGTTTTAGATACAAATGATTTAGAAGTTAGAATGATATAAAAGATCACCTGGCATCACGTTACCATAATTGTATAATATAAATTGATAGTATAACTTTACAACATTGATCGTTGCCCTTGATTCACCTTTATCAAAACCGTAACACACTTGACGCTAAATAGAAATTTCAATTAACATGTAATCTTCTAATCTGTATTTTAAATATTTTATCTAGAGTGTTTACAGACCTGCCAGTCAATACAAATTATTTATACACTGTATTTAGAGTACACACCTTATAATTGACGGGGACTTAAAAGGCCATTAAAATTTTATCTATAACAAAACTTCCATTTAAGATCTATTATGATTCGTAGTAATAACTAGGTCTAATCCATTTATAGGCATACATCTAAAGTCATAAAATAAATACTTATATACTAAGAAACATGAGAATTTATTCAACATTATAAATCAACTTTAAACATTCCTTTGTACTATAAATTAGGCTCAATATGAACAGATAACATGTCTTTTGTTAATACGAAAATCCAGGTTTACAAACGCTGAAAACAACACATAGACAGTAGCCTTCATTTCTTCAAATCCAGGCCGGAGAGTTTCATTAGGACACTCAATGCAGAAGAAGATGAGATTATTGACATTCCAGGTTGTTTAGTTACAGGAGACACACTTTGCTTGATCAAAATGAATCAAATTTTAAACATAAGCAGGGTCAACTTGGAATGACATCATGCCAAAAAAAAAAGATCATAAAATTTGTGAATGTTAACAAAACATGAACTCTTACTTCAAGTTTGGATATCAAGTTGGCATCTGGGTACAATTTATCAATAAGTAGGCATAAAATCTTCCCTTCTTGTACTGTAGTCACTCCGGTGCACGGTGTACTGGTACCACTGACATCGCTCAACACTGAGTTCACCCAGTTCAGATACACCTACAGTGAAAATAAAACGTAAATTCATAATAAGCGATAAAAAATGATGACTGCAAAGATACCAAGGCACTTATCTTTTAAAAAACATTTTGGCTTGAAATTTTTTAGAGTACTATTTAATGTAACTGTAATACAATAAGAATTACATACATATATATAATTCCAGTATCACCTTAAAAGAAACTTGTTTTAAAATAAGTCAGTTCTTTTGCATATAAACATAATGTCTACTGTACAATTTTTGTGAAATGAATTTCTTCTTTAGAATATCTGCACCGAAAACTTACCCCTAAAGTTCCACCAATCCACTGTTTTACTGGCATTTTTATGTATATTAATTAAAACATTTTTACTTCCATTTTACATATAAATAATCCAAATACGTAAAATATATTATATAATAAAATGTAAGATTGTTTTTCAGAAGAATGAAATCTATATAACTATACAATCATACACCAAATCACACTAATAGTATTACTTTTATATCAGTATTCATTAATTCCACTTTTAATCCATATTAAAATCTTTCTTCTTCTTTTAACAACAATCTAACCTGCATTTAATGCAAAAAATCTCCAGGTAAGTCGCTACAAACATATTCCAAAGTATATGTTTGGTTTATTCATTATTTGTTGGATTAATTTTACACCAAAGTCCACAGAAAATATCAGGAGACAGTTGGTATGTAATTAGCATACATATCTCCAGCCAATATCATTATTCAAGATAGTAATCCACCATTTTAATCAAGTTGTTAGCTGTTGAAGTAGAATATCTTAGCAACAAATGATACCTAATGTTTGTTGATTATTAATACATCATGTTTTTCAACTATATTTCCTATGGGTCACTAAGTAATCCTTCAAACTTGTACTTCATATGATGTATACGAACAATATGAGAAAAATAATATCCAATAATGTTTGCCTTATCAGAAAATTCACACCAGATAAAAAATCAGTGCAAATGTCTCCAAATTAGGACTCAACGACAGAAGAAATATCAATTCCCATAATAACGTTACACCCAAAACGCACTGACAAGAATAAATGAAACATATTTATTAATATATTAAGTTACTGAAAAATGATTTTGTCAATGAAGGCCTTGAGGTATCAATACACTACTGTCAAGTTTTGTCTCTATATAAATAGATAATATTGGGACAATCCAAGAGTGTGTGAATAATTCATAACTTACTTTTCACAGACATTCATTGTACACTTAGCACTTGTGTCAATATACTATTATAATAATTTAATATAGCAAAAATTACTAATGTCAATTAACAACAATCAATATTCCTTTTTCAAATAGGTGTAAAAAGATCAATCACACTGTCAGTGTTCACTGTTGAATTAAAAAAGGACAAAAAATGTCATATTTATAAGTATATTACCTCTTAAATGGAAAAGGTTTAAATACATGACTGCACATTTGTATTTACTAAATGAAATAATTATGCAAAACTAAAAAGTTCAAGTTTAATTTAAACTATTTTAAATACAACATTAAACATCCCAAGTTTAGCAGCAATTTTAAATCTTATGACATTTACTGGATAGATTTCCAACTATGGAAAATTTGACGTCCTATAAAAGTGTTTGATCCGATTTAAGGTAGGAAGATATTGTTAGTAATAAATTCTTGCACTCATTCTTCAAAAGTGATTGAACTTAATGACGATATATAATAAAAAAGCTCTTGAAGTTAGGTGAAATCTAACCAAGGATAAAAATATAACCCATGCCTACGCATACACTTGTCTGAATTACAGATATCAGAGGTGGCGTGTCAACACACAAAATATTTTGATATCTACAAAATTTGCAACGGCACAAAACATCTACAATATTTAAAACTTATGGCAGATTTGGTTTCATGCAAACATACAGTGAAACAACAACAAGTTACATACTTAAACTATAATATGAATCACATGACAACGAGCATAGAATGGTATGTTTCTCACGCTCCAAGTTTACACAATTGAACAGTTTGTATTTTAAATTTCATTCAAGACTATCGTCTAATGTTACAGACATACGGGAAAATTTCTAGTAATTTTCTTCCAGCACACAAAATAATTGAACAGTGCTTTATTTAAAGTTATGTGTACAGACGTTTGATAAGCCGGGAATAAATTGAGTCCTTAATTACAATTCACCATCTTGTTTACTTTTACACAGATAACAATCTTTTAAGTTAGTAGTTATCAAAGATAAGTAAACTCTTTAAATAGATTGTGTTTTACAACAATTTCTACAATGTATACCTTTGGTAGTAAAAAGTAAATAATCTTACAAGTGTAGAAATAAAAATCAATAGCCAGAAAGTGCCCCCCCCCCCCCTGGCCATCATGTATAATGTAAATAAAATGAATGTCAGCAATGTTAGGATAATGAAATGACAGTGTGAGCATGTTATAATGATGATATTGAGAATTAACCCCCAACACTAACAGGACATTATTGGGTATTTAATCCAATTATAGTCTGTATAAAAACAGTATCTGGTTATAAAATAGACAGGTTGTCCAATTACGGGCTGTGATTTGATATTTCCCTAGAGTAGAAATCATGAGTATTTCATTGCTAAGAAATCAATTATGGATGCCTGGACAGCAAGCAATGTGACTTGCTTGATTAAACATAAACCAGGGTAGGCTCAAACAGACTGTAAGCTATTCTGTGATTATTGATGCAGAGATGAAAGCTTGTGGAACACAGATTCCAATAGAATCATGATACTGTAGGTTGGTTCAATAAATGATATACAATGTACTCAAGTTTTTTCAATATATTCATAAAATACAAGTGTATGTTAGTCAAGGGTTCAGATAATAAATCAATTCTTGCTTAAATTGAAAGAAAGTAGTTTTGTTTTATACATTAGAAATATAATAGATTTTTAGATAACAGAACACAGAAATGAACATGTATGTTTAGCTATCTGAATATGTTTAAGATTTTATGATAACATGAGCCATTTTATAAGATATTGATAATTTGATACCTGAAGCAAAATGAAAATGATTCAGTAAATGCTTGGTATATTTCAGGTCAAGTTGTGACTTTATACGCAATAAATTATAATTTATACGGCTGTAAATAAACATAGTTTAATGGTAACTCACAATACGTAGTTGGTGTTGAAATTAACACTAATTTATTCTCTGCAAGATTTCTAATGATCAAAGATTATATTGGAATGAATATCAAATACTTTGACATGTGTATATGCTGTAAGTCATTTTTCATGACTTATTTATGATGTTTATACAAATATTCTCTTCAATAACATAAATATAGTAATCCACTTGTTAATCACTAGCTAAGACAAGGTATATTTGTTCAGCAATCCAAATATGTATGCTGACCTTATAAATCTAAACTGTTAATCCTACATAAAACTTTTAACAATAACGTTTGATAAGACCCTGGGGAGACTCCTGATTTCTCATACATTACACTAAGAATATAATGTCTGATTTTTTTATACTCTACTCTGAACTTTCCATGGCCAAGTTTGAGTGAAACATACTGTATTCAATTCAGTCTTTTCAAAAAACTTAAATAAATGATAATAGTAAAACATTACAGTACCTTAACACAGCCAACATCACCGTAAGAATTTTAATACCTCTTTAAATTTAGAATCTTAAATTGTGACAGCTGTCTTTTACGAATAAAACAAACAAATAAAGACATGCATGTAGACTGTCTACAGGTCATCGGGACAAGAGAAAAAAAGGAATGGAGATTTTAACACATTAAATAACTGACAACTTGTCATTACTATAGTAATGCTAAGAGTATTAAAGTATTCAGGTACCATTCTTACAAATCGTCGTTTCACAACAATAAATAAATGTTTTCTATTCAATATAAACAAACAGAACCAGCAATACTTTCAAACAAATATTTCATCAATACATCAGACAAGGATATATTTTTCTCATAAAATCAGGACAAATGAAGAATTCACAACATGTATAGCATGCACATACTATAGACAAACATTTAATGCAGGGTTATGGACATGCAAATAGATTGAAGTGGAATGTGTATTAAATTTGAGTTCAAGATTTACCTCTTTTCTCATTTTATTTGTGATCAATCAATCCATATTTCAATACCGAACTGTAGGATATATATTGCATTGGTACAAATAATTTATTACAAAGATATTGTACACTATATACTGTACACTGTTTATAGTATGAAATTTATGCTTGTAATAACTTGCAACCAATAAAATTTTCATTTAATAACTGACAAGTAAAAAGCTTTCATGTACTTTAGAAATTATGATCAATCATCTTTAATGTATAAATTAATGAATCCCACATATTCATTTATACGCCATATATGATATACTAGTTTTTCATTTAAAAAATGTCTCAAAATTTACAGGATAATTCTGACAGCAAGCTAGCAAGCAGTGAGCAACATTTTAGACTTTTACAGAAATAATAAAATCATGTTTTAATTGAATATTGGCATCTTGAAACGTTCATTAGTAGTGTTACATTTGCTTTAAAAAAATATCCCATGAAACAATACTTTTTTTTTACAATAGTGTCATATACATGAAGCATACTAAAGAAGGTACTGGCAACAGTGGCATACATGAATTTAAGACAATATGAAATAACAACAGACAGTGCCTTTATACCTGCATTGGTTATGTTAAGTAATGCAGTAGAAAGATGCACTGACTTCTTCAAGCTCCTTATTTGGCAACTGAAGTAAATTAATTGATATTGAAAGGCAGTTCTTTTATTATTGAAGAAAAAAATATTTAAGAAATTGCAACCAACAAAAAAAGTCAAATGATTATATTAACAGAAACTATTACATTTTGCATAAAAACATAACAGAATGGTTAATACTGTGTATATAATTAAGTTATTGTAACAATATATATATATAGACAAATCAATATGAAACAGTCATTTTAAATAGCGCCAATATTTAAAGTACATTTGTTCAAATATTTTAAACAACCACTGTCACAAAGACTACTCAAACAACAATCACAGAAATCAATATAATTTGTGTATAATGATTATTTAAAGTGCGCTCGCATGTTACTAATCAATGCTTTTCTGCTAAGTCAATATACACCTTTCAATTGTCTACCATATTTGTTTTACTTAAACACAAAACTATACTTTAAACATATAAAAGGCTTAAACTGTTTACTTTCACATGCCTAATCTTGTTCACTTTAAACCGTTATGTTCTTTTCAATTAAGCATTTTCATAAAGTTAATTAATTAAGTGAAATAAATAGCTTGTAAACTTGCAATAGAGCTGCTATAACTTTTTTTTAATAATAATGTTAAAAACAATGTCACTAAATTTCTTACCTGAAGAACAGACATCTTGGTTAAATATATTCCATAACAGTAGAACTACACAGTTTTTGTTTTAGTATATAGCTCCTTTCACTTTTCACAGTGCCCCGCCATGTGTGACACTAAGGACGCTACGGCACCCCTCGGTAGTTACCACCGAGTTGTAAAATCGGGAACCAGTATCCAATTAGCTGTAGAAAAAATAGACCCGAGAACCATCTTACTGGCGCATGCGCACAGTTGCACTTCCGATAAAAACGAGCTGTCAAAACACAATGTTTGCATCGTGATTTCATGGTATGTGTTTTATTTAAATCATGCATGTTGTTTTTCACACTTTCAATACAATATTTTAGCTTTTATATCAAGTTATAGATGTTTGTTTATTGCATTTACGATGATAGAATGACAGGACACTAAATATATTGATTTGCCCTAGTCAAGGAAAACATGAGTTAGAACTTCTATGACTAAAGATAGCTTTGATCTGTTCATTCATCATTGATTAATATTAATTTGGACTTGAGTTATGATTTCAATATTAAATGATCTCGTGACAAATGCAATTTTGTTCTTTATTTGTTTCATCATTTATTTGAGTATACATTAAATCACTTTGGATTTATACTCATTCTATCATAATCAATATCTCACATGCTTTGACTAATCATGAATCATGCTACTGTATTATTGTTCAGATATTTGTATGTCATTTGTTATTGTGGAAATGTTTAAATGATATCACTATCATGACTTGTCCAAGATCAGTCATGGGAAATCTTTCAGCAAATTTCCATAAAACGTGTGTACAGTGCAACTGATTATACTGAAACAGTGAAACCCCTATCAACATGACCTTAAATATACCTTCAAATGCCAAAAGGTGTTAAATACATTTTGCCAATATTTCAGACCACTGGTTATGTCAAAATTGTCCTTGCAATGCTTTGGATTAAGTTCGAACATTCCTAAAGCCATGTGATAGAATTTTCTTCCAAATTACTGTACTATATAATTATTTTTGTCGATAATTGATACCCTGAGGCTAGGAATTAATTTCACAAAATTCGGTAAAAAATCGCTAAGTACGTACAATATGTCACAAACCTTCCTGTATATTGTTCGCACCATCCTAATTATCCCCAATAAACACGTGGCCTGCAGCGATCTTTTCTTAATCCGATAAATCAATGTCCGTCATTGATATATCCCTCTCTGGGGTATTATTGTACAGGGTATATGTACAAGGTGGTGTGTGGTGTTCAAATGTACAAGATAAAAGGATAAAAGATGAAAGACTCTGGTAATCTACAGCCCCATGACAAGTCCTCCCTTGAAGGCCTCAAGGCTGACTGCTGTGGTCTGGTGCTGGGGTAGCTGGTTCCACAGTCGAATCGCCGAGGGAACGAAGGAGAATTTCATATCGTCAGTGCGGCAGAAAGGGATGAGGCATCTGTGTCCATAGCCATGGCCGACAAAAGTCAGAGGGTGGAAGAACTGCTCAGCTGGGATATCTATGATGTTATGTACGATCCTGTAGTCTATCGCCAGCTTGGCACTGGATCTGCGTTGCTGCAAAGTGGGTCATCCCAGCTCTGACATCATCACAGGGGTGGTGCTAGTTGTCTTATAATCCCCTTTAACAAAGCGGGCAGCTCGCCGTTGCACAGCTTGCAGCTGGTTAATGTTGGTGGCGGTGTGTGGATCCCACACTGTGCTGGCGTACTCTAGGATGGGTCGGACAAGTGAAAGATACGATTGGGCCTTGATGTCTTGTGGGCAGCTTGCGATGTTTCAGCTTCGGATCTGATCAAACGGTAAAGCAGACTGTCATCAGGAAAGAGGCGGCTGGTAGATTGTACACATTCTGGTAGGTCGTTGATATAAAGAAGGAAAAGCAACGGACCAAGGACCGTGTCCTGGGGTACCCTGGATGTCACTGGGGAGGGGGCTGATGTGTGACCTTTGACGACTACCTGTTGGCTGTGTTCAGACAGGAAGCTCTTAATCCAGTTTAGAATGATCCCTCTGATACCATAGTGGTCCACTTTGGAAAGAAGTCGCTGATGGGGCACAATATCAAATGCATTACTTAAGTCTAGCAGGATGGTGTCGACTTGTTCTCCGTGGCCCAAAGTGCTGATGACAGGTCTTGGAGTATAAGCATGAGTTGACTCTCTGTTTCAACAGCGCTTTTTCCGAAAACCATGTTGTGAGTCAGATGGTATGTTGTGGTGGTCTAGATGTTTCATTATCTGGCTATGGAGAATGTGTTCCATGAGCTTCCTGCATACTGATGTAAGGGAGATTGGTCTGTAGTTTGCAGGGTTACTCAAGTCGCCTTTCTTGAAGATAGGGGAGAGATTTGCTTTCCGCTAAACTGATGGGACTGTTCCTTGTTGCAAAGAGTCATTGAACAAGGGGGTGAGTGCTGGTGTGATTATCTCAGCATAGTCCTTCAGGAACTGGGTTGGTATGTTGTCAGGACCTGAGGCCTTGTGGGGGTTGAGGTTGTGGAGGAGTTTCTTGACACCATCGGCTCCTATAGTGAAGTTAGGCATGTCTGGGTATCTGTCTCCTTCCATGGCTGGCACATCAGTTGAGTCTTCAGTAGTAAACACCCAAGTGAACTGCTGGTTAAGTATTGTGGCCTTCTTGCTGGGATTGTTGTGGGTAACACCGTCACACTTCAGTGGCAAAATTCCTGTGCCGTCCGACTGTTTCCCTTTAATGAATCATCAATCAATGGATGCATAAAGAAGCGTCTTATTTAAGCTGTTGACTTAGAAAGGGGACAATTCAATTACTAAAATGGTCAACAAGATGAAATAAAAGAAAATTAGTTATGTTGTACTGAGTTCCTGCCATATACATAGACCCATTACCGATTACTGTGCACAGTTCCTAATTTGATACATATGTATGTACTAGACCCATCCATGGATGAGAAAAAATACTGTTCTACATTTTTTCTTGACCCCATACGTCAGACTTTGTATTCAAGCCTTGCATTGTCAGTTGTTTCAACAAATTGTGTATGCATTTCTGAGTAAAGGAAACCCCTTAAATACTAGTATGGTAATCCATCATTATGATAAATCTTGATAGAATGTAAGTTAAAACTTGTTTCTTCGGCACCTTATGATGAACAAATATTGCTGTGGTATATCTTCTTTCCTCATCTAAGAAGACTGATACATTTAGTCTACTAACCTACTTATATTAGGTCAGTAAAAATATAGTACAAAATCTTATAGATCTTCAAAATGCTGTCATAAAACAAACAGTAAAACCTGTGAACAAAGACCATCCTTGAGAAAGACAACACATATCCATTATTTACAGGGTGGCCTTTATTCAGAGGTGGCCTCTTACACATGACTGTATTTTGTTTATTGTGTTTATTTAGATGATGACATAGAGTTGAAGGTTTGGCATTTATAATAGACTGGAGTAGTCATGGCAACTATGGCAATGGAGGTTGAAGTCAGGCCAAAGATTCTAATTGGTAGCAGAGATCCAAGGCCAGCATTCAAACATCCACAGCATAATAATAAAGCCTTTGAATACTTCAATATCATGAGAAAGTAAGTTTTTATAATGGCATCTGTGATCTATTTTGGGTTGAAGTCTGTATTTAAAACTTCCAGTCTCAGACTGTTTTGCATTGATCGGTGTTATCAACTCTGGGTTTCACTTGTGATTTTTTGGAGGTGATCAAATACACCAAGTGTCTGACTCGGGGCTTTTCATTTGGAAATGTTGCACTTTATGATCATTTGAAATTATTGTTCAAACCGAATTAGGGAGAATGTACTGCAATATGTTTATGAAATTATTTTTTGATTGAACAATACTTTGATTTACATTTAACATGTATCATTGTTTTGATAATTTTGTTGTTTCTATCTTTACAATATATCATATAATTAGATTATTTATCAAATGCATTTGATTAATCTCTGTAATTTATTAATAAAATGTTTCATTGTACATGTAATTAACAATTATGTAATATTTCTAGGCAGGAAATTCTTTGTGATGTTGTGTTAGTCGCTGACTCAATAGAAATTCCTTGTCACAAAGTAGTTCTGTGTGCATGTAGTCAGTATTTCTACGCTATGTTCACTGGAGACCTAGCAGAAGCTAAATCTGACAGAATTACTCTGCAAGAGATTGACCCCTCTGCACTGGTATTATTGATAGACTTTGTCTATACTTCTGAAATTCAAGTAACTGAAGAAAATGTCCAGGTAATTTGTAATTTTATAACTCAAAAACCAAACCATTAATGATAGCATTGAAAAATTTGTTTATCTTCAGGTTTTATGTTATCTTTATTAAAGATAGCAAAAAGGCTTTGAATTTATTTTTCAAATATGTTATTAGCTTATACATGTACAATTTTCTGTGTGATGATTTGTTCATTCACTTTATTCCATGTTTGATTAGTGCGTAGATCAATTTGTTTGTCAAGTGACTTTATTTCACTAAACAATTGTAATCATTGTGTGAATTTTCTTATCTTATTCAATAAATCTTTATTAAAGATCTATTATAATATTTGATATATCAGACAGTGTAGACTGAATTGAATGCATGCTGATGGTCTATGATTTTATGTCATACATTGTCACACTAAATTAATTTCCTGGTTTTTTTTCTTGTTAAGTGCTCTTATTGTGTTTTATATATTAGATATTGTTTATTTTGAAACCAGTAGGCACTGAGGCCCATGTGAACATACAATTACATACATTGTATTTTATAAATAATGTATTGATACATCTGTTTTATGTTTCAGACATTACTTCCAGCAGCGAATATATTACAAATGACTGAAGTTCGAGATGCTTGTTGTGAATTCTTACAGTCACAACTCCATCCATCTAATGCTCTAGGGATCAAAGCTTTTGCTGACATACACGCTTGTACTGAACTGTTTAATTATGCTAATACTTACTGTGAACAACATTTTACGTGAGTTTACCTATGGTACTACATTATTAAAGCTGATAGGCCATGATTTAAGCTGCCTGATATGAAGGGCAAGTAATTTTGCCTCTAACAAGCACATACAGAAATTTACTTTTTTACATTATCTTTATACTTAAGTTCAGATAACCAGTTTCAAGAGGTGAAGTCACAAACTAAAATGTTTATTTTGATACAATATATTGAAAAAAAATGGAATTTTACCCTTAAGTTAGGGAAATTTACACAAAATCATCAGAATTTCACATTAACCTGGTGTCAAAAAGATCTGGATTTTTCATTCCAAAACACATAATATTATATTGATAGCCTAGTTCACCTCATGCTTTCATTGGCTCACCTATTTTAAATCATGTCATAAAATATAATACAAGTTCTGAATTTTTTATATCAAGAAATTTTGAAATCATGTGGTGAAGGTAACATGTTTTGTTTATATATGATTTTAAAATGATCTTTATATTACATCACTTTCTCCCATAATGCAGCAACTGTAAATACCTTGTGTCAAATAATTGAATACAAAGTACAATTAAGCTTATGTGTACTTATGTAACCACCCACCCTTAAGTCAAGGATATTAACTCAGATCTTTTTATCTTATATGTATGTGTTTTATCTTTATCTACAGAGAATTATTTCACTACGATGAATTCTTATCTCTACCAGAACTGAATGTCTGTAAACTGATATGTAGTGATCGTTTAACTGTTACCTCGGAGGAACAGGTGATTTATTGCTTTGTTATAAATAATCCATTATACAGTATAAATCTATCATATTACATGTGTATTATTGATCTGTTTATGTAATCACCTGAAATATTCTATTAAAAGATGAATTGAAATAATGGTTGATTACATGTCTAGCCACACCCTGTATAAAATATAGACACTATGCCCACATGGATATCAAACTTCTACATGTAGTATCATGTGTCAGAATAACCTTGATTATTTTCTGTTTGTAAATGTTCAAACTCTTACTGGGAAACTTCAACTCTAATTGTGATTTCTTCTCATTCACTTTGATGTTATTAAATTGTCGTATAAAAAATTCTTGTATCAAATCTGTAGACTTGAAAATTACAGCACTTGATACCTTGATAATGATTACTAGTTCATATTTGTTACCATTAATTCTAACTAAAAAGTTCATGGTAAATTATTTAATGTTGGACATTCTCTGCAAAGCTTACGTCACAAATTACTGCTAACCTCTGTAGAGCAACACCCTGTTGGAGCTGCAAATATTGGCCGTTGTATAGAGGTTGTTGTTCTACAGAGGTTAAATTTGTAGTAAATATCAGTTTAGTGAAATTTTGAAGGTGTTGTTTTAGAGAGGTTGTTGCTCTATAGAGGGCCACTCTGGAGAGGTTTTACTGTACTTAAAAAAACTGTGATAACTTGAACTATGTCAGTACACATCACTGTTTTATTTATGCTGACCTGTATTTTTATGTCAGTGTAACATATTTTCAGGTATTTGAGGCTGTGCTATCCTGGGTAAATCATGATATTAGTAATAGACAAGAATTGATATCACAATTGATGGAGAATGTTCGTCTTCCCTTGATGTCACAGGAATATCTTGTACAGAGAGTGGAAGAAGAGCCTCTTATAAAATCTAACAGTCGCTGTAAGGATTTCCTTATAGAGGCTATGAAATATCATTTATTAAAAGGGGAACAAAAAGCAATATTTCAAACACCAAGAACTGTGCCAAGAACGCCATTAGGTCTACCCAAAGTAAGTCTTATTTGTCTATAAACACTTAGTGTATTTGTGAATAGTTCAACATTTACTCATTTAACTCTCAGTTTTTTGTGATTTCAGTGCCTAATAGGACGTTACTTACTATCACCAGTATGAAATTGGTTTACTTTCTTTCCTTGCTTATCAGTAATAAGTTTTTTGTCCAAACTAATGAATTGATGTCATTACCATTAGGATTCAACTTTAATGTATTTAGTCCTAAAGAACAGATTTTTGAAAAGTCCTTTGTCTGTGTTTTAATGTTAGTTGAATTTTTCTAAATCAAAGATTTGTTTTGATATTAATTTGTGTATCTATATTTCAGGTTATGTTAGTTATCGGTGGTCAAGCACCAAAAGCAATCCGTAGTGTAGAATGTTATGATTATAAAGAAGACAGATGGTTTCAACTTGCAGAAATGCCATCAAGACGATGTAGATGTGGTAAGAGCAGTCTGCTATTTTATTTCTAATTTAAAGAATATAACTATATTTTTTTATAAGAAATTTAACCATTTATTAATTTATCCAAAATCAAGAAATTACTTCATTAATGATCTAGATAATTAAGTTTTGGCAAAAACAATGTAAATGGTAATGATATATTTTGCACAATTCACAGTGAATTTCATCATTTTGTGTTTTTGACATTTGTTCGTTTAAACAAGATTTTAGATTTCTATGATTTAGAGTGTTATTCTATTTTCAGGTGTTGCATTAATTAATGGTTTAGTATACGCTGTTGGTGGATTTAATGGTTCATTACGTGTGAGAACTGTAGATATGTATGATCCATTAAAGGATGTGTGGACCGCATGTCCAAGTATGGAAGCTCGTAGAAGTACACTTGGTGTAGCTGTGTTAAATGATCTCATATATGCTGTAGGAGGATTTGATGGGGCTTCAGGTAAATGTTTCAGCATTTTTAACATATGATATCAGACTTTTATTGTTGTGGCCTGCAAGTTCAATCAACTCAAACTTGGAACAGTAGTTCAGCTTTCCGTGGCCGTCACTCGCTTGACGTGCATGAAATTTTCATGTGGATTAAAATACTGCGTTTTCTATATCTGCCATGTTATTGTTCAACCGGTTCCCTTTTCATGTTGCAGTGAAAGTCTATTTAAGTTCTTTTTCCATGAGTACTTTCAGTACTTTGATTGATCCAATTCCATGATGCCCTGTTAATCAAACTTAAATGATGTTAAATGATGCCGTTTAACTTGAAATTTGAACGTTATGACTTTAAATGTGTCTCTTATATTTAAGATTTTCGAAAGAATGTCTCAAGAGCTGAATTTGATAAAACCTTGGTAGAGTATTCTTTATTTGGTCATGTGAGGAAGAGAACCAATGTTTGGTACTTTTGGGAGTGTTAAACAGTGTCAACTAAACTGTTAATTATGTTTTTTTAAGGTTTGAATTCAGCAGAATGTTTTGATGTACGATGTGGAGAATGGAGAATGATCTCACCAATGAGTACAAGAAGAAGTAGTGTTGGTGTAGGTGTTCTCAATGGTTAGTTATCTATCTTATTCCTGATTATAATGCTAGCTTCCCATTGTCATGCGATCTTTACGAACCCTATGATAAGTCTTTTGTATCTGACTGTGGAATGTTTTTGAAACTGCAGGTTTGGATACAAGGTAATGCAGGTTGATAATTCAGATACGATTTGTTATGCTACGATGTGTTCCGGTCTGATGGAATATGGTTTGTTGCATTTTGTGATGATCCAATGGGATCTGATACGATGATCTCGATTGAATTTATCATGTTAATCGTAGACATTTTTTAACCGTTCAAAAAATTCTATGATTAACACGATTGCCATGACTGACCTGAAGATCTAGTAAGCTCTCATATGACCAACACGATCGGTCCACGATTTTAATCATGATATGAATTGTAATAGTGGGAACCTAGTATTAACCATTGTGATCTGCATAATTATCCAGTTGTTTATAAAACGTGTAAATATGAAAAATTTTCAGTAAAATGTTTTGTATTCTTTGACTGAATTGATAACAGTATTTTGTTGTATGTTTCTTTGTATAATGCAATATTTTGGTCAATGATTTTGAATATATTGATACAAAATTGATTACAAAATTCAAAAACTGGCATAAGATATTTTTCCCATTTAAATACACAACATGTAGCTAGTATAGAAGAATTTAATCTGTATTGTTTAATTTATCATGTATCTGGTAGGTTATGTGTATGCAGTTGGAGGTTATGATGGCTCATCTAGACAATGTCTCAGTTCTGTTGAACGTTACAATCCAAATGATGATACTTGGTGTGTTGTGGCAGAAATGTCCTGCAGACGGAGTGGAGCAGGTAGATAACTGGAATATTATGACTTTCAAACAACATATGAGTCCTATAATGTTACATTGTATGGTTAGATATATATGTGTTTGTTCTTTTTAGCTGGCTTGAGCCATGTTTGTGTATTTATAGCTATTGTAATCTGTCACTTCATATGCCTGAGTGAGGACACAAAAGCCCTCTGTATACTTTCTTCTTTGGAACCATGTAATGAAAGTTTATAATGTACAATAAAAACAATTAACATTTATTTAAATTATTCTTAATGTGTCAAATGAGTACAGATAGTATGACTTTAAATCAGTTTTCAGTAAAATGAGTTATCATTGAAATACATGTAGGTAAAAATCATTAACTGATGAAATGATTAATTGTTAAAATCAGTAATGTGTAAAATCAATGAATTCGGTAATGTTAGATAGAGTTAGTATTATTTACATGGTTCAGATGTTAGAAAGAGTGATTTTGTTGTAGGTTGTATAATGCTCTGGTTGATTTATTCTGTGATCAGCTGTTTTTAATATTTAATTTGTTAGCTTATTTTGTTGCTATTCTTACATTTAACTACTAAGTAATGTTACATTTTTGTAAGCCTATAATGGCCCTCTTGGCCTTCTTTTTTATTTGTACATTCCATGATTTGTCAATAGATATTTAATGTTTTACAGGAGTTGGTGTTGTGGAGGGTTTATTGTATGCTGTAGGGGGACATGATGGGCCCTTAGTGAGAAATTCTGTAGAAATGTACAATCCTGAAACTAACACATGGACACAACTAGGTGATATGCACAGCTGTAGGAGGAATGCAGGTAAAAAGGAGGAGATTCTTACACTCAAGTTTTGCTATATCATTCATACAAATGGTTTTATTCACAATTAATTTATTGCTGCATGATTATGTTGATTTTATTTTATAAGTGTCTTAATGATAGCTTCCTAATTTGGTATGACATTAAGAGTGATGAAAGGCTAAGGGTTTGGGTTATAGGGTGACTGCTTACCATAAGAAAGAGCAGCTTTAGTGATCTGTTTTATAGAAGGATAATGCGACTAGGCAACATATTCAGCCTGGTTGTGCCCTTGCTTGAGTTCTTTATTACTCATTGTAAACCTTTTATTTTATAATTCGTAAACAATGGACAGTGGATATATATATTCCATATAAACTATTTTACTGTAGGTGTTGTACCTAATGGTGGACATCTATATGTTGTTGGAGGTGATGATGGCTCCTCTAATCTCGGCTCAGTAGAATGCTTTGATCCTAAAGCTAACAGTTGGACTTTATTATCATCAAGTATGACGACTGGCAGAAGTTATGCTGGTGTGACTGTTATAGACAGACCTACGTACTAGTGATAATTTCTCAAAATGTTACAGGGTTTCAAAGACTTGTATTCTTTTGTAATTTATCAACTTGTGTGTGAAATTCTGAGACCAATTTTATAAGTGATAACCTCTGAACTATGACTAGAAGTACATCAACTTAAATGAATGGTAATATCTCAGCACATCAGTGAAACTCTCACAAAATATTAATAGTGATGACGTCTTTACTTCATTGTAATGTCATGGACCCCCACAGATATGGGTCCTTACTGTGTAAAACTCTAATTTAGAAAGCTTACTGTGTTATATATACATATAATACACATGTATTATTTGTCTCTCTTAGACTCAGTCCTGATCTGATCAGTAATTCAAATTGTATCAAAACATGGGAAGAATTGTACATAGATTAAATTATGTTGGTAACATTTTGGGCTAAGATGTCAAGAATTACGGTAATTTATGTACATCAAGCGGGAGATACAGCTTGATTCCTTATAGAATTGTAGATGTCAGCATTTTTAATATCAGCAGTTGAGTTTTTTAACATTCACTCAGTTTTGTTCAAAATTTTATTTTCACTTTTTATGAGAGTTTACAGATAAACAATTTTACCTGAATGGATATTTTTAATTGATATTTGATTAGTAAGTGATTACAATTACTTCATTAAGTGATTTCTACCAGATAAAAGGCTGTAAATGATGCTTCAGAAAATTCCATTCATTTTTCTTCTATTCTGTAGATTTTTATTCCACATTTTGTACTGTTAAGTATATCATTTACCAGTTGTGCTTTTTCAAAAATCAGAGAAACCATTGCATGCAGCTTAGTGCTTAGTATACAAATTAATGTGCTATGTAAACCAGACCAACTGCCAGTAGGCAATCCTTAGTTAATAATACATATATACATGTACTTACAACCTTCACTGCGATATCCTTAAATTGCCAGACAATGTCAAGAGTACATCTCTTTTAGCAGCATCAACTTGTATGAAAACCGTTTATTGAAATGTAGACTATTTTCATTGGTGAGAAAGTATTAGTGAACAGACATCTGTAAGTTACTTCCCTTTGATGTATTTCAGCAGTGTAGTCATTTGCAAGTCATTTGCAATTTCTTACGATGTGTTACTACAGTATGATCTAGTATTGTTTAAGAAATATTTATATATTTTATTAACCTGAAGAACCGATCCCCTTTTGAATGAATGCATACATATACTTTTTAAGGGTTATGAATGAATTAAGAAAATGCCTGTTCAAAACTGATACATGATATTGATAGTGTATTTGTATTCATGTTTAAAAAGACAACATTTGGTTTATCCGGATCTGTTGTTTTCTTAGTATACAAGGATTGTATGCCTGCTGTCTGATGACACAAATTTTATATTTTGTTGTTGTTTTTGTTTAAGCATTATAGATTGGTGGTTGGATGCGTGCTATGACTGTTATTTATATTAAACTTTTAACTTAGAGGCTACATTTATTGTAAAATGGTGTTTTTTGGTTCATAGAACAGACTGTGTGGACTTACTTGTTTTTGTTCATATTCGTTCAAATAATATTTTATTATGGTGCAATATTTCTTAATAGTTTTGTGTGTTAATTATTGACTGTTAATTAAAGTCATGTTTATAATTAGCCAGTAAAGTTGACTCATGTTGAATATGGCGTTTATTTTGTATGTCTATTGTTTCTTGACATGATGAAGGATTTATCTTGTCATGGGATTCTTCATATTTTGCTTAGTGTTATGTCCTGGTCTAATTTCTGAAGGAACGATTGTATTACTAAAGTTTGAGATTTGCTTTGTTCTACATTTTTGTTAGTGCAGTTATAGTACTCAACTAGTTTCAGTCATATTTCTTTATGCTTAGAAACTTTATATGAACATTTCGCTGTATCTCTGCTTTTGTATAGCAAGTGTTAATTATGTTGCAAATTATATACATGTTAGTCTTCTGTAACCAGAGCTGATCTTAGATAGCTCAGGTAGAAGGCTGCAGTTTGTCTGGATCTGATGGGGTCAAACTTGGCACTGGACATTTTTCTGTGATCATATGATAGATGATGATGATGATCACATCTAAAGACATGTGCACCACTCAATTTTTAATTTACTCCTATGGAGTTTAAATCTGTTACTCTGAGAATCACCAGTTAGTCTTAGATTACAGGTTAGTACTGGTCTACAGATAAGGTCTGGATTACATGTTAGTACTGATTAACAAATTAATACTGGTTAACAGATAAGTACTGGTTTACATGTTAGTACTGGTTAACAAATAAGGTCTGGATTACATGTTAGTACTGGTTAACATAATTATTAGTACTGGATTACGTGTTAGTACTGGTCTACAGATAAGGTCTGGATTACATGTTAGTACTGGTTAACAGGTTAAGTACCAGAAAATACAATTTTCTAGCTGTTCATGTTATTTAGTGAATGGTTATTAGCTCACCTGATTCAATCAATTTTAGGATCGATGAATGTCCGGCATCCGGCCACAATTAATTTGTTTATACTCTAGCATTCACAGTTCTTAACCAGTCTCAATCAAACTTGTCACAATGTATATGGCCACAATGTCTCGACGGGCAAAATCGGACCAGAACTTCAAGAGTTATGGGCCCTTGACTTTGAAAATTTGTTATATTTGAGTTTGTTTACACTCAAGTGCCCTCATTTATTCACTGATCCTTATCATATTTACAATGAATGAGTATGACCTTAAGGTCTTAGACAAGATAAGGTATGGATGAAATCGGACCACAGCTTCAAGAGTTATGGGCCCTTGGAGTAGAACATTTTTCATTGTTAGTTTTTATCAAAATCTATGTAAAAACGGGTTATACGAGATGAAATCTGTATTACCTGGTCATCAATTGTAGTGTCTTTGTTCTCAGGTGAGCGACCTAGGGCCATCTTGGCCCTCTTGTTTTTACTATCACTGTATTTTTGTGATATATTTACCTTAGATATTTTGAGACATCTACATCCGATTTTATCATAATTTCTGTTTCTAATAATACAATCTACTCATAAATTTATCAGTGAACATCTGAAGTATTAGATAGTTTTAACTAGGTATATATTTCTCGTTTTTAAGTTGTTACATAATCTCAAATATTTTTAATATGACAGATCTTGACAGTTATGACAGATAAGATTATGTTTAGTTTATTCTTTAACTAGGCAGAATAAATTATGTTTTTGGCACATTGACAGAAGTGATGTTTTCTGTTACAATACATAAATGATTTAGTTCAATCGTGCATACAGATACAGAATTTATTTATAGTCGGGATTCAAAGTAAACATTAGCTATGTATAGCTATTGACTGACTTAATACACATGCATAAATCATTCTTATGGTGTGCAATACTTTATCTGTAGTATTACATGAACATAATTATAATGATCCCATCATGTCACAATTCTCCATACAGAACCTTACCCAGATATACCCCTGTTCTTACACATCTATTAGATAAGTTAACTTTCTATTATTATTTGAATTTACTCATGATAATAGTATAAATATGGTAGATGCAATATACATGTACAGTACAACCTCTCTAGAACAGCCCTCTGTACAGCAACAACCTCTGTAACAACACCTTCAAAATTACCCTATGCTGATATTTACTATAAATTCAACCTCTGTTGTGCAACAACCTCTAAACAACGGCCGATATTTGCAGCTCCCACAGGGTGTTGCTGTACAGAGGTTGTACTGTACTTAGTGATAGACAGATACTTTTTTGTTACTTACAACCTGTGTACATGTACTACAGCATTATTTATTTATGTCATACCAATATTTGTATGCTTGTTGTTTCCGAGGTGTTAAAACATGGACTCATAGCTTCCTACTTTTCTATTGTAGTAATTTGTTGCATATGTTAATACTGCAATGTGATGATTAAATTTGTAAAATACAGAACTTGTGTTCTTTAATTGCTATATAGTCGGTCGTTTATCACTTGGTCCGTCTGTCTGCATACAATCACAAGTTTGTGGAAACTACTTCTACATTCTTTAAGCAATGGCAATGAAACTTGAAATATGTTATCACTATATAGTGTAGATATGCAAGGCACAATGTAATGCCCAGTGATCCACTCATTCCAGAGTTATGTGCCCTTGAACTTAGCCATATAGTGTACAATGGCATTCTTAGCTTATGAATGCTTGTGGAGCAAACTACTTCCACATTTTTCAAGGTATTGAATTGAAACTTGACATATATTATCAATATGAAACATAGATGTGCAAGACACCTTTAAACTTTCTGCGTACTTCATTCTTAGTGTCAAAGCGGCGGTTTAAACCAAAAGTCCATGTTTTTATGACTTGAATCACTCTTCAAGACTACTTCTAGAATCTATTTCCTGTACAATCATGTATTTACTGTTCAGATTTATAGCTACTTTCAGTATCTTACTGAGATTTGAACCTACAACTTGAGAAACTAAACTTTACTACTTTTATCCTTGGACCACATTGTTATGACATTATTTTATACTACTACTTAATATGGACATCATGATTATGATGTTATATTATGTAATACATGATACAATGTATAAAATAATATTTTGTCCTTTAGGTTCATTATGTTGTTAGTCTAGAAATAGGATAATGAAGTTTAAATCTTGATTAATTATCAAGATCTGACGTCAAAATTTGATAAAATGTGAAGGTTGTCAATACTATATAATTATTTAAACATCTTAGTTAACTCCCCACAAGGAAAATAATAGCTAACCATGATTACCCATGTGAATCTGCGTTATTGATGTGTGTATACACCCATTCATGAATGTATAAAACTACATATATATATAGTATATTGAATTACCTAAACCATTTTTATGCAGGATATTTACGCTTTACTACAATTGACTTCAAGGTAAATATTTTTTTACTTAATGTTATGCAGAAGTAAGATCTTGATATGACTGAATATTTTACATTTAGTGTAAATTCTACTTGATACAAACTTTCATGATAATCATACTACATGTAGTAACTGAGTTGTTTACCTTAATACATATTATAACAACAAAATACTTCTTGTTTGTGTACACTTTTTGATTTGATGAACAAAAACTTCCTAAATGAGGCCATGATAGAATAATAACCAAACTCTTGACTGACTCAAAAAAGTCAGGATACAATAAGCTTTAAAACACTTCAAGGGTAAAGTGTCAATTTTTATGTTCCAGTGATTTTCTTTCGCTATATTTACTGTGGAATATGGGCAGTTTCCTCTTGTAAAATTTCCTTCATTTTCCCCCTAAAATGGCCAGAACTTTCCCTTAACAAGAAGTGTTTTCCACATGATCGTGTATAAAGAAGAAAAATACAACAGTTTTCTCACAATTGTATGATTGTCACCAGTGATATTTATGTTTTAAACAACTAGATAATCACATATTCCATTAAAATAAATGTTATTATATATTCCCATTTTGAATTTTTTGCTCTAAATTTCCCCTTTTGATGGGCATGGGTAGTGAGAAAACTTTGGAAAAAATCGCTGTGTTCATTTTATTCTTGAGAATATGAAACTTAAGAAGAAACAAACTTAATTATCAATATCCATAATAATAAATCAGTTGATCAGCATACACATATTATTTACAAATTGTAATACATTTTAAATTACATACATGTACTTGCTATCAATTTAATCAAGTGTCTTTGGACTGAAAACTGTAAGTATGATACAGACTGCTCCCTGGTTAACAAACTCTTAGTTAAATACTGACTGCTCCCAGGTTAGCAAACTCTTAGTTAAATACTGACTGCTCCCTTGTTAGCAAACTCTTAGCTAAATACTGACTGCTCCCTGATTAGCAAACTCTTAGTTAAATACTGACTGCTCCCTGGTTAGCAAACTCTTAGTTAAATACTGACTGCTCCCTGGTTAGCAAATTCTTTGTTAAATCCTGACTGCTCCCTGGTTAGCAAACTCTTAGTTAAATACTGACTGCTCCCTGGTTAGCAAACTTTTTTAATACTGACTGCTCCCTGGTTAGCAAACTCTTAGTTAGATACAGACTGCTCCCTGGTTAGCAAACTCTTAGTTAGATACAGACTGCTCCCTGGTTAGCAAACTCTTAGTTAAATACTAACTGCTCCCTGGTTAGCAAACTCTTAGTTAAATACAGACTGCTCCCTGGTTAGCAAACTCTTAGTTTAATACTGACTGCTCCCTGGTCTGCATACTGTAAGTTAAAAACTGGCTACTCACTGGTCAACATACTACAGGTTAAATACTGACTACTCCCTGGTTCAAATACTGTTAGTTAAAAACTGACTACTCACTGGTCAACATACTATAAGTTAAGCACTGACTACTCCCTGGTCAACATGATACAAGATAAACACTGACTACTCCCTGGTCTACATACTACAAGTTGAACACTGACTACTCTCTTGTTTACATACTATAAGTTAAACACTGACTGCTCCCTGGTCTACAGTTTATAAGTTAAACACTGACTACTCCCTGGTCTACAGTTTGTAAGTTAAACACTGTCTACTCTCTGGCCTACATACAATAAGTTAAACACTGACTACTCCCTGGTCTACAGTTTGTAAGTTAAACATTGTCTACTCCCTGGCCTACATACAATAAATTAAACACTGACTACTCCCTGTTCTACAGTTTGTAAGTTAAACACTGACTACTCCCTGGTCTACAGTTTATAAGTTAAACACTGACTACTCCCTGGTCTACAGTCTATAAGTTAAACACTGCATGACCACTCTCTTGTTTACATACTATAAGTTAAACACTGACTACTCCATGATCTACAGTTTTTAAGTTAAACACTGACTACTCTCTTGTTTACATACTATAAGTTAAACACTGACTACTCCCTGGTCTACAGTTTGTAAGTTAAACACTGACTACTCTCTGGTCAACATACTACAAGTTAAACACTGACTACTTCCTGGTCTACATACTACAAGTTAAACACTGACTACTCCCTGGTCTACAGTTTGTAAGTTAAACACTGACTACTCTCTGGTCTACATACTACAAGTTAAACACTGACTACTTCCTGGCCTACATACTACAAGTTGAACACTGACTACTCCCTGGTCTACAGTTTATAAGTTAAACACTGACTACTCCCTGGTCTGCAGTTTATAAGTTAAACACTGACTACTCCCTGGTCTACAGTTTATAAGTTAAACACTGACTACTCCCTGGCCTACAGTTTATAAGTTTAACACTGACTACTCCCTGGCCTACAGTTTATAAGTTAAACACTGACTACTCCCTGATCTACAGTTTATAAGTTAAACACTGACTACTCCCTGGTCTACAGTTTATAAGTTAAACACTGACTACTCCCTGGCCTACAGTTTATAAGTTAAACATTGACCACTTTCTTGTTTACATACTATAAGTTAAACACTGACTACTCCCTGGTCTACAGTTTGTAAGTTAAACACTGACTACTCCCTGGTCTACAGTTTGTAAGTTAAACACTGACTACTTCCTGGTCTACAGTTTGTAAGTTAAACACTGACTACTTCCTGGTCTACAGTTTGTAAGTTAAACACTGACTACTTCCTGGTCTACAGTTTGTAAGTTAAACACTGACTACTCCCTGGTCTACATACTACAAGTTGAACACTGACTACTCCCTGTTCTACAGTTTATAAGTTAAACATTGACCACTTTCTTGTTTACATACTATAAGTTAAACACTGACTACTCCCTGGTCTACAGTTTGTAAGTTAAACACTGACTACTCCCTGGTCTACATACTATAAGTTAAACACTGACTACTCCCTGGCCTACAGTTTATAAGTTAAACATTGACCACTTTCTTGTTTACATACTATAAGTTAAACACTGACTACTCCCTGGTCTACAGTTTGTAAGTTAAACACTGACTACTCCCTGGTCTACAGTTTGTAAGTTAAACACTGACTACTCCCTGGTCTACAGTTTATAAGTTGAACAGTGATTTCTCCCTTGTTTACTTACTATAAGTTATAAACACTGACTACTCCCTGGTCTACAGTTTGTAAGTTAAACACTGACTATTCCCTGGTATAGATACTGTAAGTTAAACACTGCATGACTACTACTGTTTTTTCTACATATAAGTTAAACACTGACTATTCCCTGGTTTACATACGGTACTAGTTTTTATATCTGACTCAAGAACTGTGTCTATTTGTGAATTTTGGATAAAATAGATGCATGTAATATGTTATATTGGCTTGATTACATGTGGTCAAGCTGTCACTTAAGAATCAACAAGGGACCATCTAGTGTATTAGATGGCTCACCACTTGCATAAGATAAAAGAGGTTTCAAACCCTGTCTTTGGTTTTCATTATGCATCCCTACCTGTGTCCACCCCTATTAAACAATGAAGAGCTTTGATATCATAAAATGTGTTGGTGTTTAGCTAAGAAAATATCTAACAGGAACATAAAACTAAGAGTAAAATTAATTTATCTTTTTGTCAAATCTTAAAGAAATCAAAAACCACAACACAAACTGTTTAATCTTCCTTCTATTTGTCATATAGAATAAATTGTTTACAGTTTGCAGACTGTTTATCTGAATTTGTTATTGATAGTCTTTCAACGTTATGTCGTTAAAGGGAAAATGATACTATTATGTTTCTACATGTATGTACAACAAATTCACAAGTGCATATTTCATGCATGCTAGAAATTAGCTAAAATAATGCAAAATACTTGTAACTCTACACTACCATGCAGTAAGTGTTTTTATAGAGAGTTTCAAAGTTAAGATTAAACAATTTATTCCCTGGTGCAATTATTTTTATAACTCATATAATTGTTTTTACACAATGATGTATCTCTAACAAAACCATCTGGTAATTATAAGCACTTATGATTTGACTTTATATACTTGACACAAACAATAATTTGTAGCTGTGTTCTCTATTGAACTTCCTTATTTGTTACAGATAAAAATTAGTATACAGTTTATTAGCAGGAAGTAAAAGGCTTGAAATTCATCTTAACAATGTGGGTCTCTCATATAGCTAGTTAAAGCAGACATCAATTACAGTTATACTCTTCTGAAATGCAATTTAGTGGTAAAAAATATTTTTATGGAAATTACAATTTTACGTTCCTTTATTCTTCAGTGCAATATATTTCCTTGGTGAAACTTGATTTGTTGGAGGAATTGTGATTTAATATAAGTGAAATAGAGTTAGAATAGTTGTGTCTATGTGTTAGAAAACTCAGGAAGGATATTTTCAAAAACAATGGCACAACATTATGTTGATTTGCGTAATCTTGGTGTCAGTAATGATTCCATTGATGAGCCATATATCCAAGAAGAAGAAGAAGATGATGATGCTCTTGAATGGTACTGGGGCCAACTAACAAAATCAGAGGTCAACGAACAACTTCAAGATCGACCAGATGGTTCATTCTTAGTTCGTGATGGCGCAGAGCCGGGATATTTCACATTAACTGTCAAAAAAGGGGGTGTGAACAAGCTTGTGAAGATATACTGTAGGAATGACATGTTTGGATTTTCAGAACCATTCACATTTCACTCTCTTGAAGAACTGATAGGCCATTTCCAAATAAATTCTCTTTCAACTCATAATTCTAGTCTCGATATAAAGTTGCTGTACCCAGTCGCTAAAGCAAAAAGAGATTCGGTAAGTGAAGGCAGTTAATCTTATCTCATAATTTACAGCACTTATACATAACTATCTCTTAAATCATCATCATGTTAACCTGCAAACATTAATACAATACATAGAGGTAATTTATGCCAAGTCATTTCTTTCACAATATTCATATAACTGTTACTGAAACCACAGGGGCCTGTAATAAAATCCCTTAGATGTAGGTTTGACCTTCAAATGATTGATTCTCATGAATACAATCATCATAAAAGCTATGGAAATAAATGTTTTGTGATTAACTCATGAAATTACATTTATTTGAGCATAAAAAAATGTATACCCTACCAGGTGGAAGTCTAAATTCTAATTATACAATTTGATATTTTATCTTAATTATGTGTTCTCAATGAAGTAAATTATTCGCAAGTTCCTATGAGTAAATTGTGTGAATGAACTTTTCATACAGAGAAGTTTAATAATGTCTTGGAATGAGAATATAGATGAATGTAACAGTTTTCATTTATTTTTAATTCAGTAAGAAAGACTCATCTGAATACATGTGTTAATACAATGTTTCATTCATGAATATGTGTATGTGACTAAGGCAGGAATAAGATAGAAAAGTTAAATTATTTTCTATGATAAATTGTGAATGTTTTAAGCACTTGTTACTAATGATGGAATAAGTGGTCATGATTGGTCTGACACTAGATATTAAACAAGTCTCAAAATTTATACATAAAAGATGTGGGCAGCAAAGGCAACGGTCAGTTTATTTCACTTTCTGTATTGCATCCCTTATAAACCAGAGAAATGTACATACCACACTTTCTGTTTAGATTATTGTTCCGTTTCAAGGAAGAAAAAACTTTAGCACTAAGGTTGGGAGGTATTTCTTTAGTAAAAGAGATGTTCAAATATAACCTGACAATGTCATTTTGTGACAAACTTTGGCTTTGTTATGTAGCACACCCTATGATAGGTTACTAATTAAAACAATCTGTCATACACACAATACTTTTGGTTTGCAGTCACATTTTCTTTCTTTATTATCCTGGTTTATCTAAACTTGGATGCATGTGATCTACAGGTTAGATAATGTGCTATCGTAAGTGGTTGATTATGGTATACCAATATGCCATACTGCATTCACACCATCACAAGAAGAGATATCTAATGAAATACATGTAATCATTAAACCTCTTGCAAATTTACTTAAAGATGGTAAACCTGACAATGGTACAACTTTGACCTACAGAGAAATTGAATGTTTTAAATGGTCAGCATTGATAGGCTATAGGAAGACAACCCTTAAAAAACAACATTTTATGCCTTTGCTAAACAAAAATTGGTCAACTACAACACATCAATGTAATATAAATGTAAGATGTACATATATACAGAAATAGACAATGATAATAAAATAATCACAATAATCTAGAATCCTGTCAGTTGCTTGACTACTGGTAGAATTTAAAATCAGATGCAATATCTTACTAAATGGAATAAGAAGTGTTAAAATTGGTATCTTAATTCACTGTTTGCAGTACGGAGATGATGCTAAGAAGAAAAGAGACTACCGTGAATTGATTGAAAAACTGCGAGTTGAGGAATGTAAATTAGAGGACATGTATGAAAGGCAATCTGGATTACAATATAATTTACAAGACAAAGAGAAAATAGCAGAAAGCCTTAATGCCACAGTTTCTATTTATGAACAACAAGTTGAACTTCATCGACAATTCCATGGACAAGTTGCAGCCTTAGATATTGGAAGGTGAGTGTTTCTAGTGTTATAAGATAGCAAAGATCATTAGTCAGTATAATTACAAAACATTTCAGAAATAAAGAGTTTATAATGCCATGACATAATTTTATATTGTTTTGTATTACAGTGTAAGAGAAAATTACAATGCTTTGATTGCTCGTTTGAAAGAGATCAGTGCTATGAGAGAAGAAATAGCTGAAGGCATTGGTGGTATAACAAGAGAGATCCGATACCTCAATTGTGAAATATCTGAAATAAAGCCTGTGATCAGACGATTAGCAAGAAACAAGACTAAAAAGAAAAGGTATGCATTGTATCATTGGTAATCTGCCATACCAGTTCTGTGCGACACCAACAGACAGTAATTTTAAATACAATATCAACATTCAAAGACAGTTCACTTCAACTTCCAAACAATGACCCAACTTCTTTCAATAATGGCCTTTATGAACTCATAATAGCTTTGATATTACACACATTCAAACTTGTGATAAAGGCCACATATGAACGAATACCACTTTTAAAAACCTAGAAACAAAATGTTTTACTTCTGATTAGATTAATGGATGTTCATTAAAAGATGAACAAAATCCACCTCAGTCAAAGCCCACAATTCAGGCTCTTTCAGGGTTGGGCTCCTTGAGGTTTGGGCCTTCATGGTTGTGTTCTCTCTGGGTTTGCAAATCATGGTTTGGCCCCTCAGGGTTGGGCTCCTTCAGGTTTGGTCCTCCTTGGTTGGGCACCCTAATGGTTGGGCTCCTTCATGGTTGGGTTCATTCATGGTTGTGCTTCCTCAAGATTGGGTTCCCTCGGGTTTAGCTCCTTCATGGTTGGGCTCCCCCTGCTCCCTCATGGTTGGGCTCCTTAATGGTTTGGGTTCCTCAAGATTGGGTTCCCTCGGGTTTAGCTCCTTCATGGTTGGGCTTCCCTGCTCCCTCAGGGTTGGGCTCCTTTATGGTTGTGCTTCCTCAAGATCGGGTACCCTCAGGGTTAGGCTCCTTTATGGTTGTGTTTCCTCAAGATCGGGTACCCTCAGGGTTAGGCTCCTTTATGGTTGTGCTTCCTCAAGATTAGGTACCCTCAGGATTAGGCTCCTTTATGGTTGTGCTTCCTCAAGATTAGGTACCCTCAGGGTTAGGCTCCTTTATGGTTGTGCTTCCTCAAGATTAGGTACCCTCAGGGTTAGGCTCCTTTATGGTTGTGCTTCCTCAAGATTAGGTACCCTCAGGATTAGGCTCCTTTATGGTTGTGCTTCCTCAAGATTAGGTACCCTCAGGGTTAGGCTCCTTTATGGTTGTGCTTCCTCAAGATCAGGTACCCTCAGGGTTGGGCTCCTTTATGGTTGTGCTTCCTTAAGATTAGGTAACCTCAGGGTTGGGCTCCTTTATGGTTGTGCTTCCTCAGGATCGGGTACCCTCAGGGTTGGGCTCCTTTATGGTTGTGCTTCCTTAAGATTAGGTAACCTCAGGGTTGGGCTCCTTTATGGTTGTGCTTCCTCAGGATCGGGTACCCTCAGGGTTGGGCTCCTTTATGGTTGTGCTTCCTCAAGATTGGGTACCCTCAGGGTTGGGCTCCTTTATGGCTGTGCTTCCTCAAGATCGGGTACCCTCAGGGTTAGGCTCCTTTATGGTTGTGTTTCCTCAAGATCGGGTACCCTCAGGGTTAGGCTCCTTTATGGTTGTGCTTCCTCAAGATCGGGTACCCTCAGGGTTAGGCTCCTTTATGGTTGTGCTTCCTCAAGATCGGGTACCCTCAGGGTTGGGCTCCTTTATGGTTGTGCTTCCTCAAGATTAGGTACCCTCAGGGTTGGGCTCCTTTATGGTTGTGCTTCCTCAAGATCGGGTACCCTCAGGGTTGGGCTCCTTTATGGTTGTGCTTCCTCAAGATTGGGTACCCTCAGGGTTGGGCTCCTTTATGGTTGTGCTTCCTCAAGATCGGGTACCCTCAGGGTTAGGCTCCTTTATGGTTGTGTTTCCTCAAGATCGGGTACCCTCAGGGTTAGGCTCCTTTATGGTTGTGCTTTTTCAAGATTAGGTACCCTCAGGGTTGGGCTCCTTTATGGTTGTGCTTCCTCAGGTTTGGTCTTTTTAAGCTGTTTATTTAGTTTGGTGTGGATATGTTTTCTATACAAACAGATGGCTGGTAGATATGAACCTGTTACCACATGCTGTAGAAGATACATGGAACATTGGTTTGTGTGACAGGAAAGAAGCCATTTTTATGTTAGATGGTAGGGAACCTGGTACATTCCTAGTGAGAAAATCAGAAAAAGAAAATGCCGAATCGTTTGCAATATCTATGATGTAAGTTAGTCCAGAGCAACAATACCAATCTGGATTTAGTACTTTTTTTCGTGCTTTCATGGTTGGACATTCATGATCATAGAATAACAGTTCAGTTCCTCTTAGTTCATTATCACATTTCATCTTACAATATAGCTACACTGGTAGCGTTCAAGAGGCAGATTCAATGAGTAAGTAATATTGTTTTCCTGTCAACAGAGCTTAATTGGTCCCAAAAGCAGTTGTCAGCAGATCGTCATAAACATGTACTGATGTACTGGTAGTATGTAAGTAGAGTGACAAATAAAACCACAATAACATACATAATTATGGCCCTTTTATATAGGTTATCTCATCATTTGTGCATACTAGCTTGAATATTTTCTGAATGCGTAGGTCATGTTATGGTTGGAAGTATAATTTCGATGATTTATGTTTATTATAGATATAAAGCAAATACATAATTGTCTATGCAATTGAATTTAGACTTGCAACATACAGTTATAGAAAAAAATACAATTTATCTTTATCAAGGAGTTTAAACAATGGTCGTAAACAAAATTATAACTCAGAAAACCAGCATATCAAGGTGCATGTGTACTCATGCTTATATGTATCAATAGTTCATGCATGTATAGTTACTTTCAGCTTGAAGTATCAATTTCCTTCTTTAATAATCAACAAACACATCAAATATATATATTCACTTAATGTTCATTTATTTTAATATTCATGTTCTTTAGATGACACTTTATTGCATTGTTTTCTTTTAAAATTATCATTGTTTTAGGAAAGACACATGATGACAATAGCTGAAAGTTTATAACATAAAGATGAAAATTTAAAAAATGATATACTATTGGTTTCAAATCTTGTATTATCTTATACTAATATTAATTTAAGATATTTGGTAAGGGGTAAAAAAAATGTTCGTTTATGGTTACCCTACTTAATTACACCATTTTCCCCATTTGTCCTTAGACTTTTTGTTAGGCCTGAGGGACAGTACATCCACTTCCTATTTTTTTACCTTTTCCAAGAACAAAATAGAGTACAGAAATGAGACAGTTTATATTTTGTACCGTTTCTTGGCCTGAATAAACATTCTAGGTTTTAGGGAAAAATTTTGGGTTCATCTAGTAACCAGAAACAAACAAAAAGTTTCTTTATGCCAAATTCGTTTGATTCCTGTCAATCAGCTGTCAACCATAATATATATATATATTTCAGGAGCGATTTAAATATTGTACATATCAAGATATTGCATTACGAAGAGACAGGATATGGAATTGCTGAGGGATATTGTGAACACCCAACACTAATGGATCTGGTTTTACATTACGCAGAGGTGCCGATATCTGAACATAATGCTGCAATCAGGCTTAATTTAAAATATCCAGTGAGAGGCAGTGATATTGATGAATACTACGAATCAGAACCAATATATGGATTATAATTTAACATACAAAGTACTGCCTCCATTCAAATTTGATGGCAAGGATTAAGAATACATGTATAGTGTGATGTCATATTTCTACATTGGATGTGACGTGATTTTTTTGGGTCAAAATGTATGTGGCGGATCCCTTTGATCCCCATCAGTGATCTTGATTTTTAAATGTTATGCCAAAAATTAAGCCAAATTGAAAATTAAAGGTAAAAATATATGATTGATATCAGTATTCGAATGCTGTAAATGCAATTCATAATTACATGTACATTTGTACTTAACAATCGTAGTAACCATTGTCCATTAAGTAATATTTTTAGGCCTAAAAAATGTTTGATTTTGGTTACATGCTCATATTAGAAGGTTGGGGCATGTTTTTAACTTTTTATTATTTTTTGCTCTTGAAAACATGTGGAAGGGTAAAAAAAGTGAGAAAGTGGATTTTCCGTTCCTCTGGCAAAAGTAAAAAAGTCTAAGATCATGGGGAAAACTTACGTCTGTAAACCAGAAAAAAATAATTTGTTTTTACGCCTTCCCAGGTTATTCTGGCATTAGATGATAATCCATCAGGTCATTAATTCAATTTTTTTTATTGAAGCAAGTCAGCAATACAATTAATAAGATGCTTTTTCAATTGTTACCTTCTTTATGATTTGTAACAGGTGTATTACTGTAAGTGGTAATTCAAGTATTTATAATCAAAAGACATTAGGATTGACTTGTTTCTAAATCACAGACCAATTGTGAACATCATATTGGCATATCTGGATCTGAGGTTATAAAACTTGAAATCAGTCTCCAAGCTCAAGTCTCATATTTTGTGTCTTACTGTCAATAAATTCATAACAGTAAAAATATATATTTATGATACAATATTCAGACAGCCTGATTACCTGGGTATGTATTTTCACTTAGAATATCAAATCCTTTTTTCAACCAGAAAACATTGAGAAGGGAATTGAGATTTTTTTAGCTGGCAGCCTGTTCTCAAGTTTTATAACCTCTGGGCCAGATTGCCTCATCATATGACAGGTAACTTTGGGTACCTAAAATGAATGTGTATTATGTTATAATTAACCTGCCCAATATTTATTATTTAACTAACTGTTATCTTAGCTAAGAAATATACCACCATGCATTAACCACTAGACAGTATTTTATCCATGTGTAGATAGAGTAACTATGGATTGTTGTATGAATTTTAAGATAATCTGATCAATTGAAATGTTTTCTTATTTTGTATAATATGAACAATACATTATAATAAGTATGATTGATATTTTGTGTTATCTATTGACTGAATTCATCAATGGTCAATGAAATACAGCTGGTTTAATACCCCTAAACCTTGCTACAAACTATTGCTAGGTGAGCCACTACCAAGTTTATTCAAATCATGGCCTCGAGGTCAATACTATAGCTGTCTCTGCCACAGGGTCACTGGATTTTACAAAGGCTTATGTTGGAAAAATTGAAGCATCTTCTTTTTCAAGCAGTGTGTTGATAAATATTTGCCCTATTATTTATACACAATGATTTCTACGGTCTTAATTTCTCTCCAAATCAAAGATTAAGATGAAAATATTCACATGCAGTCTTCTCGTGTGAGCTATAATAGGGCCATCACGATGTGGCCCTTTTGGGTTTTTTTTAAGAATCTTTTATTTCTTATGTGCATAAATTGGAGATAAGGACATGAGTAATGATAATAGTTAGCATATTTCAAAAGTCAATTCAAACATATTTTAAACATTTTATTTCATTTATTCATTTATCAACAACGAACAACAACAAATAGAAAAGCAACACAATGAACAAACAGTTTGTAGATGACTGTCATACATACTGTGGCATAAAGGGGACAAAGAAAATATTTTATTTATAGTGTGGACACACGATAGCAAATGTGCGCACGTGACGTGATAGCTACTACGCGCGCATGCATGTAATAGCTGTTGCGTGCACACATGATAGTCATCACATGCATGATTGTGCATGCGATCGATAGCTACTACATGCGCACACGATAGTAATAGATATCGCTTTGGAAATATCTCCTTTATGTCACCATACAGTTATTACTGTCATAAACTTGCAATATATAATATATTGTTCTTGCACCGTGAGCTTACTAATTATGTCGATACATAAAGGGAGGTAATAAAGCTAGATCTAACCATTTTTTTTATCTGTAATGTTAAGAGCAGAAAATGGTATTTCAATTTATGGTGCGTTGGAATTTAGACATCACTATATGATCTGAACTAACAACAACCGAGGGATCAATAATATCTCTAACAGAGGTACGCAACTTGCAACATTTCACACAAAAAACGAGTTAAATGGACGACAACGATATTGTAACGTAGTCGACAATATGTGTTGTGGTGGCACTACACTTTGCTGTTCCATGAGTCGTTCGAAAATCATGATCTGGTGCTTACATTGATATTTAGTTTGACTTGGTGGTGAGTATTTATGTTGCGGCACGAAATTATTTCTACAACAAAATTAAGTCAAATTTGAATGCTTTCAACATCATGTCACTCCAAAAACTTTTATAGCGTTCCGTAGTCTAAAATGGATGGAAGAGCAATATGGCGGACAGAGTTTGTTGTCACTAGATACACACTGGTCGTAAATTTATTCAAAATTGTGTAAATACGGAGTGTTTACTTAAGTGTAAGAAAACAACCAAAGTTCATTGTGAAAATCATCTTTGTCGTTTACAATGTCTCCTTGATTTTTATTCGGTAGGTCATGAGAAATGTCATCTTTTATTCAAGGGAGATAAAAATTCTTGAACATAGTCTAGTACGTGATAACTATTCAAGCTCAAAAAAGCATCTTACATGTTTTATTTCTCTTAGATCTACGGTACTCTTAATGATTGGTAAGTAAAATTTGATAAATAGCAGACTCTATTGTTTATATAAATTTTAGTATTAATATGAATAAATTTAGCTGTGATATTAACCAGCCAGGAGTTGGTAGAGCATCAGACCTGCAAGCAGGTTTAACTTTAAGTTCTGCATCAGGTGCAATGTTTTCCCCCTTCTTTTGCATTTGGTACTGTGAGTGTGAGAATAAGCTTTGGATCAGAGAGCAAGGAAGAAGCATTTAAGGTTGGCTTAGTCGAAAAAACCTGTGGTTGTAAATTTCAGGTCCTTACCATGTAGGGATTCAATCCAGGACCCTTAGCACTGTAG
Organism: Lutraria lutraria; assembly: GCA_964023205.1. Lineage (NCBI taxonomy): Eukaryota > Metazoa > Mollusca > Bivalvia > Venerida > Mactridae > Lutraria > Lutraria lutraria. Next base: position 9,197,811 of record OZ026836.1, on the reverse strand, counting down.
GGGAACACTCAACCGAGTCCCTAAAGTGTTAACTCAACAGCAAGGCTGTTGAAAAAGAAAGTGGCCATATTCCTACAGTCACCACAGTTGTTACAATAAATCATTTTAATGGAAAGCAAGGATCAAGGAATATATAGTACTAGCGGTATGACATGAAGTAATTGTAAAAATAAACTGAATGTAATATTAATCCAGCCCTATTATATCTCAGTTGGTACAGCTTCTGACTTACAAGCAGGTTGCAGGTTTGACCCCCACATCAGGTATATTGTTTTCCTTTTCTTACATTATGCATTTTCTGATATCTATTTTCTTTTTTGTCTTTAACGCATTAATTGTAGATCTACCAAACATGTAAGACATACCTTAGAATGAGTTATGTTGACTATAATGTATAAAATCTTGATATAATATAAAACCACAGTACGGTTTGGGTGATTTGTCAGAAAATCGCGTTCCCCCCGGGTTCGTAATCAGCAATTTATCCCCCGTATAGGCGATTTTCTTTGCGGCATCGGTCTTGAAAAAAAACGCAAATCACCGCAATGTCGCTATTCACCACGTTTTATGACTTTATTAGACGGTAATCTTTGATCGCTAAGGATCATGGTGATTCGCAAACCTCTAAAGCCGACTCTCAAGTAGCTAAAATGATATTTATTGTGAATCTTTTTCTACGTTCGCTTTCGGTAGTTTGCTACATTTTTCACATAGACATATAGGAAAAATTAAAACTGATCAATGAAATTTTTTTAAACTTTGCATGATCATAGCATATGATAAGCAAAAAAAATTGGGGGTCACTGATCTCGTTTTTGAGTTATCTGCCCTTGAATTTGGATTGTTTGCTTATTTATTTTTATTCATTTGATTAAATTTTGTCAAGTAGGAAATCCCATTCTTGAAGTAAATATGTAGAAAAATCGGCGAATTGCTAAGCGAATTTGTAAACTGTGTAGCCATATGTAAAAGATCGATGCGGCGAAGTCTAGCTATTAAGTTCTCAACACTCGATGATTATAATTTCTGTCATCACTAATTTTTCACACTTATCAGGTAACAATTTGTTAAAAAAAGCGGAATTAAATAATGTGTGAATAACGCTGTTGTTGACAACAATTTTTTAAGTTTTGAGTAAACTAAAGAGGCGACATCGCATATCACCGGATTGAGCGATCGCCGCCGCAATCCACTGCGAATTATTGCCCTTCAGTTGATGATCGTCGCTCTAAACGCAATGGCCAAAATTCAAATAGCATGTCAATACATGTCAGAATGTAATTTTTTTTTTTTTTTTAAAATAACCCAATAGGCCAAAAAAGTTATGTAGGGGCCTTTTTGGTTAGAAGGTAGTGTTACAGCAAACAAAATATTTTAAGGATGGCCTTTTGTATGCTCAATAAGCTAGACTATAGGAGAAATTAATTAATTTGTTTTGAAACTTAAGTTACCATCTAGAGTAAGACTAATATCAATCTACAATTACCTTTGTTAGGACTCAAAGAGATATCTATTCAAAACTGCAGCAATCTTTTTCTTAGCAATTGTAAAATAAAAATTCAAAATCTGCGCCAGGAAAAAACCCCATTATAAGCAACTGTTGATGGACTTGCTGTGGCATCTGACTTAAAAATTGTCACAACTTACAAATATCCTACTGTAGTAGTCTAAAAATCGCATTTTTATACAGAACTTCTTTCCGACTTTTGTTGTACAGGAAATGTCATAAATTATGTTGTTTAAAATCTATCATTAACATTTCTGCCATTCCAATTAAAAACACCTTACAAAAATGAGAGCTGTACTAGGGTTAGTAGAGACTGCTCTACTGGGTACATGTATACCACATTTCTTTGGAAAATGCTTGTACTAGGTCTTCCATCAATAGTTTCAAAAATAATTCAACAGTGATTGTATTATTTCTTTTGTTGTAGGACTACATAAAATCATTATGAACTTTCATCTTTTATGAAAGTGCACTATACGACAAAGTACAAAATTAAATGCATTATACATATTCATTTGAAAATTCACAATTTTGTACTCTGTTTCTTGGTGAGACAAATTAATTGAAATAAAGTGACTTATCTGAGACCAAGGGACAGTGGCAGTTTGTAATAAACCAATTAATTTAAGTGAATTTGTGACAATGTTGACTGCATTTAAAAGGTTAACCACCCATTTAGATATATCAGGTGTAAAACAGAGATCAGAAGACAGTTCTCCAATCTTGTTCAAATATTTACTTTACCCATATGAAGTACTTGATTGGTCTGTGTAGGCACTTGATAATGTAAACACAGAAGTCGGAGACCACCGATTTACTTTGATGATATTTTTTGGACCCTATATACAGCTGAGTAACAATAAAATGAATTACAATTATTTTTATTTTTAGTATTTATGTGATATATCACAGCCCTTTTTAAAGTTTTTGGGAAGGGTTGCCAGGCCTTTTTGAGGGGAATTTTTCGTCAAAAAATAGGCAAATTGGGGAAAAATTACTAGGTAAGCAAGCTCAGTGTAAAAAGGTTGGGGATTTTTTTTCAAATTTGGAGGAAAATACATGAGTACTAGTCTATCAGCTTGGGAATGGGGCCGAAAACCGGCCCCAAATTCGCCATAAAAAGGGCTGTATCAGGTTCATATATTTGAATTCAAAATATTTGACATTTCATTATTCCACTTGGTGTTATTTGATACAGTAAATGCTATAAAACTTAAGTGTGGTGTATATGAGTATATCATGTCCTGGATTGTGTCTAAAGAAATATTGACTGGAGACCTAAAGAACTAATAAAACAAGTCTGAATAATATCTTCCAATGCTGTTAAAGGCTGCTGGTTTAGTAAATAGCTTTGAAATATATGTTAATAATTTGATTTGAGTGCTTGAATGATTAGGTATGTTTTAAAAGGCTATATATAAAGTTGAAAAATTGATTAGTTCAGTGTTCTGTTTTAATATTGTGTTAAATCAGGTATTCTATATGTCTAACATTCTCTGGAAATATTCCAGTATTAGACCTCTATTTTAAAATTGTATTACTTGTACATGTAATACAATCTTGAATGACTTTTAAAAGTCTGGATATGTTTGCTGAGTAAATAAGATTTCATTGATTAAATTTGTTATTAATAATTTGAATAGGTCTGTGTTTGAAGGATCAGATTAGAAATGGAAATTTTTAAGAGTATATCCTTATATAAGTATATAAGGAAGTCTGTTTCTGTTCTGGTCTCATTTTATACCCCTTTCTATAAAGTGTTCATATTTCTGTCATTGATCTTCTGTCTTACTGGTAATATTAAACCTATACTGAATACAGATAACACATAGACTGATAGATACATGTCAGTATTCTTTATATTGTAATACAGATATTTTTTAACATAATTGTTAAGTTCTATGTCTTTTATGTACAATTAGTGTTGCTATAAATAAACCGCAAAATGGATTAATTGAACATGAATATCGGTACTATTGAATTGCAAATTTTACAATTGATTGGTTGGATTAAAGTGATATGTATAAAAAAGCTATAATCTCTGTACACAGTACTTTGTAAAACTTCATGGTTACTTAGATAATCAGTGACGGATATATGGTATGGCTACATGTTTAAATTTTTAATTAGACCTGTTTTTTCAAGTAGAATTGAACTTAACTGCCAATTTGTGTCTTTGCACTTGATTACAGATCGAAAAAAATTGTTTAAACAGTTTGTGGATTAAATTAATTTTGTGAAAGACATGTTTTTTCAACTGTGACTATAGTATTTGTGTAGTTTTGTTGTTTTTATTAAGCTGGTTGTATAGTTACTGAACATTGAAGAGAAACTGAGGACAATTGGTGTAACCATTGGGAATTATAATTCATATTGCTCTGAATCTTATTCTAAATGCCTATGGATAAACTGTTTCTAAACACCTTTGATCAGTGTACTTTTATTGTTGAATGGAAGTATATTCTTTTGACCAGGTTTGAAGCATAGATTTTAACATAGCTTATAAATATATTATGTCCCTGTGTCAATAATCTATTGTAAAAAATAATGAGCTCATAAGTTTTTTTTACAATTTTCATTATTTAAATAATCAGTAATTATATTAATTAGATTACTCATTTATTTCTATTTTGTTTAAGGACTGAAGAATATTCTTAAGTCAATAAATGACAATCTCTGGATTCTGTGCAGTATAAATTGCCCATTTGAATATATTGGCATTTAAGGTTTCAGTTTTGTGAAATATGATACAAATATTCTGCAATCTTAATTGCTTGGGTCTTTTTATTTTAGCTGAGTTTAGGTATCAGATTTAATCTGAACCTTTATATTGCTTATTATTGATTGTGTCTTAACCTGAGGATGATTTTTTTATAAATTATTTACAAAGAGTTTGAAATGAATTTCTTATTCACAAGGTTAGCAATGTTGTGTAACAGTCTTCATGTATACATCAGATGTATTGAATCTGGATTTATTAACTGACTGATAATATGAATATAAAAATTGAAGGAAGTTTCAACTGGTTCTTTGCTGTTGTCGAACATTGGAAGGTTGTTAGAAGTTTAAATGTGTTTCTTTCCTTTAGACAATGATTTTATTTTTTAATGCTTTATCATCCCACATTGAATTGGATTAATAAACTGTACTAACTTCAGCATGTTGACTGCCATGTTTTTCAATGATTCTGTCTTTTACCTTTGAAATTTTGAAAATTTTTTATATGTATTCGACTCTCTTATTTGCGGCAATATCAACTGAACATCCAATTAATTTAACTAGAAAAAATCCACTCTTCGAACAAACTGTTATACAGATAAATGTCAATTAATATTTGTGTTATAGAATTGGTTGAATTGGTAGTTGGTGTTATATCTCTAAAAAATTTTAGAGATTATCTAATCTTTATTGATTTTGATGTCATATTGAATAAAACTGCTTATTATAAAAGAGACGAGTGTTAAATATATGTAGGTTGAATAAAGAATACACATGTGGTATCTGATTAAAAATTATAATGCGGTATTTATACTAGTATGTCTTTGTATGTGCCACAGTATTATGGAGCATATGTTTTGGATTAAGTAGTGAATTCAGATAAATTTATTTAATTGAAAGTTTAAGAAAAATTTATGAGGAAAATATCCTTTATAATGTTAGATTATTGCCTTTACAAAATGATAAGAGTGTATTAACGTTCTCCTGTAGGATTTTGAAAGTCACATTATTTTGAATTCTGAAAAAAATGTTTCTAGATTTTTGTGTACAGGTAGATATGGGTATTCGGCCTTGTTCTGTATTGAAGTAAAAAAAGTATATAATTTTTCACACTGAGAGAATTTTTTTCTCATTTTTGTGTTTCATGATGCAGATTTCCCCTATCAAAGGGACCGGATCCGATACATGTCCCCAAAAACTGGACAGGGTCTGCTTTGTTTTATAATGTGTACTATATAATTATATAGTGAAGTCTTTAGTATTTTGATTATATTGAATGTGCTTCATGTTTAAAATACCATGATTACATAAGTGATTATGTTCTTTCAGGATTATCTCTATAGATAACTAGATGGTGCAGTGAAGAACAAAGATGGAGAAATATGAGAATCAGGGCCTTGTGGGGGAGGGGAGTTATGGTATGGTGCTAAAATGTCGTCATAAAGACACTGGTCAACTTGTTGCCATTAAAAAGTTCTTGGAAAGTGAGGATGATAAAATGGTGAAAAAGATTGCTTTACGTGAAGTCAAGATGCTGAAGGTAAGTTATTATGTATATATATATATATATATACTTCCGTGTTTCTGAGAACTAAAACATATTTCTTGACTCTCACAAAAGCATACAGCTCTTATAGAAATTTTGTGATTACCAACTACTAAGCTTTGAATTTAATTACTTACATTTATTCTCTTGTGAATTTGGCTTTCAAACAATACACCTGAATTTCTTGATTTAAGTTTAAACTTTATTTACATTTATAAAACCGACATTGTCACATTGTTCACCAGTGAAAAGCTGAGGTCTGATTTTGTCCTTCAGTAATAGTCTCTACGTGGAGTTTAAAAATGTCTGATTTGATAAGAGTTCATTATTATCCATTTTTTTATCAGAAAATTCATATGTAAATAAAGTCTTTACCACCAACCTGCACTAAAGTATGTGAAAAATCTCATGTAGGCATATTTTTCTGTTGAAATGTTGAAATTTAAATGTGATGTGACATTCATATGCTGTATCTTGACCACCTGCAATAAAGTGGGGGGGGGGGGGGGGGGAAGGGGTGTAATGTAAAAGAAAGTGTTCATAAGTTTCATGCATTGAACATTTTATTCAGGAATACTACTTGAACACTTGAAATTAAATTGTTAATGCACACCCTTCAAATGCATTGTTATTAAATAATTGAAAACAGTTAAGTCAGAATTGATTTATTCTACATAAAAAGGTTCTTTGTGTTAATCCAGATTAGTATTAAAACCAATATTAACCCATTGATAGAAGCATTTATGATTGTTATAAACTAACTACTAGGTGAGAGAAATCCATGGTTTGAGACTGGCTCAAGTGTTATTGTGAAATAACTATAAACATATCCATATATCATATAATATTACCATTTAGTGACTGTATACTTGTATTAGACTTCTTGTCTTTGAAGTCAACCTTGTAAATTTGATTAGAATCTGTATTAAAAGATTAAGTTGTTTCATATAAAATGTGTGTAAGATTTTGAATACATGATAAGTATGTCTAATGAACTTAAATGTTCAGATAATCAGTAGTATTAATGTTGAATTTGGTGTATAAAAATGAAGTACATAACCTTAAGTTATGACATGCTTACTCTTTTGAGTGTTTAATTGTTATTTCATCATTATGATATTTATATTGTCTTAGAAAGGACCAAGTACAATAGAGTCATACAAAGACCTGTTCCTGTTTATCTGACTTATATATTAAGATGTAAAAAAAACTGAATATGCACAATACATCATTCTTCCTTGGGTCATGATTCCATGTTTATGGATTATGTTTTTATTTTCTTTGATGCTGATTGAATAAGCTTGGTTGTAAAACAATAGTGTTGAAAGATAATTACTTGTCTTTATTTGGAGTTAACTGAACTACATATTGGCTAATTTAGCTTGCATTTTAAAATCACGTTCTCACTTTGGTTGACTGGTTTATAATAACTTTTTTGCTTCCTCTTCTATAATTTCATCACGAAAACTGTTGTATAATTTTTCATCATGTACAAGTTTTCAGAGCTCTCTTCTTTGATCAATGATGTCAATTTTATCCTGATTTTCATTTAAAAAGAAACTTTATGAGCCAATGAGTATTATTGTACGAATCAGGCATTAAAACAGTCTGTAAATTTATTAAGAAAGTGCCCAGCTGACAAATTAGCTGTTGAGCAAAGGTCTATTAGTAAATTAAAAACATGGTGAAATAAAGCTTGGTTGGAGTTTGAAACAGTAGCTAAGGTTAAGAAAAAAGTCACTTAATACATGTGGTCACATGGACAAGATTTACTATATTTAATTATCTACTTTCATTTGTAGCAATTACGTCATGACAATCTTGTGAATTTGTTAGAAGTGTTCAGAAGAAAGAAGAGACTTTATCTAGTGTTTGAGTTTGTTGATCATACAGTCTTAGATGAACTGGAGAAGTGTCCAAATGGTTTGGATGAGACAACATGTCGTAAAATTCTGTGGCAGGTGTTGAAAGGAATAGAATTCTGTCATATGAATCATGTAAGTCTACCTTGTGTATTTATCAAATTGTCATGAAATATTTTTTTGATTGATTGATTGAATCAGTCATTTATCGCTGAAAAGAGTTCACATTGAACATAAAATCTATGAATATTTTTCATTTATTAATTTGCTCCATACCTTATTTGATATATGCATTAAGTCAGGTTTGAATTCAAGTTTAAATGGATTTTTTTGTTCAAAGCATCATCAATATATAGGATTTAGCCTGTTATGGAAACTCCTGTCATGTTTATTGACTTGTTAATCAAAATATGTCTACTCTTCTTTTTGTACTTTTCCTGACCGGAATAGATTTTTTGTTATAATGAATGGATTCGCTTTTGTCTCATAATACTCCTCTAGCTGTTCTGTATAAAACTCATCCTTTACAGGCATTCATTGTTATGAAAGAATTATCCTAAATTAAAATGAATTACCTCAAACATTTGTGTTTCCTGACATTTAAGTACTTAATGACTGTGCAGGAGAATTTAAAATATACTCTTGTGATCCAATATTTTAGTGTATTCATGTTATATAAATGTTCATACATTGTTTTGTTATCACCTTATTCACTAGACTGTTCAGGAGGTGGATTGCCTATAGAAATAGTAATGGAAAACAGTTTTTGTTGAATTAGAAAATTGATATATTGACTTTTTGTACAATACATCTGTTGTGTAGAGGTAGATAAGCAATGATAATTACCCAGTTATATATTTTGGTTGGTATGATTGAATGTTAAGCAATTCTTCTATAGTGCTTTTCTGCTCATTTTTGTGATTGAAATTTAATGATATAGATGTATACAAGATTTGCATTTAGAATGTCTTTGATAAGACATTGATTGAATGCAAATAAAATGCTGAAACAAAATAATCAATATTATGATTAGAGTGCATTCAAATTCCAAAGTTAGGCATTTTTTTAATAGGTAATAAAGCTGTAGACATCAATTTATAAACATAGATAAAGGAATCCACTTGAATTATAAACATATAATAATGATATTGAACCACATCATTTTCTTATTTAAATGTTTGGATCTGTCAAAAGTTTTGTATACAAATAAATGAATCTCATGTGTTACGTAAAAACTTATTGATAGTAGATCATGGCATATAAACATATCTGAATCAAATAATAATCAACATTCAGTTTTTACCCATGAAATAATAATTTCCACATTGAGAAATATTTTGAGTTGGTTAAGTATTATCCCATATTAGGATTGTTTCAGAATTGTGCAAAAATACATGTCAGTGTATGTTATTTTCTGATAACTTCACATTTCAATGACTAGATTTTGTGCATATTAAAGTGTCTGTATGATTGATCACTTTGTCATAAATGAAGGCTTTATAAACACTTCAGATATTAAGGTGCTTGCCAAGTAGAACTGTAATATTGACAAATACACATGTATTGATTGTTTTAGTGCACAAACTTGAAGGTGTGTTTTTGCTGTTTAGAAAATCCTTGAATTTACATGTAGGTTACATGTCTGTTTTGATGCAGTTTTCAATGATAGACTAAATGTTTTTAAGTTAGCTGTCCAAAGTTTTAATTTCTATTATTTTACTACACATCTTTGTGAGCATAAATTATGAGAACAGTGTGATTTTTGTTCAGATGCTTAGCAGGTCATAACATAAGTCAAAAATTCTGAGTTACACAGTGTGAATAAACCAATATAAACAAAAATTATGTTATTTGCATTTGTAAATGTGAATTCTTGTATGAATATCTTCTTGAATTTCATTTTTCTGTTTCCTCCTGTAGTATCTATTGGTAATGCCCTAAAGTTCAATGATAATCACAGTACTCTTTAGTACAACATACATTGTCTGACATTCTAAGTTCAAAAGGTTTAAATAATAGATCAACATGTATAGAGTTCTGGTATGTATTCCTAGTTTAGAATTGACTTCATATGATTACCTCCCAACATATCATGCAAAGACTGAAGTAATTTCAAAGTATTGAATAACTTTGTGTAATGTTATGTTTAATAGTTTTGTAAATGAATAAGGGTTTATGTTAACATTTTCTGCAATTTCAGGTTGCGTTTTTTTATAGACAATACAAATTACACTATTGTATGCAGTAGTAATTTGCTACTGAAGTGTAAAGTTCATTTGGATGTGTAATTAAATATATACAACATTTTGTACCTAAATACAGTGTATGTCATTCATTTATAATTTGAAACAATACTAGATATCTGTAATTCATTGTCTGTCTGATTGCCTACAGTGTCTCTGATCCTTGCTTGTATAGCAACATAATACGTCATACTGTGATAAAATCTTAGCGTTGGCTTTAATTAATGTCTGTCATTGTTGTAGTGTAGCCTCCTAAAAAATGCATAAATAAAACTATTGTTGAGTTTTGACAAATACATAATCAGTAAGGTAGATGTTATTATTGATAGCCATATTGTCTGTAACCTGTTGGTTGTAAATCATATCTGTAGATGTCTTTAACCCATTGAGATTTGTGTATTGTTTGGTGGTTCATAGAGTAAGTGACTGCTTGGTATAGTTGTATTATGTATAGATAGTTGTATAATATATGATTAATTTACAAATGCATAAAATATACCTGAATATCAATATTTAGAACAAGATATATAGAATCACTTAGGCATGTATTAGGTTGTTTCTCTCCTTGTGGAGAATCAAGACATGGATAATTCTTCTTAATCTATTTCTATACTGTACAGTACAACCTCTGCAGGATGTCCCTCGCTTGAGGAACAACCTCCCTTCAACAACAGCATGATTTTTACCCACTGCACAATTTAACTATTAATTATACCCCCAGATATGAAATATATGGGGGCTATATTGGATTCACGCTTGACGGTCGGTCGGCCGGTCGGTCGGTCGGTCCGTGCGTCTGTAGACACAATTTGTCCGGAGAATTTCTCAGCAACTACTTACAGGATTTTAATAAAACTTCACAGATGTGATCAGTAGTAAGCCTAGTTGTGCTAGCTTAAAGCATTTTTCGTTCGGATTAATTTTCACTGAGTTATACCCCTTTGTTGTTTTTATACAGTATATACAATAGGCAAATTTTGTCCGGACAATTTCTCAGCAATTACTCACAGGATCTCAATGAAACTTCACAGAAGTGATCAGTAGTAAGCCTAGTTGTGCATGCTTAAAGCAATTATTGTTCGGATTAATTTTCACTGAGTTATAGCCCTTTGTTGTTTTTATACAGTATATACAATAGGCAAATTTTGTTCGGACAATTTCTCAGCAATTACTCACAGGATCTCAATGAAACTTCACAGAAGTGATCAGTAGTAAGCCTAGTTGTGCATGCTTAAAGCAATTTTTGTTCGGATTAATTATCACTGAGTTATACC